>CM074800.1:13781700-14423404 GCA_037356375.1 Drosophila affinis
TTGGCTCTCCTTTTCTCTCTTTCTCATTATGTAATAGCTCGGTCAAACTTTTCAGTTCTTAACGCTCAATGCTATCAGAATTACCTATCTCGATGCAGGATACGTTTTTCTAAGGACCCTAAACAGTTCTACAGCTTCGTAAACAGTAAGCGTAGAACGTCTGCACACCCATCCTCGCTATCCTTCCTTAATACGTCGGGAGATAATGATCAGGCAATTGCCGATCTTTTTGCCCTTTTTTTCCAAACTACCTATTCGCAGGACGTTTACTCTGGTCAGCCGTATACATATGGTTTACCGAGGTCTAACGGGATTTTTAGTCCCTTGCTAAATGAAAGCTCGTTGCTTCATGATCTACGAACAGTAATGCCGGTGTTCTCACCGGGTCCGGACGGAGTTCCCGGTTTTGTACTCAGGTACTGTGTCGAGTCTCTGTGTGGGCCATTGCTTAAACTATTGAACCTATCCATAAATTCTTCATGTATTCCCCCGATATGGATGGAATCCTTTATAATTCCTCTCCATAAGAAAGGTAGCAAGTCTGACGTCATGAACTATAGAGGTATATCTAAGTTATCCGCTATTCCTAAAGTGTTTGAGAAAATTTTAACTCCGCACCTGCAGCACCTATGCAGATCACTTATATCTCCAGCTTAACATGGATTTATAAGGCGGAGATCAACCATTACTAATTTATTGAAGTTTACCTCCTTCATAATTAAAGGCTTTCAAGGTAATGTACAGACGGATGTTGTTTACACCGATTTTAGTAAAGCGTTCGACTCTGTAAACCCCTCCCTCCTAGCACAAAAGCTCGACCTTCTAGGGTCCAATCTCCACCACACACCACAATCTCCTGAGATGGATCTCTAGCTACCTTTGTTCTAGGTCTCAAAGAGTCCTTTTCGAAAACTTCCTGTCGTCACCAATTATGGTGACTTCGGGTGTACCACAAGGCAGCCATCTAGGCCCCTTACTGTTTACACTTTTTATAAATGACCTGCCTTCTGTATTAACATACTCTCGAGTACTTATGTATGCGGATGATGTTAAGCTCTGTGTCCAGTATAAGGACATTTCTTTTTAATCCAGGTTGCAATCCGATCTTGATAGATTTCAGTCTTGGTGTTGTGCAAATTTATTAAACCTTAACGCTTCAAAAAGTAAAGTAATGACTTTTCATCGCTCCAGCGCCTTTCTGGTTCCTTACACCCTTTGTGGTGGCTCTCTTGAGAGAATTACCCGGGTTGATGATCTTGGTGTTCTATTAGATCCCCAGTTAAAGTTTTCTGAACACATTTCTACCATGGTGAATAAGGCCATGGGCGTGCTTGGGTTTATAAAGAGGTGGTCAAAGGAATTTGACGACCCCCATATAACAAAGACTCTCTACACCTCTCTGGTTCGTCCGATTTTAGAATACGGCTCTTGTGTATGGTGCCCTCAGTACAACGTACATAGGGACCGTATAGAATCAGTTCAGAAAAACTTTTTACTTTTAGCTCTACGCGGCTTCAGCTGGGATGCAGGTGTGGGACTGCCGTCTTATCTTAATAGATTGCCTTTAATTCACCTTCCAACCTTAGCTAATCGTAGGAAAATGCTTGGTGTGATTTTTGTGCAAAACTTGATCAAGGCTGACGTTGATAGCCCTGACCTGTTGAGCAGCATAAACTTTACGATTCCTATTAGAAGCACTAGGAATTATTCACCGTTGTTTCTTCCACTTTGTTGATCGAATTATTCCTTGTATGAACCATTTAGGGTCTTATGCTCGGCTTATAATTCCCTCTACCATATTATATCTACCACTAACTCCCTTCCTAGTCTTAAATTACTGATTCTCTTATATCTTTCCTGGGTATCCAGCACCGCGGAAACTAAAAATTACTGCCAAACTTCATATAAAAAAAACGGGGCCAGTAATTTTTCGTTTGTGTTTTCCTGGAGTCAGTATCCAGCAACGTAAACGGGATCCACGAATTTTTATCGATAGTATCGATATTCACACGAATGTGGACTGTGAGAACAGCTGATAGGGGTGCCAGTAAAATATATGTGCCTATTTTTACTGGAGTCAAAGTGAAAAGTGGGGGCAAAATTTGTGCGCAAAACCAAAAAGAGATATGCAAATGTTTAAAGTGAGGAGAGGATTGCTTTAATACAAGCAGTTGAGGCAGTACCATGTCTTTAGCGGGTCACGGAAAATGAGCATTTTGATAATTTTGACATGTTGGCGCCTCCAACTGTGCTGTACTTCTTCTTACAATAATATGTGCCGCTACCAACACAATCACTTCTTCGTCAGAATTACTTTTCTTCCTTTTTTTAATTTAAGTTTAATTTTCAAAATTGGCGCTGTTTACAAAACACAGCTGATTCATTAGAGTGGCAAATCACTTTTTAGGCTCTTGGTCACACTACTGTATTTGAGTTCCACACATCCGAAATAATGAGCAGTTTCCTTTCAGTAAAATTTTGCGGTGCTGGATACAGGCCTTAAGTAGTAATTACTTCGCTTCTTTAGTTAGATTAGTTCTACTTTTCCACGAACACTAGTCTAACACCTATCTTTCTTGCATGTCCGCGATAGGTTCGGTTAACGAGTCGCGCGTTATGCGGCAGCGCCCCTCGGTCGGTTGGGCGGGAGGTAGGCTGCGTTCTTCCCTGGGATCCGCGCGTAACAGCCATTGACTGGTGTCGCTGGGCCACTTGATGGTGCAGTCATTGCATATCAACGTCCTAAAGAACGTCTCAAAGAAGACTATTGCGCTGTATGCTTCAAAGAAAATGCTCAGCAGCACATGGGGCCTGTCACCTGCTCTTATGCACTCGATCTACTTCTACATACTCTGCTGTATGGAGTCTTAGTGTGGTGGCAAGCTACCGCGAAGAAGACGTACCACAAGCTTTTGGAAAAGACTCAGCGACAGGCTCTGCTCTGTAAGCAAAGGCACTAAGATAAATCCCAACAAAAGCACTCGAGACCATACTTCGAATTGATCCCCTGGACATCCACGCTCGTATATCGGCAGGAAAGGCAGCACAGCGCCTAATTGCGTCGGGAAACATGTGGCCACAAAGATACGGGCAAAGTTCAATTGGCAGAGACATGATAAGTTATACTGAATACATGACCCCCCGAACTTGCCTCGACATCAAAACAAACATTGCTGGGACACGAAGAATGGAAAAAAAGACGGGGCCAGACCCAGCACCTCAACATATATACAGATGGCTGAAAGGAGGAGTAAGAACTGGTTTATACTGCACACACCTCGAAATAAGGCTTTCATTAAAGCTACCGGACCACTGCAGCATATTCCAAGCGGAAGTTTTTCCATCAGGAAAGCAGCGGAGGTTGCACAACACACAGAAAGATCACACAATGTGATCAATCTGTTTGTGGACAGCCAAGCGGCGATAAAATTCATGCAGTCGTTCGCGATCAATTCTAGAAGTGTCCTGGCAAGCAGGGAAGCATTGGACTCGCTTTGCATTGTTCGCTTTGCAAACGCTCTGGCAAAGGAAGGCGTCGGGCTAGCGACTAAAAGAGTAGAAAATGTTCCTGTCTCCCTCAAAACGCTACAAAGCGACCTAGAAAAGCTGGCCAGACTAGAAAACGAGAGAAGGTGGAGGCGCACAACAAACTGCAGAATCTCGAAAACTATGTGCAAAAAACGTAGCGAAAAAATCATCTACTATCTGCTGCACCTTCCACGAAAGGACTGTAGACTGTTAGTGGGATATGTTGACAGGTCACTGCCTGGCTGCATCACATGCATCCAGTCTTAACATCACCGACAGAAACTGCTGTGATGACCTCGGGGCTATGGAAACCCTGGAACATCTCATCTGCAGCCGCCCGGCTCTCTCACATTCAAGGAGAAGATATCTGGGCGCACCGACGCTGGCATCTCTAGAAGATGCCTCCAAGAGGACGCCAAAGCAACTGTTGGCCTTCGCCAAAAACACCTAAATTTTATGTGATATCAAAACCTCGCCAGCACCCGCGTACAGGTCCATAACCATTCGGATAACTAAGGGCCATACTGGACTATGGGAGACCCCAGGAGGGTCGTCCGGATTAACCTAACCTAACCTAATATAAAAAAAACTGGGCGAGGAACTTTACGTTTGTGTTTACTGGGCTCAGTATCTACCAAGCTTAGCGAAATCCGTAGATTCGTATCGATAGTTATCCTATCGACACGATTGTGGACTGAGAGAACAGCTGACATTCAGGCCAGGAATATGTATGTGCCTGTAACACTAGTCAAAACGTTATTTCTGCTATGGCCCAAAATGACTTTTTTGGATAGGTTTGGAAATTTAACATTTTTTAAGGAATTAAGTTTTTTTTTTATGGTTTAGATTTATTTAAAGAATTTTTAAAAAATCTGTTTTATTTTAGAGATAGTGAAATAACTTAAGTTTCTTATAACTGGTTATATTAAACTTTGCAGTTCTGTCCGTGTCGGATTTATAGCTGCATTTGTTAGCTTTTCACAACTGCACTACCTCTGTTAAAAATATGACTACTTTTAAAAAATTCTTTAATGAAAACTAAACCATAAATAACGAGGGGGAACGTTGTGTAGCGTTGTATACCCGGTGGTCGGTCAAACTTCGTCCACCCAACTAATTTAAAAGTAGTTAAACACCTCTCGCAGTCAAAGCGTACTCTCGCCATCGTACGCTATCACCATTCTCGCTTATGCTTGGTGCTCATGCACTAAGAGCCCAATAAATTAGTCGTCGACTGATACTCAACATCATCTCATCGTTTTATCCTTAGTCTTATTATTTCCCATTCGGTTTTAATTCACTTGCTTCAGATTTAGCACACCCCCATAACTAAATAAATAAATATATACAAGAAAAACGCTTCTTGTTCAAAAATGTTGGCGCCCAACGTGTGTTAATTATTGCTGAAAAATAAAAATACTCGCATTAATGTGCATTAACATTGATCGTCGGTACATAATTTGCAAATAAAACAACTGGAGTATTCGTTTAGTTTTGCAGCTGCCGTCGAAATTGCCGAAAACCCATTATCTATCGTCTCGATTGCGGTGTCATTACCCTTGCTTTGCTCTCGCTGTTCTCGGTTAATTTTATCATTCGCTTGTCACCCATAATGCAAGCAACGGCGCTTGCACTCCCGGTTCGTCGTCTTTGATGCTACCTGCTCTGTTCCAGATTTATTTATCTTTTAGCATTCCACCGCTTTTCATTTCGCTTTTCTTGCCGTCGTCAGATTTGTCGGTGACTCTCTCTCCCTTGGAACGACTGCACTCAACCTTTTGCTGCCGCCTTCGCTTCCACCGTGGGATTTGTGCTTTGGCTACTGTTGCCTAGTTGCGTTTCAGCTCTTGTTGCTTACGTTGTTTGTTGTTGGAAACTATAAACTTAGGAAACGGGACGATAATCCCACTCCTTTATTTTAAGAAGGCATTGATGGATTGTTCGCCCTACAACCGATTGAAAAGGCCAACTGTCAGCAGCTTCGCAGCCTATTCGATAAGGTGTCTGCGATATTTAGCTCTTTGGAGTCCATCGGCAAACCGGAGGACATCGCTCAATCCATGCTGACATACATTGTGATGGACAAGTGTGATCAGCTCACTCGGAAGAATTGGAAGGAATCATTAGACTACCAAAAGCTACCGACCTGGCTAACATGCACACATTTTGTAGAACGCCACTGTCAATTCCTTCATTCGTCTGGAGCCTTATGGTACTTCGTCGCAACGAAAGGCTGAAAACAATAAGTCCAATCGTCATTATAATCAACAGATAAACTCGTCGTTTGATATTACTAATCCGTCTTGTACTCTTTGTTCTAGTTTTGGCCATAAAATAACTAACTGTACGCAGTTCAAGGCAATGTACAGCAACCATCGGTTCAATAATGCAAAACGCCTCGGTCTCTGCATCAATAGTCTTGGGAACGGCCATAGAGTGGCGCAATGTTCATCGACACATCGTTGCCGAACCTCTAATCGAACTCATCACTCATTTTGCATCACTCGCAGCCGCAACAGCCACCCCAATCATCAGCAGGACAATCCTCAAATCCAGAACCGATAAGTCAACCGTCGCAACCCTCTTGGCAAACAGCTGATACCTATTCGTATCAAGCGTTGCTTGATTCATGTTCCCAGGTAAATTTTATAACCAAAACCTTTGGTCAAAAACTTCGTTGTGAGAGACACCACATAAGAATTCGTAGCATAGGAGACACCCTTACTAATTTAAGGACGTGTACGATGATCAAGTCCTTCTGGCTGCCAGCTTATCCTCCAATTCGGAGTTACATCCCACATTGCATACCAGCCAGATAGCTAGATTGACATATCGGACTGGAACCTACCTGCCATTGGCAGATGAATCGTTTCATATGGCCAGGCGTATTAATCATCTGCGTCAGATTCGAATTGGTCCCAACCTCTCCACTCTACAAAAGACTATGGAAAGTTGACTCGATTGTCGACCGACGTGAGTTAATTCTTCCAAATCATCGTCGCTGTGAGGAACAGTACAGGGTTACAACATATAAGGATGCCAGTGGCCGAATTGTCGTTAGCTTGTCATTCCAAAAAGACCCAGGATTCCTTGGAAGTTCGGTAGACACAGCTCGAATTAGATTCCATTGAGAGACGTCTCTACCGTCTACTGGACATTCGGTTGCAGTACAAATCATTCATGCAGGAGTATGAAAGTCTCGGCCATATGTCCCTCGTTTCGAATCCTAACTTGGAGGAACATCATAATTATATACCTCACCATTTCGTTCTCAAACTAACCAGTACCTCGACGAAGCTCAGAGTCGTCTTTGACGCGTCTTGCCGTACGTCATCTCAAAGGTCTCTTAACGATCTACTCTTAGTTGGCCCTACCATCCAGGATGAGTTGTACTTGCAATTGCTGCGTTTTCGAATGTTTAGGTTTGGCATCACGCCTGACGTCACCAAAATGTACAGACAGGTACTTGTCGGTGAGCAGGATCGAAAGTTCCAGTACATTCTGTGGCGAGCGTTCCCAGATGCTGACCGTTAAACGTACCAACTCAATACCGTAACATATGGGACTGCGTCTACCCCGTTTCTCGCAACTCGTAGTTTGCATTTCTTAGCTGAGGAGTGTAAGAATGAATGGCCCTTAGGAGCCGAAGCAGTTAGAACTGCGTTTTATGCTGATGATCTGTTGTGTGGGGCTGATGACATAGACACACTTTTCAAACTGAAAAAGGAATTCACATCGACTCTAGCTTGTGGTAACTTTTCATTATGCAAATGGCATTCAAATTATCCAGGTGTAATGAAATATGAATCGTCTAAGGAAATAAACGTATTAGAAAACTCGATTGGTAGCACACTCGGCATGACTTGGCATCAAAAAAGTGATGCATTTAGTTTCACTTTCACACCCAAGGAAGTCTACCCTTCTACCACAAAACGGACAATTTTGTCCACTGGGTCATCGCTATTTGATCCCATCGGTCTGCTGTCACCGTTAGTCATTGTCTTTAAGCTCATTCTCCAGGAGTTTTGGCTTTTGAAACTCGACTGGGACGAGTCTGTTCCGCAAAATCTAAGCTGCGCATGGAGCACTTGTTTGGATTCATTGAACTCACTATCGTCACTAGCGGTATCTCGTTGTTGCTTGCAGCCCGTCGCTAGGAGTATTCAAATACACGGATTTTGCGACGCATCGATTCGGGCATATGTCTGCTGTCTTATGTGTGTACTGAGAATTCGTTTGGACAGTTCTCAGTGAAATTGTTCACGTTCAAGTTCAGAGTAGACCCTGCGAAGAAGCAGTCTCTCCCGAAGCTAGAACTATGTGGCGCACATTTACTTGCTGATGTTGATGCTGATGTTGAGTTCTTTGCAAGATGAAATGACAAGACAAGACATTATATTACCACCATTGCATATTAAGCTAGGACTGATAAAAAATTTTGTTAAAGCACTGGATAACGAAGGTGAATCGATGAATTACCTCAAAACTGTTTTTCCACGTCTGTCGCTGGCAAAAGTTAAAGAAGGCGTATTTGATGGCCCCCAAATTCGAAAACTACTAAAAGTTGATGGATTTGAAAATATTTTATCTATGAATGAAAAAGCAGCCTGGAACTCATTCCGACTGGTTACAACAAATTTTCTTGGTAAAGGCCTGTATCCAGCACTGCGGAATTTTAAGGAAAGGAATCTGCTCATTATTTCGTGTGTGTGGAACTTAGCTAAAATAGTGTGACCATTAACCTAAAAAGTGATTTGCCTATCTCATGAATCAGCTGTGTTTTGTAAACAGCGCCAATTTTGAAAATTAAACTAAAATTAAAAAAAGGAAGAAAAGTAATTCTGACGATGAAGTGATTGTGTTGGTAGCGGCACATATTATTGTAAGAAGAAGTACAGCACAGTTGGAGGCGCCAAAATGTCAAAATTATCAAAATGCTCATTTTCCGTGATCCGCCAAAGACATGGTATTGCCTCAACTGCTTTTATTAAAGCAACCGTCTCCTCACTTTAAACATTTGCATATCTCTTTTTGGTTTTGGGCACAAATTTGGCCCCCACCTTTTACTTGGACTTCAGTAATAATATGCACCTATATTTTACTGGCACCCCTATCAGCTGTTCTCACAGTGCACATTCGTGTGGATATCGATACTATCGATAAAAATTCGTGGATCCCGTTTACGTTGCTGGATACTGACTCCAGGAAAACACAAACGAAAAATTACTGGCCCCGTTTTTTTTATATGAAGTTTGGCAGTAATTTTTAGTTTCCGCGGTGCTGGATTCCCTGCTTTACAGAAAGAGTGATGATTACGTTAATATCGTTCAAGACCTTCTTAAGAATTATGAACGAATTGGAGCCAACGTGTCACTAAAAATCCATTTCCTGCACTCCCACTTAGACTTTTTTCCGCCAAGCCTTGGGGATGTTAGTGATGAACACGGAGAGAGATTTCACCAACAATTAAAAGCTATGGAACGGCGGTATCAAGGTGTTTGGAACGAGAATATGTTGGGCGACTATGTGTGGACTCTCATAAGAGAATCTGACTTAAATGACAAAAGCAGACAGACAAACCATGTTAAAAATAGTAACAAGCAATAACAATAAAAATATTTAAGTATTATAACACTTAAATAAATTCAAGTATTTTTCGGTATTTTTTCAGATAAAATGAGATTTGAGTCGTTTTGGTCAAACGGTTATAACTTAGCCGACGCCTTATTAACGTGTCTATCTAAAACCAAAAGTCAAGGCATTCAAATATTTTTTTTTCGACTTCGGGGAAAAATATAGAAAAAAATTTATGAAATTTCAATTTGGAAGCTTAATATCTTCCAGACGGTAAACAGCTTTGACCCTTTCAAATCGCCAGGTCCGGCATACGCGGAATAGTGGCATACGCGGATGACGTGGTAATCAGTTTCTCGGGGAAATACCCTCAAACACTGTGTGACCTTATGAGCACTAAGCTCGCGAGACTGTCAGAATGGACAACATCGCGAGGATTGGGAGTAAATCCCACTAAAACGGAACTCGTGCTATTCTCACGCAAGTACAAGATTCCGCCCCTCAACCCTCCCATACTAAATGGATGCAGGCTCTCCTTCAGCGACAGTGCTAGTTACCTAGTGTTGGTGATTGATAAGAACCTGAACTGGAACCTGAACGTAAAGGACAGAGTAAAGAAGACTACGCTAGCCCTATACTCCTGTAAAAAAGCTATTGTCTTGAAGTGGGGCATGAACCCAAACGTAGTCCAATGGATATACCAAGCAATAGTAAGACCAATCTTACTCTATGGAGTTACAGTTTGGTGGCCGACCTTATCAAAAGGATCGACAACCAAACAACTTGGCAAGGTTCAGCGAACCGCAGCCCTATGCATTAGTGGAGCATTACGCACCACCCCGAACGATGCACTAAACGCCATCGTAAATCTCCAAAGCCTCGAACTTGAGGGAAAAGAGAGGGCAGAAATTGCCGCGATACGTCTGAGAGACTCCGGACAATGGACGTCACATACCAGGGGTCACTCATCTTTACTTGTCAGTAGTACCGTCCCAACGAAGACGGACTACTGCGTTCCAAAGGAACACACTAGTACTCCCTTCAATGTAATCATCCCTAGCAGAGACGAGTGGCTTGAGGGACCACCAGTCCAGGACTCGGCCATAAGCATCTTTACAGATGGCTCGAAGCTGGATAACAAAGTTGGAGGAGGGATTTACTCCGAACAGCTCGAAGTCAGGCACTCCTTTAGGCTCCCAGATCACTGCAGTGTGTTCCAAGCGGAAGTCATTGCGATCATCGAAGCACTGAAGCTCCTGCAAACAGCCTCAACGGCAACAACAACTGTAAACATATACAGCGACAGCCAAGCTGCGATCAAATCGCTTCATGCGATTTCCTCAAACTCGGCCACAGTGGCAAATTGCCGCAAATCTCTTCACGAGATGGCCCAACAATATGCCATCAGCCTTATTTGGGTCCCGGGTCACCGGGACATTGAGGGCAACTGCAAGGCAGACGAGCTGGCCAGATCAGGTACCACAATACCCCTTCTCCAAGAGAAGGAGGATATTTGCATGCCAATGGCCACCTGTAGGCTTATTATAAAAGAGCTATATAAGCGACGAGCAGACAATGCGTGGCGGTCAGCACCACTATGTCGCATATCCAGGCAAACATGGCCTACCATTGACAGGAAACGCACACTAGAGCTTTGTAAGCTCGGCAGGAAAAGGTGCAGCGTTGTCATCCGCTCCCTCACGGGGCACTGGCTGATACTTTCCCATGCCAACAGGCTGGGAGCCCCATACAATGATTTCTGCCGTAGCTGTAGAGACGAGGAGGAAGAGGAAACGGTGGAACACCTGTTCTGCTCCTGTCCGGCTCTCAGTAGGAGAAGGCTACAATACCTGGGCATGCCCTATGTCTCAGACATTTCAGAAATGTCCAAAATCTGTCCCAGAAAGATTGCAAACTTCGTAAGAGCGTCAGGATGGGATAACTGCTGATATGTTCGGGTCTCATGAGATAGCTAAAGGGGAACACCTCCCGCGGTATTACAACGGGCCGAAACCGGCCCATGTGTGACTGGCTCCTGTGGAGCTTGGCAGCCGCCTTAACGTAACCTAACCTAACATCTTCCAGACGTTAAGTTGCTGCTACAAAGTGTCTGGGTCGGATTTATAGCTGCATTTATCACTGCAAAGTTCAATACAACCAGTTGTATGAAACGTGAGTTATGTGAAAAATAGAAGCAAAACCTATGACAAAATATACAACATTTTTAAAAAATTCTTTTAAAAAAAACTACACCATGAAAACATCCAAATCTATCAGAAAAAGTCATGTTTGGCGACAGCGGAAAAGTCGTGTCGACTAGTGTAATTTCCCAATTAGTGAATGGAGTAAGCTGGGGAGAACATAGTGACAGGTCGGTGTGTGTGAATGTGTTGTGTGTTGAGAAGTGGGGAGCCGTCGTTAAGGATGTGTAGGTAAGCGTTGTGTAGGAATTTGTGAAGGGTTTCTCCTCTTATGTTTGGATGTGGTGAACCCCAGCTGTTGTGCCAGCTGTTGAAGTCCCCTACGATAATCTGATTGGTGTTGTTGGTTGGGTTGAGGTTGTCGTTTGAGGATTTAAGGGAGAAAGTCTTGTTGGGGGAAATGTAAATTGGATTTAAAATTTAGATTTTATTTCTACACTAAGGGATTCAAAATGGTCGGGTTGGTTTATCTGGGAGTTTTGGATGGATTTGTGGACTAATATGGCTGTGCCGCCAAACCTGTTGAAAGCTTTATTGGTAAAAATTTGGTAGTTAATTGGGATGGGTATGGGTATATGTGTGTTACAATAGTGTGTCTCTTAAAGGCATATTATTTGTGGTGAGTATTTTTTTACAATGGTTAAGAGTTCGTTATAGTTATTGGTGTACCATTTTATGTTCCATTGTATTAATGTAAGCATATTTTTTTTTGGCTAAGAAAAGCTTAGTTTAATGAAGTTTGTTGTTGATATAGTTTCGCTGTCGCTGTTGTTGGTCTGTAGGTTTTTGGTTGGGGGTTTGGTTTTTGTTTTTGTGGGTTTGAAACTGGTAGAAAGAGGGTTAGTTTTAGGGTCTTTGGCAAAAATTCTTGAAGATTTTGAAATCTTTAGAGTATGGGGTATGGGTATTAGTTGTGTGCGGAGTGGGACGTCTGAGTATGTTGGCGTATGTGCTCCCCAATTATTGGCTGTGTCTTGTAGAGTATATGTTAAGTGCTGTACTGTGGTCTACCTTTTCGATGATTTTTATTACTGTTAATTCTTGTTTGCGGAATGTGGGGCATTGGTGGTCAAGGGGGGAGTGTTGATGGTCTATTTCTGGGTTATTTATCGTATCAGATTTTGATGGCTTCTGGTAGTTTGAGCGTGGCAAATGTTACGGTAATGAGTCCGGTTTCGGCAAGTATGACATTATTGTTTCCATTGTTATTTGTTTGTTGTGTTGTATTTGTTTTTTTTTTAAATATTTTTTAACTTTGGTCACATTTTGTGGTTTTAATTCTTGTAGGATATCCATTTTCAGCTATGCCCCGTAGTTCGTTGCAGTAGATAACTCTTTTTGAGAAGTTTAATGTGTTGTGTTCTGACGCGGAAATATTGATATCTGTAATTTTTGTTAGTTTTAATAGTTTTAATGCTTGTTTTTCCCCTTTTTTTGCAAGATTCGACTTCCCCTCCGCAAGTGTAGTCAATTGTTTTTTTAATTATAAGCGGTGACACTTTTTCAAATGTGCAGTTATCATTTCGCTTGATTATATTATATTAATATTCGGTCTCGAACCCGGCCTAACGGTTTGCAGTGAGTGTTTTGTTTTTATTTATTGCAAATTTGCAGAATGTGCCTTTCTCTAAACTGCCTTTCTAAAAAACTTCAACAAAAAATTTTGTATGAAACCATGATTGTAACTCAAAAAAGTAATAATGCAGTTCGATTCGTAGGACCCGAAATAGGGAGAAACCGTCGAGTTTGGTCTTGTCTTTTTTTTTTGACTATCACAGTGTAATTATTCTAATACCGTAAGGCTAGCATAATCAAATAGGGTCGACTCTAAAAATGATAAGTTAAGGGTGAATCGAGCCCAGAAATCAAACGAAAAGGAAAATCGCGAGACGCGACAAAGGCCGCGTCTCTACTTTATACCCGGTACTTTCAGTATATATTTTCAATATATTATATTCCCAAAAAAAAAAAATGTGTTTCCCAAAAATATCGACCCTTCTCAGCTTTGAGCGCCAAACTTCAACTTCCCACGCCCAAGTGTACCACCCCCACCCACCATAACAATGCCTCATTTATTTTGTGGCGGTGGGTCAGTTTGTGAACAAACCGACGACTCAAAACCAAAAATACACGCAAAATTTCAGTTCTAGCCATAAATACTATTGCACATATGCAAAGTACGTGAGAATGCAATTGCACACATACACCAAAATAAGCCGAAACAAGAAAAAATTGAGAAGGAACGTTGTGAGACACGGCAAATGCCGCGGCTCTACTTTATACTTGGTACTCAGTCAGCAGATACATATATATAGTTGTTCCAACGTTTTTTTCTTTTTGGATTTTAAGAATTATATCTATTGTATCTCATAGATTAAAAAAAATCCAACGACCACTTGCACATCGTTTTACGTTTGACGGAGTCCTGCATTTATACTTATACAACTGGAAATTTATTTCCGTATATCTTATATATTCAATACATTTATTTCTAATCAGACCTCAAATTATAATTCACCCCAATAAAAAAAAACAACAACAAATGCAAATTTATGTATCAATTATATTTAGAATATTTTTTTTTTTCAACTTATTTGGACTACGAAGAAAAAGAAAAGATATAGGAAAAAATTAATAAGATATAACACTTAAACTTAACTAATCTTAAACACCATTTACGAAATAAAACTTGAATAACATGCAGATTCTAACAAACTTAATTGCAGATATACCATCAAGCCATAAACCCGCAGGAAAATGGATCAGTGGGCAAGACTATTACAGATTGGATGGAAAAACACCTAAAAACATACGGCATGAAATGATAAAACGATTCAACAGTGAAGTCAACAAACGTGCACGCGTTTTTTTAATATCTGCAAGGGCTGGAGGCCAAGGAATCAATCTAATTGGCGCGAATAGAGTTATAATTTTAGACACCTCGTGGAATCCATCCAATGATCAACAAAATATATTTCGAATATTTCGTCTGGGCCAAAAAAAAAATTGCTATATATATCGTCTAATTGCAATGGTATTACAGCAGTGGACCTGTACAGGAATTTTCAATTTGACTTTTTTATATCTTACAGGGCACTATGGAAGAAAAAGTTTACTCTCGATCTGTTACAAAACAAGCTATGAGTTTTCGAGTAGTAGATGAACAACAAATAGACAGGCATTATAATATGGAAGAATTAGCAGAACTTTATACGTAAGTAATTATGTAAACTAAATTTTTTGAATTCACATACATATACTCGGTATTTAAATGATTTCCTCTTTTGAACTCTAGCTGTGTTAAAACATTAATAGAAAAGGTAGACATTTGCGAGTTGAGTTGTAAATTCGAACTAATTTTTATTCAGAACACTCGAGACCCACGGAAGGGGTTCATCGTTACTGCGGGTGACCCATTTGACTGCATACTAGCATAAGTCTTTTTGGACTATATTAGATAAATAAGTGCACTTGACTCTTAATTTGTCGTATTTGTTAATGGTTTGACAGATTACTTCTCCGCTCACACCCTAGCAGTCAAAATGATCTATTATCTATTTTACTTAAATTTAGATATCGGTTTTTGTTTGCATCAGAAAACATGAACAAGTAGTAAATATAAATACATATGTATGTAACAGCTAGAAAGGAGAGTTTTTGATCTCATAAGGTAGATAGTCAGGCAGTGACCCACTTTCACTTACTTTTTATACCCGGTACTCGAAGAGTATAGGGGTATATTAGATTTGTGGGGATAACGGTTGTGTGTAACGCCCAGAAGGAGGCGTTTCCGACCCCATAAAGTATATATATTCTTGATCAGCATCAATAGCCGAGTCGATATAGCCATGTCTGTCCGTCCGTCCGTCCGTCTGTCCGTCTTCATTTGTGTCTATATCTCAGAGACTATTAAAGCTAGAGCAACCAAATTTTGTATCCAGTCTGCTTTGTGATCACACTACTCCAAATGTGTTGAAAAATTTCGCCCCGCCCCTTTCCGCCCCCACAAAGAACGAAAGTCTGTGGCACACACAATTTTGAAGATACAAGAAAACTAAAAACGCAGAGTCATAGAGAATGCCCATTTCTATCAGAGTGTTGAATCTGAATCAGATCGGATCATTATTATAGCTACAATAAAGAAAACCATATCGAAAGTCATCATTCCCTCTCGCTCTCTCTCACACGCGGCCCCATCTGCTTTGCCGATTCGTATTTTTTGACGCCTAGTTCTCAGAGACTATAAGAGCTAGAGCAACCAAACTTTCTATCCAAGCTCCTGTGATACCAAACCAGCACGAGTTTGTTTTAAAATTTTGCCACGCCCCCTTCCGCCCCCACAAAATACGAAAATCTGTGGAATCCACAATTTTTAAGATAAATGAAAACCAAAAACGCAGAGTCATGAAAAATTACCATGTCTACCAGATTACCGAATTTGGATCAGATCGGATCAATATTATGGCCAGAAGAAACAAATTAAATTTCAGTGGCTACGCATCGCCTGCCAAGCGCTGACTCATGCCCTCTCTCTCTCTCTCTCGCAAACACTTGTGCGTCTCAAATATGTAGTTATACATGTCATGTAGAAATGTAGGCGCAGATATACAAAGCATATGTAAACAAAAATGGAAACATGTAGAAAAATTCCAAAAAATTAATTATTTTAATTTAAATATTATTTTCGTCCCTTTTGAGAACATATAATAAATTTCATAAATCGTAGGCTCATAAATGTATGTATGTATATACTGACTGAGTACCGTTCGTTTTACTTTTTTAACCTAAACATTTCGTTTTCCTTTTAAGGTTCTCTCATAGCCTATTTACACTACGGTTGAGTTATTGAGTTTTGGGCAAAACTCGAGTTTCGTTTACATTGGAAAGCATAGAGGGCCTAGAGGTGGCAAAAAAGTTGAGTTTTGGTTGCGTTTAGTTGAGTTTGTCCGATTTTTCGAATATTTCAACCCTGATCTGCCTATTGTGTAATTATCACCACTAAAAAAAACAGCAAAAAACATATGAGAAAAAAGGTAAACAAACAATTATTTATAAAAATTACTTAATATCCAATTTTATTACTAGAAACTAGATGCGTTGGGTCCCCTGAGGCCTTGGAGGTGCTATTAGAGTTATGGCACGAGAATAACGACGGGTTCCGTGGCGTACGCAAAAATTCTCATATTTATAAGGAACTAGCTAAAAAAATTAAAGATTTCAGTCCCTCGCATGCCGAAATGAAAAATAAAATAATATAAGCTGCAGCGTCGTTATTGTCTCCTGCTCTGCCACATAGAGCATCATTAGTTCTTGGGTATTGATATTAAAAAAATTAAATAAAACAAATTTTCGTAGACAAGCACGTGCCAGCATCCGAAACTCAATAACTCAACTTTGGCATAGTGTAAATCCAAATTCTGAGTTATTGAGCTACCTATCGATAAATGTGGTAACTCACTGTAGTGTAAAAAGGCTTTTATTTATACAAATTCTTGTTATCGATATATTTTATTTTCCCAACGTTTCTGACAGCTCTTCGCGCAAACCATTAATTTTTTGCATTTTTGAAAATTGCAAGGTATGGTGGCGGTTCAACTAAAAAATTGTGTAGATCTGAAAATCATTTAATTAAACTATTGGAAATAATGAAAAATAACAGAACAAGAAAGAACTAATATTGAAAATCTCGATCAGCATCTTCTTCTTCTTTTTCGAGCTTCACTCTTTTGCCTGTGGATTGCTCCGATGTTGTTCTTCTTTTAGACGCTTTTTTCCTTTCTTGTCTAAAGACAAAACCCGGAGCCCAAATTGCAAATATCCGCTACTGAGTGTTAACTTATACACTTCTATATACAAAAAGGCAAAAACAAACTCGTGCTAAAAAATGAACCACCACTATACCTTACAAAAAAACCGCCATCATACCTTACAAGCTATTGGTGGAAATATGACGTCACTATCATTCTTCACAAATAAAAAAAATGTACATATCAAAAACTGTTGGCAAAGGCCTAAATATACGTTAGGAATACTGCGCTGACTCATGTTTCAAAAAATCTTCCCACTGTCAAAGCACATATCCAAAAAAAATTTATGTATTTTTTTCACTACATTTTTATAAAAAATCACTTAGGTGCCGTTTACACTGAGGCTGCGTGTTGATTCTTTGCGTCTTCCCAGAAACGCAGTTTTTTTTTACATAGGTTCAGCACAGGGTCCTAGTGATGGCAAAAAGTTGCGTCGTTTTCCGACGCAACTGCGTTTTGGTATTTCTGTGGAATTTCTGTGCGCATAACAGCCATTTTCGTACTTTTGCGCCTTATCAGCGGAACTATCACCACTAATAACAACAAAAAACAGCAGATTCAAATTTAAATTTGCCACGTGAAATTTTTAACTGAGTAAAGCGGGGAAAAAATGCATGTAATGGTTAGAACAACTTGTTTAAACTAATTTTATTATTAAAAAAAGCATTTCGACAATATAGTTGATTTTAAATTGTTTGCTGCAAATCCCATGTCTTAGAATCCTTTCACTGTTTCCGTGATCTTCTCAGGATAAGAAAGTCTGCTGGCAGATACTTGTCAGTGAGTTGAGCAGCTACTTCGCGACCAAACTTCAGTAATATGCAGCAGACAAAAGCCCTTGACACACCAAATAGACTCCCGTACGATATTTTGCAGGCGATCATTGGCAATAAAGGGCTATGGCTATTCTATTCTGCAGAGGGATTGTCAGTCGAAAAGGAGTGTCTTTCGTTTTGAGATTGGGCAACAGTCAAACGAGAATGTTGAAGTAATCCTTTCCCTGCTGAAATTTTTCTTAAAAAAGGCATTATAGTTCTCCACAACATCTTCCTGCCAAAATGAACCATGTCGTGGCTATTGCAATGAAGAATATATTATTTAATTGAAAAGAGAGAACATTGTCTGCTCTTTACCTACAAGAGTCCAAACGCAAGGAGGACGTTGGAGTTGCAAGACGAATTGAAACTTTTCTAAGGATAACTCAGCCGCTTCCATGCACTGCAAAAGGTTCTCCTCACTTTTCACTTTTCACTCTTTGTAAATAATGTATTCTTCATTGCAATAGCCACGATATGGTTAATTTTAGTAGATCTTGTGGAGAACTCCGATGCCTTTTTTAAGGAAAATTTCTGCATGGAAAGGAGTACTTCAACATTCTCGTTGGACTGTTGCCCAATCTCAAATAGAAAGACACTCCTTTTAGACTGCCAATTGTGTGTCAAGGGCTTTTGTCTGCCTCATATTACTGCAGTTTTGTCGCAAGGTAGTTGCTCGCTGACAAGTATCTGCAAGCAGACTTTCTTACCCTGAGGAGATCACGTAAACAGTGAAAAGATTCAAAGACATGGGATCTGCAGCAAACAATTTGAAATTATCTATATTACTTAAATGCTTTTTATACCCGGTACTCGAAGAGTATAGGGGTATATTAGATTTGTGCGGATAACTGTTGTGTGTAACGCCCAGAAGGAAGCATTTCCGACCCCATAAAGTATATATATTCTTGATCAGCATCAATAGCCGAGTCGATATAGCCATGTCTGTCTGTCCGTCTGTCCGTCCGTCCGTCTGTCCGTCTTCATTTGCAGCTATATCTCATAGACTATTAAAGCTAGAGTAACCAAGTTTTGTGTTCGGTCTCCTGTGTTATCACACTACTCAAAGTGTATTTCAAAATCTCGCCCCGCCCCTTTCCGCCCCCACAAAGGACGAAAGTCTGTGGCACACACAATTTTGAAGTTACAAGAAAACTAAATACGCAGAATCATAGAGAATGACCATTTCTATCAGAGTGTTGAATCTGGATCAGATCGGATCATTATTATAGCTACAATGAAGAAAACCATTTCGAAATTCATCATTCCCTCTCGCTCTCTCTCACACGCGACCCCATCCGCTTTGCCCATTCGTATTTTGTGTCGCCTAGTTCTCAGAGACTATAAGAGCTAGAGCAACCAAACTTTCTATCCAAGCTCCTGTGATACCAAACCAGCACGAGTTTGTTTTAAAATTTTGCCACGCCCCCTTCCGCCCCCACAAAAGACGAAAATCTGTGGAATCCACAATTTTTAAGATAAATGAAAACCAAAAACGCAGAATCATGAAAAATTACCATATCTAACAGATTGCCGAATCTGGATCAGATCGGATCAATATTATGGCCAGAAGAAACAAATTAAATTTCAGTGGCTACGCAACGCCTGCCCAGCGCTTACTCATTCCCTCTCTCTCTCTATCCTAAACACTTTTACGTCTCAAATATGTAGTTATACATGTCATGTAGAAATGTAGGCGCAGATATACAAGGCATATGCAAACAAAAATGGAAACATGTAGAAAAATTCCAAAAAATTAATTATTTTAATTTAAATATTATTTTCGTCCCTTTTGAGAACATATAATAAATTTCATAGATCGTAGGCTCATAAATGTATGTACATATGTATATACTGACTGAGTACCGGGTATAAGGTAGAGCCGCGGCCTTTGCCGCGGCTCACAACGTTCCCTCTCGTTTTAATAATAAAATTAGTTTAAACAATTTGTTCTAAGCATTAGTGGTGATAGTTCCGCTGATAAGGCACAAAAGTACGAAAATTGCTGTTATGCGCACAGAAATACCAAAACGTAGTTGTGTCGGAAAACGATGCAACTTTTTACCATCACTAGGGTCTTATGCTAAACCTATGTAAAAAAAACTGCGTTTCTGGGAAGATGCAAAGAATCAAGACGCAGCCTCAGTGTAAACGGCAGCTTACACTCCCCTAATTTTTATAAATATTTGTTTGCTTACCTTTTTTCTTACATGTTTTTTGTTGTTTTTCTAGTGGTGACAATTACACGATAGGCAGATCAGGGTTGAAATATTCGAAAAATCGGACAAACTCAACTAAACTCAACCAAAACTCAACTTTTTTGCCACCTCTAGGTCCTCTATGCTTCCCAAGTAAACGAAACTCGAGTTTTGCCCGAAATTCAATAATTGAACCGTAGTGTAAATAGGCTATTAGCCGTTTATCCATCGATTCTTATAAACGATACCTTAAACGACGCCTAATTAATGTGTCTATCTAAAAGAAAAAATTTAGGCATTTAAATATTTTGTTTTTCGACTTTTCCTGAGTTTTCAAAGTCAAAATTTCGGGAAAAAATATCAAAAAAAACTATAAAATTTGAATTTTAAAGCTTAATATCTTCCAGACGTTAAGTTGCAGCTACAAAGTGTCTGGGTCGGACTTATAGCTGCATGTCAGCATTGTAAAACTGCAAAGTTCAATACAACCAGTTGTGAAAAATAGAAGCAAAACCTATGACAAAATATACAACATTTTTAAAAAATTCTTTAAAAAAAAACTAAACCTGGAAAAAAAGTCATCCTTTAAAAAATTTTAAATCTCCAAATCTATTAGAAAAAGTCATTTTCGGCGACAGCGGAAAAGCCGTGTCGACTAGTTCAATGGGCACATTCTTCTAGTTGTTCAACCCACGATTGATATCAATCGAGCCTGACCCACTGAAATTTTAAATACTGCCTTCTACATCCTTTAGTGTAAGAAACGATCGTACTAGCGGGGGATTAGGTATAATTTCTCCTGTATGAACTAAAGAATCGTCATCTGGATCCTATAACCAAATTACGTCCAATTAAACGTCCATTTTATCCCGAAATGCTGTTGCAAACAGTTTCAGTTCTAAATATTGACAATTCAAGTTACAGCTGCGTGGTGCATTTTTTTTTACTCCATAAAAATTGATCCACTCTTACATATATGCTTGCATTATTATTTAATAAAAATTTATCTTATGTTTGTTTGCTTGTCTTATTATTGATAAAAATTTTTAGTTGTATATGATGTCTACTGGGCTGAGAACATCCCAGCTTCTCCTAACGCAGTCTTTCCGTCTCACGCACCAGCCGTTCTCGATTGCGTAAGGCTGAGAACAGCACAGTTTCTGCTATTGCTTCTTGTCGCGTTATTCTCTGCACACACACATGCATGTCTTGGGATTCGTGCTTCTTTGTGTGTGTGGCGTCATTTTCTATCTCGCTCACACTGCTGCTGGTGCTTTGATTTTTCTCTTTGTTTTAATAACAATTTTGTTGTTTTAAAACGGATTTGCTTACAGTTTTGAAGAAAAACCATTGACGTTTTTAGGCAAGTTCCCAGACATGCCCGCATTTGTGAGTTCCAAACTTCCAGGGTTTGAACTTTTTATATTATTTGATACGCTTGTTATTATTATTTAATGACAATTTATCTTTTGTGTATTTGCTTGTTTAATTACACTAGTCAACACGACATTTCCGCTGTCGCCCAAAATGACTTTGTCTGATAGATTTGGAGATTCCAATTTTTTAAAGTGTTTGGGGCAGATCTCCACCGAATAGCGGCTGGCCAAATAGCAGCTATTTATTGGCCTTCAGCCAATTGCTACATATTCATACATATTCTGTTAATTCTTGCACTTGCTTGCCCTGCTAAACGCTCTCTCAAAGCTCGCGCTTTTCTTTGTTATCTATGCTCGGCGTTATCTATTAATTTTTTATAAGTTAGTAATTTGTCTTCAGAGGTAGTGCTTCTATTTTTCACATAACTTAAGTTTCTTATAACTGGTTGTATTGAATAGATAAATAGATACATAGATAGATAGAAATTAAATAGACACATTAATTAGGCGTCTTTTAAGGTATCGTTTGGTTTGGTCAAACGGTTGTAACTTTATTCATCGATCTTTATTTTTATTTATTTTATTTATTTATTTTATTTATTTATTTATTTCATCCTAGCGCGACAAGCATTTTATACTTATAAATTAGGACGCTAGTCACAACAAGTGTAATATTAACTTTTGACATTTAAATTACTAACATTAAGAAGTGATTACAATTACAATTACATACATTCGAACTTATATACTAACATTTTAATAAGATAATATTTAGTTTAGGTTTAATTTAGTTTCTAGGAATTTCACTCTTACTCTCCGTTCAACCCCTCCCTACTACCACAATTTCAAATTATGTAGTGCGTAGTGCAAAATCCAGTGCGATTTTCAACTGCAATCCCCCACTGATTGCCTTGATGGCGTGGGGAAGATGATTCCAAACTCGAACAGCATATACAAAGAACTGTTTCATTGTACATGTGTACCTGTATTTAAAGCAAATAATATTTTTGTCCGTCTTGACGTGCTAAACTTAAGTCGTTCATATAAGTAAGATGGCTCTTGGGTATATATAACTTTGTGCAGTAATACTAGACCCTAAACTCTATCCAGCATTTAAGTGGCATACCGAAAATTTTTATCATTAAGTCCGAAATATGGTCAGTTCTACGTCTGTTATAAATATATCTCGCGATATTATTAAAAGCAACTTGCAGCTTGCGTTAGCTGGCAGAGTTACTGTCACTAAATACTTCTATAGCATAGAAAAGAACTGGTGTGATGTACATTTTTGCAATTATTTGTCTTATTTTCACTGGGAGAAAATCTTTAGTTAGGTATAAATTTCTAAGGATCCCAATAGCTTTTCCGACTGATCTGTTTATGTGATCATCCCATGTCAAAGTTTGGTTAAACATAAAACCCAAGTTGTTTGCACGTTCTACATATTCAATGGGGATGTTTTCAAGAGTCAATTTTTGTATTGCATTAGTGTCGAACTTTCTTTTACCTATGACTATATATTTTGACTTATTTGGATTTAATCCTAGCCCATTCATTTTAGCCCACTGACTTACACTTTTTAATTCACTATTACAGACAAGAATACAGTCATTAACTCTACTAATAGGACGACTAACAAACATTTGAACATCATCGGCATGCATATGAACGTCACAACTTGACAATATACTCGGTAGATCATTTACATACATAGAGAACAGTAATGGCTCTAAAACGGATCCTTGAGGAACATCACGCTTGACACAAAGTAATGACGAGTACATATTATTTATACACACAGACTGATACGATTACTCAAGTACGAAACAATTAGTTTTGCTGCACGCGAAAAATTACATAGACGACTTAGCTCAAAACAAAGAATTTCGTGGTTAACCGTGTCAAAAGCCTTACTATATATTTTAGCTACTTTCCAAGAATCAGTAAAGACGGTTTGAGTCAACGCTGTGCTGTATATGTAGTTTATGTACGGCAATATGTTAGGCAAAAGCATTTTTATGAGTTTCGGATTAATATCATCAATTCCAGTGGTATTTGACCTAATCTTTTAAATCGATTCGAGGACATCTGAGTCAGTTACACATGAAAAACTAAAACTATTATCACAGGTACCATTATCACAGAAGCAGTGTACATCATCACAGTTACTATAGAGATTTTGAGGCACGCACTCAACATAGTCAGTTTTAGTCACAATATCACAGATGCGCGGAGTAGTGGATTTACCAACACCTTCTCCTCACGTTGAAAATTTTCATATCTCTTTTTGGTATTGCGCACAATTTTTCCTCCATCTTTCACTTTTACTTCAAGCTGGGTATCCAGCACCGCGGAAACTAAAAATTACTGCCAAACTTCATATAAAAAAAACGGGGCCAGTAATTTTTCGTTTGTGTTTTCCTGGAGTCAGTATCCAGCAACGTAAACGGGATCCACGAATTTTTATCGATAGTATCGATATTCACACGAATGTGGACTGTGAGAACAGCTGATAGGGGTGCCAGTAAAATATATGTGCCTATTTTTACTGGAGTCAAAGTGAAAAGTGGGGGCAAAATTTGTGTGCAAAACCAAAAAGAGATATGCAAATGTTTAAAGTGAGGAGAGGATTGCTTTAATACAGCAGTTGAGGCAGTACTATGTCTTTAGCGGATCACGGAAAATGAGCATTTTGATAATTTTGACATGTTGGCGCCTCCAACTGTGCTGTACTTCTTCTTACAGCAATATGTGCCGCTACCAACACAATCATTTCTTCGTCAGAATTACTTTTCTTCCTTTTTTTAATTTTAGTTTAATTTTCAAAATTGGCGCTGTTTACAAAACACAGCTGATTCATGAGAGTGGCAAATCACTTTTTAGGCTCTTGGTCACACTATTGTATTCGAGTTTCACACATCCGAAATAATGAGCAGTTTCCTTTCAGTAAAATTTCGCGGTGCTGGATACAGGCCTTCAATAACTAGAGGCACATACATATATATTTGTGGCCTAAATGGCAGCTGTTCTCTCAGGCCCCAGTCGTGTTAATAGGACAACTATCGATAAGAATCTATGGATTTCGTTTAGTTTGCTGGTTACTATGGCTAGTAAAACACAAACGAAAAATTTCTGGACTAGTTTTTTTTATATGCAGTTTGGCAGTAATTTTTAGTTTCCGCGGTGCTGGATACAGACCTTTACTTTAAAGTAGCCCTAAAACTTTATTTTGAGTTGTGTTAAAAAAATACGTTACTCCTAGATGTTTTCACTCAATCTGATTGCGTATTTCTGAATTATGCTTAGATATCAGTTTTAAAGTTTTTAGAAAGTACTGCAGTTGTGATGATCTATATGTTTGAATATCCACGCAAGTCTTTCCACTGAATGTATGAATTTTTATTTTCTTTGGATTTTTCATAATTTGGAACTGTAGGATTCAATTTCTGCCAATTTGAGAAATAACTTTCTAGATCGGACTACTTCGCTACTTTGCTACTTCGCGAACACCCGCTGGCTGTCCGGGACTGCTTAATTTCGGTACTCTCCCTAGGGATGCTCGCTTATTCGCAGCTGACGTACCTACAGAGGTAGGTCGTTCGCTACCCGTAAGTTGCGACCCGTCTGGTAGCCTCAGCTAAGCTCCTCCTCTAAGTCATCTAACCAGCTCATCAGAACAGAAAAAAAAATCTTATATAAAAAATATAACAATCGATAATCTCTGCCGCTGCTGCTACCAGCTCAATGCAGATATGGACGCATGTATCTCTCTCGCTCTCACTGCATATGCATTTATATCCGTTAGCTTGGCTTTCAAGCTGGGCAGCGACACAAAGCTACACTTTTCAAATCTAATTTTGCTGATCGAACTGACCTGACGTATTAGAATGCATAACTTTGTCACAAATAGTGCCTCAGTCCTTCGACATAAGTAGTAGTCGTGACTAGAGGCGGGTATAAATGCTAACTTAGCATTTTGTTTATCATGGTACCAAAGTTATATTAAGTCTAATGCCATACGCCCACTACGCAGAAATATTGGCCAATTACCTTTTTTATCTTCTTTTAAAAATTCCTTTCCGGCTGCTCTATACTGGTTTTCTTCATTATGTTCTTTCATTCTTCATTATGTGAGAATATGAATGATTTAGAGTTAGAGTTGTGTCAGTTGCGCAGCTCTTCGCATTGCAAGATGAACAGCTAAATGAACTGCAGTTGGATGCCCACCATGGATCGGGAATGATAATATGTGCCAAACTGCTTCATTGGAACTGGTGTACATATCTGCCGATTTGAAATAGAGTGATTTCATCGGTAACATTAGCTGATCGAAAAACAGCCATATCAATTCCTTTGTTGATGTATTTGATGGTTGATATATTAACAGATAGAACTGAATTACAGTACTCTACGATTATGTGCGTTTTATAAATCTTAGATAACGACGGTGATTTGGTACACCCCAACGATTATCAATCTCCAAATCTTGACTTTGAACTCTTAAAGTTACGGAAACTATTATTTTCAGTTTATCGACGCCGATATTCGGGATATCTATCTTTGCCCGTCACTGTATCGACGACTAAATTTTTTGGAGAACGTTTGTAGCACCTCCCTTCTTATATACATGGCGAATTCAAATTTAACGCACCATATGGACCGTGCTTCATATTCAGGATCCCCTGTCCGATCTGGAATTTCGGCCGAATTCCCATCGTCACTATCACGATTCTTAAATTGGTCACCAACTATGACTATTGTCACTTCGTCAACTGTTTGTGCATTGAAACGCATTGCATGTTCGCCAACCGGTGACTGAACCAATTCGCGTTTTGGCAATAATGACACAACGACGATCATCTTTGTCTTCCGCGTTCCCAATAAAATATAATTGCAAACATTGATGGTCTGCGTTGTCGAAAGGTAAAAAATCTGAATAAATAATGCGATAGAATAAGAATAAACGTAAAAAATGAAATAAGTATTCAAACACAAATTTTTGCCCAAAATTAAAGATTTTTTTTTAATTTTTAGTTAAAGATTTTTTAAAATAGTTTTTAATTTTTGAGGAACCCATAAAAAGAAAACCCGGATGCATTTTGGTGCACGCGTTGCGGTGGTAGCCCGATACACACACTATTTTTCTAGATATTTATAGTACCTATAGATGACAATTTGTAGTTGTATCTGATCTGTATTTTCTTTTTTTATTATTGATGATGTTGGGTTCTGGCTTTAACTTAGTTGGGTGATGTGCTCTACAAATACCAGTCCTTTATATAATATCTTTGCTAAGGCTGCACCGAACGTTAGGCAGCCTCTATGCTGATGAGAATTATAAAAGGGACTGTTGAACTGCCGAGCTTTTTCGGCAGCGTAGCTTGCGAATTATTAAACACGGGAGTTTAGTTTGATATAGTTTATTGTCAATAGCGAGAGTCGTGTGGATAAAATAGCGAAAGCGAGATTAGCGATGTAGAGTTAGCCGGTTCAAGAGTCCAAAACTGCAAGAGGAGGCGGGCCGAATTGCCCGTTCCCTAATGCAAGCGCGACGATTGAAGAGTCCAGACGCTGCAAAGGCAGGCGGGCCGAATTGCCCATGCCCTAATGCGAGCGCGACGATATCCAGACTGATTTGAGGGCAGGCGGGCCGAATTGCCCGTGCCCTACTACAAGCGAGAGTGCAAAAGATCGAGAGCAGAGAGCAATAGCGAAGACGAAAGAGTGATAGAAAAGTCGAAAGAAAGAAGGAAAGAAGACGAAAGAACGGCTGGGTAGGCTGCTGCCGTGCGGGAGCTTATATGTATATATGTGTGTACAATGTGCAGTGTAGTGGGCAGTACAAACAACAAACAATAAAATGGGAATTTAATTTACTGCTGCACCACTGGCTATAATGTTTCCATCGAGTCTCCAAATATTGGGCTGCGGAACCCGACATACTCCCCCCGTTGAAAGCCTGACTTTCAAGCGCATCAACAGAATACAGAGTGCCGCAGCCATATCGCGTTGAAGTTGGGAGATTCTTCCTTCCATAGAGTTGTGTAGAGTCGCTGCAAGAAAGCAGCGCGCTGACCGACACCTAATCGGACGGAGTTGAGCCATATCATGTAAGGCTCGGCGACAGAAGAAGAGGTGAAAAATAGCGCATTCAACCCAAACAGTTGAAGTGATGTGTCCAGATCAGCTAGAGTTTCTGAAAGGAAGACGATATTTTTAGAACTCTCTGCTCTCCCCCCAATAGACCAATATTGGGATGGTCTTGGGGCTAGCAAAGCTCAAGATCCAGCACGATGTCCAGCATTAGGTCCAACATATAGAGGGAACTTCTTCAGAGCGTTCGGAAGAGCCACTCTCGAATGAATATCGGCCGAAACGGAGCACTTGCAGGGACTCCACGATGTTTGACAGGTCGAAATCGAGAAGGCAGGTTGAGCAGAAACAGAATCCGGCGCAAGCCCAACTGTGTTGATGAAATCGAGATTCCTTATCCTCTGCTTCATCAGGCGTAGACGGCACAACAATCGACCGCTCCAATTGGCATTGATGCCTCTCGAAGACTCCAATTGGTCTCAAAATATCGTTGTACACGGTTTTAAATGTTCCGTGCAGCTCCTCGATCTGCTTGAGCTTCGCCGATAATGCCGGTGCTCTCCGCTTCAACAAAACCACCCTGTTTCCAGCAGCAGTCACAGCGTCGTTTCTCGCGTCCATATGGGCAGCTTCGCTAGAAAGGTTTCTAGCGGGAAGATGACCGCAAAGAGGAACGCGAAATAAACGTCGTAGCGGGAAGATGACCGCAAAGAGGAACGCTTGCAATAAGCGCACCAAGAACCGTAAGATAAACGCAAGGCAGACGAGGCGACAACTGTTACTTTTACTTGCGCAAAACCGACAAAATTAACCGTGGGGCCACTCTAAATTGTTTCCAAACGAATTTGTAATGTTTTTGTGATTTAATTGTTTATGTTAGATCACGTCGGGGTCACCAAATGTTGAACTGCCGAGCTTTTTCGGCAGCGTAGCTTGCGAATTATTAAACACGGGAGTTTAGTTTGATATAGTTTATTGTCAATATCGAAAGTCGTGTGGATAGGATAGCGAAAGCGAGATTAGCGATGTAGAGTTAGCCGGTTCAAGAGTCCAAAACTGCAAGAGGAGGCGGGCCGAATTGCCCGTTCCCTAATGCAAGCGCGACGATTGAAGAGTCCAGACGCTGCAAAGGCAGGCGGGCCGAATTGCCCATGCCCTAATGCGAGCGCGACGATATCCAGACTGATTTGAGAGCAGGCGGGTTGAATTGCCCGTGCCCTACTACAAGCGAGAGTGCAAAAGATCGAGAGCAGAGAGCAATAGCGAAGACGAAAGAGTGATAGAAAAGTCGAAAGAAAGAAGGAAAGAAGACGAAAAAACGGCTGGGTAGGCTGCTGCCGTGCGGGAGCTTATATGTATATATGTGTGTACAATGTGTAGTGTAGTGGGCAGTACAAACAACAAACAATAAAATTTGAATTTAATTTACTGCTGCACCACTGGCTATAATGTTTCCATCGAGTCTCCCAATGTTGGGCTGCGGAACCCGACAGGGACTTTTATAATTATTGGATAAGTTAGCGTTTTAGGGTTTTCGTTGCCTTTGGTGTGATGAATTTAAGGTTAGACTACATGTACGCAAGTTAACGTACCCAATACCATTAGGGTTGTAAACAATTTTTGGCTTTCCCAGATTCAATCTCGACCTTTGCCTTTGGCTCCCACATAATTGATAAACAATATTTCCTCACACCCGCCTAAATTGCAAATCGAACTTTTCTTACACCCTCCTAAATTGAACGAGAGGGAACGTTGTGAGCCGCGGCAAAGGCCGCGGCTCTACCTTATACCCGGTACTCAGTCAGTATATACATACATACATATATGAGCCTACGATTTATGAAAATTATTATATGTTCTCGAAAGAAACGAAAATAATATTTAAATTAAAAAATGAATTTTTTTTAATTTTTATACATGTTTCCATTTTTGTTTGCATATGCTTTGTATATCTGCGCCTACATTTCTACATGACATGTATAACTACATATTTGAGACGTACAAGTGTTTACGACAGAGAGAGAGAGGGTATGAGTCAGCGCTTGGCAGGCGTTGCGTAGACACCGAAATTTAATTTGTTTCTTCTGTCCATAATATTGATCCGACCTGATCCATATTCGGCAATCTGGTAGATATGGTAATTTTTCATGATTCTGCGTTTTTGGTTTTCATTTATCTTAAGAATTGTGGATTCCACAGATTTTCGTCTTTTGTGGGGGCGGAAAGGGGCGTGGCAAAATTTTAAAACAAACTTGTGCTGGTTCGGTATCACAGGAGCTTGGATAGAAAGTTTGGTTGCTCTAGCTCTTATAGTCTCTGAGAACTAGGCGCTCATTTAAAGGAATGGGCAAAGCAGATGGGGTCGCGTGTGAGAGAGAGCGAGAGGGAATGATGTTTTTCTAAATGGTTTTCTTCATTGTAGCTATATTAATGATCCGATCTGATCCAGATTCAACACTCTGATAGAAATGGGCATTCTCTATGACTCTGCGTTTTTAGTTTTCTCGTATCTTCAACATTGTGTACGCCACAGACTTTTGTCCTTTGTGTGGGTGGAAAGGGGCGAGATTTTGAAATACATTTGGAGTAGTGTGATCACACAGGAGACTGGATACAAAACTTGGTTGCTCTAGCTTTAATAGTCTCTGAGATATAGGCGCAAATGAAGACGGACAGACGGACGGACGAACAGACGGACAGACGGACGGACAGACAGACATGGCTATATCGACTCGGCTATTGATGCTGATCAAGAATATATATACTTTATGGGGTCGGAAACGCTTCCTTCTGTGCGTTACACACAACCGTTATCCCCACAAATCTAATATACCCCTATACTCTTCGAGTACCGGGTATAAAAACAATCTCGGCCCACATCCGGTTTTCGGGTAAACATTCGAACACGAACATTCGGCTTTCTGCAGATTCTGCATTTTGACCATTTCTCAATTCCCGAGCTACAATCTACTTAAACGAGCAGCTTACGAGAGAGGGATATGCCATATTTAGAGAGGCAATAAAATTAAAGAAGCAAAAGCTTCTAACAGCAGTTTTCTGGCGTCGCGCAGAGGTTTATGTAAATCAGAATGAGAGAGGAGAGGTGATCTGCGTTGTAGTTCAAAAGCTTTCACAACTGCAGAGCGCACACGCCGTCAAGAGCGCTCCAGAGTCAGCTGGATAGCTTTTCTATCAAATGTATGTTAATAATATATGTTAATTGTAATAAATGTCTCTTCAGTGTAATGATTGCCATTGTTGTTTGTCAACTCAAATGTAGATGTTGTTTGTGTGTCCAAAACGTAGTTGGTCCCTAATTTGAATGATTCCTATATTCTATGTGATGGTTATAATGTTTTCCGTTCAGATCGTATTGGTCAAGCAGGGAGAGTGTAAATATTCGTAACTAAAAGACTGAAAAATATAAAATAATATTTAAGCAACCTTATGACCTTTAAGCAACTTATGAATTTGAACTGTTATATACAATTACTAGTCGGCTGTCTATATAGACCACATAAGAATATTGATTACTCTAACCTGATAGATTTAATAACTAACGCTACACTGACGCACGCTGACATTATACTAACAGGTGACCCTAATAGTAACATATTAAAAGAGCAACATCTACTAAATGAAATGGAGTCCATTAGACTGATCCCTTTGAACACAATCTTACCGACGCATTTCTCGAAGACCACTTACTCTTTATTAGATGTAATTTTTGTCAACAAACAAGAAAACATCTACATAAACATATGTATGACCAAGCTTCAGTACCTGCTTTTTCAAAACATGATCTCTTATTTTTAATGTATGATATGCAAATTGACAGTAACACCATTTAATACAGAGACTTCAAAAACATTGACTATACTAGTCTAAGTGAAGATTATCGTCTAAGCGATTGGAATTTTTTATATTCCTCTCCGATGGGATAAAGTCGTATCGATTCGGATGTCTATATGTACGCTAACGATGTGCAAATGTATGTGAGTTGTCCTCTCAGTTAAATTACTGAATATATTAGATTAAGCAATTAATCTTCGATTCTCACCTCGTTCGATTCTCTTTGTAGTGATCAGACGCTCCGCTTATCTGTCTTTGATCCTATATAAACAGCCGGGGTGTTTTGAATATACTAACTAAATAAACTCCCTAATTTACCTGCTTGCTTAGAGCTTTTCCGTAAGCTCGAGTGAATGCCCTTTTATTGTGTTTTAAACATAATTTAATTATTTTCCTGTGTCGGTAGTCAATGTGTTTTTGTTGTTTCTTTTCGTAAGTACACACAAAATCAAAATTTGCCTCTCTCACCTAGTTGATTTACTGTTTTATCCCTCTCTCCCTATCACCCAAACTAACATTATTGTTCTTCCCCTCTCGTTCTCGATACTTTCTGTGTAGTAGCGATCTCTCTCTCTCTCAACTGAAACTACTGTAACCGCTCTCCTCTCTCTTATTGTTTTTTTATCGTTTATCTGGCACACTGGTCTGGTATGTATTTGTGTTGAAATTTTATTTTTTTATTTCATATATTTTATAGTTTTTTTATTATTTTTCTCATAATGGAATACGCAGTTGTCTGTGCTAAAAAAACCTGCAAGAAGCAGATCACCCATGACCAGCCGAGTATCCCCTGCTGGCTCTGCGATAGCGTAGTGCACGCAAAATGCGCTGGGTTTTCCGGTCTCGTGGGGGATGCCATCTCCAAAAGGAATGGTCTGCATTATAGCTGTGAGGCATGCCGTCTGGTTGAAAAGGGAAATGGCAGCAATTATAAGGCAGACCCGGGGGGCTTAAGGGAGCTGACTGTGGGCTTCAAACAGCAATACGATCGGCTCCTAGCCATGGAGTCTCAATTTAGTGGTTTACAACTACTGACTGAGTTTCCCAGGCGCAAAAAGGGCAGGCAGGTCTCCCAGGCACTCCGTGGGATCTGCATGTGCATCTGCCCTTCAGCCAGCCGATGCTGATAAGCTGACTCCGATCACTCCAAAAGTGCAGCAGTTGATTTCGTTCGCTACTCCAAAGGCAACGACAGCTGCTGGTGATGAAAATTCGGTAGCCGAATTTATCGCCACGGAGAGCATGCGGCCAAAATCGTCTGTAGTGTCGGTGTCCTAATGTCTGCAAATTCATTAGATGTCCCCCCAATTCCGACCCCACCAGTCAATATACGTCCCGGACCACCGGGTATTACCATCACAGGTGATAGGCCTGTGGTGCCAAGATTGGTGGGGATCCCACCAAAGAGACAAGTTTTTGTCTCACGACTTGCCCCTGACTCCACAATCAATGATGTGACGGCTTATATCCAAAGCCGCATACAAGCCGTTGAGTTTAAGGTGAAAAAGTTTAACTTCCCTTATGCCAGGGAGATAGCATCATTTAAAATAAGTGTCTCCCAAACTCACTTTAACACCATCTGTTATGCCAAATTTTGGCCGGAGCATTTGGTGGTGAAGGAGTTTAAGGCAAAGAAAAAGACTAGGCCCCCAATAACTCTGCCAACTAATCAGACCAATGCTCCTTCGTCATCTTCCCGCTCTACCTCCACCCGTCCAAAAAACTAACAAACTCTCTTTTAGTGACCTATAAGAATGTTTGAGGCTTGCGTGGTAAGCTCAGCATTCTTTTCCAGGATAGTGTCGCATTTGCATCCCACGTTATTGTGTTTACCGAAACCTGGTTAAAGCCGGACATTCTTAGTTCCGAAGTTCTGGCAGGTCGGTACACAACTTATAGAAAGGATCGTTCGTCTCGACGTGCAGGAGGGGTTCTGATTGCTTTGAGTCCACGTCGGAACTTTTTACAGTCCAGATCCAGCAGGAACTGGAATTTCTGTGTGTAAAACTGATTGGCCGCCTTAACCGCTATTTCTCCCTCGCTATCTGACAAAGATCATATGATAGTTCTTGGTGACTTGAACTTGCCAGGAATTATTTGGTCTTCGGCAAATGAGTCTAATAGCCTGGTACCCATGGCCCGACATGACTTTGTTGACGGCATGATTGACCTGTCTCTGTCTCAAGTTAGCCATGTTACAAATTCCTTGGGTCGATTTCTTGATCTGTGCTTTGTAACGGATCCGACCCTAGCGTTGTTAACTCGATTCCCCCGCTCACTATACCTGAAGATGCCTACCATCCTACTTTCGAAGTGTCGCTCGACCTAGGACGAACTGTATTGGATCGGTCGGGTAGACTACCCCAATGTGTCCGGTGCTTTCGTAAAGACGAGTTTACGAAGCTTAATAATTTTTGATTTTTGATTGATTTTGATTAGACCGCATTATATTTGTGTAGTGGTGTTACGATAGGCACAAACATTTTCTATGATGCACTGGACTCCCTTTTTGTCTCTTGTGTCCCACTTTCCTGTCCTGTTAGATCGAGAAAACCAGCATGGTTTACCAAGGAGCTATCCAGTCTAAAAAACTTAAAATCAAGACTTTATACAAAATTTCAAGAAGTTGGCTCTGCTTTTTCTCTGTCTCGTTATGTAATGCCTCGGTCAAACTTTTCAGTTCTTAACGCTTAATGCTTTCAGAACTACCTATCTGGATGCAGGATAGACGTTTACGTCTAAGGACCCTAAACAGTTCTACAGATTCGTAAACAGTAAGCGTAGAACGTCCGCACACCCATCCCAATCACCCATTGCCAATCTTTTTGCCCGTTTTTTCCAAACTACCTATTCGCAGGACGTTTACTCTGGTCAGCCGTATCCATACAGTTTACCGAGGTCGAACGGCAGTTTCAGTCCTTTGTTAAATGATAGCTCGTTGCTTCATGATCTACGAACAGTAAAGCCGGTGTTTTCACCGGGTCCGGACGGAGTTCCCGGCTGTGTACTCAGGTTTTATGCCGAGTCACTGTGTGGGCCATTGCTTAAACTATTCAACCTGTCCATAAATTCTTCATGCTTTCCTTCGATATGGAAGGAGTCCTTTATAATTCCTCTCCATAAGAAAGATACCAAGTCTGCTGCAATGAACTATAGAGGTATATCTAAGTTATCCACTATTCATAAAGTGTTTGAGAAAATTTTAACTCCGCACCTGCAGCACCTATGCAGATCTCTTATATCTCCAGCTCAACATGGATTTATAAGGCGGAGAACAACCACTTCTAATTTATTGGAGTTTACCTCCTTTATAATGAAAGGCTTTCAAGGTTATTTACAGACGGATGTGGTTTACACCAATTTTAGTAAAACGTTCGACTCTGTAAAGCATTCCACTATGGGGTATTTGACCATTTTTTCTGGCATTAATAAATAACTTTCAAACGAAGCAATATTTTTAAGTTTGGTATTTTGATATGAGTTAATAATAGTAAGAGGAAGATATTTTGAAAAATTGGGCGTGGTAGCTCATTTCTATACCCGGTACTCGCGAGTGCTGTCTTTTTGAGCGCCTATATCTCAGAGACTATAAAAGCTAGATGGTGGTCCAATTTTGTATCTAAGCTCCTGTTATATCACACTGAGACAAGTGTAGTTAAAAATATCGCCCCGCCCTTATCCCCCCATGCCAAAAATGAAAATCTGTGGTATACACAATTTTGATAGTATGAGAAAACTAAAAACCCAGAATAATAGAAGATGAATATTTCTATCACTTCAAAACAAGTGTATTTCAAAATTTCGTTCCAAGAACGAAAATCTGTGGAATGTCCAATTTGAAGGATACTAGAAAATTAAAAACGTAGAATCATAGAAAGTAATTATATATATCAGAGCATTGAATCTGGACCACAAAGCAAGAATCTCTGAATTTTGGATTTCTAGGTTAAATCCTAAAATATCAAATTGCAGAGAAAGTGCGGAAAAGTGCACATTAATATGATATGCATTTGAAATAAAATTCAATTCTCCACAATATGTATTAAATCTTAAGGTTGGAATAGGTTTCACTCTTTTGTAGTCCTCTTTAAAGACCAATTTTTGTCACAAAATAATACCGGTCAAAATATGAAAATTTACACAAAATATAAGGAGCGGGTTTCTCACCAGCAAACACCTGATTTTGATAACTGTTAACTTAACAGTGGTTCGCACTGTTAAAATTTCGATTACGTAACATTGAAGATCAATGTTATTCAGATATATATCCGTTAAAAATATTTTATTTTAACGACTTTCGGAAAACGGGTTTTGGCCAGAAAAAGTGGTCAAATTCCCCATAGTTCATTCCCTCCTAGCACAAAAACTTGGCTTTTAAGGGTTCCCACCCAATCTCCTGAGATAGATCTCTAGCTACCTTTGTTCTAGATCTCAAAGAGTCTTTTTTGAAAACTTCCTGTCCGCACCAGTTATGGTGACTTCGGGCGTACCACAGGGCAGTCATTTAGGCCTCTTACTCTTTACACTCTTTATAAATGACCTGCATTCTGTATTAACATACTCTCGAATACTTATGTATGCAGATGATGTGAAGCTCCTCCAGTATAAGGACATTTCTTTTCAATTCAGGTTGCAATCCGATCTCGACAGATTTCAGTCTTGGTGTTGTGCAAATTTATTAAACTTTCATGCTTCAAAATGTAAAGTAAAAACGAGACGGAACGTTGTGATCTCTACTATACCCTACTTTATACCCGGTACTCAGTCAGTATATACATATGTACATACATATATGTATGAACTTGCGATTTATGCAATTTATTATATGTTCGCAATAGGGACAAAAAAATAAATTTTGAGCAAAAAATAATATTTCAAAAAGTGAAGTCAAATCATTTTTGGAATATTATACATGTTTCCAATTTTGTTTGCATATGCTTTGTATATCTGCTTCTACATTTCTACATGTATAACTACATATTTGAGACGTTCAAGTGTTTGCGACAGAGAGAGGGAGGGAATGAGTAAGCGCTGGGCAGGCGTTGCGTAGCCACTGAAATTTAATTTGTTTCTTCTGGTCATAATATTGATCCGACCTGATCCATATTCGGCAATCTGGTAGATATGGTAATGTTCCATGATTCTGCGTTTTTGGTTTTCATTTATCTTAAAAATTGTGGATTCCACAGATTTTCGTCCTTTGTGGGGGCCAAAAGAGGCGTGGAAAAATTTTGAAATACACTTGTGCTGGTTTGATGTCACAGGAGCTTGAATAGAAAATTTGGTTGCTCTAGCTCTTATAGTCTTTGAGAACTAGGCGCTCATTTAAAGGAATGGGCAAAGCAGATGGGGTCGCGTGTGAGAGAGAGCGAGAGGGAATGATGTTTTTCGAAATGGTTTTCTTCATTGTAGCTATATTAATGATCCGATCTGATCCAGATTAAACACTCTGATAGAAATAGTCTTTTTCTATGTTTCTGCGTATTTAGTTTTCTTGTATCTTCAAAATTGTATACGCCACAGACTTTCGTCCTTTGTGAGGGCGGAAGGGGGTGAGGCGAAATTTTGAAATACATTTGGAGTAGTGTGATCATACAGGAGACTGGATACAAAACTTGGTTGCTCTAGCTTTAATAGTCTCTGAGATATAGGCGCAAATGAAGACGGACGGACAGACGGACGGACGGACAGACAGACATGGCTATATCGACTCGGCTATTGATGCTGATCAAGAATATATATACTTTATGGGGTCGGAAACGCTTCCTTCGCGCACCTGTTGGGATTATTGGAATGCGTGATATCAAAACATTTTCTTCATCGAACTTGCCATTCAAAATGGTTGCTTCGATAATATGTTTAATTAGTTTTGTAAATTAAAAGGAAAATAATCGTTGTGTTGCATTCCTGGCAAATCCATTGAGTTCAAAAACTCTTTTGGATAATATACAGCTTCGTTCTCATCGCAAGCTATATACATCGATTTGTATGATAGCAATTCGCCTGGCAAAAACTTCATTATTTTGAAGATTAAATCGTTGACTTCACATTTTTTGCTGCCAAAATTGATCTTCTCTGACAGCCATGCATGATTGACGTACTGTTTTTTTACATCTGCGAAATCTCGTTTAATGCGAATTTTTCCGAATCAACAATTTTGCAGAAGTCAATTGTCAATTTTATACAGACAGTATTTTCTTTGACTGGTACTTTTTTTTTTAAAAATTTCATAAGAAAAAAAAAGAGTCTTGCCTGAGCCTCTACATGTGAATTTCAAGGCTTTGAATTACATTTTGGGTTAGATTAGGATAGGTTACCCCGGGCGGCCCCTAGCGGGGCCTCTCATAGGACAGTATAGCTTTTAGCTATCCGGATGAGTATGGACCTTTACGAGGGTGTTACTGAGGTTTTAAAATCCTCTAGAACCGTAGCTTTATTTGTTGTGATTCAAGTGATTCAGTGATTCAAGCACCGGTGAGCCAAGAGCAGCTGCAAATGAAATGTTCGAGGGGTTCGATAGCCCCGGGTTCATCACATTTCCTATAGCTTTCTCCGTTGGTGATGTTTAGATTGGTTGCATGCGATGCAGCTAGGCAGTTACCTGTTAGTATTCCCTTTAGCAGTCTGCAGTCATTGCGAAAAAGTTGTAGCAGATAGTGGCAGAGTTTATCATTGCGTTCCTTGTACCCGATTTTCGAGATTCTGCAGTTGGTGGTGTTTCTCCACCCGCTTTCGGTCTTCAATTCGACCTGCTTCTCTAAGTAGCTTTGTAGCGTTCTCAGATTGACAAGCTCGTTTTCGGTTAGAACGTCTGCCGTTTCATTTTCTTGATTAGGAACCCAGTAGACCCAGTCGTGCTTAGTGAGTCTAGTGCATCCCTGCTTGTCAGGACACTTCCGGAGTGAATGCATTTTAGGGCTCATACTCGGTATCATGGGTTATTATATCGATTCCAAATAAGGCCTTCTAGTAGTGAGCAAAAAATGCTGGAAATTTTCTTATCCCATTCGGCTTGATCATTTCAAGCCACGCTCTGACTGCCGCTAGCAGAGAACAATTAACTCGCTCTGTCGCATTGCCTTGAAGCGAGTACAAGGCTTAATAAACGTGGTGATTACTGAACTTGGCTAAAAATCGATTGAACTCGGTTGCAATAAACTGGACACTATTATCGCTTATTAGTCTCTGGTACTCATAGCTATGACAGGCTATTGGATAGCTATGACGAGCTATTGGAACACGTAGGCGGCGGCAGGTTTTATTGGGGGCTTTGGTCTCCTTGCATACCTCGCATTTTTTTATATAATTTTTTAAGGACGTGGCTAAGCCACGCCAAAATAGATAACAACGTAATTTTGCTTAAGTTTTTTACATGCCCCCATGAGACGAAATCACACTATCATGGGCTTTATTTTAGAACATCTCCTCAGAGGCTTTCGGGAAACCATGGTTTCCAAGAGGTTAACATTTACATATTCCACTTTATGGCCTTACTATCTTAACGTCAAAAAATGTGAACGGATTTTCCAAGAATTATGCTTTCAGTGTTTCGTGCGCGGACGTGAAATCAATTACTGTGTCTACTTCTAGCTCGCCGATTTCCTCATCATTAAAAGAGCCTTACTCAGTTTTTTGGACATTAATGCAATAGGTTTTTCCAATTCGTCTTCTGAAAGTTGAACCAATACTGTCCATTACCAAAGGGACTTGCGTCACAATGGAGGTAAACATTTTTAAAAAAAAACTGGATTCTGTAGGACGGTACACTTGGTGACACTTTGTGCCTCCGTGTCCAGGACAATTTATTTAGATCAGAGAAGTTCTGAATAAAGCACCATCCGAAAACTTCAAGAAACCCGCGGACTTGTTTAATGTTCTTCGACAGTTCAAAATACTGACTACTCTTCAGGATCCGTACAAATTACTTCATTTCCTATAACGCATCCCAGATAGTTTACGCTCGTTACACAAAAGTGACTCTTCTCAACGTTGATTGTTAAGTTAAATTTCCTAAATTCTTCAGCTAATCGTGCGAGTTTAGCTAGATGTTATGTAAAATCTTCCATGATGATCCATCAAAAAATACAATATCTCAAATCTGAAAGGATGATACAATAAATTAACCGACATAATGTCATGGGAACGTTACATAGGGAATGACCTTAAACTGGTAAAATGATCTCCGGGAAATGATCTTCTACCATTTGGATCATCCTGTATCGAACTTATTATATTCGGAGCAAGCTCAAACAGCTTCCATAAGTCAATGCCAAAAATTACTCGTTGTTTAATAGAGGGGATGATATATAACTTCTTAGGCATTTTTGTACTTAACTAAAGAATTCAAAACTCCTAAAACGTCATGGCCTTTACCAACTGCAGTTTTTACCTGAGACCTTTTAGGCTTAAAACCTCGATAATCCTATAATTTATCTGTAGCATGCGGAGCTTCAATGCTGCTATAATTGTCTCCAGTAGCCAACAGGCACTTTTTGTCTTTGTCATAGTCTGACTTTGTCTTCTTCCAAGTTTATTCCATTACAATTTACTTCAGATATACATATGTAGATTTGCGTACGTGAACGATCATTGCACAACAAATCGAAGCGTCTGCAATATGGAGGAAAAACACAACAGCTCCATTAATGAGAACGGGGTTTCAAGTGAGAAACCTGACCAGCGTAATCTGCATTTATCTACAGATATAGTCAGATCTGCCAATCTAAATTTGATTTTTTTTATATTCGCCTTCACCGAAAGGAATTATAGCATCTCTAACTGAAAATTGAGCTTCTGCTATTAAAAATCCTCTTGCTCCTTGCCATTTGCTGGAGAATATCAAATTTTTTTTAGTCATTGGCTACATTTTCGCAGTGAATTCAATTTTTTCGTTGTGAATGCCAATTTTTCAGAGTTATATTTGAAAACCATCGGATAAGTATCGCATGTATTCTTATATTATTGTTAATTTGTTCTAACTTAAGTTCTTTCTTTCATAAACTTTATTAGATCCATCTCTGAATAATTACGTACCTTTATCAAATTTCTACGGTATGTCGGGAATGGTAGTGGGAAGTCATAAGGTTCGTTGTCCGTGGTCAGTAAGATAAGTTGATTTTTGAATACATTGTTACATATGTACATTGTACTTCCATGACGGGAATAAGGTTGTGTGAAGAGTTTTCGGTGCTGTGGATGTACTATTTAGCTGAGGATTCACGGGAGAATTTCGAGACAGACCATTGTCGCAACATTTACAGTCTCTGGCTTGTACCGGTGTTCATGATTGTACTCCTCGATGTAACACAGCAGTGGACGTGCTATGTATGTTTTTATCTGAGGATTCACGGAAGGATTTCGAGATAGAGCGGCGGCAATAACATCTTCAGTCTAAGACTTTCTTGAGCTGCCAATGTGATTTTTGTTGATTAAAGCGAATGTCAAAGGTTGGTGGTCTGTGTAGATTAGAACCTTCGATTTACCATAAAGATAACCCAAACAAAAGAGCCCAAACAATTTGCGGCGTACCCTTCTTCTGTGTTTGGAGCGTTCGTAAAATTAACGTGATTGGTCTGCCTTTTTGTTCCAGGACTGCCCCGATTACAAAGTTGATTCATCGCGATGCATCGGTTGTTAGTTGCAATTCCTTTTAAAATCTGTGTAAGAGAGTACGACTTCTTGTGACGTTAGAGTTGCTTTAATTTTATTGAAGGCTTCTAAAGCTTCGTTATTTAATGTGATCTGAATTTTGCAGGAAATGTTTTTTGACAGTAGTCAGTTTTCTGCCCTAAGTAGGCTTGTTTGCGGTTTGAAAAGTTTTTAAAGCGTAAGTAAGTTTTAAAACGCATGTAATAGCTCGAAATGTCGTTAAAATTTTGTATGGCTCATACTTTTTCTTATCTGGGTTGGAAAATAGATTTTTGTATTATTTACGGACTTAATAAACAGTTATCTGATTATAATTCTGTAAGTACATTTTTTCTGTTGTTTATAACGGTCGGATTTATAGTTGCATTTGTCAGCTTTTTAGAACTGCCAAATTTAATACAACCAGATATAAGAAACTTAAGCTGTGTGGAAAATAGAACCAACATCTAAAAAAAAAATTTTTACAAATACCAGTTAAAAAAAAAAGAGATTGCAATGAGCATACAGAAAATCAGCTTCACCAAATACGGACGACGCACATCTTACACGCATCATTTTCACGAAGTTGGATAGGGATCTTTAAAAAACGACTAAGTTCTTATTCCTGTTTTCAAGTTCGGTTCAGAAAACTAATATGCCCATTATACAGAGGATGTTGTACCTTAAAATCATCGTTACTGGAGAAGCAAATGATGATGATGATAGATCGACATATCGATCTAAAGAAACACAATTATGAGCATGGCTGGGAAATTCTAGTTGACGCATGCAACAGTCCCACAGATGTAGAAAATACAAAACTACTTCCTTAATCATCACACAATCAATGACTCAGAAGTTATTAAAAGAATTGTACATAGCCACAATAGAGTCCCTTGCATCACGTTACTGGGTATCAATATGTCCAACTGGGATCCAATGTTGATTGCCATCATCAGAAAAAAAATGGAAGTTGAAACAAGCCATCATTGGGAAGATGAAAAAAAAAAAAGAGAACTCCTTGGCAGATTCTACGGGATTTAAGCGAGTGGAGGTTAATTAGGCGCAACCTACTTTCATAAGAAGGGAGATGGATCAAAGGGTCCCAATCGAGTCTGCAGAGAGCAAAGATGAGGAAGTGTTTTTGTACTGATTCGAGCATATCCTGAAATTTTTGGTAGTGAGGAGACAAGACACAAGAACCATATTCCAAGATAGGCCGGACCAGAGAAACATACAGAAGTTTTGTAGTAGACCCGTATACCGTATGTAAATTCCTTAGACCATCTTTTGACAAATCCAAGGACTCCTTTGGCTTTGTTAGAGATAGTAGAGATATAAGAATTAAAACATAGATTACGTACAAAGGTAATGCCCAAGTCGTTAACTTTGAAAAGGCGTTGAAGGATAGAGTTATTGATAGAGTTATCGAAAAGGTATGGCTAATTGCGGTGAAAAGTCATGATATTGCATTTAGAAATGTTAAGAGGAAAAATGTCACTGTAGGAAAAACATAGCTTAACTTCATCAGCATACATTAGGACACGGGAATGAGATAACATTTGTGGAAGATCGTTAATAAATAGGTTAAATAGTAAGGGACCTAGATGGCTACCTTGAGGAACCCCCGATGAGACAATAACAGGTTTAGAGAGAGAGAAGTTAAAGCAGACACGTTGAGAACGGTTACAAAGGTAAGAATATAAAGGTAAAATATTAGTCCAGTATAGAAGCTTAGTCGGAAACCCTACAAGAGACAGTTTATGAATAAGTAGATTATGATTGACAGAGTCGAAGGCTTTACTAAAGTCAGTATAAACGACATCAGTTTGACACTGTTAAGCAAATCCCGAAGTTACAAAGGTGGAAAATTCAAGGAGATTAGTAGAAACTGAGCGACGTTTAATAAATCCATGCTGTGATTCAGAGAATACAGAACTACAAAAATGTTGCAACTGAGAAGTGATGATTTTTTTGAAGAGTTTAGGAATGGCAGATAAGTTGGAAATACAGCGGTTGTTAGAGACATCAGATTTAGATCCCTTTTTATGAAAGGGAACTATATAGGATTCTTTCCAGACGTAGACGGTGGGACCAGTCTTGAGAGGAAAGTGGAATACTGTTCAGCAGTCTTTCTAGATGTCAAACAGGCCTTTCGCATCTGGCATGTGGGACTCCTGAGCAAGATAAGAGCTGTTCTCCCACAATACTACAAACTGCTAGCCTCGTACCTGACAGGAAGAAGCTTTGCAGTCGCAAAAGGACAAGCTATATCAACGATTCGGCAAGTAAGAGCAGGTGTTCCACAAGGAAGTGTTCTCGGCCCCACACTATATACCTTGTACACGGCAGACATGCCGCTGCCCTCACCTAGCACTGGATTGCTAGTAGCAACATACGCAGATGATACGGCAATACTAAGCAGCAGTCCATCTGAGCTCGAAGCATCAGAACTACTACAGGCATATTTAGACGAGTTCAAGAGCTGGACGGAACGCTGGTGTATAACCATTAATACACTGAAATCAGTGCACATCACATTTGCCACCAGAAGAGGGGACTGCCCCGAGGTCACACTGGGATCTCCGATACCAAGAGCCACCAAAGTAAAATATCTGGGCGTCACATTTGACAGACGACTGACATACGGCCCACACATCACTCAGACAGTCAAAAGCTGCAAATTAAAGTTAAAAAAATTGGACTGGATGCTGAAAAGTTCTAGCAAATTGTCGCTTCGTAGCAAAAGAAAAATGTACAATGCTATTGTAGCACCAGTCTTCACATACGCAATACCGCTCTGGGGAACTGCTGCGAGGACCCATATAAAACGACTGCAAACGATGCAAAACAAGGCCTTGAGAAGATGGACTGGAGCAGAATGGTTTGTTAGAAACGAAGTCTTGCATAATGATCTCAATATCCCTACCATAGCTGAACTAATTGGACGACACAGCTCAAGATACAGGGATAGGCTTACTACTCATCCAAACCAACTTTCAACAAGCCTAGCCACAAATACTAATAGGCGAAGGCTCAAAAGACTGCACCCATTAGACTCTCGAAATGATTTAAGCCTTTAGAAACTATAAATTGTAATTTGTAAACAGTCATAAATTTCAAGTTAGAGTTAAGTTTGATACTCATAGTTACAAGGGCAGTTTGCCAACTCAATGTTAAGGTTATCTAGTTATAAATGCGCTATAGAGTTATAAGACAAGAAGCTGCATCAAATAAATGACATAAAAAAGTTAAAAAAAAAAAAAAACGTAGTCTTTCCTTGAGATACTTAACGAGATAAAGCCTGCGATTGGATACACCAAAGTAGAGGATCTACATATGTATAGGATTTGAGTACATCACAGGATGTAAACTCAAAAAAACATCACTTGGAAATAAAGTAGTCCTTTATTTAACTGATAAGGACAACGAAGAACTTTGGATATTTTTACCCAAAAGTTATGTTACCAAATTTTCCTCGAAAACACCCTTCAAGTTGTTGAAGGATCATGGAATTTCACATCTTATATACATATAAAGGAAAAGAGATGACTAGATATCGCACTGCCCATTTCCAATTTATATGTAAAGAATAAATAAAGAATTCAATGGAATACATCTGATTTGTGTAAGAAAAGAAAAGACAACTAACCATGCACAGAATAAATAAGGACAAAAGAATTACATATGTATACGTATGTAAAAAGAAACCATTTACAATATACATAGATAAAACATAAGATTACAAAAGTAAAGGTGTGGATATAAATAGTCCTGCTCTTTGAACCAACATCAGTATCAACATCATCACCAACATCATCAGTCGTAAGATGATGAAGAGATGATCTTCGTGGAACACGTGACTACCCTGGAAAACCTAATGATAATTTTGGAGGATCTGGAGGAAAAGGAGCTGCAGCATTCAAAATTTGGGTACCATTATAAGCTGTGTCCCTGGAGCGATGACGATGCTACTGATGGACCTGACACATGTCTGTGTCATACGTTACCGGCTAAAAAAGCTCAAGCTTTAGAATTAATGCTTAAGTATTATAACTTAAACAAGAGAATGAATCCGAAATCAATAAAATAACATTTACATTACAACAACATTATTTTTTTTTTATTTCAAACAAATTTTCTTAAACATTTTCATGATTATAATTAAAATCATTTTTCTTAAATTGTTATAAAAAACAATTTAATGTTTTTTGTTTGCTTTTAAAGATTCCATATAAAATGCAGTAATGACCACATGTATTGGAAAAATAGCCTTGCAGTGGTTGTTTGCTAAATGTAAACTTAATCGAATTATTCCTTAATAATTTTAAAAATTCCTTCTTCTGAGGATATTGACCATATGAATCAAAAAATTCTGCTGAATGTTTGCTATTAAAGTAAAAAGCAACCCAATGAGTTCCTGGTTGACTTGAAGAATCCGTATTTGCTATTATAAAAGCAGGATATTTCGAAATGCATTTAGGTAGCTTATCAGAAGGATAAGCACCTTTAAAAATTTTGTTTGTTTTTGAATGCTTAGAAAGCAAATGTTCGATTTGCAATGTATTCATTTTACAATAGAACACGAACATTTCGATGTTTATCAATATCAATCATTGAGTCATATTCACAGTACACCAGACAAGTAACTGCTTCGGTAATAGGTTCAGAAAACCGTCCTTCAATTCTGATCTGAACAGCATATTATATCCTCTAGAGCTTTGAACATTTTCAGAGTCCGTGAAATCAAACTCAAGAGCCTGCGATGGTACTTGCACTCCATTAACCAATAGATTAAAGCGTTGAATTTTAAAATGATTAATATTAAAAGGATCCATTGTTCGATTTCCAGAATATGACTTATTTTTTACCATGCAAAAAGCAAAAAAATTAGGAAGCTGTCCAATTACTGCGTTGTCAATTGATAATGTATTATTTCCAGGGTATATTGTAAATGATTTTACTTGAACTTTACTGTATATATAAATGACATTTTTAGTTTGTAAAACATGATGATGGGCCAATAAAATGCTTGGATTAACAGTTATGTGGTTCATGAATAGTTGTGCCTCCAATATTTTAAGATTTGATTCAGTTTCAGATTCCATTAAATAAAATGCTGTTTTTTTCAATATTAAAAGTAATTCTCAAATCAACATTATTTATAAGCAGTTTTGATTGATTAAATATATCTCCATGAACTTTTCCGAATAGTTCAACCTTATTACTGTTTTGAAAAATATTTTTGAGTATAATGGATCCATTGGTATTAACATATCTCCCAGATAATAATTTACCATAATTAGGATAATAACCTTGAGTAGCTAGGTGACTTTCAGTGGCGTCACTACCATAGTTTAAAATCGTTTGTAAGTACGATCTATAATGGTAGTTATTATAACTCTGAGAAACCAATATATTATTTAAATATACTGACGAATTTCTGAAGATTGAATGCAAAATATTATTCACTACTCCAACATCGTTTCCTTCAATGTTGGTATTATCATTTTTTCTTAGTTGTACAACAAGTCTTAAGTAAACACTTGATATCCAACGAAGCAATGGGGTTGTATGAAACTTCTTCAGTTTTTAGAATAGAACTTTGTGTAGGATGAGGCTCAAACAGATCCAGTTCGCTTTTCATACATTGAACATGGGTATTCATTTTGATTTTGAGAAAATGTCTCTAATAGTTAATTTCTTTGTCGATTTTGTCTTTTTTGGTCTCGACTGCGTATGTTTGCGTCCTTGTTTAGATGATAAATGAGATTGTTTTTTCCTAGACCTTCTCTTTTTATTCTTTTTACCTTCCCCATTTTGGAATCGCGTAAATTTATTAATAGCTATTATTAGCTATTATTAGACAGATTTTGCAATGCAATTTTGCTTTGTTCTTGGATAATGTTTCTTAGAGGTTTACGACCAAACTCATTTATTACAGCCTTTCCAGTCTTAGAAGCTTGATTTTTAATTGCGTTTATTTCCGAAAGGAATAATGGTTTTATGTAATTGAAAAGACCACTAAAAAAATTTCCAATGCCACTACCTTGCTGGATAACTCTGGGTGTAACATATAGACTTCCTATATGACTTAAACCTCCTCCACACTGATTTAAATAATATTGTTGATAAGATTTCGTCATGATGGCTGTTTATACTCTGAAGAAATGTTTATCTTTACAGTATTATTTATAGAATTTCTTTTCGTTTTCTAAAATGAAGAGTAACAAAAATTGGAGTTGCTGAAGATTAAAATGGTACTTTATAGCCATTTGAATCGGTAATTAAAATTTAAATTTCTTTTGGATTCCATATTTCAATGGGATAGTATTCAATATTTTTGAATTGTATAAGTTGCTCCTTTCCATTATAATGTAATACTCGAAGACATCGAGGTCTTTTGCTTCCAACACATCTTGGTTTGATAATGTCGGTGTAAACAAAAATCAACCCGTTTTCAAAGGGTTCAGACTCCCCTGATTCATTTGCATATCAAATGTTTCCCCATTTACTAAGCTAATTACGAATTCTGTCGTTTCTTCAGTTACAATAGAGGTGTTCTCAGGAATAGTTTTTATACATTTATTTAGATATATGTCTGTAATTCCTACTTCCCATTCATCGTTCATGTTTTCAGGAATATTCACAATGTTTGTAAATGCACATTTAACGTTATCATGATATACATTTAACGAATCGTTACTGAGCAATGTAGCGAAAAACTCTGTTAAATATACCATTTTCAATGTTCAATTTTCTTTTTAGTTTATTAATTATACGAAAGACAACTAATTTTATTTTTTCCAATTTGAACGGGGTTCCTGTTTCTAACAGATCTACTCAACTTTTCCCGTCCACTTACGTATTTTAAGTCTTGAAATGGATGAGGTTCACTTTTATACCTTTTAGGTTGTACTCTTAGTTTTTTTTGCTTATCAGTAAGCTTAACCTTAGTCAGTGCTTTTTTTTCGATGTGTGAGTGTCTAATAATGAAGTATCCTCAGCTTTACGTTTATTGTTATTTGAGCTCACAGATTGTTCGAACTTCAAATCCTCATCATCACTGTCGATAGGTAGAGCAGGAAAGTCATTGTCGATAGAGCGTTCATTTTTTGAAGATTCATTATTTTTATTGTAGTGATTAGTTGTGTTGGGCTTAGAATCTATCCAAACTGACTCTTCTGGCGTTTGTATTCCAATGCTTTTGGGTGCTGAAAGTGGGTTTTGCAGTCTAGCTCGTAAATCCATTGTCTTATTTTTTTTCTTATTTTGATAGTAACACAATTCTTGACGAATTTTTATCCATTTATTAAAGTCACTAGTTTGTTTATCATTCAAAATAATTATATTAATTAAATCATTTTCCTTCTCACTATTTAGCAATTTTTGATATGCATTTGGGTGCATTAAAATTACTTTGTTTAATTGATGCTTACTTTTAAGCATTGTTCAAAATTTTTCCAAAAGCAATGAACTTATTAGAATTGGTAAAAATCCACCTTTTTGGATGAGAACTTTTTGCCTGGAATTTGACCTTTTTGAACATGAAATAAAACGTAATGTATTTTTATACCTTTTTAGAGCATATAGTTGATATCTGATATATAGTTTTGATATCTTATGATTTCCTTTTAATGTATTTAACACTATCTCCACTAATGCTTTTACCAACTCAATATCACAATTACTTATTATTGCATTTCGAAGTTTGTTATTTGCCCTTTTGAGCACATACAATAAATGTTTGTTCGCTCTCAGCCGATTTAGATTCTTTTTGTAAACCATTTTCATCTGCAAAGCAAACTGTATACACAGAATTAAAAATATCTGTTCGAAATCTAAGGAGATCATTTATTCCCTGAGTAAGATCAATAAGTAAATAAATAATAAGGTTAAATAATAATAAGGTTCATCAGTCACTTCCTTATATATTCTAGAGAGCTCCCGAGAATTTTCAGGATATATTTGTCTAGCTAAGCATTAAAACTGCAGTTTATCTCTAGGGTTTTTGAACGCCACGATGTATTTTGTATTTAGTGAAATATGTCGAGTATGAGATGATTTATGAAATCTTTTTGTGTAACTACTATTACAGATAAATTCCTATGATGTGATCCTTTCGTAAATAGTTCACATACATTTTTATTAAATGCACCCATCATAAAGTCATCTTGTATTAAAAGAATAGGTTCATTTTTTTCATTTTCAATTTTTTCGGGAACTCCTTTATAGTATTCAATGTTGTTGAAATTTGGTTTAGCATGCTCCTCTCCATAACACCAAAGTATTCGATCAATTGAAATGCTTAGCAAGTCATTCCTTTGGTTTATTCAATTTTCTAAGAACGTTGTTTTTCCAGACCCTGGTGGTCCACAAATTAGCATTGTAAAAGAATGAATAAATTGTTTAAACATTTTAGGTTTTAGATTTTTATACCCGGTACTCGAAGAGTATAGGGGTATATTAGATTTGTGGGGATAACGGTTGTGTGTAACGCACAGAAGGAGGCGTTTCCGACCCCATAAAGTATATATATTCTTGATCAGCATCAATAGCCGAGTCGATATAGCCATGTCTGTATGTCCGTCCGTCTGTCCGTCCGTCTTCATTTGCCCCTATATCTCAGAGACTATTAAAGCTAGAGCAACCAAATTTTGTATCCAGTCTCCTGTGTGATCACACTACTCAAATGTGTTTCAAAATTTTTCCCCGCCCCTTTTCGCCCCCACAAAGGACGAAAGTCTGTGGCATACACAATTTTAAAGATACAAGAAAACTAAATACGCAGAATCATAGAGAAAGACCAAATCTATCAGAATGTTGAATCTGGATCAGATCGGATCATTATTATAGCTACAATGAGGAAAACCATTTCGAAAGTCATCATTCCCTCTCGCTCTCTCTCACATGCGACCCCATCTGCTTTGCCCATTCGTATTTTGTGTCACCTAGTTCTCAGAGACTATAAGAGCTAGAGCAACCAAACTTTCTATCCAAACTCCTGTGATATCAAACCAGCACAAGTGTATTTCAAAATTTTGCCACGCGCCTTTCCGCCCCCAAGGACGAAAATCTGTGGAATCCACAATTTTTAAGATAAATGAAAACCAAAAACGCAGAATCATGGAAAATTACCATATCTACCAGATTGCCGAATATGGATCAGGTCGGATCAATATTATGACCAGAAGAAACAAATTAAATTTCAGTGGCTACGCAACGCCTGCCCAGCGCTTACTCATTCCCTCTCTCTCTCTGTCCTGAACACTTGTACGTCTCAAATATGTAGTTATACGTGTCATGTAGAAATGTAGGCGCAGATATACAAAGCATATGTAAACAAAAATGGAAACATGTATAAAAATTCCGAAAAATGCATTTTTTAATTTATATATAATTTTTGTCCCTTTTGAGAACATATAATAAATTTCATAAATCGTAGGCTCATATATGTATGTATGTATATACTGACTGAGTACCGGGTATAAGGTAGAGCCGCGGCCTTTGCCGTAGATACAGATACCTTCGCGTAGATACAGATACAGTCGCGCACACACAATGATACATGCATACACTCAGTCCCGCACATAGTACGACAGCAGTGTCGACACGTACAACGGCCCGCCCGTCGCCGCCGTCTGTTTACCTCTCGGCCCCGTCCCGTCCCGCTACCCCTCTATCCACATCCACATCCACTCCATACACTCTCGTTCGTTCGGTGCTTTTCTCGGGTTCGTATTTTCGCTGTGGCCTCTGCTTTGACTGTAGCTGTACTGCGGGCCTCTACACAGCGAGATAGAGTCGAAAAACATTCGATTCTGGTCGCACCTGGAAGTCCGCTTTTCTTTGGTTGAAACTACTTTTTCAGATATCTTCGGATTTAGCTTGATAAGGTACAGATTGAATGATGAGCAACGCAATGTCGTATTTTTATCTACAAATTGTGGTTTTAGCATAGGAAGATTTGATGTATAGATTTCACGTTTTGCTATAACTTAAAAAATATTGAAATATTTTTGGTAACATTTTGAAATCCTTTTGATTGAGCTTGGGTCGAAGTTGATTGGAGATTAACCACATATTAAATATTTCTTAACATTTGCAGATTTAAATTGATATTTAAATGGTTATAATTTTGATAGTTGGGGGTTACCCATCTATTTTACTAAATTTGCATTAAAACCCAAACCCAAATGTACCCCAATTTGAAATGAGGTTTGATAGATTATCCATTTATCAAGATGTCCTCATACTTGGTACACCTTATTCCAGGACCTAAACTATCCAATATTGCAGTTCAAAGCAGACCATGCCTTGCCATGCCATACCATTCCATACGATACGATACGAAAGCAAGGCAAAGGCAAAGCAAAAGCAGGCGGCCATATTCAATGCTCTGACTCTGCGCTCTGTGGCTCTGTTGGTGGTGCTGTTGTTGCTGCTGCTGCTGCTGATGCCTCTGCCTCTGCCTCGGTCCCTGGCCTCTTCCGTCCATCTGCCGCCTGTTCATATAACGAACGAATTTCAGCTCTACTACAGCCATACAGCCGTACACACCCATACAACGATAGTCGACCAGCCAGGCCAGATACACACGTATAGCTGGGAGAGAGTGTTTGAGGGGAGAGAGTGTTTGAGTGCGACACAGGACGGACGCGCGCCTCCGTAGCTCCCGTCGTGCATCGCGTCCCGTGGTCCAGCGGAAGCTGCCGATAGTGAAAACTGGGCTGGCTTGTTCGTGGAGCCGCCCGGCTGGCCTGGATAGTGAAGCTCCTGGCGGAAACCGTCTCCACTCCTAGTTTGGGTCGTCTTCACCCGCGTCGGCACCGGCGGCCATTGAGTAAAATTGCTTGCTGCAACTCAAAGCGCGAGTGTTATTGCTACGCGGCTGGGTCGGTACGCTTACCCATACCCGCATGTGGGCGGTACCTCCGGAGTATTGCCGCGGTCTCCTGGCCCACGCAGTTTTTGCCAAATGTCATGGTAGGCGGTAATTTGGTCGTCGTAGCTGGCTTCTCTTGGAGTTTGTCACTCAAAACCCAAACGCACACATCGACCGGCTCTGCGGTGCTCCCGGAGAGAGCTCGTTTGCCCCTCTCTCCGACTCAAGATGGTTGTCTATGGAGTAACCGTGCTTGCAGAGGTGTCTCCAGCACAGCGCGCGCGCACGATCGTTTGGGCCTACGTCCAGGAACTTTTGTCCACGAGTTGCAGCATTTTCGTCTAAATGCAATTAAGCTGGGTGAGCACGCTATAAGTGACAAATTATGCACAGTAGGCAGTGCATCAGCTGCCAACCAGGGCTCCAAGCTACTAGACAGTGCTTGTTTACCCCACCGATAGCTGGCGCTGCCAGGTAGCACCATGTAGCATGGGAGGCTAGCGCCGGCAGATGGCGCTACATCTTACATCCTGGAAGTAGGCCACACCTCCCAGTTCCCTTCTAGGGCAGGCACTAGCAAGAGTGCAAAACCAACCGAGCTCAGTAGCGGCAGGGCAATCTGGTACACAACGGGTCCCGGACCTGACCTCCTGCCAACCCCACCGCTCAGCGGCGTACCCCCAAACGGGGCTCTGGCGACCGAGAAGGGGCGGTATAACCCCCAGCGGCCAACGTCTGGAAGAAATTCCCGGCCATCGCTGGATGCCCCGGATTAGCCTATACAGTGGTCCCATGGAACTTATGCCTCTATGGAAACGAGCGCCTTGGTAGGCACAATCCTACCCGTAACACGGAGACCAGTAAAGTGTTACGTACGACCAACTGGACCCCCCCTTACGAGCATAGGACCTTGGGCTGACGGTGTGGGCATTCTACGACCTGAGTAGGCAGGCTGAACCCCTGCTGAAATGGCTCGTAGGTCAATGTCTCCACCGCCCCCGTCTCGCTAAAACCCTGGCAGGTCTCGTGTAACGCTTCCCGGCCGTACCACTTATGTGGATGCGTAGGCTTGGTTGATCCCTATCCCAACTAGCACCGATCTGGCTCTGAATCCTGGAGCCCATAAGGCCCAGGGTCAACCCTAGCATGGACCTCACTCCACGGAAAGGCACCCATGGGATCGCGATGGTGACTACGCACTGCGACCGGGAATAACGAACTCGAGTTGAGACCAAATCACATGGAAAATACACCACATACACCGATTGAGAGAATGACTGAGGAGGCAGTCTTCGGTAAGCGTAACGCCCTTACCAGATCACCACCACCGTCTGCACCAGCGAAACCTCAAGGCGCGAGCACAGTCCAGCCTGGAACTGACGGTAAAAAGACGGAGCGGCTGCCGACGAACCCACTGGAGCTGTTGAAGATCCTGGGTACTCGGGCTAAAGAGCTCGTTCAAAGGATGAACGAGCAGCGGCACGTGGACATCCCGATGAAGGACCTAGCCCTGAGGGTAGTATCCCTGCAGGCGCTCGTCCTCGGCAGCCTCGACAAGCTGCAAACCAGGGCAATCGGGACCGCCTCTACTGGCACCCAAACCGTCACGATGCCGCCTCAAGCTGGCGCCAAGAGGCTAAGGGAGTCCCCGCAATTGGCTGCCGAGCCGACAAAGAGGCAAAAAGGCACAAGGGCCAAGTTTGCGGCGACCCAACTCGAGCTGCCCGCGCTGAACCTCGGGGACACAACCCCCTCTGGCACAGTGGACCATGTCGCCACCCCGGCCGCTAAAAAGCAACTTAGGTGGCAGCAGGTGGGTCCCAAGGCACGCAAAAAAAGAAAGGAGCCCCGGGAGCGCGAGCCCAGACCGGACGCTATCATCATCCAGCCCCAAGGAGAGATGAGCTATAGCGATATTCTGCGTCTGGTGACCAGGCGACAGGACGGAAAGCTTCAGGAAGTTGGCGAGAACGTGAACAAAATCAGGAAGACGGCAAAGGGCGATCTGCTGCTGGAGCTTAACGGTGCCGGCAAAAGTAGCACTGGGAAGCTGAAAGAGGAGATCAGTGCGGCGCTGGGACTGCAGTCGGGCATCAGAATGGTAACGGAGGAGGTATGCGTGGAGGTCAAGGACCTGGACAGCCTGGTCACGAAGGAGGATGTCGCAGCGGCGATAGCGTCAACGTTGGATGCACCCAGCGTGGACAGTAGCGCCATTAAGAGCCTGAGGCCATCCTTTGTTGGAACCCAAATGGCGGTCGTGTGCCTGCCCCCGGTGCTCGCTAGAGCCCTCCTGGGTATTGGCAAACTAAAAGTCGGCTGGACAATATGTAGGATCCGGGAGCGGACTGCCCAGCGACGTTGCTACAGGTGCCTTGAGTTCGGGCACGTAGCATTCAGGTGCAAGAGCACGGTGGATCGCACTGGATGCTGCCTCAGATGCGGGGAAAGCGGTCACAAAGCGGCAACCTGCCAAAACGACATACGCTGCTTCATCTGCGCATCAAACAGGAGCACAGATACGAAGCACTACGCAGGTAGCAAGAGGTGTCTAGCAGCCAAGGGCGGATCCAACCTACCGCCCCAATGATGAAGACGCTTCAGCTCAACCTCAACCACTGTGCTGCGGCCAAAGACCTTCTGTGCCAAACCGTGAGAGAACTGGCAATAGACCTTGCCATCCTCAGCGAGCCATTCAGGCCTAGCGAGTCCCCTGGCTTCATACTGGATGCCACCAAAAAGGCTGCGCTATGACTGTGTGGCGCCACACCTCTGCAGCTCACCAACACAAAATCTGAGGTGGGTTTCGTACGCGCAAAAGTCGGCAGGGTCTGGGCTTACAGCGTTTACCTCGCCCCAAGCCTCACACTCTCCGAATTCGCAGGAATATTGGACAATCTAGCGGCTGATGTTGGAGCTCGCCACCCAGTGGTCATCGGAGGCGACTTCAACGCGTGGGCAGAGGAGTGGGGAAGTGTAGCAACTAATGCGAGAGGAAGGGTCCTGCTTGAGGCCATTGCACCACTGGACATTGCGATCCTCAACCAGGGCGTGCAACACACCTTCTCCAGAGCGGGAGCAGGGTCGATAGTCGACCTCACCTTTGTCAGCTGCTCAATCTTCAACACGTCGGACTGGTGCATCTCCGACGCCTACACTGCGAGTGACCACCTGGCCATCATCTTCAGCATATGCCAGCAACCAACAAGCGTCGCTCCAACTGCCCCCAGGTGGAAATGCTACCGAACAGATAGGTTCGACACGGTGCGGTTCACGGAGCTGATGACCAACCTCGATGCGGTAGGTAATGCGGAGTGCATGGCCAACCAAGTCATGGAGAGCCTCGACTCAGCTTGCACCGCCACCATGGCCCAGAGGAAGCATTTTGGACGCCACCACCAACAAGTGTTCTGGTGGAACGAGAGGATTGCCGAGCTACGCAAGGAGTGCAATCACGCACGACGCCAATACCAGCGCTCGAAGGGAAGGACGACCTTCTCGCAATGGCAGGCTAACTTTAGAGACAGGAGACGGGCTCTCAAGGCCGCCATAAAAGACAGTAAACGCCAGAGCTTCCTTGCGCTCTGTGACTCTGCGGAGCAGGACCCATGGGGAAGGGCGTACAAGCTTGTGACGAAGAAGCTGGGCGCTGAGAAGCATGCCCCCCCATCGGACCCCGTCGTGGTCAGATCCATTGTGGAGGATCTCTTCCCGCGCATGGAGGATCACCTGCAGGAGATCCCCCGCCAAGTCCAGCCACCCAACCAGACCTTCGAAGAGGTGACTCTCGAAGAAGTCTTGGCTGCAACCAGGGGCATTAGCCCAAACAAGGCACCTGGGCCGGACTCCATCCCAAATCGAGCCCTCAAACTCGCCCTTTCGCTACGCCCGGAGGTGTTTGTTAAGCTGCTTAACCAGTGCCTGTACGAGGGAGTCTTTCCGGAGAGGTGGAAGACGCAGAAGCTGGTGCTTATTCCCAAGCCAGGCAGGCCGCCAGGGGCAGCGTCGTCATACAGACCAATCTGCCTGATCGACACAGCCGGCAAACTACTGGAGAAGGTGGTATGCTCTCGGTTGGAGCGAACCATCGCTGCGGCTGGAGACTTATCTCCTCACCAATATGGCTTCCGCAAGGCCAGATCAACGACTGACGCCGTCGGCAGAGTGGTGGACATTGCCTCGAGGGCGATCGCCGGCACCCGGTGGAAGGGCGGCGGGAAAGAGTACTGCCTAATGGTCACGTTGGACATCAGGAACGCGTTCAACACTGCGAGGTGGAGCTGCATCCTGAGGGCATTAGCGTGTTTCGGGACCCCCATGTACCTCCAGCGGATGGTACGGAGCTACTTCGAGCGAAGGCTGCTTCTGTATGAGACGCAAGCTGGCACAGAGCGTTACGAGGTTTCTGGTGGAGTCCCGCAGGGGTCGGTGCTGGGCCCACTGCTGTGGAACGTGATGTATGACGGCATATTGCGACTCAGCCTCCCTCACGGAGTGCACGTAGTGGGTTTTGCGGACGACGTGGCCATCTTAGTGGTGGCTAAAGACCTGGCCGCGGTCGAAGCTACCTGTGACCAGACGATCGCGCGAGTCCAGCAGTGGCTGGAGCTGGTAGGGCTCGAACTTGCCCCCCACAAGACCGAGGCGGTGCTGGTGACCAGCAGGAAAAAAGTGGAGACGGCTAGAATTACAGTGGCAGGCACCTCAGTAATGTCAAAGCGGGCGATCAAGTATCTTGGCGTCATGATAGACACGCGACTCTGCTTCCGAGAGCATCTGGCCTACACGAGCTCGAAAGCGGCTTCCACTAGCAGCGCATTATCGCGGATAATGCTGAACACCAGAGGACCCAAGCAATGGCGACGCCGACTTCTGACGAGTGTGACGCGGTCGGTGATGCTATATGCGGCGCCAATCTGGACAAAGGCCCTGCAAACAGCGAGCTACGCCCGGGGCCTGGCGGCCACTCACCGCCTCTCTTCACTGCGCGTCATTAGTGCCTTTCGAACGGTCTCGGACGAGGCAGCCCACGTGATTGCTGGTATAGCCCCGTTGGAGTACCTGGCGGAGGAGCGGTCAAGGTACTATCGGGAGTCGCATGGCAGAGGCATCCAAGCGGACGAAAAGAGGCAGTTGCGTACGGAGTGCAAGCAGCAGAGCCTTAGGAGTTGGCAGCAAAGGTGGGATGAGTCCACCAAGGGGCGATGGACTCACGAGCTCATCCCATCCATCGAAGCGTGGATACAGAGGGAGCATGGAGAGGTAAATTTTCACCTGACCCAGCTTCTCAGCGGCCATGGGTGTTTCCGAAGTTACCTGCACCGCTTCGGACACGAGGACTCCCCTGAGTGCACTTGGTGCAGACACGGGATGGTGGAGGATGCCGAGCACATAATGTTTGTGTGCGGCAGATTTGCGGAGCAGCGGCAGCTGCTGGAAGAGTCCCTGGGCGGGCCTATTTCCAAGGGAAACGTGGTGCCGTACATGCTGTCGACCCCGGGAAACTGGGAGGCGATCAGCAACTTCGCGGCAATCACTATGACGGAGCTGTGCGCGGTTGAGCGCCAGAGAAGAACCGATTTAGTATAAGCGACGCCTCGAACGACCCGTGCGAAGCATTGCTTCACGGCCGTACCCACGGGTTGGGCTCGCTAGGGCTCGCTCTACCATACTTCTAGCCTTAAGATAGTATTTAAAAGTGTAAATAAACAGAATTAAAAAAAAAAAAAAAAAAACGCCCATATCTGTGTGTGTGTGCTTGTCGATTGCCTCGCACATAGAGCGACGAAAACTGCTCTGAGCACCGCACAGGCACAGATACAGATACAGATACAGATACAGCAAACGGTGCACACGGACACTGCAGACACACACACAGATACACACTCCACTCGGTAGTGCCTGAGTTTGCGTCGTACCCGTGCTTCGTAGTGCTGCTTTGCTTTGCTTTTGCTCTGCGCTGCCTGTGAACGACTCTATGGCTCTGGCTCTGGCTCTGTGGCTGGCATTCACTCAGTGTATTTGATATTCCAAAGGCAAGGCTGTACTACGTACGCTGAACAAACCGAACCAAACCAATCCGAACAGAACAGACTTGAGTTTTTAGTAGAAGAAAATTTATAAAGTGAACAAACAGCAGGCTAGTACTGAACAACGTTGGTGCAAGATACAGATTCGGTTGGAGGTGCAATTAAAAGGCAAATTACGCGACATTTTCGTACGGGTGAGTGCTAAGTGTTCCACTACGATTGATTTCTAACTATTCCATCTGTGTGGTCTGGCCAAAATGCGCCGCCATCGTGGCCATTTATTATATAAAATTTGCTAAATAAACTAAACGACCCAATTTCTGGCGTGGGTATTCTATACATTGGGGTTTTGCTTGGGCCTTTGGTTAGGTGGCTCTTGGTCGGGCCGCCGCGTTGTAGTCGTCGTCATCGTCGACATCGTTGGTTGCTGTTTGCTGCTTGCATGGGATTGAAATTTTGAATGGAGGGCGCGCGCGAAATATTGACGGTTATTTTTTGAAAATTTATATCGAACCACAAGTGCAACTATGAAGAATCTGTGCCCCATTCGCTGATTACCCAATCGATTAGGCTTGTAAATGTCAAATCATAACGTTCCCTCTCGTTTTGTTTACGTTTTATTTATAGATCATTTATAAATGTTTTCTACCACTTAAAATAATTTATTTATGTTTCTCCTGGTCGCGTTTTTTTGTGAAGGGCTTCGAAAGGACTATCGAAAAGGACTATCGAAATGAGTATCAGATCCACAATAATTGCAATAAACGACTTGTGTGTATCCTCTTTTGCAAGGATCATTTTCAAACAAACGCTTAAAAGTATCCATTTTAACCAACTAGCTAATACAAGTGTTTCATACAAACTGATAAGCTAAACGTATGAGTCACCATTACAATATACATCGTAGATCGAATTTTCCAATATAACAAAAAGCTTAAATAAATTATTTAAAGCACATCTAAGAGGAATTTTTTTGTGGATTCTACAGTTAGTAAAAAAATTCGGATAAAGGGCTAGACTTTTTCCTATATCGATATCAATTATGTAATTTGTTAAATACTTTGATAAAAACTTTTTCTTAATTTCACCACGAACATTGACGGTGCTAAATCTGTTAAGTGGTGAAAGAATTTCCCCTAAACTTAAATATGATATTTTACCATCTGACCATTCCAGTCCATTTATGTTCTGACGATGAATGTTTTGTTGTTTAATCATTTCATTGTCAAATTCATTTAGATGATATGGCGGTTTGAAATGAAAAAAGTTTGGGGTTACTGTTCCGGCTTGCATAAACGCTAATTCCTTAATAAAAAGTTGTTTATTATTTCCAAAGAGATATTGAAAATCAACTATAACGCTTGAATTTCTGTCGATTGTGTTCATGTTGGTTTGAGATTTAGTAAGAAACTAAATGAGTGATATCTATCCCCTTTATATACAACCCATTTCAGTAAGAGTTCTTAGTTTATCAATAGCATTCAACCCTAATGGACACGCTTCAATCAAAGAGAATTCAGTCTACGAGAAAGAAACAGGACCACGAAGTTATTTTCGGACTCGAATATTATGTAGTACATAATTTAAAGCTAAAATGCGGGCTTTGAACTACAAGAAAGTTCACTCCAATGATTTGGATGCAGCAAAGCAAAAACAATTTCGTTGGTTTAGATAAAGATGAATGGATGCAATTAATTACATACAAGGAATATATTCAATTAAAACTTGATCAGTGCGAATTCTTGATGCCTGATACAATTATAGACCATCCATTACTGACTTCTATTAAATGTAATTTTAGATTTCGGAAATCTGATAAGCAGTATGTTTTTATAATAAATCAATTTGGAAACAAAATTGAATTTGATAGCGAGTCCTGGAGATCACTTTTAAGATTAGAAATTTTTTTTACCACATTTTTATGTTGGAATACGATACTTAAGCAACAAATTACATTCCTTTATTATAACAATATTATTCCTAAGTGCGCAGCCTTACAAAAATTTGATATTCAACTATCAGATTTAGACGGTACCTATGATAGAAATGTGCAAATAGATTTAACTCGTTTATGCTTTGAAATTTCAAAAAAAATGTGTATTCAAATAAAACGCGATGTTTTTGAATATAAGCAATCACTTTTAAATAAGCAATCATTTAGAAATAAAAAATAATATTAAAAATGAGTAAGCAACAAGTTGTTAATGAAATACATAAACCTGCTAGAAAAAACTTTATTCGCCGAAAATTCGTTCAAAAGGGAACTAATGACACGTGGAAAATAGACTTAGTTGAAATGATACCCTATTATAAAGAAAATAAAGGATTTAGATATTTGCTAACAGTGATTGACACGTTCTCCAAGTATGCATATGCAGTTCCTGTGAAGTCTAAGACATCTTTAGATGTGTCATCAGCAATGAAGAAAATATCTAAAATATCTAGATAAACCTAAAAATATTCAATCTGATCAAGAAAAGGAGTTTTTCAATTGCACCTTTGGAGACTTAATGCAACTAAATAACATAAACCGTTACCATCCATATACACATCTTAAGGCCTTTATTTTTGAACGTTTTAATAGAACGTTAAAATATCGTATGTGGAAAATGTTTAGTGTGCAGGATAATCATTTCTGGATTCATAATTTGCAAGACTTAGTAAATGATTACAATAATTCATATCACCGAACCATAAAAATGAAACCTATAGATGTAAACAAACAAAATTAAGAGTTTATTTTAAAAACAGCTTATAATATTTGTAAGGTATTCCCTAAACACAAGTTTTCACAAGGTGTGCCTGTAAGAATAAGTAAATATAAAGGTATTTTTACAATTTTTGATGAAACGCACAATTCATGGATAGATAAAAAGTGTTTATTCAAATAATTAAACAAAAAATAGTTATATCACATTTAATTTTTTTATTTTTTAGCATTTACAATATAGTTTTAAATCTATAATATTTCCAAATATATAATATTATGTGTTCGGGCCAGCCGCTAATCAACAGGCCTAACTTAAAACTATACATACACTACAATACAATACAATATTCAATGCACTGTAAACGCCCACGTTCGGCAGCGCTGCTGCGCTCTCCTCTGTAAAAGGCGCTCTGCAGCCGCCGCCTCGGCTCTAGCTTTGATTAGCCGACGGTGCTAATTTCAGTAATCTGCTAACCTCTCTGCGCACTGGTTGCATTTGGATCTCGATAATACATATGTACATTTATCTGGTTGTGCTAAGAGCAAGCAATCGGCTTCCGCTAGCAGCCGCCGGTATAAATAAACAGTTATTACATTTGAACAATTCGCGTTATTATTTTGGATCGAAATAGGTGCCAAAAAAGCTTGGCATCTCAAACATTATGCTTATTTATACAATGTTTTGTGTATGATTAATTGTATCTAAAATGTTTTTAATTTCATAGTGATTATGAGCTTATGTTGAAATATTATTAGGTAGTATAAATCTTTTATCATCCTTATAATTTAAACTTATTTTATTTACAATTTCAGTATAAATTTTATGTCCTCTATTTCTAATAACTCTCTGTTCTCCATATTAAGTTTTTTATGTTTAATACATTCAATATAATGATTAATGAGAATCTCTTTACTACTGACTTTTTTACTCCTTTAACCTTTTTTATGTTATAGTCAGTACTATCATCTTTTGCTACTAAATAGGAGTATGCTTTCGCTTTTAAACCTGCAAACGAGGTCATTATTCGACCTGCATTCTCGTCTTTCATTAAACCTAGTTCTTTGTTATTAGCGCAACTTATACCAAATCTGTTCGAGTCTTGATAATTTGATGTATTTGATGTTTTAATTCAAAAATCTTCTTCTGATGAGATAATAAATGAATCTGTATCCATACAGAGTATTTTTGATGATGGACATTTTATAGAATGAAAATTATAGAAGTAGTCATACATTAACCATTTTGACAGTTCTAATATACTAACTCCTATGTATATGGGCTTATCATAAAAAATTTTTGTTTTAGTTTCCTCAATGGCAGCTAAATTATCTGCAAAGATTTCAACACTGTGGAAATTATGTCTAGCTATTCGTTGTCTAAACCCTGCTGAATTCTGTCTTGACAGATAATGTTTTACTAAAGCAACCTCCCGACGCTTTTCTACATTTTCCATCGTTTTTCCATACACGGCATTAACCATTAATTTAAAAAAGTTTATCTCGAACTCATATTTCTGTCAATTTAAGGCTTTAGCCAACTGGACTGCTTAAAAGATAATATTCGAGATATTTTTTCTAAAATCATACCCTGCTCTATACATAACGGCAGTTGTTTTAGATGTATTATATAATATAATCTTTTTTATCCGATAAATCAGCTATTAGTTTTACCTGCTTTCCTCCTGGTGGAATTTTATTTTCTAGGCAGAATGGTAAACTATTATGCTTATCATGAATTTCATTAGGATATATTAGATCTACTTCTAAGATGTATCCTACATCACCGCATGCTGACTTATTTGTAGCGTTAAATGATAAAATTTCCTCGTTAGTTAAAAATGTAAAATTAGAATATGGTAGTGGCTGACTCATAGCCCAACCATATAAATTGTTATCGTCAATATACGCTAGGTAGTTTGTAGGCTCGCTAGACCTAAATTTGCTATTTAAATATTTATTGTTGGCTGTGGCTATGCGTTGAGTACATTGGGTCAACCCTCCTCGAACTGCACTTTTAAAAAAATTATAAATGTCAGGATTACTTATAAGTTCCAATTCTACCTTTGTGTATTTAAAGTGAAGGAGCAGTTACGTAATTTATAGGGTCTAATCTGTATACTCCAAAGATCCCTAAAATTTTCAAAAACATCAGCAAGAATTAAAACATCGTTTTCAAGATATAATTTTAAGTAATCTTTAATACTATTACAATTAAACGTTCTCCAAACCTTCTGAGCAAATTTATAGTTCTCAACACTGCATTCCTCCTCATTTAGTGAATTAAAAAAATGTTCCCTCGAAGGAAGCTGAGGTTCCTCAAATTTTTGAAAACTATCTAAATAATCATAAGGAAATACTCCTTTTCGTCGTAGCATATCAAGTTTTTCATCTTGATATTTAGTTTTCAAATTTTTAAAATTGGATCTATCCATTTAACTAGCTAGTTTTTCTAAGCTTGAATTTAAAAATCTATTTGAATCGATATATCTAATTTTGTATTGGTGTTGATAAAGGGGTTCTAGCTTACATGTTTGAGTTAACACAATATATAACTCTTTATTGCAAGGAATGGGCTTTATATCATCTTTTATGGATGTTACGAATAAATGTATATCATAAGGAGACAAGTTATGAAACACTACCGGGAAAAAGGGATCGCTTAATCTAAATGTTTGCTTACATAACTTAGGAATGGGTCCAACATAATTTCCTGAGAATTGGTTGAAATATTTTTCACGAACATAATCCAGAATTGGTTCCTCGCAAATGGGTTTTTTACAAGATTTCCAGTACTTCTCATAAAGTTTATCTGTCTTAGCCCGAAGCTCTTGGCAAAATTGTTCGATGCAATTTTCTCCTGAAAATACCAAAATCGTTATGTTTAAGAGTTTATTACCTTTAGGGTACGATAATATTTACCTTCATATGTCCACATCTGATTTAGAAGAGGTTCGTATTTATGTACAACATAAAATGACGCGGCACATGCTATATGCCTCTGTGCTATAGTAGTCGATAATTTTGTTGGATCATTAAGATTTCTACTAAAATTTTCCAAAACAGTCTCGATGTCTGCATAAATGATCACTGGTGGTGATAGTTTTTTTGGAAAACTTGTAAAAACAGTTTTGCTCTTAGGTTCTGGATATAAAGCAGCAACTTTTCCACACTCCTTAGTGTCATGTTGTTGAATATTTGTTGTTGAATAAAATTGCAAACAATTTTCGCAAAAGTATGCAGCACTATGTGATTTGCTGTGTTGTGAATAGCATAACTTTCTCATGCACGTTATATATGCATAATGCATCATTGACATACTGTCACTATTAATGCCTAGTATGTTTATGTGGTGAGTCAGAATTTGTTGACTCCTCACTGTGGGTCCTACAACGTTTTTTCCATTGTTGTCAATTTCATAAATATTAATACTGATATCAGTATTAGCTTGCTCGAATCGTTTAACTCCTTTGTTTGTTATTGGAAATTCTATTCCAGAAAAATCCAATCTAACGCCTTCATAATATATGACGTCCTGCCTTATGTTACACTGATAGTATGATGGCGTTGTCAGTCTCGGGCCAATTTTTTCATTGATGCCGTTCGAAATGTAGTGTTTATGTGCTTTTTATAGGCTAATGAAGATAAAACGCACCACTTAAAACAAAAATCATCTTCATTTTTTATATTGATTATTGCATTTCGCAATTTAATTGTTTTGGGTGCTGGTATGAACCTATTTGCAGCAATATGTTCCAATTTAATTAATTAATCAAAATATTTAAATTTTTTTATAGCCCAACCTGAATCCTTCTCCTGGAATTCACTACTCAAATTAATCAAGTTTTCAAGGGCATCATTTAAGTGTTCATCAATTGAATCAATTTCATATATAGCCCTGTATGACGTCATGAAATGCTTCATTGTTTCCATCAAGGTTTCGTCCTCAGTTTGCTTTGCATACAATCCATATACTTTTAAATTGTACTTCACTGATTTCCACTCACTCATACAGTGACGTAATAGGTTTACTATATCATTTTTACAATCCATTTAAAAATCTTTCAAATTAATTGTATCACTTTTATTAGAGTGAATACGATATGATTTTAAGGGAAACTTCGACTTAGTTGAAATTAAAATGACGTTTTCGTTTTCCTCTAGTTGCGATGCTATTGCATTCTTATGCTTTTCTGAGATTATGTGACGCAATTCTCTAGACGTAGGATAACTTTCACCGCAAATTGCACAGACAATATTTCCAAATCCAATTGAAGGTTCCATTCTCGGACGTTTTGAGGCTGCTGACGTTGATGGTCCTTGGTAATCACTTGAGGTAGATCCTTTGCTCATGAGAACCTCAAAAGCATTTCGAGCACCCAAGCATTTCTCATAATGAGAATCAAATTGTATAAAGTCGACGGACTTAGAACACAGGTCACACACTACAGTATTTGGAGAGGCCAAGCATCTCTCATAATGGAATTCAAACTCCTTAACATTAACGAATTTGTTACACAGGTCACACAACACGTTTGGTTCCATTTTTAGGTTTAAAGGTTGTTTTAAATATCTACTCACTTTCACTATTGGAATAGTACTAAGGGTTTTTTGCTAAAAACACTCTATTTATCAAACCAAACTCCTACCTGGTATTTTGTAAAAAAACCTGTTTCATCGATTCCGACAAGAACTATGTATTAATAGAATAAGAAGTTGAACCAATAAATATACCTGTACCTGTATTCCACTTATTCATTTTGTGTAATTCTAACTTGGAAACCAGTTTCAAACGAAACCTGTGATTCTCTTTGGTGGATGTAACATGTAATCCTAACTTGGAAAAACAGTTTCAAACGAATCCCCTGATTCTCTTTGGGGGATGTAACGTGTAATAAGAGGAAGCGAAATTCAACCAATCAAAAGTAAAAAAGAAACCATTGAAAATAAATATTGGATAAATGTAGTATTTTATTAATTATTTTTAGACAAATACATAAAATATATTTATATTATAACTATAATCGTTATATTAAAATTCAGCCTCAGCTCTTTCCACCGCAGCTATTAATTCATCGTCATCTTCATCCCGAAGTAGTTCCTGGAGACGATGCCTTTCATCAACCAAATCAAAAATGTCGTCATCATCCGGGAAAACGTATGATGAATAAGGATTCGACATTACAATTATGGAATCATCATCATCCCATTGAATCTCATACATAGCATTCAAATTCTCGAGATCTCTCTCCAGAGCGTTTTGAGTCTTAATCCCAAAAATCAAGGAAAGGTCCACGGAGTCTGGCTGAGAGTCAAGATGGGTGATTCCGGTTGTGAATTTACAAAAATGATCTCATGGTCGTCCATTTTTGTTCACAGCTCACTAGATTTTATAATAGCTTATAGCTGTGAGTAGCTATTATATAGGCAACCAACTATAGGACAGTGTTAGGAATACAAAAAACAGACAAAGAAAAAGAAAGTGAAAAAACGACCCTAGAACATTGAGGCCCTTACAAGAAATACATTAAAAAATCTTCCTCTAAACTATTACCAGATTTATTTCAAAGGGATGAAACACCTGTTTGAGGGTTGTTTGAATCGCCACATGAAACCAATCGAGCAAACCGGTCGATCATAAATGTGAGGGAGGAGAGAGTATAAGTGAGAGGTAAAATAAATAAAAGGGAGGAGAGAGAGTGTAAGTGAGAGGATCGAGATCTATTTGGGGATCTAATTAGACACGAGAGAAAGATGACCGAGACTAAAGTTAGTTCACATTTTCGCCGATGGGGGCGCCACCCAAGTAGTAATGAAAAGGGATTCCGCTTTTCAGGTGCCGGCGTCTTTTACTATTTGGTTATCCTGTCTATATATGTTTCACTCTTAATGTGTACTCAAACCTCTTTACGAATATTTAAATACTCTTTTCTTAAAAATGTACTGTCATAATACAATGTAAATAAAATATCCTATATGTATTTTAACATGATCATACAGCCCCCTCTATGTTAGGTCATCTACGATCTCATCATGTATTTTGACATGATCATAAAGCCCCCTATATGTTAGGTCATCAACGATATCATCAACAGATGGCGCCACCGGCACCTAAAAACACGAACCCCATTTCATTACTACTCATATAATCTGATTGAGTACCGGGTATTAAGTAGAGCAGCTGCTCACAACGTATTCTATCGTTTTTCTTTCGAAAAATAACGTAACCTAGTGAAGTTATTTTATTTATTATGTTTTTTTTTCTCCTGTTTTTTTTCGTTAATTTATATATGTTTTTGCACATGAACGTCTTCATTGGACCGTACTTCAGAATAAAAGACTCAAATATAGCTTCAGCTATATTGTATAGGATCGTCATGATATGTAGACAGAATAGCTTCTTTTTCTTGTTTATTAGGGTCACCGGGTTGAGTAGCGCTACTCTTAATTTTTTTAATACTTTATTGCCCATTTTCTTGAAATTATCAATTGAAACATATTCAAAGATATTTTCGCACGGTGCCATGTTGAGTTGGCTGATTTTATGTATACCGGCTTGCATTTCAAGCCTTTTGAAAAAGTGACCTAAGTCAATAGTTCCATTAGTATATAAATCGCTAACGTCATATTTTGCTGTAATTATCTTACCATGTTTTTATAATTTGTACACACAAGGTCACTACTTTACGTACCTCGTCATTCTTGATGACTCGGATACTTTGGGCCTGGGAAATTCTACTATTTTATTTCCTGCGCAGGATTTTTGTCTACTTTGATCTTTGTTGCCTGGTAGTGACTTCAGGACTTGTTTTTTTTTTTGTAAATTCCTTTTTTTTAGATGACTATTCTTGATAACTCATCTATAAAAAGGTTGTGTAGTATTTCAAAACAATGTTATCGTGTGTTGTTTCAGTTATATTGGTAGTCATCTAACGTGGCTGGTACTACTTCTGGGTTCCTGATTTCCACGAAAACTTTGAACAAATCCCTTTGGCTTACAATGACATACCAAGGGTAAAAAAAAATGCTAGAGGAGATTTGACTGTTTTCAGGGAACTTTGAACTTTGTTAACTTTCAAAGTCAGTGTACATTGTTAAATTAAGATTAAATTAATGTTGAAAAGCCTTGAACATGGACTTAGAACTTTGAAAGCTAGTGTCCGTGTAAAATAACGTTAAATTGATTGTCGGAAAAACGTGGACATAGATTAGATGAATCCTTACACCAACTCGGTATAGTACAACTTGAAAAACTTAAACGTCGAACATGGACGTACATATGGGACATCAGACGAATCTTTCGACCAACTCGTTCTAGTACAACCGAAAAACTTAAACGTCTATATGCGAATATAATTTGGTTACGAATTAAACATAGACATAGGACGAGTTTCGACCCTGTCAAAGATAATATCTATTTTTATGTCTACTATGTCTGCACTAGCAATCTATGCAATGCATAGCAAACAAAAACAGATGGCCTAGTAACCAGTTATAAACGAAATAACAATGGCTCAGACGAATCTTGAATTTCTTAACGTAGCCTCCTCCCCACGTCTCCAACAAAATTAGCCATACGCCATACGCCAGTAGCAAGAAGTATTGAAAGCAGAAGAAGGTCCTGAAAGCAAAGGACGACTTTTTTAACAATAATAATCATTTTGATGCTTAATATGCTCGTATAATAAATATAAATATAGAAATTAAATAAATAATGTAAATACTCGAATTTACTCTGACAAATATTGGAATTTTGAATCTCTTAACTTAGCCTCAAGCCTTATACCACAGGCTGTAGGGGGCCTATTTTGAAGACGGAATTCCAGAAGTAGTTGCCACAATATTTTCAACCTGTAGCTGTTAAATCTATTACGAAGAATTTCTTCATTGAAGAAGTAAAATTTATTCTGCGAGCAGGACATTTCATATAACTTTTGTTTTCCATGTACTTTTCTTGTTCTACCTGCATGTTATCTTTGTTTGTATTTATTTTTGGTAATACCTAGCATGTGCAAAAATATATATAGGTAAATATCATATACATATAATTATATTTCCGATTTAGTAGTTTAGAGTTTTAAAAAATTATATTTTTATTTAATCTAAACTTATAATTGTTACAAAAGTTATTATTTGAGTTATCCCCGACTTCTATGCTGTAAGTCTCAAACGGAACTGATTATTCTATCTTGATCTATTTTCCAATAGGCCTCGCTTGGGAAGCTTTTGAGCTTTCATCCCAAGCTTTGATCTTCAGCTGCAGCTTTCTTTTTCGGTTGCCCTTCGGCTGATCGTGGCTTTTGTGCTCGATGCGTTGGCCGGCGTATGGATGGTTACCAATACGGCTTTGATGAAAGGGTTGACTGCAGCTGGTGATCTGTATCATCTTACGTCTGGGCTGGTCACTTGCTTATACGATTGGAGTGTGGGAGCCGAATTTGTTTACTTGTGTATCTGTGATTCAATTTGGTTATGGGAACCGAATTGTTTATTCTAGTAGTCTGGAATTCAAAGGATTTCCTGTTGATAGCTTATAATTCATTTGTTTATCTTAATCTGTTTTATGCGTATAAGGGTTAGTACTGGTTATATGTATAACTTGTTATTGATATGTCCAGTGCTTACCGTATACATAATGCGTGTGTGGGCGTAGAGCATTATGGATATGTTATTATATATAAAATATATAGGTATACATATGTATATCCATATATTATATTTATTTATTTCTTATTAACCCCATTTTGGGTGTATCGTATGTGTTTCCTATGTTTTCAAATTTACCTATTTTTTTTTAAACATTAATTATTGATTAATCAATTAAACAGGATTTTAAGGGAAGTATTAATTAGCAGCTTAAAAGGAAAAAACAAACAAAAAAAACTTTCACATTTTCCTGCCTAATGTTTTTTTAATGTCTTGTCGGTCGACTCAATTACAATTCTTAGTGTATAATTCTAATTATTTAAAAGGTATATTAATAATAGGGATTGTATATTTTAAATGTTGGGCGGTCTTGATAACGCTGTCGGTCATCTCGTCATCTAGCTGGCTGGGATGTCTTCTTTTGGTTGTCTGCTCCCTCGTAGGCATAAGCAGCGGTCTGCCTCTCATGTTTTGGTCGATGTGCTTCCTCTATATGCCACGTACCCTACCAATTGCTTCGCTAGCGAAGCCATCAGCAGAGCAGCGGCATACATAAGTATATGTGTATGTGTTAAGCAACGGAAACGTTGCTGAGGAGCAGAGAGCTATGTATATGCATACTCTGCATTTATGCTGACTAGGGTTTGGCCGTTGCCCGCTACATTCGAGTGCGATCGTATTACGTTGCACTGGGAATGTGTTGGGCTCTTCGGTTTCTCGATATATGTGCATACTATAGTGCACCAAACAATTCAACTTTTTTTTTTCCGCTGTCGCCAAAAATGACTTTTTCTGATAGATTTGGAGTTTAACATTTTTTTTAAGAATTATGGTTTTTTTCATAATGTAGTTTTTTTTTTAAGAATTTAAGTTTCCAACAACTGGTTGTGTTGAACTTTGCAGTTAAAAAAAGCTGACAAATGCAGCTTTTGTAGCTGCAACTTAACGTCCGAAAGATATTAAGCTTCCAAATTGAAATTTCATAATTTTTTCCCGAAATTTTGACTTTAAAAACTCAGGAAAAGTCGAAAAAAAAAATATTTGTATGCCTTGATTTTTGGTTTTAGATGGACACATTGATTAGGCGTCGTTTAAGGTATCGTTTAGTTATGTGAAAAATATTAGCACTACCTATGACAAAATATACCACATTTTTTAAAAATTCTTTAAAAAAACTACACCATGAAAACATCCAAATCTATCAGAAAAAGTCATTTTTGGGGACAGCGGAAAAGTCGTGTCGGCTAGTGTAATTGTTAATCGTTAATTGTTTTAGATTGCCTCGAAACTATTTCAAGTGCAACGAGAGGGAACGTTGTGAGCCGCGGCAAAGGCTCAAAACTACCTTATACCCGGTACTCAGTCAGTATATACATACATACATATGTATATGAGCCTACGATTTATGAAAATTTTTATATGTTCTCAAAAGGGACGAAAATAATATTTAAATTAAAAAAATTAATTTTTAGGAATTTTTATACATGTTTACATTTTTGTTTACATATGCTTTGTATATCTGCTTCTAAATTTCTACATGACATGTATAACTACATATTTGAGACGTACAAGTGTTTGCGACAGAGAGAGAGGAAATGAGTCAGCGCTTGGCAGGTGTTGCGTAGCCACTGAATTTTCTTCTGGCCATAATATTGATTCGACCTGATCCATATTCGGCAATCTGGTAGATATGGTAATTTCCCATGATTCTGCGTTTTTGGTTTTCATTTATCTTAAAAATTGTGGATTCCACAGATTTTCGTCTTTTGTGGGGGCGGAAGGAGGCGTGGTAAAATTTTAAAACAAACTTGTGCTGGTTCGGTATCACCGTAGCTTGGATACAAAGTTTGGTTGCTCTAGCTCTTATAGTCTCTGAGAACTAGGCGACACAAAATACGAGTGGGCAAAGCGGATGGGGTCGCGTGTGAGAGAGAGCGAGAGGGAATGATGACTTTCGAAATGGCTTTCTTTATTGTAGCTATAATAATGATCCGATCTGATCCAGATTCAACACTCTGATAGAAATGGGCATTCTCTATGACTCTGCGTTTTTAGTTTTCTTGTATCTTCAAAATTGTGTACGCCGCAGACTTTCGTCCTTTGTGGGGGCGGAAGGGGGCGGGGCGAAATTTTGAAATACACTTTGAGTAGTGTGATGACACAGGAGACTGGATACAAAACTTGGTTGCTCTAGCTTTAATAGACTCTGAGAAATAGGCGCAAATGAAGACGGACGGACGGACGGACAGACAGACAGGGCTATATCGACTCGGCTATTGATGCTGATCAAGAATATATATACTTTATGGGGTCGGAAACGCTTCCTTCTGTGCGTTACACAAAACCCCACAAATCTAATATACCCCTATACTCTTCGAGTACCGGGTATAACAAGAAGCACAACGCGCTGCTGCATCTGGAAACTTCATCGGATGCAACCACAAAACCAAGAGGCACCGACTTTTTTGAACGTTTTTGACAACCACATGTTGACTCCACTTTTTGGCTCTTGAAACTTTTCTCTCTATTAAATCGCTCGGTCACGTTCGAGAGATACACGCACAAACACGCTGGCAATATCGGAACTTTCGTCCAGAGAAACAGAAAAAAATATTTGGCCTCATATATAAATAAATGTTGGTTAGGTTAGGTTAGGTTAAGGCGACTGTCAAGCACCACAGGAGCCCGTCATACTTGGGCCGGATTCAGCCCGTTGTGGTACCGCAGGAGGTGTTCCCCTTATCCATCTCATGAGACCTGAACATATCAGCAGTTATCCCATCCTGATGCTCTTATGAAGTTTGCAATCTTTCTAGGACAAATTTTGGACATTGCTGAAATGTCTGAGACATAGGGCATGCCCAGGTATTGTACCTTCTCCTGTTGAGAGCTGGACAGGAGCAGAACAGGTGTTCTACCGTTTCCTCCTCCTCCTCATCATCTCTACAGCTTCGTCAAAAATCGTTGTATGGGGCTCCCAGCCTGTTGGCATGGGAGCCTATCAGCCAGTGCCCCGTGAGGGAGCGGATGACTACGCTGCACCTTTTTCTTCCGAGCTTACATAGCTGTAGTGTGCGTTTCCTGTCAATGGTCGGACATGTTTGCCGAGTTATGCGACATAGTGGTGCTGACCGCCACGCATTGTCTGCTCGTCGCTTATAAGCTCTTTTATTGTTTATTGATAAGCCTACAGGTGGCCATTGGAATACAAATGGGCCATCTCGTGACAAATTTTGCGGCAATTTGCCACTGTGGCCGAATTCGAAGAAATCGCGTGAAATGATTTGATAGCAGCTTGGCTATCACTGTAAATGTTTACAGTTGTTGTTGCCAGTGAAGCCGTTGCGGCTCTTTGAAGGAGCTTCTCTGCTTCCATGATCGCAATGACTTCCGCTTAGAAAACACTGCAGTGATCTGGGAGCCTGAAGGAGTGCCTAATTTCGAGCTGTTCGGAGTAAATTCCTCCTCCAACTTTATTATCCAGTTTTGAGCCTTCTGTAAAGATGCGTATGGCCATGTCTTGGCCTTGTGGTCCCTCGAGCCATTCGTCTCTGCTAGGGATGATTATATTGAAGGGGGTGTCTGTGTGTTCGCTTGGGATGCAGTAGTCCATTCCCTGCAGTACGGGCCATCGCTTACAAATGTGCTCACACACTTATTTCAGCGTGAGCACCCCAGCTGACATAAGGGATGACGCGCGGAACGATGAACTGCTCACTTTAACATTGCGATGTCTTAGGAGCATAGGGGATGACATGGTCATCGAGAAGGCTTACTATAAGTGATGATTTTCTCGAAAAAATAAGGCTTACTATAAGCGATGATTTTAGCCAAAAAATAAGGCTTACTATAAGCGATGATTTTAGCCGAAAAATAAGGCATACAATAGGTAATGATTTTCTCGAAAAAAAAGGCACATAATAAGTGAAGATTTTAGCCGAAAAAAAGGCATACAGCAAGGGATAATGTTCTCGAAAAAATAAGCGATATAATAAGTGAAGATTTTAAATGAAAAAGTAAGGCGTATATAATTAAGCAGTATATTCATTTATTTTCTTTTGCTTTTATTTAAAACTACAATTATGTACATATGTATGTCAGTTTTGGGGATCTCTGAATTTCTTTCGGCAACTTCAATTGCATCGCCACTGAAATAATATGGATTAATTTATTATGTTTTTGTTTAGTTTTTTAACTTGTAAAGACTTACTTTCCATGTCCTTCCAGGATGTGCCAGTCCCCATTGTGTTCCGCATTTTGTTGATCTATCAATAAATGGATTATTCTATAAAATACTACTAATTTGGTCGAAATTATATATAGAAAGATAGAAATTCCAGAAATATGTTCGATTTTTAAAAGAGTTGTTTAAACAAAAAGAAATACTCACTGTAGATCAGCGGTTTTCTGTGCATTTACTCCTACAACAAAAACAAAAGACGCGCCAAAATATGTACCTGCTTGACGCGGGCCTCGCATATAAGGGTTGCTTTCTGTTTTTGTTGTTAGACTGCTTAAAATTGAAATGTCGGGCCCACCGCAGGTTATGCATTCACATTTAATTTCTTTATTCTTCTTTTAATCCATACTATACATATTAGTAGGAGCAGAAGGGCACAACAATTAAAGAGCATAAAAGAAGAATAAATAAATACAATGTGAATACATTGTATATTGAATACTTAGTTTTTTCGAAATTTCACAAATTCAACATTATATACAACTGATATTTTCATTATTTACACGCGTATATCTCATTTTGTTTATTTAAACAATGCACTTACCTGGTAGTAATAAATATTATAGATATTTTTCACTAAATCACTGCATTTTCGCTACCAACTCTTTCCGCACAATTGTAACAATGTAACGTAATAGGCAAATGCAAGGCGAACAAAGCAAGAATGCTCTGCCGACGCAGGCGCAAAAGAGACAAAAAGAGAAAAAAAACCAAATTCTCTTGTACTTCGACCGATCGGCAGAGCCGATCTATTACGATCGCGCGGAAAAGAAGGAAACAGAGAGAAAATAAAGTGTTCGGCTTAGCCAGCGTCAATGCCTAGATGACATTGTCGTTGACATTCGTCATCGCTCACGGCTGGTACTGCAGGGTTTTCGTGGGGACGGTACTGCTGGTTAGTATCGGTGAGTGACCCATGAGCTGTGATGTCCAGTGGTCGGAGTCTCTCAGACGTATCGCTGCCATTTCTGCCTTTTCCTTTCCCGCAAGCTCGAGGCTCTGGAGACCTAAGATGGCATTTAGTGCATCATGTGAAGATTTGCGTAGTGCTCCACTAATGCATAGGGCTGCGGTTCGTTGAACCTTGCCTAGTTGTTTGGTGATTGATCCTTTTGATAGGGCCGGCCATCACACTGTAACTCCGTAGAGTAGAATTGGTCTAACTATTGCTAGATAAACACATTGGACTATGCTTGGGTTCATGCCCCACTTCAAGTCAAGAACTTTTTTGTATGTGTGCGGGGCTATGGTAGCCTTCTTCACTCTGTCTTTTATGGTCAGGTTCCAGTTAAGCTTCTTGTCAATTACCAACCCTAGGTAAGTGGCTATGTCGCTGCAGGAGAGTCTGCATGAATTTAGTATTGGAGGGTTAAGGGGCGGAACCTTGTATTTATTTGTGAATAACACAAGTTCCGTTTTTGAGGGATTTACTCCCAGTCCGCGCGACTTTATCCATTTTGACAGTCTCGCGAGCTTTGCGCTCACTAGGTCGATTGCGAGGCAATCCGAGTATGCCACCCAAGCACGCCCATGGCCTTATTCACCATGGTAGAAATATGTTCTGAAAACTTTAACTTTGGATCTAATACAACACCAAGATCATCAACTCGGGTAATTCTCTCAAGAGAGCCACCACAAAGGGTGTAAGGAACCAGAAAGCGCTGGAGCGATGAAAAGTGATTACTTTACATTTTGAAGCATTAAGGTTTAATAAATTTGTACAACACCAAGACTGAAATCTATCAAGATCGGATTGCAACCTGGATTGAAAAGAAATGTCCTTATACTGGACACAGAGCTCAACATCATCCGCATACTCGTACATGAAGGGTTGGCAGTTCTTTAACCAGCAGAACTATCGATATAGATAGTACAGGATAGGAGTTTAACTTCGGAAGCGAAAAGACGTGTATGAAAAAGAAATGCAAAAACTGTACTTTAAACTAATTAACATAAGAATAAACATTGTACTTCATCGAACAATACGACGGCGTGTGCTGTTTTTATTAACGGAGTTTCTGGAGCAGACTTTTACTCACTTGTAGGGAACTCATTAAAGATCCCTACATACATACTCGTAAGTACCCGAGAGAATGTACAGAAGGCAGGTCATTTAAAAAGAGTGTAAAGAGTAAGGGCCTAAATGGCTGCCCTGTGGTACACCCGAAGTCACCATAATTGGTGACGACAGGAAGTTTTCGAAAAGGACTCTTTGAGACCTAGAAAAAAGGTAGTCGAAGATTCGAACGCTTTACTAAAATCAGTGCAAGCAACTTCCATCTGTAAATGACCTCCAATTAATTAGTAGTGGTTGATCTCCGCCTTATAAATCCATGTTGAGCTGGACATATAAGTGATCTGCATAGGTGCTGCAGGTGCGGAGTTAAAATTTTCTCAAACACTTTAGGAATATATAGTGCGTTGCGTCAGACTTGCTACCTTTCTTATGAAGAGGAATTATAAAAGACTCCTTCCATATCGGGGGAAAGCATGAAGAATTTATAGATAGGTTGAATAGTTTAAGCAACGGCCCACACAGAGACTCGGCACAGTATCTGAGTACACAGCCGGGAACTCCGTCCGGACCTGGTGAGAACACCGGCTTTACTGTTCGTAGATCATGAAGCAACGAGCTTTCATTTAGCAAAGGACAGAAAATGCCGTTCGACCGCGGTAAACTGTATGGATACGGCTGACCAGAGTAAACGTCCTGCGAATAGGTAGTTTGGAAAAAACGGGCAAAAAGATCGGCAATTGCCTGATCATTATCTGCCGATGTATAACGGAAAGATAGCGAGGATGGGTGTGCGGACGTTCTACGCTTACTGTTTACAAAGCTGTAGGCACAATACCTGAGTACACAGCCGGGAACAAAGGACTGAAAATGCCGTTCGACCTCGGTAAACCGTATGGATACGGCTGACCAGAGTAAACGTCCTGTGAATAGGTAGTTTGGAATAAACGGGCAAAAAGATCGGCAATTGCCTGATCATTATCTGCCGACGTATTATGGAAGGATAGCGAGGATGGGTGTGCTGACGTTCTACGCTTATTGTTTACGAAGCTGTAGAATTGTTTAGGGTCCTTATAAAAACGTATCCTGCAATGACATAGGCAATTCTGATAGCACTGATCGTTAAGAACTGAAAAGTTTGACCTAGCTATTACATAATGAGAAAGAGAAGAAGGAGAGCCAACTTCCTGAAATTTTGTTTAAAGTCTTGATTTTAAGTTTTTTAGATCGGATAGCTCCTTGGTAAACCATGGTGGTTTTCTCAATCTAATCGGACAGGAAAGTGGGACACAAGAGACAAAAAGTGACAAGACAAATATATAGCGGACCAATCAATATCCCAATTGAGGCTATTAAGCTGCGTAAACTCGGCTTTACGGAAGCAGCGGACACATTGGGGTAGTCTACCCGACCGATCCAGTACAGTTCGTCCTAGGTCGAGCGACACTTCGAAAGTGGGATGGTAGGCATCTTCAAGTATAGTGAGCGGGGGGGCTCGAGTTAACAACGCTAAGGTCGGATCCGTTACAAAGCGACCCAAGGAATTTTTAACATGGTTAACTTGAGACAGAGACAGGTCAATCACGCCGTCAACAAAGTCATGACGTGCCATGGGTACCAGGCTATTAGACTCATTTGATTAACGTGCAGCTTAATAGAAGATCGATCGTCAAGAATTATGTAAGCCTTACATTTAGTTTGGTTGAGCTTTTGCACAGTGAGGCTTTTCAAAAGATCATTGGCTGTATGTTAACATATTAAAAACATGTTATATGTTTTGCGAATATGTTTTTATGAATCTGTCGTGGAAGTATGTGCGAGAGAAAGAGGGAATGAGAAAGCTCTGGGAAAGCGTTGCGTAGCCACTGAAATTTAATTTGTTCTTCCTGCCTATAATAATGACCCGATCTAAGCCAGATTCATTAATCTGATAGATACGATTAGTCTGTGTTATTTTGCGTTTTGGTTTACTCGTATCTTTATAATTGTGCATGCCAATTTTTTGTACTTTGTGAGGTTAGAAGGGTGCGTGTCCAAAATTTTAAAATACACTTGCATTGAAGTTATATCACAGGAGAGTGGATAAAAGGTTTAGTTGATCTGGCTTTTAGTGTCTCTGATATCTAGGCGCTATTCTGGACGGATAGGCAATGCAGACGGTAGTAGATTTTTCAGTTGACTTTGAACACTGCTATACATCCTTCCACATTCCTAAAGCCAAGAAATTCCAACAAGCTAGAGGATTTTGGAATAACCAACAAAAATTCCCTTCTTGTGTCACCCATCACCGTCCAAGGTTAGGTTAGGTTAAGGCGGCTGTCAAGCTCCACAGGAGCCAGTCACACTTGGGCCGGTTTCGGCCCGTTGTAATACCGCGGGAGGTGTTCCCCTTAGCCATCTCATGAGACCCGAACATATCAACAGTTATCCCATCCTGACGCTCTTACGAAGTTTTGCGATCTTTCTGGGACAGATTTTGGACATTTCTGAAATGTCTGAGACATAGGGCATGCCCAGGTATTGTAGCATTCTCCTGCTGAGAGCCGGACAGGAGCAGAACAGCTACGGCAGAAATCATTGTATGGGGCTCCCAGCCTGTTGGCATGGGAGCCTATCAGCCAGTGCCCCGTGAGGGAGCGGATGACAACGCTGCACCTTTTCCTGCCGAGCTTACAAAGCTCTAGTGTGCGTTTCCTGTCAATGGTAGGCCATGTTTGCCTGGATATGCGACATAGTGGTGCTGACCGCCACGCATTGTCTGCTCGTCGCTTATATAGCTCTTTTATGATGAGCCTACAGGTGGCCATGGCATGCAAATATCCTCCTTCTCTTGGAGAAGGGGTATTGAGGTACCAGATCTGGCCAGCTTGTCTGCCATGCAGGTGCCCTCAATGTCCCGGTGACCCGGGACCCAAATAAGGCTGATGGCAAATTGTTGGGCCATCTCGTGAAGAGATTTGCGGCAATTTGCCACTGTGGCCGAGTTTGAGGAAATCGCATGAAGCGATTTGATCGCAGCTTGGCTGTCGCTGTAAATGCTTACAGTTGTTGCTGCCGTTGAGGCTGTTTGCAGGAGCATCAGTGCTTCCATGATCGCAATGATTTCCGCTTGGAACACACTGCAGTGATCTGGGAGCCTAAAGGAGTGCCTGACTTCGAGTTGTTCGGAGTAAATCCCTCCTCCGACTTTGTTATCCAGCTTCGAGCCATCTGTAAAGATGCTTATGGCCGTGTCCTGGCCTGGTGGTCCCTCAAGCCACTCGTCTCTGCTAGGGATGATTATATTGAAGGGGGTGTCTGTGTGTTCGCTTGGGATGCAGTAGTCCATTTTCGTGGGGACGGTACTGCTGGTAAGTATCGATGAGTGACCCTTAAGATGTGACGTCCATTGTCCAATTTCTGCCCTCTCCTTTCCCGCAAGCTCGAGGCTCTGCAGACTTAGGATGGCGTATAGTGCAACGTTCGTGATGGTGCGTAATGCTCCACTAATGCATAATGCTGCGGTTCGCTGAACCTTGCCAAGTTGTTTGGTTGTCGATCTTTTTGATAGGGCCGGCCACCACACTGTAATACCATAGAGTAAAATTGGTCTTACTATTGCTTGGTATATCCATTGGACTACGCTTGGGTTCATGCCCCACTTCAAGCCAATAGCAAGAGTATAGGGCTATCGTAGCCTTCTTCACTCTATCTTTTACGTTCAGGTTCCAGTTAAGCTTCTTGTTAATTACCAACCCTAGGTAACTAGCGCTGTCGCTGAAGGAGAGCCTACATTCATTTAGTATTGTAGGATTAAGGGGCGGAACCTTGTACTTGTTTGTGAATAGCACGAGTTCCGTTTTTGAGGGATTTACTCCCAGTCCGCGCGATTTTGTCCATTCTGACAGTCTCGTGAGCTTTGTGCTCATAAGGTCACAGAGTGTTTGAGGGTATTTCGCCGAGAAACTAATTGCGACGTCATCCGCGTATGCTACTACTTTACAGCCCCCCCTCCAGGTCACATAGAATCTTATTGACTGCTATGTTCCATAGAAGGGGAGACAGGGCACCACCTTGCGGAGTGCCTCTGTTGACATACCTAGATCGAATGGACGATCCCAACGATGATGTCACTGTCCTGCATGTGAGCAATTGATTGATGAGCATCACCGAGTGACCGTTCACTCCCAGGTCAGTCAGTGCTTCCGTAATGGCACCTGGGACGACGTTGTTAAAGGCTCCCTCGATATCGAGGAAGGTTATAAGAGAGTATTCCTTGAGGTGTAGGGATTTCTCTATCACTGAGACTAAATGGAGACTGAGATGGTTGTGCATCCAGGGAAGTGGGTTTCAAGCAGTACGTGGAGCGACTCCTCGCTGGAGTTCGTCCACGTTCCGTTGTTCCTTTTAAGATACCCTACCGAGGGGGTGGTTTTTCAGAGGATCTTGCACAGCCTTGCGGCTTCTGACGTCTCCTCTATCTCAGCAAAATTTTTTCCAAGACTCTCTTTTTGCTTTTCGTTTTTCTTTTTTGTATAGGGCAAGACTGACTTTGTAGTCTGCCTAATGTTTCTCCTCGTTAGTGCTTTTGGCTCTGTTGAAGAGAGTCCTACATCTCTTACATAGGGTGTCGATTTGTTTCGACCACCAGGGGGGTATCTTTTTACCCCTTGTCTTGGGTGACAGGCAAGCCGCCGTGAAGGCCTTGTTGCATGCTTCCGTGAACCTGTTCACTATGCGATCTAAATCGTCTTGAGTGTCTGGGCTCGTTGGTGCCTTGTTGGGGAGTAGTTCCTCCAATACTGAGCTGTATTTTACCGAGTTGGTTTTCCTGGGGTTAATGTAGTCGGTGGGTTTTGGGCTCTCGAGGGATAAAGTCGTCTCGATATAACTTATTCAGAGAAGGAATGGTCCTCTAGGACTTTCTAACTTTTTACTTTGTCGGACAGATTGTGAGACACTAGATTGAGGTCAATGACCTCCTGTCGTTTTTTTATAATAAATGTGAGGTCGTTACCCCGGTTACATATAGTTAAGTTACCCGGATAAAGCTAAAAAGTGAGTCACCCCTTACATTTGTGTCCGTGCTCCCCCATTGAATGTGGTAAGCATTGGCGTCGCAGCCTATTAGTAGACTTGTGTTGGACCTCTCGCTGTCGCTGGCCAGCTTGCAGACGAGGTCGTTGGTATCGCTTTCCTCATGGGCCATGTAGGACGACATCAGCCTTAGATGTGTCCGCTTTAGCTCTAGGCTTACTGCTGTGTTGTCGCCATTGCTAAAGTTATGGAGCAGAACCTCGTCGCTAACCCACAGACCTTGGCCTCGACTATCTAAGGCTCCTGGATTAGGACTACGTCGGCTCCTCTTGCGTCCAAGCGGAGTATGAGTGCAGCAGATCCTGCTTTACAGTGGTGGAGATTTATTTGAAAGAGTCTCAGAGACATCTTCAAGGATCTCCACCACTGTAGTGTCGGCGTCTGAATCGTCAGATACATCATCACGACACATCGCCTCAAAGTCACGCATCAGCTCTGCGTCAGAGGAGTAGCCTTCTTTTGTCGGCTCCAGCTCGCTATCGGGTGCCTCGATCTCCGAGGCAACATCCTGCATGACTGGGTTGTTGACAGGACGAGCTTCTGCCGAGGCAGCGTCCGACTTCTACACCTTTATGGTGACCGAGCTGAAGCCGAAATTCAGCTCTCCTTTTGCTGCCTCTATGGGGGCCAGCGACTCTTTGTTGAGGATTATAATGGCCTGGTTCATCGGCCCCTTCATCTCCTCGACCTTGACTACCTTCCAGTCTAGGGTTGGCAGTCCTGGGTTGCACCTCTGCAAAATCTTTAGGATACGCTCAGGCTCCTTGAAAGTAGCCGTCACCCAATATTCTGGCCCTCGGTCTGCTGGGCACCTCGCTCCAGTCCACAGCGAAGAGCTTCGCCCCAGCGTTGACCTCTCTGATCTGCGCCACCGCTGCTTTATACAGCTTTACGGAGCGCTCGTCTTCGCAGGCTACTACTTTAATATTACCCTGGAACCACCCCATGTCTTTGCAGACTGGGGGTGGCCATGGGTCTTTGTCGAGCAGCTCGAAGCAGCGGCCGGCCAGTGCCGCTTCCAACCACTTCCATTGGCTCCTTGGTATCCTGCCCTCCGCGCTGTCTTTATCGAGGACGCCAATCAGCGTCCTCTCCTTGGCAATCTGCTTGAAGGAGATGTTAGGCATCACCCCGCGGCCGGACCGGGTGTCTCCTGCGACCGTTGTCTCTTTTGTTGTGAGACCATTGTGAAGGGTGGGAGTACCTCTGTGGCCCATTCCACCTTCTGAAGCCAGTCAGCTGATGGGCTGACCTCCGTGCTGGCAATTTGCCGACGGAGTATGTGCCCTGCACTCCTCCTTTCGGCATATGTATGTTTTTTAGCTTGGGCGCTGGTCGAAGGCAGATCATCTTCCTCCACTTTACCAGAAGGTCGGGCAGCCGCAATGTTGCTTAGCTGCCTCTCCAAGGCGTCCGTGTTAGGAGCTGGTCTGCCACCCACCCCAGATTCGGGATGGGACCCACTCGGTTTCACCCCAGCGCTTTCCGCCTTACAGGTCTGTCCTGCTGTTGAGCTGGTCGGGCCAGGCCTTTGGGCCGATGCCTTCCCTTGCAGTGGATTGCTCCCATTTGGGGAGTGCTAGACTCTGTTTGGTTTTTTTTGTGTGTTTTCTGTTTGTATTGATTTTTTATGCATGTTACATCCCACGAGATGCAGAGAAAGGGAACAGTCAACCCGGGCAGAGATCCACGTTGCCAGGTAAGGCATCATTAGAACATTAGTTTTTGAACCGGGCCCCCCGCCAGGCTGACTCTCGGCACGGGTCGAATGACACCCTAGCCCAGCCAGGTGTGAGGTGAGTGTGGATGGGATGAAATGTGGGTAGGTAGTGTGTGGGGGGAGTGGGAGTGTGTGATCTATTTATACTCAGCTAGGCCTCCTCTGAGCCACCTCACGAGCTCATCAGACCAGAAAAATAAATGTAAATAAATGTATAAATTGACTAATTTCTTCTGTTCTACGAGCGATCGTCCGGGAAATTAAAGCAATATCACCGCCAGTTTGGAATACGCCATTTTTCTGTAAAACATCAAAAATGAAAGCCTTAAAGAAGCCTGTAAACGGGCGACATTGTCTCGCTTAAGCCAGAGCTCGCACGTTTTTAATTGCAAACACATGACAATGCGATGTTTCAATTTTGGGTGCAACGCTAAACCCCTGTACGTCCCTTGAACCGAGAATGATTAATATTATAGTGCATCTCCATAAAGAATAGTGCGCAACGACTTGCAACATTATGTTGAACATTTTTGTCAGCATACAATTTAATTTGCGCAGAAGTTGCGCAGCGTGGCCTTCAGCATTTGACTTCTGAACAAACTGATTAATGTTTGCTGCCGCAGCTCTGTTGAGCAAAATAACGAAACCGCATGTGCCTTGCCGCAAGACACCCGATTCTTTTTTTTCTGCCGTCGCGGAATTCAAGCTAATAGGGTCGAGGCCACATGAAGTTCTTACACTGTGCGTGTGCCGACTACGCTGTCCTGTGGCCTTCTCCTATGCTCAGTTCGTAGGACACAGCCGACCCCTGATTTAGATGAACGATCAAAATTGGCGGAGAGAAGAGAAGTCAAGGAAAGAGAACGCTGCCAACAATTTCGGAGGAAATATCCAAAAATACACTGCAAATAATAAAAGTCGACACGATATTTGGAGGGTCACATTTTTTTTAACGAATCATTTTTTTTTTCTAGATTTAATTCTTTAAAGAAGTATTTAAATTCAGATTTTTAAAATTCAAATAAAATAATTTTGTGCGGTATATTTTTCCGAAATTTTGACTTTAAAGCTTAGCAGCCTGTGAGAACTAGGCTTCAAAAAAGACGAATGGCCAATCTAATATACCCCTATGTATACTCTTTGAGTACCGGGTATAAAACCACAATTTTTTAAAAAATTTTAAATTTCCAAAAATTGTTCAGAAAAAGTAATTTTTGCGACAGGGGAAAGAAAAAGGTGAATTTCGTTGCGTAGTGTTATTTGAATTATTAAATAAAGAATACTCATGTAGAACGGAATCAAGTCTCTTCTCAATACTAAATTACCCTAAAAGATAAAGAACGTTGTTCGGCTAAGCGCCTGACCAAGGCAGCTCTAACAAAAGCATAGTTTACTCTCGTTACTACACATTACTCTGAATGCAGCGTTTTTTGTTGCTGCCGTACGCCCTGCACTCTCAATCGCTGCATCGCCCTTTCTTCCACGCTCGTCGTCCAATAAGAGCTAAGAGGGAGGATCATCTCCGAAGCGGCAAACACTTAAGAATTGATCATCTTCGCGAATAAACGCCGTTTCGTTGGTTGACACAGTGACCTGACTGTCAAAAAATTAGTGCATCTCTCGCATTACATATCAATAGCAAATAAATCGAACATATACGAGTATATATACATTGAAATCTAACTAGTTTTGTTTTAATTAAATATCGTAAAAACACGCTGTGGAAGAAGCTGAGTTGCTGAACAGACGTTATTACGAAAGAAAATGGTTTTGGAAATATTGCATAATCTTGTAGTTAGAATATGGAGTACATAGTAGATATTTTCTTCTAATATTAACTTGAAATGTTATATTTTTAGGTTGACGAAACCAAAAAAATGTGAAAGAACTATGCCTGTGCTCCCTAAGGACACTATACTAGCACACTTGTTAAGACAATCGGAGCTTGTGTATAGATACCATGAGCATGATAGTCTCTTAGAAAATAAAGTGGAGCAAGAATTGAGTGAACAAGAAAAGGCGGATGCTTGGGAAACTTATGAAAAAGAATTACAAGTCAATCTAGGTAATAAATTAAATAGAGGCTATTAACCTGTTTATATTTATGATATTATTTGTATTCATTATTTTTAATTTATCTCCATCAGAACAACAGGAAGGATTACATGCTGAAAAGTAAGCAGTTAATTAAGTGGTCTTATAACAACATAAGTGCATACTCTAATTATTTTTGCAGAGGTCAAAGCAGTATTTCGGGTTCAAGACTGTCCTCGTACTTAGCTCCAATTCCAAGTCTGGATGTAAGTAGAAAATTTGAAAAACCCAACAAAAATGTGAAAATACTGTGTTCGGGGCAGATCCCCACCGAATAGCGGCTGGCCAAACAGCAGCTATTTAGTGGCCTTCAGCCGAATATTTGCATTGCTACATATTCTTACATATATACATATTCTGTAAATTCTTGCACTGCGAAGCGTTCTCTCAAAGCTCGCTCTCTCTTCGTTATCTATGCTCGGCGTTATCTATGTTTGCCGAACGAAGAAAAGCTGCGCTCAGCGATCAGAGCGGCAATGCTAGCAATGGGGAAGGGCAAGCAAGGGCTCTCGCCGTTTAGACATCACCCATTAAAGAACATTCGTAATTTTATTTCTGCGCCGCGTTTTATTTAGTGGAAATAATTATTCGGCCGATCGGGGATAAAAAGAATTATCCCCACACTGAATTCGGCACGACGAATTATCAACAATAGCACTACTCGACAAAATTCAACTTTTTTTTTCCGCTGTGCCCAAAAATGACATTTCCTGATACATTTGGAGATTTAAATTTTTTTTAAGAATTATGGTTTTTGTGTCATGGAGTAGTTTTTTTAAAATAATTTTTAAAAAATGTGGTATTTTTTGTCATAGGTAGTGCTTCTATTTTTCACATAACTTTTTCACATAACTTTCCTACAACTGGTTGTATTGAACTTTGCAGTTAAAAAAAGCTGACAAATGCAGCTATAAATCCGACTCAGACACTTTGTAACGCCCGGAAGATATTAAGCTCCCAAATTGAAATTTCATTATTTTTTTTCGGTATTTTATCCCGAAATATTAAATTTGAAAACTTAGGAAAAGTCGAACAAAATATATTTCGTTGCTACATTTTTGGTTGTAGATAGATAATTAGGTACGTTTTATGTATTGTTTATAAGAATCGTTTTATAAACGACTAAATTGCAGCCGTTTGACCAAATAATTAATTGAAAAAAAAGGACTGCTCAGCCTTTGAGTAAAAGCAGCAGAAAACAGCGTTGTATGTCGTATCTGGTTTTTTTCTTCGGATCTTATAGTAGATCGAAATAGGTCTGCATTAAGAAATAAGCGTGCATTTGTACTGCAATATTGCCCATGATCTGATCCATCAGTTTTCGTCTAGCTCTGGTGCATCTAACACAGCTGTGAGTGATGCTTCTAGCCATCGTCTTGTCGTTGATGATACAATATTATTGTCTTGCTATTGCTAATGCTTGGGCACCGCAATTCATGTTCGCCTTATGGATTTTCCTTTCCGGTAGACATGTTGTGCTCCTGAGGGCTTATAATTATCCTCAGGTGTAGCCCGACAAGTCTCTCAAAAGTTTTGTGAACAAAGGACGATAGACTGATTGGTCTGAAGTCCCTTGGAGTCAAGTGCGAGGCCTTACCCGCTTTGGGGATGAAGACTATTTTCGCCTTGAGCCACTCTTGTGGTATATTCCCCACTACTAGTATATTCCTGAATTGTAGCCAGTTGATGGTCGAGTCTCCGGCCTTTTGGAGTTGGGCCGGAATGACCTGGTCCGGACCTGGCGATTTGAACAGATTAGAGCTGTTTACTGCCCAGCTTATGTTCCGTTTTATAAGAATATGGTCCATCGTAGTTGTCGGGCCTTTGCTATGGAGTTGCGCCGGCTTGATGACTGTGCACTCAGGGAAGTGGGTTTCGAGTAGTATATGTATGGAGTGACTTCTCACTAGATTTAGTCCACGTTCTATCGCTTTTTTTAAGCCTTACCGAGGGGGTCGTTTTTAACAGGATCTTGGGCAGCCTTGCGGCTTCTGACGTCTTCTCTGTCTCCGAGCAGAATGTTTTGCATTCAGGTTTCTATTTTGTATAGTCCTGTAGCTTTTACATAGGTTATCGATTTGTTTCGACTACCAGGGGGGTTTCTTTTTACCCCTGGTTTAGTGTGGGAAGCACGCTGCCGTGAAAGCCTTGTTGAATGCTTCTGTGAACCTGTTCACTAGACGGTCTAAATCGTCTTGAGTATCTGGGCTCGTTGGTGCCTTATTGGGGAGTAGTTCATTTTTACTTTGTCTGACAGATTGTGAGACAATACAGTGAGGTTAATAATCTTCTGTAGATTTGTATAATAAATGTAGGGTCGTTGCCACAATTACAGATAACTAAATTAGAGTAAAGGATAAAGCTGAAAAGTGGCTCACCCCTTACCTTTGAATCCGAGCTCCCCCATTGGGGGTGGTGAGCATTGGCGTCGCAGCTTATTAGTAGGCATGTAGTGGACCTCTCGCTGTCATTGCCCAGCTAGTGAACGAGGTTGAGGAGGAGGAGCAATTGCTTTAAGTCTGCTGTTAAATCGATTTGTTGGATGGTTCGAAAGATAATAGCGCAAGCACGTTTTAACCGCTCTATTGGTCTTATAGTAGAAGGGTAATATGTACGCTACAATGCGTTGCGTGTATGCATGAATGCATATATATAAATGTTCTACAAATGGGATGGGTGCGATAGGCAAGTTGACACACGTAGCTTTTCTCTCGAGATTGCTGGGAAAAATGATAGGTGCATTAGTTCACTTGTCTCGGGGTCCATGCAGAAATAATAGTCCACATAACCACAGATGGTGATCTGCTAATCGCGTGCTGTAATTCCACTCGATAGTACATCGGCTGCGTTATTTGCCGATGAAACATTACACCATTGTCGTTAGTCAATGCCTCCATTTTGGATATTCGATTTGCAAAAAAATGTATGGTATGTCGATGCGTTTATCCAGGATAGCATAACGGCAGATTCAGCCCAGTAGCTTGCAGCGCACAGTTTTAAACGTAGTTCCCATGATTCTGCGTTTTTGTTTTCATTTATCTTAAAAATTGTGGATTCCACAGATTTCGTCCTTTGTAGGGTCGGTTTGATATCACAGGAGTTTGGATAGAAAGTTTGGTTGCTCTAGCTCTTATAATCTCTGAGAACTGGACGTCAAAAAATACGAATGGGCAAAGCAGATAGTGTCGCGTGTGAGAGAGAGAGAGACGGAACGATGACTTTCGAAATGGTTTTTTTCATTGTAGCTATAATAATGATCCAATCTGATCCAGATTCAACAGAAATGATCATGGTAATTTCCCATGATTCTGCGGTTTTAGTTTTGTCGTATCTTAAACATTGTGTACGCCACAGACTTTCGTCCTTTGTGTAGGCGGAAAGGGGCGGGGCGAAATTTTTAAATACATTTGGAGTAGTGTGATCACACAGGAGACTGGATACAAAACTTGGTTGCTCTAGCTTTCATAGTCTCTGAGATCTAGGCGCTGCTGAAGACGAACAGACGGACAGACGGACGGACGGACAGACAGACATGGCTATATCGACTCGGCTATTGATGCTGATCAAGAATATATATACTTTATGTGGTCGGAAACGCTTTCTTCTGGGCGTACAATCCTCTAAGAACTTAAAGACGGACTTATTCTGAGAAGCTTTGCCAATGAAAGTTTACCAAAAAAGTCAGCATTACGAAAGTTAGAGACCGAAGAAAAATGTGCCTTTCTCTTACAATAGGCCACTTTGATGAAAAACTTCAACGAAAAATTATGTATGAAACCATGATTGTAACTCAAAAAACTAATGATGCAGTTCGATTCGTAGGACCCGAAATAGGGGAAAACCGTCGAGTTTGGTCATGTCTTTTTTTTTTTTTTAAACTATCACAGTGTTTTTAGTTGTCTATTTTTCCGACCTTTTGACTTTACAACTCAGCATAAGTCGAATAAAAAATATTTCATGAATAACATTTTTATTTTTAGATAGATAGATAGATAAATTAATTAGGCGTCGTTCAATCGTCGATGAATAAACGATCAAGTTGCTGCCGATTGACCAAAATTTCATCTGTCGTTTGGCACCATCCCAAATGCCATTTTACCGTTTAAATAAATAAAAAAATACCATAAAAAAACCATAATTCTTTAGAATATTAGAAATCTTCAAATTTATCAGAAAAAGTAATTTTGGGCACAGTGGAAATGTCGTGGACTAGTATTATCTGTCCATTTCTGTTAGGGGTAAAACGAATATTTCATTAGTGGCTATGCTATACCAAGCGGAAGTTTTTATGTCATTTAAATTGTTATGGTTAATGTTGTCAAGTTTGTCATGTTGCAGTAATTTGGGATTGTAAAAGTCGTGTTAGTTTTGTGTTCTTTAATTATAATTATAGCTAATTAGCTGCGCATTATATGCAGGTGTTCCTGCATAGGGTAGCTGGAGTTTGTCCAATTGTATTGTGTTTAGTTTTGTGGTTGTAAATGTATAGTAGTTTCGAGTCTAGATTCTTTATTTTCTCTGTTTTTGTCAGTATTGATGATCATTGATCATTGATGGTTTAGTGAACGAGTTCTACGTCTGATATTCCTGTTTTACTTGTAGTGATATCTAGAAATGCAGATTCTTTACCTGCTATAATTTTTTATGGTTTCCCCATGTCGTTTAAAATTCTAGTGAGAGCACGTTTGGCTTCTAACCAATCTCTGCTATTAATTTTGATCAGTTATGCAAATTTGGAATATACGGCAATACATGAAAGATATAGAAATCTATAACACAAATCTCTGTTGGACTGTTAGTTTCTGGGGTTAATTTACTTACTTATGCAATGACTGCACCATCAAGTGGCCCAAGCGACACCAGCCGGTGGCTGTTACGCGCGAAACACAGGAAAGAACGCAGTCCACCACCCGCCCAATCAACCGAGGGGCGCCGCCGCATAACGCACGACTCTTTAACCGAACCGATCGCGGAAAGATAGGTGTTAGACTAGTGTTCGAGGAAAAGTAGAACTAATCGAACTAAAAAACTAAGCAATTTCTAATTAAGCTGGGTATCCAGCACCGCGGAAACTAAAAATTACTGCCAAACTTCATATAAAAAAAACGGGGCCAGTAATTTTTCGTTTGTGTTTTCCTGGAGTCAGTATCCAGCAACGTAAACGGGATCCACGAATTTTTATCGATAGTATCGATATTCACACGAATGTGGACTGTGAGAACAGCTGATAGGGGTGCCAGTAAAATATATGTGCCTATTTTTACTGGAGTCAAAGTGAAAGGTGGGGGCAAAATTTGTGCGCAAAACCAAAAAGAGATATGCATAGGTTTAAAGTGAGGAGAGGATTGCTTTAATACAAGCAGTTGAGGCAGTACCATGTCTTTAGCGGATCACGGAAAATGAGCATTTTGATAATTTTGACATATAGGCGCCTCCAACTGTGCTGTACTTCTTTTACAGCAATATGTGCCGCTACCAACACAATCACTTCTTCGTCAGAATTACTTTTCTTCCTTGTTTTAATTTTAGTTTAATTTTCAAAATTGGCGCTGTTTAAAAAACACAGCTGATTCATGAGAGTGGCAAATCACTTTTTAGGCTCTTGGTCACACTATTGTATTCGAGTTCCACACATCCGAAATAATGAACAGTTTCCGTGCAGTAAAATTTCGCGGTGCTGGATACAGGCCTTTACGGAAAAGATATGAGTCTCAATTTAAGACTATGAAGGGAGTTAGTAGAAGATATTGTTCGGTCAAACTTCGTCCACCGAACTAATTTAGAAGTAGTTAAACACCTCTCGTAGTCAAAGCGTATACTCACATTTGCACGCTCTCACTATTGTCGCTTATGCTCGGTGCTCATGCACTAAGAGTCCAAAAAAGTAGTCGTCGACTGATACTCAACGGCACCTCATCGTCGTTATTATTTCTTGCAATTCGGTTTTAATTCGCTTGCTTAGTTTTGACACACCCCCACAATTAAACAAATAAATATCAACAAGAAAAACGCTTCTTGTTCAAATATTTTGGCGCCCAACGTGGAGCTCGTGTGTTAATTCATGGTGAACCATTAAAATACTCGCATTTATGTACAATCTCTACTAACACTTTTCGTCGGTACATAATTTACAAATACAACAACTGCAATCCCCCCGATTACGGGGTCATCACCTTCGCTTTGCTCTCGCGGTTCTCGGTTAATTCTATCATTCGCTTCTCACCGACAACGCAAGCAACGGGGCTTGCACTCCTTTGCTGCTACCTGCTCTGGTCCAGAGATCAACGCAGTTATGTATTGGAATTCCACCGCTTCTTTTCGTTTCATTGCCGCCGTCGGAATTGTCGCTGACTCTCTCTTCCTTGGAACAACTGAACTCAACCTTTTGCTGCCGACTTTGCTTCCACCGTTGGATTTGTGCTTTGGCTACTGCTGCCTGGTTGCGTTCGGTCTGTTGTTGCCTGCATTCGTTATTGTTGGAACCTCTAATTCTGTGTGCGTGCAATTATACTACACAACAAAATGACGGCTCTTGAAGATTTAAAACGCCAACGGAGAAACGTAAAACGGAACATTTCTCGAATCAAATCTGTGGTGGAAGGAAAGACGGAAAAGCCGATTTGCAATGACGAGCTTCGGTACCGTTTAAGCATCTTGGAAACCTATTTCAATAAGGTTCTAAATGTCCAGGCTGACATTGAAGACCTTAACCCAAATGATGAAGGACGGGCAGACTGGGAGGATACGTACATAGCAATCAAGCTATCCATAAAGGACAAATTGGGAGGTGACTTGAACATCAGTATGGTTGCGCCAGACTATCGCCCACCGCCAGTGAGATCATCATTACCAAGGTTGTCATTGCCAACAACTTGTCGAGCGTGAGTCTGGATTGTCCAACATTGAAAAGTTTAATTACTTGCTGGGCTGCCTTAAGGGGCGGGGTTAGACACCATTCAGGTATTCCAGGCCACAAGCGAGAACTATCCGAAGGCCCTAGAGAAACTTAGGAACCGGTACGATAATCCAACTCTTATCTTTTTAGAAGGCATTGATGCATTGTTCGCACTACAACCGATCGAGAAGGCGAACTGTCAGCAGCTTCGCAGTCTGTTTGATAAGGCGTCTGCGATATTTAGCTCGTTGGAGTCCATCGGCAAACCGGAGGACATCGCTCAATCCATGCTGATCTATATCGTGATGGACAAGTGTGATCAGCTCACTCGGAAGAAGTGGAAGGAATCACTGGACTACCAAAAGGCTACCGACCTGGCTAACATGCACAGTTCTAGTTCTGGCCATAAAATCACTAACTGTGCGCAGTTTAAGGCAATGAACAGCAACCAACGGTTCGATCTTGTGAAACGCCTCGGTCTATGCATCAACTGTCTTAGGAACGGCCATAGAGTGGCGCAATGTTCATCGACTCATCGTTGCCGAACCTGTAATCGGACTCACCACTCGACTTTGCATCACTCGCAGCCGCAACAGCCACCACAATCATCAGCAGGACAATCCTCAAATCCGGAACCGATAAGGCAACCGTCGCAGCCCTCTTTGCATACAAACTTGGTAGAGCGTTGCTTGAGTCATGTTCCCAGGTTAATTTTGTAACTGAAACCTTTGCTCAAAAACTTCGCCTTCGCCGTGAGAGGCACCACATCGGACTTCGTAGCATATGAAACACCCTTACTAATTTGAAGGCTCGTACGACGACCTCCATTAAATCGTACGTCTGGCTACCAGCTCACCCTCCAGTTTGGAATTACATCCCAGATTGCATACCAGCCAGATAGCGAGATCGACATATCAAACTGGAATCTACCTGCCAATACTCCATTGGCAGATGAATCATTTTACATGTTCAGGCGTATTGATCTTCTGCTGGGAACCGAAGCCTTCTATGGAGCACTAGCTGTTGGACAGATTCGCATTGGCCCGAACCTTCCAACTCTACAAAAGACGCTATTTGGTTGGGTTGTTCCTGGGAGGTACCAGCGCCAACGCAACAGACAGCCACCATTGTTCTTGGCGACGGTAGAGGAGTCTATCGATGAAAACCTGCAGCAACTATGGAAAGTTGACTCTATTGTCGTCCAACCTTTGTCAACTCTTCCAAATCATCATTGCTGTGAGGAACACTACAGGGTTACAACACATAAGGATGCCAGTGGCCGAATTGTCGTTCGCTTGCCATTCCAAGAAGATTCCAGCATTCCAGTATGCCTTGGAAGTTCAGTAGATACAGCTCAAAGTCGATTCGTTGCCATTGAGAGACGTCTCTCTCGTCTACCGGACATTCGATTGCAGTATACATCATTCATGCAGGAGTATGAAAGTCTCGGCCATATGTCCCTCGTATCGAATCCTAATTTGAAGGAACCTCATTATTACATACCACCATTTCGTTCTAAGGCCAACCAGTACCTCGACGAAGCTCAGAGTCGTCTTTGCCGTACGTCATCTCAAAGGTCTCTTAACGATCTACTCTTAGTTGGCCCTACCATCCAGGATGAGTTGTACTTGCAATTGCTGCGTTTTCGAATGTTTAGGTTTGGCATCACGCCTGACGTCACCAAAATGTGCAGACAGGTACTTGTCGGTGAGCAGGATCGAAAGTTCCAGTACATTCTGTGGCGAGCGTTCCCAGATGCTGACCGTTAAACGTACCAACTCAATACCGTAACATATGGGACTGCGTCTACCCCGTTTCTCGCAACTCGTAGTTTGCATTTCTTAGCTGAGGAGTGTAAGAATGAATGGCCCTTAGGAGCCGAAGCAGTTAGAACTGCGTTTTATGCTGATGATCTGTTGTGTGGGGCTGATGACATAGACACACTTTTCAAACTGAAAAAGGAATTCACATCGACTCTAGCTTGTGGTAATTTTTCATTATGCAAATGGCATTCAAATTATCCAGGTGTAATAAAATATGAATCGTCTAAGGAAATAAACGTATTAGAAAACTCGATTGGTAGCACACTCGGCATGACTTGGCATCAAAAAAGTGATGCATTTAGTTTCACTTTCACACCCAAGGAAGTCTACCCTTCTATCACAAAACGGACAATTTTGTCCACTGGGTCATCGCTATTCGATCCCATCGGTCTGCTGTCACCGTTAGTCATTGTCTTTAAGCTCATTCTCCAGGAGTTTTGGCTTTTGAAACTCGACTGGGACGAGTCTGTTCCGCAAAATCTAAGCTGCGCATGGAGCACTTGTTTGGATTCATTGAACTCACTATCGTCACTAGCGGTATCTCGTTGTTGCTTGCAGCCCGACGCCAGGAGTGTTCAAATACTCTGATTTTGCGACGCAGCGATTCGGGCATATGGCTGCAGTCTTTATGTGCGTACTGAGAATTCGTTTGGACAGGTCCCCGTGAAGTTCTTCACGTCCAAGTCCAGAGTAGCACCTGTGAAGAAGCAGTCTTTCCCGATGCTGGAACTATGCGGCGCACATTTACTAGCTCAACTGTACAGCAAAATCAAAGCCATCTTCAAAAAACACACCATCATGACTTATTTTTGGAGCGACTCACAGCTCGTGCATTGGCTGAAACAACACTCAAGTCACTTTATCGACCTTTGTTGGAAAAAGAGTGTCCGATATTCAGACTTTGATTTCGGATGGAGAGTGACGCTACGTGCCAACACATCAAAACCCGGCTGATCTTCTGTCGCGAGGCTGCAACGTGAACGAGTTGGTCCAATCTACATGGTTTTCAGGCCCTTCATTTTTACTCGAGGATTCGCTTAACTGGCCCCCCACAGGGGAACGCCAAGATATTGACATGGACGTAGTCAACTCGGAGAAGCGAAAAAGTATTTTCACTGCCGTACAGGAGACAATCTACATCCTCAAGATCATCGATAACATAAGTTTATATTCACATAGCCTTCGTCTGATTGCTTGGATGTAAGATTCAGTCGGATATGTAGGAAGCAGTCGACGTTTGTGGTAAAAACGCCGACACCCGATGAACTTCGTTTTGCTTCGCATTGCCTCATTTGGAACATTCAACAAATCCATTTTGCAGAGGATATTCGCTTACTTCAGAAGCAAAAGTATTTAAAGAGTAGCTTAAAGTTTCTTACTCCCTTTCTAGATAATGTGAACGGATTTGAACTCATCAAAGTAGGCGGACGATTGGAACACTCAACCCTACCAGACGGCCAAAAACATATGTTGCTTCTGCCGAGCCAGTCTCAATTTGTTTGGAGTTACGTTCGCCATTTACATCTTCGGAATTATCACGCTGGACCTAAAGCTTTTGTCGCACTCATTCGCTTGGAGTATTGGATTGTTAACGCCAGAGACTTGGCACGTCGAATTGTCCGCTCCTGTGTACAATGCGTTCGCTGTAGACCAAAGTTACTGCAACAACTCATGGGCTCATTACCACCTACTAGACTTTCTCCTGCTCGACCTTTTGAACGCTGTAGAATTGACTTTTGTGGACTCATCAATACGTATCTACGCATTCGCGGAAAGGTACCTACTAAATCGTACATTGCCGTGTTCGTGGGCCTCATCACCAAGGCTGTTCACATCGAAGTAGTCTCGGACTTGTCAACGAAGGCGTTCTTAAACGCATTAAAACGGATGGGAGGTCGTCGCAAGCTGCCGGTAGACATATTCTGCGACAATGCCACTAATTTTGTAGGGGCATCGAATCAAATGCAGGAGTTAAAAAGGTTTTTGTTCTTGAAGGAGACACAGGATGAAATTTACAAATATTGCGCATCCGATTTTATTAATTTCCATTTTACTCCCCCCAGATGATCGTGTACGAGTGGTGCACCTCCGTATAGCAAATGGAACATGTTGCAGGCCAATACACAAACTGGCAATTCTTCCGGTTGTTTGAAAGGAGTCCTTTCAACGGGGCCGGGATGTTCGGTCAAACTTCGTCCACCGAACTAATTTAGAAGTAGTTAAACATCTCTCGTAGTCAAAGCGTATGCTCACATTTGCACGCTCTCACTATTGTCGCTTATGCTCGGTGCTCATGCACTAAGAGTCCAAAAAAGTAGTCGTCGACTGATACTCAACGGCACTTCATCGTCGTTATTATTTCTTGCAATTCGGTTTTAATTCGCTTGCTTAGTTTTGACCCACCACCAAATTAAACAAATAAATATCAAAAAGAAAAATGCTTCTTGTTCAAACAGATATGATATTGTAGAGGGAATTATAATCCAAGCATAGGACCCTAAACGGTTCATGCAAGGAATAATTCGATCTACAAAGCGGAAGAAACAACGGTGTATAGTTCCTAGTGCTTCTAATAGGAATCGTGAAGTTTATGCGGCTCAACAGGTCAGGGCTATCTACGTCACCCTTGATCAAGTTGTGCACAAAAATCACACCAAGCATTTTCCTACGATTAGCTAAGGTTGGAAGGTGAATTAAAGGTAATCTATTAGGATAAGACGGTAGTCTCACAACTACATCCCAGCTGAGGCCGCGTAGAGCAAAAAGTAAAAAGTTTTTCTGAACTGATTCTATACGGTCCCGATGAACGTTGTACTTAGGGCACCATACACAAGAACCGTATTCTAAAATCGGACGAACCAGAGAGGTGTAAAGAGTCTTTATTATATAGGGGTCGTCAAATTCCTTTGACCACCTCGTTATAAACCCAAGCACGCCCATGGCCTTATTCACCATGGTATGGTAGAAATGTGTTCTGAAAACTTTAACTTTGGATCTAATACAACACCAAGATCATCAACTCGGGTAATTCTCTCAAGAGAGCCACCACAAAGGGTGTAAGGAACCAGAAAGCGCTGGAGCGATGAAAAGTGATTACTTTACATTTTGAAGCATTAAGGTTTAATAAATTTGTACAACACCAAGACTGAAATCTATCAAGATCGGATTGCAACCTGGATTGAAAAGAAATGTCCTTATACTGGACACAGAGCTTAACATCATCCGCATACTCGTACATGAAGGGTTGGCAGTTCTTTAACCAGCAGAACTATCGATATAGATAGTACAGGATAGGAGTTTAACTTCGGAAGCGAAAAGACGTGTATGAAAAAGAAATGCAAAAACTGTACTTTAAACTAATTAACATAAGAATAAACATTGTACTTCATCGAACAATACGACGACGTGTGCTGTTTTTATTAACGGAGTTTCTGGAGCAGACTTTTACTCACTTGTAGGGAACTCATTAAAGATCCCTACATACATACTCGTAAGTACCCGAGAGAATGTACAGAAGGCAGGTCATTTAAAAAGAGTGTAAAGAGTAAGGGCCTAAATGGCTGCCCTGTGGTACACCCGAAGTCACCATAATTGGTGACGACAGGAAGTTTTCGAAAAGGACTCTTTGAGACCTAGAAAAAAGGTAGTCGAAGATTCGAACGCTTTACTAAAATCAGTGCAAGCAACTTCCATCTGTAAATGACCTCCAATTAATTAGTAGTGGTTGATCTCCGCCTTATAAATCCATGTTGAGCTGGACATATAAGTGATCTGCATAGGTGCTGCAGGTGCGGAGTTAAAATTTTCTCAAACACTTTAGGAATAGCGGATAAATTAGATATACCTCTATAGTGCGTTGCGTCAGACTTGCTACCTTTCTTATGAAGAGGAATTATAAAAGACTCCTTCCATATCGGGGGAAAGCAGAATTTATAGATAGGTTGAATAGTTTAAGCAACGGCCCACACAGATCCTCGGAACAGTATCTGAGTACACAGCCGGGAACTCCGTCCGGACCCGGTGAGAACACCGGCTTTACTGTTCGTAGATCATGAAGCAGCGAGCTTTCATTTAGCAAAGGACTGAAAATGCCGTTCGACCGCGGTAAACTGTATGGATACGGCTGACCAGAGTAAACGTCCTGCGAATAGGTAGTTTGGAAAAAACGGGCAAAAAGATCGGCAATTGCCTGATCATTATCTGCCGATGTATTACGGAAAGATAGCGAGGATGGGTGTGCGGACGTTCTACGCTTACTGTTTACAAAGCTGTAGGCACAATACCTGAGTACACAGCCGGGAACTCCGTCCGGACCCGGTGAGAACACCGGCTTTACTGTTCGTAGATCATGAAGCAACGAGCTTTCATTTAGCAAAGGACTGAAAATGCCGTTCGACCTCGGTAAACCGTATGGATACGGCTGACCAGAGTAAACGTCCTGTGAATAGGTAGTTTGGAATAAACGGGCAAAAAGATCGGCAATTGCCTGATCATTATCTGCCGACGTATTATGGAAGGATAGCGAGGATAGGTGTACTGACGTTCTACGCTTATTGTTTACGAAGCTGTAGAATTGTTTAGGGTCCTTATAAAAACGTATCCTGCATTGAGATAGGCAATTCTGATAGCATTGATCGTTAAGAACTGAAAAGTTTGACCGAGCTATTACATAATGAGAAAGAGAAGAAGGAGAGCCAACTTCCTGAAATTTTGTTTAAAGTCTTGATTTTAAGTTTTTTAGATCGGATAGCTCCTTGGTAAACCATGGTGGTTTTCTCAATCTAATCGGACAGGAAAGTGGGACACAAGAGACAAAAAGTGAGTCCAGTGCATCATAGAAAATGTTTGTGCCTATCGTAACATCACTGTACAAATATATAGCGGACCAATCAATATCCCAATTGAGGCTATTAAGCTGCGTAAACTCGGCTTTACGGAAGCAGCGGACACATTGGGGTAGTCTACCCGACCGATCCAGTACAGTTCGTCCTAGGTCGAGCGACACTTCGAAAGTGGGATGGTAGGCATCTTCAAGTATAGTGAGCGGGGGGGCTCGAGTTAACAACGCTAAGGTCGGATCCGTTACAAAGCGACCCAAGGAATTTTTAACATGGTTAACTTGAGACAGAGACAGGTCAATCACGCCGTCAACAAAGTCATGACGTGCCATGAGTACCAGGCTATTAGACTCATTTGATTAACGTGCAGCTTAATAGAAGATCGATCGTTAAGAATTATGTAAGCCTTACATTTAGTTTGGTTGAGCTTTTGCACAGTGAGGCTTTTCAAAAGATCATTGGCTGTATGTTAACATATTAAAAACATGTTATATGTTTTGCGAATATGTTTTTATGAATCTGTCGTGGAAGTATGTGCGAGAGAAAGAGGGAATGAGAAAGCTCTGGGAAAGCGTTGCGTAGCCACTGAAATTTAATTTGTTCTTCCTGCCTATAATAATGACCCGAACTAAGCCAGATTCATTAATCTGATAGATACGATTAGTCTGTGTTATTTTGCGTTTTGGTTTACTCGTATCTTTATAATTGTGCATGCCAATTTTTTGTACTTTGTGAGGTTAGAAGGGTGCGTGTCCAAAATTTTAAAATACACTTGCATTGAAGTTATATCATAGGAGAGTGGATAAAAGGTTTAGTTGATCTGGCTTTTAGTGTCTCTGATATCTAGGCTCTATTCTGGACGGATAGGCAATGCAGACGGTAGTAGATTTTTCAGTTGACTTTGAACACTGCTATACATCCTTCCACATTCCTAAAGCCAAGAAATTCCAACAAGCTAGAGGATTTTGGAATAACCAACAAAAATTCCCTTCTTGTGTCACCCATCACCGTCCAAGGTTAGGTTAGGTTAAGGCGGCTGTCAAGCTCCACAGGAGCCAGTCACACTTGGGACGGTTTCGGCCCGTTGTAATACCGCGGGAGGTGTTCCCCTTAGCCATCTCATGAGACCCGAACATATCAACAGTTATCCCATCCTGACGCTCTTACGAAGTTTTGCGATCTTTCTGGGACAGATTTTGGACATTTCTGAAATGTCTGAGACATAGGGCATGCCCAGGTATTGTAGCATTATCCTGCTGAGAGCCGGACAGGAGCAGAACAGCTACGGCAGAAATCATTGTATGGGGCTCCCAGCCTGTTGGCATGTGAGCCTATCAGCCAGTGCCCCGTGAGGGAGCGGATGACAACGCTGCACCTTTTCCTGCCGAGCTTACAAAGCTCTAGTGTGCGTTTCCTGTCAATGGTAGGCCATGTTTGCCTGGATATGCGACATAGTGGTGCTGACCGCCACGCATTGTCTGCTCGTCGCTTATATAGCTCTTTTATGATGAGCCTACAGGTGGCCATGGCATGCAAATATCCTCCTTCTCTTGGAGAAGGGGTATTGAGGTACCAGATCTGGCCAGCTTGTCTGCCGTGCAGGTGCCCTCAATGTCCCGGTGACCCGGGACCCAAATAAGGCTGATGGCAAATTGTTGGGCCATCTCGTGAAGAGATTTGCGGCAATTTGCCACTGTGGCCGAGTTTGAGGAAATCGCATGAAGCGATTTGATCGCAGCTTGGCTGTCGCTGTAAATGCTTACAGTTGTTGCTGCCGTTGAGGCTGTTTGCAGGAGCTTCAGTGCTTCCATGATCGCAATGATTTCCGCTTGGAACACACTGCAGTGATCTGGGAGCCTAAAGGAGTGCCTGATTTCGAGTTGTTCGGAGTAAATCCCTCCTCCAACTTTGTTATCCAGCTTCGAGCCATCTGTAAAGATGCTTATGGCCGTGTCCTGGCCTGGTGGTCCCTCAAGCCACTCGTCTCTGCTAGGGATTATTATATTGAAGGGGGTGTCTGTGTGTTCGCTTGGGATGCAGTAGTCCATTTTCGTGGGGACGGTACTGCTGGTAAGTATCGATGAGTGACCCTTAAGATGTGACGTCCATTGTCCAATTTCTGCCCTCTCCTTTCCCGCAAGCTCGAGGCTCTGCAGACTTAGGATGGCGTATAGTGCAACGTTCGTGATGGTGCGTAATGCTCCACTAATGCATAATGCTGCGGTTCGCTGAACCTTGCCAAGTTGTTTGGTTGTCGATCCTTTTGATAGGGCCGGCCACCACACTGTAATACCATAGAGTAAAATTGGTCTTACTATTGCTTGGTATATCCATTGGACTACGCTTGGGTTCATGCCCCACTTCAAGCCAATAGCAAGAGTATAGGGCTATCGTAGTCTTCTTCACTCTATCTTTTACGTTCAGGTTCCAGTTAAGCTTCTTGTCAATTACCAACCCTAGGTAACTAGCGCTGTCGCTGAAGGAGAGCCTACATTCATTTAGTATTGTAGGATTAAGGGGCGGAACCTTGTATTTGTTTGTGAATAGCACGAGTTCCGTTTTTGAGGGATTTACTCCCAGTCCGCGCGATTTTGTCCATTCTGACAGTCTCGTGAGCTTTGTGCTCATAAGGTCACAGAGTGTTTGAGGGTATTTCGCCGAGAAACTAATTGCGACGTCATCCGCGTATGCTACTACTTTACAGCCCCCCCTCCAGGTCACATAGAATCTTATTGACTGCTATGTTCCATAGAAGGGGAGACAGGGCACCACCTTGCGGAGTGCCTCTGTTGACCGTCCACTCGCAGGTCAGTCAGTGCTTCCGTAATGGCACCTGGGACGACGTTGTTAAAGGCTCCCTCGATATCGAGGAAGGTTATAAGAGAGTATTCCTTGAGGTGTAGGGATTTCTCTATCACTGAGACTAAATGGAGACTGAGATGGTTGTGCACCCAGGGAAGTGGGTTTCAAGCAGTACGTGGAGCGACTCCTCGCTGGAGTTCGTCCACGTTCCGTTGTTCCTTTTAAGATACCCTACCGAGGGGGTGGTTTTTCAGAGGATCTTGCACAGCCTTGCGGCTTCTGACGTCTCCTCTATCTCAGCAAAATTTTTTCCAAGACTTTCTTTTTGCTTTTCGTTTTTCTTTTTTGTATAGGGCAAGACTGACTTTGTAGTCTGCCTAATGTTTCTCCTCGTTAGTGCTTTTGGCTCTGTTGAAGAGAGTCCTACATCTCTTACATAGGGTGTCGATTTGTTTCGACCACCAGGGGGGTATCTTTTTACCCCTTGTCTTGGGTGACAGGCAAGCCGCCGTGAAGGCCTTGTTGCATGCTTCCGTGAACCTGTTCACTATGCGATCTAAATCGTCTTGAGTGTCTGGGCTCGTTGGTGCCTTGTTGGGGAGTAGTTCCTCCAATACTGAGCTGTATTTTACCGAGTTGGTTTTCCTGGGGTTAATGTAGTCGGTGGGTTTTGGGCTCTCGAGGGATAAAGTCGTCTCGATATAACTTATTCAGAGAAGGAATGGTCCTCTAGGACTTTCTAACTTTTTACTTTGTCGGACAGATTGTGAGACACTAGATTGAGGTCAATGACCTCCTGTCGTTTTTTTATAATAAATGTGAGGTCGTTACCCCGGTTACATATAGTTAAGTTACCCGGATAAAACTAAAAAGTGAGTCACCCCTTACATTTGTGTCCGTGCTCCCCCATTGAATGTGGTAAGCATTGGCGTCGCAGCCTATTAGTAGACTTGTGTTGGACCTCTCGCTGTCGCTGGCCAGCTTGCAGACGAGGTCGTTGGTATCGCTTTCCTCATGGGCCATGTAGGACGACATCAGCCTTAGATGTGTCCGCTTTAGCTCTAGGCTTACTGCTGTGTTGTCGCCATTGCTAAAGTTATGGAGCAGAACCTCGTCGCTAACCCACAGACCTTGGCCTCGACTATCTAAGGCTCCTGGATTAGGACTACGTCGGCTCCTCTTGCGTCCAAGCGGAGTATGAGTGCAGCAGATCCTGCTTTACAGTGGTGGAGAGCACATCAGCTCTGCGTCAGAGGAGTAGCCTTCTTTTGTTGGCTCCAGCTCGCTGTCGGGTGCCTCGATCTCCGAGGCAACATCCTGCATTACTGGGTTGTCGACAGGACAAGCTTCTGCCGAGGCAGCGTCCGACTTCTACACCTTTATGGTGACCGAGCTGAAGCCGAAATTCAGCTCTCCTTTTGCTGCCTCTATGGGGGCCAGCGACTCTTTGTTGAGGATTATAATGGCCTGGTTCATCGGCCCCTTCATCTCCTCGACCTTGACTACCTTCCAGTCTAGGGTTGGCAGTCCTGGGTTGCACCTCTGCAAAATCTTTAGGATACGCTCAGGCTCCTTGAAAGTAGCCGGCACCCAATATTCTGGCCCTCGGTCTGCTGGGCACCTCGCTCCAGTCCACAGCGAAGAGCTTCGCCCCAGCGTTGACCTCTCTGATCTGCGCCACCGCTGCTTTATACAGCTTTACGGAGCGCTCGTCTTCGCAGGCTACTACTTTAATATTACCCTGGAACCACCCCTTGTCTTTGCAGACTGGGGGTGGCCATGGGTCTTTGTCGAGCAGCTCGAAGCAGCGGCCGGCCAATGCCGCTTCCACCCACTTCCATTGGCTCCTTGGTATCCTGCCCTCCGCGCTGTCTTTATCGAGGACGCCAATCAGCGTCCTCTCCTTGGCAATCTGCTTGAAGGAGATGTTAGGCAGCACCCTTTTCGCGGCCGGACCGGGTGTCTCCTGCGACCGTTGTCTCTTTTGTTGTGAGACCATTGTGAAGGGTGGGAGTACCGCTGTGGCCCACTCCACCTTCTTAAGCCAGTCAGCTGATGGGCTGACCTCCGTGCTGGCAATTTGCCGACGGAGTATGTGCCCTGCACTCCTCCTTTCGGCATATGTATGTTTTTTAGCTTGGGCGCTGGTCGAAGGCAGATCATCTTCCTCCACTTTACCAGAAGGTCGGGCAGCCGCAATGTTGCTTAGCTGCCTCTCCAAGGCGTCCGTGTTAGGAGCTGGTCTGCCACCCACCCCAGATTGGGGATGGGACCCACTCGGTTTCACCCCAGCGCTTTCCGCCTTACAGGTCTGTCCTGCTGTTGAGCTGGTCGGGCCAGGCCTTTGGGCCGATGCCTTCCCTTGCAGTGGATTGCTCCCATTTGGGGAGTGCTAGACTCTGTTTGGTTTTTTTTGTGAGTTTTCTGTTTGTATTGATTTTTTATGCATGTTACATCCCACGAGATGCAGAGAAAGGGAACAGTCAGCCCGGGCAGAGATCCACGTTGCCCGGGTAATGCATCATTAGAACAGGGGGCTACCAAGTCCCTGAGCTCTCCGTTCGAGACTGGGCTAGTTTTTAGACCGGGCCCCCAGCCAGGCTGACTCTCGGCACGGGTCGAGTGACACCTTAGCCCAGCCCGGTGTGAGGTGAGTGTGGGGGATGGGATGTGGGTAGGTAGTGTGTGGGGGGGGGAAGGGGGAGTGTGTGAGCTACTTATACGAGGCGGCACCACAAGCGCATCGTCAGTGTTGCTGCTTCGCGAACACCCGCTGGCTGTCCGGGACTGCTTATTTTCGGTGGTCTCCCTAAAGAGAACCGAGCTGACCTACCTTTTTTAGGGGTAGACCTTTCACTATCCGCAACCTGCGACCCGTCCGGTAGCCTCAGCTATGCCCCCTCTGAGCCACCTCACGCGCTCATCAGACCAGAATCACCGTCCAAAAGGTTAAACATAATATCTCAGAGGGAAGAGAGCGTGGTCTCTACGTGTGAAGCAGTTTTTATTGGTATTATTACTTTGAGTGCACGTTGTTTTTGAGCAACCATAGTTGACGAGCGCCATATTGCCAAATTTTTTCTTTATTGGTTACAGAGCTTGTGGTCGTACACGTTGGCATTCTTTTGACAAAGATTTAGTTTTTGTTTGTTTTTTTTTTTTATGCATAAAAAAAAAAATGCAAAGTGCAGGCTAGTCATACTGGACGTGTACGGAGTGCTTTTTGTCTTGCAGCTACGGGAAAATAAAACTAAAAACTTAATTAAAAAAATTTTAAATACTTGTAATCTATGCAAAGTTAGGATACACTTTTCTGCCGATGAATCAAAAAACTTAAAAGGAACGGACAAGGAGATCACATATGCAAAAGTCTAAAACGTTATGGATAATATAGGAAAGACGCTGTTAACCACGGAGAAGGCGACGGAAGGAGAAACCAAATCGGCCATTCCGGTAGGCATTAAAAAAGGTGCGAAGATGGAGCTTAAAACCCAGCTTTCGGCAAGCAAACAGTCTAGCATAAAATCCAAGATGGCGACGATCAGTACGACAAACATGTCAACGAACACGATCAAGACAAAAAGGAACACCGAGAAGACTGACAATAAATACGTTGCTCCAGTGCATACGACAAACGAAAATAATATGAAAACGATCTCTAACAAGTATTATGAGGGGCATTCAGGCCCTTACGTGGGTTACATCGATAAAATGATTATAAACAACAACAGAACGGCTATTAACCAGTTTAAGCTTTCGGACTGGCGACATCGAGGTGGCTTCGAGGGTGGGTTACGGCAGATGCAAGATTGTGTGCAGCTCGGCGGAGAGTGCAAATGGTATGGTGGAAAACGGTGAATTCGCTGAAAAGACAGCACTACCGGTCAACGAGTTCCCACTGGTTCAGAGAAGGGAAGTTGCCAAAACAAATCAATTTTCTTTATGCCAAAATAAATGTTAAATCTTTTGTGCAGTTCAGCCAATGTTTTAGATGCTTTCGGTTTGGCCACAGGGCACAACACTGCAAGAGTAGGGCTAAATGTCACAAATGTGGTGAGGAGCATATCAGCGAGGTAGTCTGCTCGGAGCTAGCCTGTGCCAACTGCAAGGAGGATCATATTGCCAGTCATCCGCGGTGCGTGACTTTGTAGAATTTGACTAGGAAGGAGCTCAAGGTTAGGTTTCCAACGCTCTTTGACAGGGTTTCTTCCAACCTAAGTGACCAAGGTGAATTTCCCCGTCTGGCAATCCAGCCGTCACCCAGAACTCCTGAATAACAGCGCAGAGGCTGCCAGTGAAATGCACTCTGTTGCCTCTTTTGCCGAGGGAACCAAAGCAAAGAAAATAGCAGCACGCAAACTAGAGGCGGCCAAGTCAGCAGCAAACATGGCGGCCTGGAAGAAGATGATTAACGCAGAGAGCGGCCAGTTACGAGAAAAATTTGTCAGAACCTCAAGCCCTGATCGAGCCATCCAAACGCATTAAAAGGCGCAGAAGACGGAACTTTTCAGAGTTCATTGAGGAGTTCTTTACGTCGCCCTCCATGTGGAGCAAGGTGAGGAACCTCAAGAAATTCGGACAGGTGGAAAACGTAGGTAACAAATGGACGGACGATGAAGATAAATACTTCCTCAATCAGGATGCTTCAGAAGCTCCCCGTGAAGGAAAAAATATCTATAAATAGGGGTTGGCTGAGTGGCGTTATTCCAGAAGTATGGCGTAGGATTAAGGTGGTTCCCATCCCCAAGAAGAATACAGACCCCACCTCCATTCAAAATCACAGACCCATCTGTTTCATCAACACGCTCTTTAAATCCTCGGCCCTGTGCATTAATTACCTTATCAATAAGGTACTTGCGCTGAAAGCAAGAGGCAATCGGGTTGTAGCGACCTGCCTGGATCTGCAGAGGGCCTTTTATTGTGTAAAAGTAGACACACGAGTGTAAGTTGAAGGACATGCAGTTTAACCCAGGTGTCACGGCGTCAATCACCAGTTTTCTCAACAGGTGAATTTTGATCTAGGGCAAGAGCGAGGTAGAGGTCAACAGTGGCCAAAAAATCTGTCTAAGCCCAACTCTATTCAACCTTTACACTGCTGAACTTCACGTGATCAACAGTTACTATTGAGCTACTGAGCTTCTTCAGCAGCGTATTTTTACGAAATTTTATTAAAACAACAAATTTGTTTGATTTCTATGTGTATATTATATTCGTGAACGTTCGATTTAGTAGTGCTTGGTAATGCGAGTGATGCAACAAATAATAACAGGTCACAGTGCCAACGAAACGAAGATTAACTATACGACGATACGAGTAAACGCTCATGAAGACGATCAATTCTGAAGTCAGTGCTACTCCGAAGATATGCCTCCCACGCAGCTCTTGTTGGACGACGAACGACCAAGAAAGGGCGATGTTGCGTTTCCTAGAAGATAGCATAGACATCTTCGACTCGAAATGCAATAGGCTGAACCTGTCATTTAATCCTTCGAAATCTAAGGTGATTCACTTTGTCAGCTTTTTAAAACTGCAAAGTTCAATACAACCAGTTGTAGAAAACTTAAGTTATGTGAAAAATAAAAGCATCACCTTTTACAACAAAAAAAATCAAATTTTTAAAAAAATTCTTAAAAAAAAACTTTAACTTAAAAAACATTCTTTAAAAATTTTTAAACATCCAAACCTACCTGAAAAAGTCATTTGGGCGACAGCGGAAAAGTCGTGTCGACTAGTGTAATCTGCACTCCTGTCCCGATCATATGTCGTACGGCAGGAGAACTATACCACCTGAATACAGGATGAGATTCCTGGCGGCGAAGAAGCTGGCCAAGGTGTTTGCGTTTAATCTCCCAGCGTGTAAAATGGTTTCAGCAAACGGGGACATAAACACATATGCTAAGGCGTATCGTGAGTTTGGCATCATACTAGAAAGAGTTAAGGTGTTCGAGAGCAGTTCTTCGCACTACACAAAAATTAGGTCGGATACAGACTTTTTCAAGGGAACAACGGATAACAAACATTCGATAGACCAGGCTAGCATATTTATTCTTCACAGGTGAAGACTACTACACTGAAGGGTCAGTGGCAGAGGGGCACTCAAATGCCGCGTTCTTGCATGATATTTCAGGCTTCGTAGACAGCTATTACCCGCACAAAACTCTATCCTCATTGTCCGCCGAGCTGCTTGCTATTGAAAAGGCCCTGGTTCACGCTGTCTCGAGCGGCTTTCCTCGTGTCGCATTCCTGACGGACAGCTGAAACGAAACTCTTATCCTCTCCAAGACCATTCAAGACAACTCTTTCGCCTACAAAATCAGAGAGAACATCCACCACAATCAATCCTTAAAAATTGTAGAGGTGCACTACATACCTGGGAACACGAACATCCGTCAGAATACGTCAGTAGACTCTGAAAGACGCATTATGTGAAATACAAAGAAGTCTAAAAGCCGAATGGGAAAGAGAATATGCCGAGTTTGCAAGCGCCAAACCCGGAGTATACTGCTCGCTGTTCCCGTCAACCTCATCCAAACCATGGTTCCTGAACAAACACAAACTGAAAGCCATTGACAATAAAAGAATCAACAGACTGCTTAGGGGTAACGCATTTGATAGGAACACTCTTGCCAAGATGCGACAGTATAGATAACGCTTCCCATGTAATATTTAATTGTACCAAATACAACTCAACAAGACAAAACTTCCCATCTCTAAGAAAATATAATTATATTTACAAATTCTTTAAAAAAGAGATCAGCTCGTACCAAACATTAATTGACTTCATTGACAACATCGACGTAGAACTATAAGCAATTTTTTCAAAATCTACCACTCTTGGACTTGGCAATTTCCACCTGCACAAATAAATAAAATAATTCCACGCCACTTACGGGTAGTCTGTTAACATAAGACCCGAAAAAAATATTTATATATATAATAAGATTTGCAATGGTTTCACGGGCACAAGTACCCATTCCTACCCTTAGAGTTTTTTTGCGAATTAATTTGCGATTAATTGCACTATATTTTTATTACACGGCGCACAAAGGGCCCAAAGTTGAAATAAGGTGGCAAAAGGCAAAGAATTTTGTGAGCGCTTTGAATAAACGAGTTAAATCAATTTTTCAATATAACCGGATATTTGGCTTAGGAAATATGAGCACTAAAATTTAAAAATTGTTTGCTTCAAATACTGAATCTTTCAGGTGGAATAAAAAAAAAGAATGTAACGGACGATTCTGTTTGTGCTATCTTTTATTGGGTATATTCAATATTCAATAAAAACACACTATAAAGAACAACTTTTTTTTCCAAACCATCCATTTGATTCCTCAATTTTACCGCGTTCTTTGAATATTTCTTTATCTACGTTTAAAAACGTTGTTTTCCTGTTCGAAGCCGTTCAAATAGCTTGAGGAAGTTCAATCACGTATAGAATGAAAATCAACGAAACAAAAAAAGGCTTTCAGAAGCTAAATATCCCTTGCTAAATAAAAGCTTGCTATTTTCTGACCTCCGAATAGTTAAGTCAGTGTTTTCACCGGGTCCTGACGGAGTTCCCTGCTGTGTACTCAGGTACTGTTCCGAGGATCTGTGTGGGCCGTTGCTTAAACTATTCAACCTGTCCATAAATTCTTCATGCTTTCCCCCGATATGGAAGAAGTCCTTTATAATTCCTCTCCATAAGAAAGGTAGCAAGTCTGACGCAATGAACTATAGAGGTATATCTAAGCTTGAAAAAATTTTAACTCCGCACCTGAACACCTGTGCAGATAACTTATATCTGCAGCTCAACATGGAATTAAAAAGCGGAGATTAACTTCTACATATGTATTGGAGTTTACATTTTTCATCATTAAAGATTTTCAAGGTAATCTACAGGCGAATGTTGTTTACACCGATTGCAGTAAAGCGTTCGATTTTGTAAACCATTGTCTCCTTGACCTTCTAGGGCTTCTGTCCAATCTTCTAAGAAGGATTTCAAGCTACCTTTATTCTAGGTTACAAAGAGTCCTTTTCAAAAAATCCCTGTCCTCTCCAGTTATGGTGACTTCGGGTGTACCTCAGGGCAGCCATCTAGGCCCCTTACTCTTTACACTCTTTATAAAGAGTATAAGGACATTTCTTTTCATTCCAGGTTGCAATCCGATCTCGATAGATTTCAGTCTTGGTGTTGTGCAAATTTATTAAACCTTAATGTTTCAAAATAAAAAGTAATGACTTTTCATCGCTCGAGCGCCTTTCTGGTTCCTTACACCTTTTGTGGTGGTTCTCTTCAGAGAATTACCCGGGTTGATGATCTTGTTGTTCTATTAGATCACAAGTTAAAGTTTTCAGAACATATTTCTACCATGGTGAATAAGGCCATGGGCGTGCTTGGGTGGCATACTCGGATTGCCTCGCAATCGACCTAGTGAGCGCAAAGCTCGCGAGACTGTCAAAATGGATAAAGTCGCGCGGACTGGGAGTAAATCCCTCAAAAACGGAACTTGTGTTATTCACAAATAAATACAAGGTTCCGCCCCTTAACCCTCCAATACTAAATTCATGCAGACTCTCCTGCAGCGACATAGCCACTTACCTAGGGTTGGTAATTGACAAGAAGCTTAACTGGAACCTGAACATAAAAGACAGAGTGAAGAAGGCTACCATAGCCCCGCACACATACAAAAAAGTTCTTGACTTGAAGTGGGGCATGAACCCAAGCATAGTCCAATGTGTTTATCTAGCAATAGTTAGACCAATTCTACTCTACGGAGTTACAGTGTGATGGCCGGCCCTATCAAAAGGATCGATCACCAAACAACTAGGCAAGGTTCAACGAACCGCAGCCCTATGCATTAGTGGAGCACTACGCAAATCTTCACATGATGCACTAAATGCCATCTTAGGTCTCCAGAGCCTCGAGCTTGCGGGAAAGGAAAAGGCAGAAATGGCAGCGATACGTCTGAGAGACTCCGACCACTGGACATCACTGCTCATGGGTCACTCACCGATACTAACCAGCAGTACCGTCCCCACGAAAATGGACTACTGCATCCCAAGGGAACACACAGACACCTCCTTTAATATAATCATCCATAGCAGAGACGAATGGCTCGAGGGACCACAAGGCCAAGACATGGCCATAAGCATCTTCACAGATGGCTCGAAGCTGGATAACAAAGTTGGAGGAGGAATTTACTCCGAACAGCTCGAAATTAGACACTCCTTCAGGCTCCCAGATCACTGCAGCGTTTTCCAAGCGGAAGTCATTGCAATCATGGAAGCACTGAAGCTCCTTCAAACAGCCGCAACGGCTTCACTGGCAACAACTGTAAACATTTACAACGATAGCCAAGCTGCTATCAAATCACTTTACGCGATTTCTTCGAACTAGGCCACAGTGGCAAATTGCCGCAAATCTCATCACGAGATGGCCCAAAAATTTGCTATCAGCCTTATCTGGGTCCCGGGTCACCGGAACATTGAAAGCAACTGCAGTGCAGACGAGCTGGCCAGATCGGTCACTACAATACCCCTTCTCCAAGACAAGGAGGATATATGTATGCCAATGGCCACCTGTAGGCTTGCCATAAAAGAGCTATATAAGCGACGAGCAGACAATGCGTGGCAGTCAGCACCATTACGTCGCATAACTCGGCAAACATGACCAAGAAAATGCACATTAGAGCTATGCAAGCTCGGTGGAAAAAGGTACATTATAGTCATCCGTTCCCTCACGGGACACTGGCTAATAGGCTCCCACGCAAGCAAGCTGGGCGCCCCATAAAATGATTGCCGAATCTGTAGAGACGAGGAGAAGGAAACGGTAGAACACCTTTTCTGCTCCTGTCCAGCTCTTAGGAGAAGAAGGCAACAATAACTGGACATGCCTTATGTCTTAGACATTTAAGAAATGTCCAAAATATGTCCTAGAAAGATCGCAAAACTTCATAAGAGTATCAGGATGGGATAACTGCTGACTTTTTCGGGTCTCACGAGATGGAAGAGGGGAATATCTCATGCGGTACCACAACGGGCCGAAACCGGCCTAAGTGTGCCTTAACCTAACCGAACCTACATTACATAGAGTTATAGCTGATAACAAGAAACATGAAAAATTTCAATTCGTTAAAACATGAATACATATTTCAAGCTATATAGCTATATATTACTTTAGAGTAAATTATATGCATACATATATGACACAACGAATTTTCTTTTTTTTCAGATGCAAAATTTATTAAACTACAGTATTCAGCCAACTACATTTATTCCACAACTAAATTATAACATGAATCAAAATTACTTGGAAAGATTAAACTACTACCAAAAGTATTCATCATTACGATATACAGACATTAATTCGTGCTTAAATGATAATAACTATGTCTCATCATCTTATAATTCAATCAACTCTTCAAATCATAATTTTCTTTCTTCGAGTGCAACCAGTATGTCGAACAATTCCAGTTCTATAGCTCCAAATGAGATATTTCAAAGACCTTCTAACAATGTTGAGCAATCAGCTCTGAATACAACCAAGGTACCGTCAACATTTGAACATTACAAACATTTTCTTGAAAGTCCGTTCTCTAGTCTCATAAACTTATCGAATCAGATCTATGATTCTACACCCAGTAAAGATAGTTCAAAAAATATTAGAGAAAATGAAACTTCAAGAAAGGAGCATTTAAATTTATTCGAGCCTCATTATACTCAAAGCGTACGTGCTGCGAATGATTCAATTAATGCTAAACATATGAATACCGTTGATCTTGCGAAGTTCACAGCAGAAGAAAAAAAGTCGGGTACATTAGAGGTTAAAGATTCTGTGTCTTTTGATATTAACTCCTCAAAAATCAATAATCAACGAAAAAAAAAAGTGCCATCCTATACTGCCACAAACCTTATAGTTAACCAGAGTTCATCTTTAGAAAACATAACCCACAAGGGTTCGACTTCAAGAACAAGACGAGATTATTTGCAGAATTTACCCCTAGCAAGCCCTCCGATATCTATTCGTAATTCGAAGCAATCTTATGCAGTTTCTACGAATATTTCTGATACCGCTTTGAGTACTACAAGCAATGAACGCTCCAATATTGTACTTTATGAACAGCAAAATACCTTAATACATGCAAGTGATGTAAAGTTGGTATCAAGTGCCTCACTTAAGAAAAACGAAAGTTCTAAAAGTGGAAGTCTTAAAAAAACTATACAACATTCGACGAAGTCAACTTTAGGAGATCGAATAGATACCCCTTCAACACTGGAAAAAGATGTTAGCAAAGCTTCAAAAAATCAAAATAAAATAAGGAATAAACTCATTCAGGAAACTTTTTCTCATTTCAAGGACAATGAGGGTGGATATGTAAGCAATAATAAACTTGAAATCGATGTCTGCTCTACCGGGTAAGAACATAAATGTATTATTATTATTAATATAGGAACGGGTACTGATTTAATCGAATTATGTGTTTCCTCACTTTAAGTAGCATTCGAAATGTAAATTCTGTTGTTGTTTTTGTTTTGAAGCGTTCCTTATTTCAACGTCTGAGGTACACGTATTCTTAAGCAGAAATTGCAAGTATGTATGTGTGTGTTCTTGTGCTGAGCATATTTATGCATATTTATTTTCGTTACATTCGCATCAGAAAACGAGATTTACAATTTGACATATAAACAAGTATGAAATGGGTCATACGGATTGTAGTATTACTTAAGATTATACAATACCAAGATGTTGCATGAGCGACTGAAAAGCTGTTCTATGGCGGGGCTTTGTGTTCTTTTAGAATGTCCTTCCTCTATGACCGCCGCTCGCTGCCTAGCTTAGGCTATTCTTCGTTTCTGACTGCCGCTCTCCAACTGCCTATCTACTCGGGCTCGGCTGCTTAGCTCGTTTTGGTCCCAAATCCTACAAAATCCAAGAAATGTAGTTGATTTTTTCATAATTAGAGTAGTTAAAATGCGTGGTGTGATTTTAGTGCACAACTTGGTTAAGAGTGACGTAGATAGCCCTGACCTGTTGAACCTCATAAACTGCACGATTCCTATTAGAAGCACTAGAAATTATATACCGTAGTTCTTTCCGCTTGGTAGATTGAATTATTCCTTGCATGAACTGTTTCCTAGTATTATATAACTGAACTCTCTTATTTTTCTCGTAATTAAAAATTGCTTAGTTCTTTTAGTCACATTAATTTTTACTTTTCCTCGAACACTATTCTAACACCTATCTCCTGCATGTCTGCGATAGGTTCGGTTAACGAGTCGCGCGCTAAACGGCAGCGCGCCTCGATCGGTTACCTGGGATCCACGCGTAACAGCTTTCTGTTGGTGTCGCTTAGTCCACTTGATAGTGCAGTCATTGCATATCAACGTCCTAAAGAAAGACAAAGTTGGAGATAAAGTGGAAAGTAATGCCGGGCGAGAAGGGATAAGATTGATGAGTGCAGTAGACCTCACCGGAAGATAGATTGTGCAGAGTTGAGCATTTGAGTTGAGCGATTGCCACCTACGATGGGTGCGTCTCATGCTTAACGGCGGAGAAACTAACTTGCAAATCCCAAGGCACTGAACCTGATGTACAGTCTACTACTAAAGGAGACAGACTAGCTGCAGGTCGACATGAGCTCCCTGAACACCTATATTAAAGATATGCGATACGATAAACCAATGCGACCCATGCAGGTCCTTGGGGCTGTTTTGCCGTCACATTGCCATAATACGCGGGATTTAAGGGAATGGGTTTAATGAAACGTAGCCCACTTTGATAGAAAAGTAGATGTATCGCAGGGTCCCAATTGAGTCCACGAATCGTTCGATTCTCTTTGTAGTAATCAGACGTGTCTTTGTTTTGCGCTCCGCTTACTCTCTTCCTAATTTGCTTAAACAGCAGGTGTTTTATGAAAATAACCCCTAAAAAATTCATAAATTAACAACCTACTATATAATCTATTTCTTGATTTATTATTATTTTTGCATCGCCTAACAGTGTGTTTTTGTTTGTGCTTTTCGTAAGTACACACAGTATCATATTTAGCCGCTCTCACCTATTAGTTTTGCTGATTTATCACTCTCTCCCTATTACCAACACTTAAATAACTGTTCTTCCTCTCTCGCTCTCGATATTTTCTGTGCAGTAGCGCTCTCTCTCTCTCAAGTGTAGCTGCGGTAACCGCTCTCATTCTTACTTATTCCTCTCTTGGCGTTTATTTTGGCACACTGGTCTCATATCAGTTTTTTTTTTGAAAGAAAAAATAATAAAATAATGTTTAAAAAATTTTAAAATGGAATTCTCTGTGGTCTGTGCTAAAAAAACCTGCAAGAAGCAGATCACCCATGACCAGCCGAGTATCCCCTGCTGGCTCTGCGATAGCGTAGTGCACGCTAAATGCGCCGGGTTTTCCGGTCTCGTGGGTGATGCCATCTCAAAAAGGAATGGCCTGCATTACAGCTGTGAGGCATGCCGTCCGGTTGAGAAAGAGATGGTAGCGTTTATGAGGCAGAACCGGAAGGGCTTTTGGGAGCTGACCGTGGGCTTCAAAGAGCAATACGATCGGCTCTTAGCCATGGAGTCTCAGTTTAGTGGTTTCAAACTACTGACTGAGTCTCCTAGGCGCAAAAGGGTCACTCCGCGGGATCTGCATGTGCCAACTGCCCCTCGTCCGGCCGAGGCTGACAAGCTGAATCCGACCACTCCAATAGTGCAGCACTTGATTTCGTTCGCTACTCCGAAGGCAACGACAGCTGCTGGCGATGAAAATTCGGTAGCCGAATTTATCGCGTCGGAGGGCATGCAGCCAAAATCGTCTGTAGCTTCCGTGTCCGTCATGTCCGCTAACTCATTAGCTGTCCCCTCAATTCCGACCCCACCAGTCAATATACGTCCCGGACCACTGGGTATTACCATCACAGGTGATAGGCCTGTGGTGCCAAGATTGGTGGGGATCCCACCAAAGAGACAAGTTTTTGTCTCACGACTTGCCCCTGACTCCACAATTAAAGATGTGCATACAAGCCGTTTATTTTAAGGTGGAAAAGTTTAACTTCTCTTATGCCAGGGAGATGCTTCTTTTAAAATAAGTGTCTCCCTAACTCACTTTAACACCATCTGTTCATTTGGTGGTGAAGGAGCTTAAGGCAAACAAAAAGAATAGGCCCCCAATAACTCTGCCAACTAATCAGACCAATGCCAATATCTCATCTAAAAAACTTAAAATCAAGACTTTTTAAAAAATTTTAAGAAGTTGGCTTTCCTTCGTCTCTTTCCCATTATGAAATAGCTCGGTCAAACTTTTCAGTTCTTAACGCTCAATGCTATCAGAATTACCTATCTCGATGCAGGATCCGTTTTTCTAAGGACCCCAAACAGTTCTACGGCTTCGAAAACAGTAAGCGTAGAACGTCCGCACACCACACACCTTCCGTAATACGCCGGCAGATAATGATCAGGCAATTGCCGATCTTTTTGCCCGTTTTTTCCAAACTACCTATTCGCAGGACGTTTACTCTGGTCAGCCGTATCCATACGGTTTACCGAAGTCGAACGGCATTTTCAGTCCTTTGCTAAATGAAAGCTCATTGCTTCATGATCTACGAACAGTAAAGCCGGTGTTCTCACCGGGTCCGGACGGAGTTCCCGGCTGTGTACTCAGATACTGTGCCGAGTCTCTGTGTGGGCCGTTGCTTAAACTATTCAACCTATCTATAAATTCTTCATGCTTTCCCCCGATATGGAAGGAGTCTTTTATAATTCCTCTTCATAAGAAAGGTAGCAAGTCTGACGCAACGCACTATAGAGGTATATCTAAGTTATCCGCTGTTCCTAAAGTTTTTGAGAAAATTTTAACTCCGCACCTGCAGCACCTATGCAGATCACTTATATCTCCATCTCAACATGGATTTATAAGGCGGAGATCAACCACTATAAATTTATTGGAGTTTACCTCCTTTATAATAAAAGGCTTTCAAGGTCATTCGCAGACGGATGTTGTTTACACCGATTTTAGTAAAGCGTTCGATTCTGTAAACCTCCTAGCAGAAAAGCTCGACCTTCTAGGGTTCCCGTCCAATCTCCTGAGATGGATCTCTAGCTACCTTTGCTCTAGGTCTCAAAGAGTCCTTTTCAAAAACTCCCTGTCCTCTCCAGTTATGGTGACTTCGGGTGTACCTCAGGGCAGCCATCTAGGCCCCTTACTCTTTACACTCTTTATAAATGACCTGCCTTCGGTATTAACATACTCTCGAGTACTAATGTATGCGGATGATGTTAAGCTCTGTGTCCAGTATAAGGACATTTCTTTCCAATCCAGGTTGCAATCCGATCTCGATAGATTTCAGTCTTGGTGTTGTGCTAATTTGTTAAACCTTAATGCTTCAAAATGTAAAGTATAGACTTTTCATCGCTCCAGCGCCTTTCTGCTTCCTTACACCCTTTGTGGGTGCATGTGGTGGTTCTCTTGACAGAATTACCCGGGTTGATGATCTTGTTGTTCTATTAGATCCAAAGTTAAAGTTTTCAGAACACATTTCCACCATGGTGAATAAGGCCATGGGCGTGCTTGAGTTTATAAAGAGGTGGTCAAAGGAATTTGACGACCCCCTATATAACAAAGACTCTCTACACCTCTCTGGTTCGTCCGATTTTAGAATACGGCTCTTGTGTATGGTGCCCTCAGTACAACGTACATCGTGACCGTATATAATCAGTTCAGAAAAACTTTTTACTTTTTGCTCTTCGCGGCCTCAGGTGGGATGCAAGTGTGAGACTGCCGTCTTACGCTAATAGATTGCTCTTAATAAACCTTCCAGCCTTAGCTAATCGTAGGAAAATGTTTGGCGTGATTTTTGTGCACAACTTGATCAAGGGTGACGTAGATAGCCCTGACCTGTTGAGCCGCATAAACTTCACGATTCCTGTTAGAAGCACTAGGAACTATACACCGTTGTTTCTTCCGCTTTGTAGATCGAATTACTCCTTGCATGAATCATTTAGGGTCCTATGCTCGGATTATAATTCCCTCTACCATATTATATCTACCACTAACTCCCTTCCTAGTCTTAAATTTCTGATACTCTTACATCTTACTTTTCTTCTTTAGTTAGATTAGTTATACTTTTCCTTGAACACTAGTCTAACACTTATCATGCAGGACATGCAGGAAACTGCATGTCTGCGATCGGTTCGGTTTACGAGTCGCGCGTTATGCGGCAGCGCCCCTCGGTCGGTTGGGCGGGAGGTGGGTTACGTTCTTGCCTGGGATCCGCGCGTAACAGCCATTGGCTGGTGTCGCTTGGGCCATTTGATGGTGCAGTCATTGCATATCAACGTCCTAAAGATCTTTGGTAGTGAGGCGACCAGATGCAGGAACCATATTCCAAGACAGGCCGGACTAAAGAAATATAAAGCACTTTAGTGGTATAAGAGTCAATAAATTCCTTAGACCATCTTTGGCAAGTCCAAGAACTCCCTTAGCTTTATTTAAGTTGATGCAAATATTTGAAATAAAACATAAATTAGGTACAAAGATGATCCCAGGTTACTAACTTTGAACAGTCGTTGTAAGGTAATGCCATAGATTGAATAGGCAAATAGTTATAGGTTGCACCGATGGAAGTTCATCATTAGATTTCGAGGTAGTAAGAGGAAGAACGTTATTTAAACACCAATTATTAAGAGCGTCAATATCCGATTACAGAGATAGCGGGACGCGAGGTCTTCATAGGAAAAACATAGCTTAACATCATCAGCATACATTAGAACACGGGAATGGGATAAAACTTGGGGGATATCGCTGATAAACAGGTTAAATAACAATTGACTCAAATGGCTACCTTGAGGCACACCCGATTAAACTACAACAGGTTTAGAGAGAGAGAGAGAGGAGTTAAAGCAGATACGCTCAGAATGATTGCAAAGGTATGAATTAGTCCAGTAAAGAAGCTTAGTCGGAATAAGGTATGCGGAATGAAATACGAACAAAATTTAACATGTTCTCAAAAGGGTTCCAAGAACTGACAGAGCAAAACAAAACGCACGATAATAAACGGTACTATTCCAGCATGCATTGCAGAAAAAATTAGCTTTCAAGATAATGCGAAGTTGCTGAAATCTCTCTTAGCACAGAAGGGCGTCGAAAATTGAAAATATTTCGCAAATAACAAGTCAGCCGAAAAATGAAATTTTTCATTACTTTTCGGCTATGGGCTTTAAGAAAACTTTTGTTTATAAAGTAATTTCTGATGTTCAGAGTGGAACAGAAATGGATAGAGCCCCTGGTTCCTAAAGAAAATGTCCATTCCAGCAGTCTGAAGTTAGAGCCAAATTAAAGGCTGAAATTGTGGGTCGCACAGCTAAATTGAATCGAGCCAACCAAAAAATACAATGTGAGCGATAAAACGGTTAAAAAGTATGTAAAAGACATGGGAGCTATGAAATTTAAAAAAAAAAACGTACCTAAAGTCACAGAAGTGCAGAGAAAAACAATAAAACTTCGGCTGCGTGCGCTTTCCAATAATCAACCACATAAAAATGTCACTGAAATTACAAAAACAAAGTTTCCTGAAAAGGTTTTATTGTAGCTGGCCATAAGCGAGCGTGGAATCAGTGATCCTGTGTTTTTTAGGGCAAAATTACATAGACAATTGTCTTCCGGCGCTTAAAAAATTTGTTGATAAATATCATGCGAATGATAATACGCTGTTTAGGCCCGACTTAGCGTCTGCTCATTATGCTAAATCCACTCTGAAGGCTCTTGACCATTTGAGCATTGAGTTCGTGCCTAAGCTGCAAAACCCTCCAAATCTGCCTCAGTTAAGGCCAATTGAAAAGTTTTGGGCAAATTTGAAAAGAAATGTTTACAGCAAGGGATATATTCCAAAAAACATCGACTATTTAATATTAAAAATCAAAAGAGAGCTTGCTAAAATGAATACAAAAGGAATTGAGGAGGCTATGCGCAAGGTACCCGAAAATATAAGGAAGGCTGATCGCTATGGTCATGAACATTTTTTGTAAAAATAGCTTATAGTCTAATTAAAAACATACACAAAATTTAAGTTAGTCGGACTTGGAATAAATTTGTTATTTGTGTTAGAACAGTTGTTCGTATTTCATTCCGCATACCTTACCTATGAGAGATAATTTATGGTTAAGAAGAGTCAAAGGCTTTACTAATGTCAGTATATGTCAGTATATATGTCAGTATATATGTCAGTATATATGTCAGTATATATGTCAGTATATATTTAAGTATATCAGTTTGACAAATTTTAGCAAATCAGGGAGTGGAAAATTCTAGCATGAAAACATGGAACTACAAAACTAATAATTTTTTCAAAGAGTTTAGAAATGGCAGATAAATTGGAAACACACCGGTAACACTAGTCGCACGACTTTTCCGCTGTCGCCAAAAATGACTTTTTCTGATAGATTTGGATTTTACATTTTTTTAGAGAATTATGGTTTTTTTTTCATGGTGTAGTTTTTTTTAAGAATTTTTAAAAAATGTGGTATTTTTTGTCATAGGTAGTGCTTCTATTTTGCACATAATTTAAGTTTCCTACAACTGGGTTTTATTGAACTTTGCAGTTAAAAACAGTTGACAAACTCAGCTATAAATCCAACCCAGACACTTTGTAGCTGCAACTTAACGTTTGGAAGATATTAAGCTTCCAAATTGAAATTTCATAATTTTTTCGTAATTTTTCCCCGAAATTTTGATTTTAAAAGCTCGAAAAAGTCGAACAAAAAATATTTTAATGTCTTGATTTTTGGTTTTAGATAGACACATTAATTAGGCGTCGTTTAAGGTATCGCTTATAAAAACATAAAAATAAACGGCTAGTTAAGTTATAACCGTTTGACCAAAACTTCATATGCCAAATTTCGCCGATAAATTCCGTTAGCCGACGAATAACCGTTTTTTTTCCTACAAAAATACCAAAAATTGTGCTTGTAACAGTTTTTAATGCAAAAATGGCATTTGGAATAGATCCTGTCTAGGATTTGACTTTCTGATTCGCTGTCGGCGCTATTCAAGAATTCTTCTATGTTCCGTGCATAGTGTGTGCAAAACGGATCGGTCCCGCGTTTGAACCTATGTAAATAGACTTTAAAGCAACCACCCATGTCCTGATAAAAGCTGCGTGAGATAAAAATTGTTTTCTTCGAATTTTCTACTCACCCAGATCCTCAGGTCCGGAACAATACGTCTTGTCCAAGTGCCGTTGTCTGTGGTAGACCAACGCTCTTGTTTCCTTTTCTCGTCGGTTGTGGTCTTCGCCGTTGGTTGCAGCGGCGAGTAGGTGTAGAGGTGCCATTCCAGCCAGTACTATGGCTGCATCCTTGGAGACGGTGCGCACAGAGGACGCGTAGCGCGCATCTTCGGTAGGCCATCCTTCGGGTGCGGCTGTACATTTGGAGCTCCATAGCTGGTGCCCAAATTGGAGCTGCGGACATGATGATGGCGACGGAGCAAATGAGCCGTCTGCTCCGCTGACGTGGCCCTCTAATTTTGGCCATTATGCCAGTGAGCACATTTTTTGCTCGGCAAGCTTTGTCTCCTGTGACTTCAAGATGCTGTTTATAGCTTAGTTTGTGGTCCAGGAATACGCCCAGGTATTTTGCTGGGGACGACTTTTCTGGAGCTAAACAGGACCGTTTCGGTTTTATGCGCACATTTGACAATACCCGCCTGATTATTTCATTTGTGTTCTGCTCCACATCTTCCAGGGGTCTGCTTACTTTTTGTTTTTTTTTTTTTTTTTGTGTTGTGTTGTGTGATTACAGGAAAGCATCATGCCGACCCAGCCGAAGCCAGAGTGAGGGACTCTAACCGCTCTAAAACCAAACACACCTTTCCCTAATCCCGGCTGGCCTGTCTACCAGTAGATATTACTCCGCCGGGGGGAAATGCCCAAGGGGCTCTTCCATAGGGCATGCCCATAGGTTCGTCAATCTTTTACGAATTTTACATTCTTTCTTTGCGTGCTCTTTCCTCGGGACGCAGTGTGATGGTCATTGCTGCAGCCATGTTGCTTATTGCAGCCCAGTTTTCTTCCGACTCCATTAGGCATTCTGCCAGGTTTGCCACAGTTATTGTCCTTCCTAGCTTGGTGCTTAGAGCTACCCGATCTTGCTGGAATCGTGGACATTCGAAGAAGCAATGCTCAGCGTCTTCGACAATCCCTGTGCAAAGCACACAAGGGGTCGTCCTCAATTCTTAAACCTATGAAGATAGGCTTTAAAGCATCCATGTCCCGTCAATAGCTGCGTCAGGTGGTACTCCACTTGTCCATCGCGGTGGCTCAGCCAGCTCTGCAGGTCTGGGATAAGCTTATGGGTCCATCGTCCTTTGTTGCTAATATCCCACGAGTTTTGCCATTTCAACATTGTGCGTTGCCGTGCTGCTTGTCTTGTCTCCTGGTCAGCAGTCTCCAGTTCTCGTTGTTTCCTAATCCCAGCGGCTTCACTTGCCAGCAGCTGGATTGGGATTATTCCTGCTATGACTAGCGCGGCGTCCAGGGATACCATTATGTATGCGCAGCCTACTCTCAATGCACACAGTTTTTGGACTGCCTTGCATTCTCGGTCATATGTTGGTTGCTTTATGGCGTCCGCCCATATTGGTGCAGCATACATTAGCGTCGAGTTGACAACGCTGATAGGGCAATAGGGCAACTGCCGTTTTGCCAGCTTTGCTACTGGCATACACCTTGTGGTGCTTGAAGCTGAGCCTATGGTCAATCATGACCCCCAGATACTTCAAGCTTGGTCCGGAGCTGATAGTGGAGTCACCTACTCGGATCGTAGCCGTCTCCACTACCTTCCTGCTACTTATGAGCACCGCCTCTGTTTTGTGGGTGGCCAGTGTTAGCCCCCTCCCGGATAGCCATGTTCTGGCTCGCTCTATTGCGTCATTGCAGTTTCCTTCTGCTTCTGCTTTGTGTTTTGCCACTGTGACAATTGCTATGTCGTCGGCAAAACCTATCACCGTGGCACCCATTGGCATTTCCATCTTTAGGATTCCATCGTACATGATGTTCCACAGTAGTGGGCCGATTACCGATTCTTGGGGAACTCCTCCAGTGATTTTGTATTCACATGGCCCCCTATCTGTCTCATATATGAGCACTCGGGATCTGAGGTAGTCAGCGGTGATTTTCTGCAAATACGACGGTACTTAAAGTTCTGCCAGTGCCTCAAGTATGTGGTAAACATTGGCCGAGTTAAACGCATTTTGGACGTCGAGTGTTGCCACTATACAGTATTCTTTGGTCCCGTACATCCATCGGGTACCAAGAATAGCTCGTTTCGCTATCTCACATACCTCGCCGATTGCGTCCACCGTGGTGCTGCCTTTGCGGAACCCATACTGTCTCAGTGAGAGTTGACGCGTTACTGCTTCTTCCAGCCTCGTGTGGATTATACGCTCGAGGAGCTTACCTACTGTTTCCAGCATGCACAGCGGTTTGTATGATGATGGCTCCTCAATAGGCTTGTTTCCTTTAGGCATAAGGACTAGCCGCTGTCGTTTCCATGGGCTAGGGAAGATTCCTTCGGACATGCACGCATTGAACAGTCCCACATACGTTTGTGGGCTTGTCTCAATAGCAGCACGAAGTACGGTATTCGGGACCGCATCCGGTTCGAGGACTTCTGTTTCTGTGGTGGCTTCTATTTCCAGTGGCGGAATTCCATCCACAAACCACTGGGCACTTTCCATAGTAGCGGCTTTTCGCGGCCGGACCGGGTGTCTCCTGCGACCGTTGTCTTTTTGGTTGTGAGACCATTGTGAAGTGTGGGAGCACCTCTGTGGCCCACTCCACCTTTTTAAGCTAGTCAGCTGATGGGCTGACCTCCGTGCTGGCATTTTGCCGACGGAGTATGTGCCCTGCACTCCTCCTTTCGACATATGTGTGCTTTCTGGCCTGGGCGCTGGTTGAAGGCAAATCATCACCCTCCACCTTACCAGAAGGTCGGGCAGCCGCAATGTTGCTTGCCTCTGACAAGGTGTCGGTGTTGGAAGCTGGTCCGCCCCCCACCCCAGATTCGGGATGGGACCCACTCGGGTTCACCCCAGCGCTTTCCGTCTTGCAGGTCTGTCCTGCTGTTGAGCTGGTCGGGCCGGGCCTTTGGGCCGATGCCTTCCCATGCGGGGGATTGCTCCCAGTTGACGTTTGGGGAGTGTCAGACTCAGATTTATTTTTTTGTATTTTTTTGTTTTTGTTGTATTTGTTATAGTTCATAATTACATCCCACGAGATGCAGAGAAAGGGAACGGTCAGCCCGGGCAGAGATCCACGTTGCCCGGGTAAGGCATCATTAGAACAGGGGGCTACCAAGTCCCTGAGCTCTCCGTTCGAGACTGGGCTAGTTTTTAGACCGGGCCCCCAGCCAGGCTGACTCTCGGCACGGCTCGAATGACACCTTAGCCCTGCCCGGTGTGAGGTGAGTGTGGGGGATGTGGGTAGGTAGTGTGTAGGGGGAGTAGGAGTGTGTGAGCTACTTATACGAGGCGGCACCACAAGCGCATCGTCAGTGTTGCTGCTTCGCGAAACACCCGCTGGCTGTCCGGGACTGCTTATTTTCGGTAATCTCCCTAAAGATGACCGATTACACTAGTCGACACGACTTTGCCGCTGTCGCCAAAAATGACTTTTTCTGACAGATGTGTCTATCTAAAACCAAAAATCAAGGCATTCAATTATTTTTTTTCGACTTTTCCTGAGCTTTCAAAGTCAAAATTTCGGGGGAAAATACCGAAAAAAATTATGAAATTTCAGATTTGAAGCTTAATATCTTCCAGACGTTAAGTTGCAGCTACAAAGTGTCTGAGTCGGATTTATAGCTGTATTTGTGAGCTTTTTTTAACTGCAAAATTCAATACAACCAGTTGTAGGAAACTTAAGTTATGTGAAAAATAAAAGCAAAAAATACCAAAAATTTTTAAAAATTCGTAAAAAAAAATACTCCGTGAAAAAAAAACCATAATTTTTTTTTAAAAATTATATCTCCAAATCTATCAGAAAAAGTCATTTTTGGCCACAGCGGAAAAAAAAGTTGAATTTTGTCGAGTAGTGTTATTCGCAGCCGACCTACCTTTTTTAGGGGTAGGCCCATGGTGAAATAAGTAATAAGGTGATGTACTCAGCTCATGGTGAGGACGTTAAATTTTTCACCTCGCCCTCTCGGCTCTCAGAGAGAAAATCGTTAGAAAGAGATAGCAAGCGTTATACGTTCTGCACTCTTCTTTTTTCAGCTGACAGAAAAGAAAATAATTTCTTTAATAAATAAAACGAAATAGTTCAAAGAAAATTATAATATTTTAATTCATAGCTAAAGAATATTTTTCAATGAAGAAGAAAATGAAAAAAATCGTGCGCTACACAACCTCTCTCGACAACGTTTGACAAACGACTGACAAAAATAACGTCCCCGAAAGAGAGCACGTGTGGTGAATACACCACCTTATTACTTATTTCACCATGGGTAGGCCTTTCGCTATCCGCAACCTGCGACCCGTCCGGTGGCCTCAGCTAGGCCCCCTCTGAGCCACCTTACGCGCTCATCAGACCAGATTACTTATCGATACTATTATGAGAATGTGTATCGTATGCACTCTACATATCGATACGTGTCGACGACAAGTCGACTACATATCGATACGAGTCGACGACAAGTATCGATATGTCGGGGCACATTCACCCTAATAGCCTTTTTATAGCCTATTTACACTACGGTTGAGTTATTGAGTTTCGGGCAAAACTCGAGTTTCGTTTACATGGGGAAGCATAGGGGACCTAGAGGTGACAAAAAAGTTGAGTTTTGGTTGCGTTTAGTTGAGTTTGTCCGATTTTCCGAATATTTCAACCCTGATATGCCTGTCGTGGAATTATCACCACTAGTTACAACAAAAATTGGCAGCTCAATGTTTAAAATTTGGCGCGTAAGCAATATGGCTGGGGAAAAAGGTACATACAATTGTTAAAACCAATACTTTTAACCAATTTTATTATTAAAAACCATATAAACAAAGTGGTCGATTTCCAAAATTCGGTCGAAAATACTTAGCCAAACGCTAAATTGAATTATTATAAATATATATAAATTAAATTATTATAAACAATTGCGAATTTAAATAAGTTTAATTTTGGTACATATGTAATGTACATATACATATAGACAAAATTCAACATAGTTGCAATTGCTGCCGTGCCATTTCCCTGCGGAAATTTTCCTTCAAAAATGGATTCCAAGGTTATTCGCAATGTCCAAATGCGTTTTTTGGAAATTTGATCCAAATACTCCACAGTTGCTGCAAACATCGTCGCCAACTCCTTACATTGCAGCGTCGTTATCTTATCTTGCTCTGTCACATAGAAAATCATTAACTCTTGGTTGTTAATGTAATTAAAATTAATTAAAACAAAATTTATGTACACAAGCACGTGCCAGCAGCCGAAACTCAATAACTCAACTTTGGCATAGTGTAAATCCAAATTCTGAGTTATTGAGTTACCTATCGATAAATGTGGTAACTCACTGTAGTGTAATAGGCTATTTACACTACAGTGAGTTACCACATTTATCGATAGGTAACTCAATAACTCAGAATTTGGATTTACACTATGCCAAAGTTGAGTTATTGAGTTATTGAGTTTCGGCTGCTGGCACGTGCTTGTCTACATAAATTTTGTTTTATTTAATTTTAATTATATTAACGACCAAGAGTTAATGATTTTCTATGTGGCAGAGCAAGATAAGATAACAACGCTGCAATGTATGGAGTTGGCGACGATGTTTGGAGCAACTGTGGAGTATTTGGATCAAATTTCCAAGAAACTCATTTGGACATTGCGAATAACCTTGGAATCCAATTTTGAAGGAAAATTTCCGCAGGGAAATGGCATGGCTGCAATTGCAACTATGTTGATTTTTGTCTATATGTATGTATATGTATATTACATATGTACCAAAATTAAACTTTTTTAAATTCGCACTTGTTAATAATAATTTAATTTATATTTATTTATACTAATTCAATTTAGCGTTTGGCTAAGTTTTTTCGACCGAGTTTTGGAAATCGACCACTTTGTTTATATGGTTTTTATACCCGGTACTCGAAGAGTATAGGGGTATATTAGATTTGTGGGGATAACGGTTGTGTGTAACCACAGAAGGAAGCGTTTCCGACCCCATAAAGTATATATATTCTTGATCAGCATCAATAGCCGAGTCGATATAGCCATGTCTGTCTGTCCGTCCGTCCGTCCGTCCGTCCGTCTGTCCGTCCGTCCGTCCGTCCGTCCGTCTTCATTTGCGCCTATATCTCAGAGACTATTAAAGCTAGAGCAACCAAGTTTTGTATCCAGTCTCCTGTGTGATCACACTACTCCAAATGTAATTCAAAATTTCGCCCCGCCCCTTTCCGCCCACACAAAGGACGAAAGTCTGTGGCGTACACAATGTTGAAGATACGAGAAAACTAAAAACGCAGAGTCATAGAGAATGCCCATTTCTATCAGAGTGTGGAATCTGGATCAGATCGGATCATTATTATAGCTACAATGAAGAAAACCATTTCGAAAGTCATCATTCCCTCTCGCTCTCTCTCACACGCGACCCTGTCCGCTTTGCTTATTCGTATAAATGAGCGCCTAGTTCTCAGAGACAATAAGAGCTAGAGCAACCAAACTTTCTATCCAAGCTCCTGTGATACCGAACCAGCACAAGTTTGTTTTAAAATTTTGCCACGCCCCCTTCCGCCCCCACAAAAAACTAAAATCTGTGGAATCCACAATTTTTAAGATAAATGAAAACCAAAAACGCAGAATCATGAAAAATTACCATATCTACCAGATTGCCGAATATGGATCAGGTCGGATCAATATTATGGCCAGAAGAAACAAATTAAATTTCAGTGGCTACGCAACGCCTGCCAAGCGCTGACTTATGCCCTCTCTCTCTGTCGTAAACACTTGTACGTCTCAAATATGTAATTATACATGTCATGTAGAAATGTAGGCGCAGATATACAAAGCATATGTAAACAAAAATGGAAACATGTAGAAAAATTCAAAAAAATTAATTTTTTTAATTTAAATATTATTTTCGTCCCTTTTGAGAACATATAATAAATTTCATAAATCGTAGGCTCATATATGTAAGTATGTATATACTGACTGAGTACCGGGTATAAGGTAGAGCCGCGGCCTTTGCCGCGGCTCACAACGTTCCCTCTCGTTAATAATAAAATTGGTTTAAAGTATTGGTTTTAACAATTGTATGTACCTTTTTCCCCAGCCATATTGCTTACGCGCCAAATTTTAAATATTGAGCTGCCAATTTTTGTTGTAACTAGTGGTGATAATTCCACGACAGGCAGATCAGGGTTGAAATATTCGAAAAATCTGACAAACTCAACTAAACGCAACCAAAACTCAACTTTTTTGCCACCTCTAGGTCCCCTATGCTTCCCCATGTAAACGAAACTCGAGTTTTGCCCGAAACTCAATAACTCAACCGTAGTGTAAAAAGGCTATAAGTTGGACAATCACGAAATGAAGACGCATAATACAACGAGCCATTAAAAGTTTAAAAATAATTCATTTTTTATATTAACTTTTTCATTTCATTTGATTTTGCATTTTAAAAGTTGTCCTATTTTTCATCTGTAATATATATGCCTCGGCCTCCAATTCTTCGATAGGAATATCTAATAAACTTAACAATTCTATGGAATGAATATTTTCCAAATATTTTTGGGACTTAGCATGTCCCATGGGTGAAATAAATGGATTTGAAGGGGATGTCATATTTTAAAAAGATCTGCGTGTAGGCTTTTTCGTGCAAATAGTCGTGTACCTGTTTTTCTTGTAATCTGTTCCTCGTTGTCTGCGAGTCCCCATGTTGGTAAGATCTGATGTTCCTTTAAAATTGGACCATGTGACAAAATTTTTATAATGTGTGGGACTACAGTGACTATAGGAGCTGGAACAAAATTTTGTATACAGACTCCTGTGATATTACACAGTTGCAAGTGTATCTCAAAATTTCGCCCCGTTTTGATTGTTTTGCTAGTACGAGAGAACTAAAAAGGAAAATTCGCAGAGAATGACCATTTCTATCAGAGTGTTGAATCTGAATCAGATCGGATCATTATTATACCTACATTGAAAAAAAACCATTTCGAAAGTCATCGTTCCCTCTCGCTCTCTCTCACACGCGAACCCATCTGCTTTGCCCATTCGTATTTTTTGACGCCTAGTTCTCAGAGACTATAAGAGCTAGAGCAATCAAACTTTCTATCAAACCTGCACAAGTTTATTTCAAAAATTTGCCACGCCACCTTCCACCCCACAAAGGATAAAAATCTGTGGAATCACAATTTTTAAGGTATTTTTTATGTCGGATTATGGACAGAAGAAACAAATTAAATTTCAGTGGCTACGCAACGCCTGCCAAGCGCTTACTCATTCCCTCTCTCTCTCTCGCAAGCACTTGTACGTCTCGAATATGTAGTTATACATTTACATGTAGAAGTGTAGAAGCAGATGTAAAAAGCATATGCAAACAAAAATAGAAACATGTATAAAAATTCCCAAAATGGTTTCACTTAATTTTTAGAAATATTATTTTTTGCCCAAAATTTAATTCGTCGCTTTTGCGAACATATAATAAATTTCATAAATCGTAAGCTCATAAATGTATGTATATACTGACTGAGTACCTGGTACAATGTAGTGCCGCGGCAAAGCCGCAACGTTTCCCCTCGTTTATATTTGTTCCGCATGCCCTACTGTTGCCTGCCACAGTGCGTGCTCATTTTGCAGGCAATATAAATTCGCTTAAAAATTATTTTGACATTCCGGCCACGTTTTGTTGCTACGAAAATTTTTACCAACTAATGTTTCGTGCGAACATTGCCACCCACAGTCGAATTCGTTCGCGCAAACACAGCCAAGATAGAATCGTTTCTAGCTTTGTCGAACGAGACATCTAACATGAAATGTGGACGCGTAAACTACTACCAACGACAAAAATTTCGTCGAACTGAACATGTTAAATAAATTCGGCTGTGGAGATCCTGCTTAATTCGCTTTGTAGCATTCTAAAGGAGACAGGCTTGTTCTCAATTCTCTCTGTTCAAACATAAAGACATTATTGTACTTGAAGAACAAGAGTCTATACACATTCACTTAGATAAACACAAAACCAATCTATGTTGAAACCAATCTAATTAAAAAACATACATAAAGTATGCAATTTATGACTGCTAAGGTGCGAGCGGAAAAATGATCTGTCAACTCATACGACTTCCCAAAATCGACTGAAGTAAGCAATTAATACCCTAGTGCGCTGGTGTGTGACGCAAAACGCGAACATGCCAGCTGGCAGATTCGGTTTATTGCTTTACACTGGAAAAAGCGAGATAGCAACAGCCGAATTCGCATTGCCGAAGCTACACGACGGCTTGCTGCTTTTTGATACTGCCCGTGAGCGGCAGCGCAGCATCAGAGACTTTTGCACTCATTAGATCGGGCCGTGCCGATCACTAGTCAAAGCTTCGCACCGATATTACTCCTCGATGTGTGTGTGTTTAAGCCTCCGACACACTGATTCACGACCGGCAAAATGACCGATCTTGACCAGCAAGCAGCAATCAGCCACGTGAGGCCTCCTAGCCGATTAGACCGTAGTTCCATCGCAGACATACTCATCCCAAGTTTGATGATAATAGTGCCAAAACTAATTTAATCTACAAAGCCATTAACTTAGTAATTTTTACAATTTTTTAAATTTTTTATTTTAACTTGCTTTTTGATCTGAAAAAGATCAGTTATGTTGTGTTTATCCGGGCTGTCATAGGCCTGCATGGCCTTTAGTTATACGAATGGTAATGGAACTGTACGAGGGTGCTAGTGAGGTTTCGAAGTCCCCTAGAATCGAGGTGTTTTTGGCGAAGGCTAGTAGTTACCTTGGCGTCCTCCTGGAGTCATCATCTTCCAATGATGCCAGCGCCGGTGCATTAAGGTATCTTCTCCTTGCCCGTGCGAGAGCCGGGCAGCTTCAAATAAGATACTCCAGGGTTTCAATAGCCCCGGGCTCATCACATTTCCTACAGCTGTTTCCGTTGGTGATGTTTAGTCTGGCTGCATGTAACGCAGCCGACTGCATAGATTTGATCGCCGCTTGGCTATCGACGAATAAGTTGACCACTTTATGTGATTTTTCTGTGTGTTGTGTGACCTCCGCAGCCTTCCTGATAGCAAAGACATCCGCCTGGAATATGCTGCATCGGTCGGAAAGCTTATACCTCAGGGAAAGAAGTATATGTGCACTTTTTAATTTGCTTATATTTTCTCTAAAGTTAACGGTAAGTTTTTTGTAGGTATGCAATTTTGTGTTCTTATCTATTATGAAGATCTCCTACTCCAGTGGGCCTCTTTGGGCTTCATTCTTTGTACCGTTTTTAATAATATGTGTAGCCACTTGTGGTTTTCATAGGCAATAAGTATATCTGCAAATTGAGATTATTGTACTATTGAGTGTGGGTAAGCTAAGAAGTGTGATCTAAAAATATTCTTTGATCAGCGGAACGTAAGTAAAATTGTTTTTAAATGTTTCGAGAAATAAGTGATGGCAAATAATATTGATTTTACGGTAGAATGACCCGTGGGACACATTTGTCAGAGGAAGATCGCAGTATGATCAAAGGGCTGGCCGAATCTGGCAAGACAATTTCTTATATTGCTGCCAGACTAAATAGGCATAGAAACACAATAAGGATTTTTCTCAAAAATCCATAAATGTATGGAAAAATTAAGCGGAGCGGCAGGCCCACTGAAATCGACGCACGGTGTAAGAGGCAAATTCCGCGTCTAGCTGTTCAAAACAATAAGTCTTGCTTGGAGATCAAAGGTCAACTGAAACTTGACATATCCAAAAGACGTATAAACCAAATTTTGTACGAGAACGAAATGGTTACATATGCTTCCCGCGACGCTGTACCGAGGCTGCTGAAGCGTCACATAACCGCTCGCCTAGAATTTGCTGAGAGGTACAAATTTTGGTCAGAGGAGTTTAGTAATGTTATATTTTCGGACAAAAAAAAAATTTAACTTGGGCGGCCCTGACTCCTGCCAAAAGTATTGGCATAGACGAAACCGCGGTGGAGGGTCATTAATGGTTTGGGCAGGATTTGGGTAGCTGGAAAGTCTCCACTTTGTTTTATACCAACCAGAACAAATGCAGAAATGTATATAGAGTTGTTAGAAACAGTACTCATCGAATTTGCTGGAGACCTTTACGGGGATGAGTGGATCTTCCAGCAAGACAACGCGCCAATCCACACGGCGAATAAAACAAAAGACTTTTTGGCAGCTAGGAAGATACCATTATTGCACTGGCCAGCGATCAGCCCGGACCTAAACCGAATAGAAGATCTTTGGGGAATACTATCCAATAAAGTTTATAAGAATGGCCGCCAGTTTGATACGGTAAATGACCTCAAAAAGGCATTGATCCAGGAATGGGATCAAATTAACCCTGAAATTCTCCAAAATTTGGAAGCCTCAATGCGAAACCGGATTAATCAAATTTTTATTAAAAAAGGAAAGCATATCAACTATTAAGGAGTAAACAAAAAAATATTTAAGAAATTTTTCCAATAGTATTTTGAATTTTCATTCAATATGCACATATACTTATTTCATTCGAACTTAAAATTGCTTATTAAATTTTAAGTTATCGTAAAAGTTTACAGAAATATAATTGTTATTTTTTTGTTAGTATGTAGTCAAACTAGATAAATAAAATTCAATCCAAAACATTTTCTTTGTTTTTAATAGTGTTTCTCTCATTAATATCAGTGCACATATACTTCTTTCCCTGAGGTATGTCAACCTTATTTCGCGGTCTGTGCCTTTCTTTTTCTTCTTCCTTCGTCTGTATATATGTTGAGGTGCTGAGTATGGTCCCGACCTTTTTTCCAGTCATCATGTCCCAAAATATGTTTTTTTTTTATCAGTAAATCTGATCATGTCCCTGCTTATTGAACTGTGCCCATATCCTTGTGGCAGCATGTTTCTCGATGCCATCAGGCGCTGTGCTGCCTTTCCTGCAGTCAGACGAGTACTTATGGTCACGAATGCTTTTGTTGGGGTTGGCCTCAGCGCCACTGTGCTACAGAGCAGAGCCTGTCGCTGGGTTCTTTCCATGAGCTTCTGATATGTCTTCTTTTCAGTAGCTTGCCATCACACTATTACTCTATACAGCAGAGTTGGTCACACCATCGAGATGTAGATCCAATGCATTCGAGCAGGTGAAAGGCCCCATGTGCTGCTCAGTATCTTTTTGGATGCGTAAAGCGCAATAGTGGTCTTCTTCCCGCTTTTCACTACATTGGGTTTCCATGCCAGTTTACTGTCCAGTATTTTGTCCAGGTATTTAACTTGTATTTTTCCTCCACCCACTCAGATATCTCCCTGAGTGTTCGTTCCAGCTGTGCGTTCCAGCTGATGGTCGATGGACATACATCCGTAATAAGTTCGCTTATGTCGTCTGCATAAGCTGTTATTTTTGAGACCTTTCTCTCGAATCTCTTGATGAATTTGTCGACCACCAGAATCCACAGGAGGGGCGTCCGGATTCTACCTTGGGGTGTGCCCCTGTATGCTCTTTTGACCATGGAAGTGGTGTCCCACTCTGATTGCAATCGTCCACAACCTTCGTTTTTTATCCAGAGGTTGATTGCTGGGTGAGTGTTGGTTGCGCATAGGCATCCCATAGCTTTTGTAGCTACGTTATTAAATGCTACGGATATATCTACGAATACTCCTAGTGCATACTTTTTTTTGTTGATGGTAACTGCTAAGGAGTGTAGTGCTGTTTCCACCGACTATTCCTTGGTGTAGAAAAGCTGGTTGGTTGACATCAGTTGCGGATAGGATAGCGAAAGCGAGATTAGCGATGTAGAGTTAACCGGTTCAAGAGTCCAAAACTGCAAGCGGAGGCGGGCCGAATTGCCCGTTTCCTAATGCAAGCGCGACGGTTGAAGGGTCCAGACGCTGCAAAGGCAGGCGGGCCGAATTGCCCGTACCCTAATGCGAGCGCGACGATATCCAGACTGATTTAAGGGCAGGCGGGCCGAATTGCCCGTGCCCTACTGCAAGCGACAGTGCGACAGATCCACATAAGAAAGCAATAGCGAAGAAAAGTCGAAAGAAAGAAGGAAAGATGACGAGAGAACGGCTAGATAAGCTGCTGCCGTGCAGGAGCTTATATGCATATATATATGTATGTGTACAATGTGCAGTGCAGTGGGCAGTGCAAACAACAAACATTGAAAAAGGGAATTTAATTTACTGCTGCACCACTGGCCATATTGCATCCATCAAGTCTCCCAATATTGCGCTGCGAAACCCGACAGTACCTATAATCTAAGAAAAATTGTCTTTAGAGGACTTTCCTGCTATTCCTTCCTCAAGGTTGCTAAATCTATATTGGTTGATATTATAATTTCTAAGAGTAAAATCGGGTCTTCTCCACACAATGGTGGACATCGGCGTCCGTACAAATGACGATTTGGTAGTCTTTAGAGTCGCTAGTTGTTCAGGTGGTGCGGGCCTGTCGCGTGCCATGTAAGCTACCAGAAGGCAACGCGTCACAATCTAGACTGTTTACCGATATTGAGTAAAACTAGTTGTAATTTGAAGACTTAAGTCCAGACACTTAGTTGCCTGATGCAATCCAGGGATCCTGGACTAAAGCTATTCCAGCGGAACCTTGCTTCATGGCGCTAGCATCTGCTTCAACTTGTGTGCAAATACGCCATTTGCCGCCCGCATCTGCAAGCAGCGTAGTATCTGTGAACCTCCTCCCGTTACTTATCTCAGGCTAGCCTGATTTCTTCTCCTGGAAATATCCGCATTGCCTTTGAGTCGGTCCAAAAGTTTTTACTGTGGTTTTCTTAGATTCTCTACATAGAAAGCTTCGGTTTTTTATACAACAAAACTAATCTTAATTGCATTTAGATTAATTAAGATAAATTTTTCACCATTACCAGAGAAATGTAGCTTGTGCCTTCTTTAAAATAATTGTTTTAATCCAACCACAAATTTGACTCGAAAGAAATTGGTCATGGCAAAAACAACATAGTGACAACATCTGACGCAGCCCGCTTTGATTACACTAACCAACATTAAATTTTCGGCGTGGCCCAAAATAACTTTTTCTGATAGATTTGGAGATTCCAAATTTGTTAAAAAATTATGGTTGTTTTTTTTCTAGTTATAGTTATTTTAAAGAATTATTTTAAAAATTGAATTTTTTTTTTTGAGATAGTGCTTTTATCTTTCACATAACTTAAGTTTCTTATTGAACTTTGCAGTTCTTAAAAGCTGACAAATGCAGTTATAAATCCGACCTGGACACTTTGTAGCTACAGCTTAACGTCTGGAAGATATGAAGATATCAAATTCTAATTTCATAATTTTTTTTTCGGAATTATTTCCAGAAATTTTGACTTAAATCTTCGGACTTCCACCGGTATGCACAGTTATAGCCTTTTTATACCCGGTACTCGAAGAGTATAGGGGTATATTAGATTTGTGGGGATAACGGTTGTGTGTAACGCACAGAAGGAAGCGTTTCCGACCCCATAAAGTATATATATTCTTGATCAGCATCAATAGCCGAGTCGATATAGCCATGTCTGTCTGTCCGTCCGTCTGTCCGTCCGTCTTCATTTGCGTCTATATCTCAGAGACTATAAAAGCTAGAGCAACCAAGTTTTGTATACAGTCTCCTGTGTGATCACACTAATGTGTTGCGAAATTTCGCCCCGCCCCTTTCCGCTCACACAAAGGACGAAAGTCTGTGGCGTACACAATTTTGAAGATACAAGAAAACTAAAAACACAGAATCATAGAAAATGCCCATTTCTATCAGAGTGTTGAATCTGGAACAGATCGGATCATTATTATAGCTACAATGAAGAAAACCATTTCGAAAGTCATCATTCCCTCCCGCTCTCTCTCACATGCGGCCCCATCTGCTTTTCTTATTCGTATAAATGAGCGCCTAGTTCTCAGAGACTATAAGAGCTAGAACAACCAAAATTTCTATCCAGGCTCCTGTGATACCGAACCAGTACAAGTTTGTTTCAAAATTTTGCCACGCCCCCTTCCGCCCCCACAAAGAACGAAAATCTGTGGAATCCACAATTTTTAAGATAAATAAAAACCAAAAACGCAGAATCATGAAAAATTACCATATCTACCAGATTACCGAATCTGGATCAGATCGGATCAATATTATGGCCAGAAGAAACAAATTAAATTTCAGTGGCTACACAACGCCTGCCCAGCGCTGAATCATGCCCTCTCTCTCTCTTGCAAACACTTGTACGTCTCAAATATGTAGTTATACATGTCATGTAGAAATGTAGGCGCAGATATACAAAGCATACATATGTAAACAAAAATGGAAACATGTATAAAAATTCCAAAAAATTCATTTTTTTAATTTAAATATTATTTTCGTCCCTTTTGAGAACATATAATAAATTTCATAAATCGTAGGCTCATATATGTATGTATGTATATACTGACTGAGTACCGGGTATACGGTAGAGCCGCGGCCTTTGCCAGTGCTCACAACGTTCCCTCTCGTTTTTACTACCGCACTACCGCATCATTATCGAAGGTGCGTAAAAATGATATAAGGCTTTTACACTTAGGCCGCATCACTTCCGCATAAGTTTTTTAGCTGTTCGGCCTACAAACGTAAACAAACCAATTGGATAAGAAGAGAGCACACGCATTTTTATGGAAAAAAAAAATAAAACTAACAAAATATGGAGGATAATTCCGCATAATTCCGCATCATTTTTTCAGCTGTTCGGCCTACAAACGTAAACGAACTAATTGGATAAGAAGAGAGCACACGCATTTTTATGAAAAAAAAAAATAAAACTAACAAAATATGGAGGATAATTCCGCATAATTCCGCATCATTTTTTCAGCTGTTCGGCCTACAAACGTAAACGAACTAATTGGATAAGAAGAGAGCACACGCATTTTTATTGAAATGAGAAGAAACTAAAAAAATAATGAGCGATTTTTTTTTAAATGTGGCAAACTGTGCATTTGGGAGTTTCATTACGAGCACCTAATTCTTTATTGAGCTTGTCAAGGAGCAGTCCGATGTATGTGAAGCCATCGTTAGCTCCACCGAATAAAAATTATGTGCTTGCAAATGATGCCGCATAGATTGTTTTCTTCTATCCACAGGGCTCTTATGGGCATCATTGTCGCATGTTCCATTTAACGGAAAAATCCAATACTGCGGCCTAATGTAAAAAGGGTATTAGTCTTTTATCCGTCGATTCTTACAAACAATAACGGCAACGACGCCTAATTAATGTGTCTATCTAAAAGCCTAGTATTCAGATCGGAAAATACGTTTTCAAGCAAAACGTGCAATTTAAAAATACTTGCGACTGAGTGTTACCAAGTGTGCAAGTTCTGCGGTAATACTGCACTGTCAGCTGTGGTTTGTTTACGTTTTTAAATTTTGGCGTTTTTTCATTATGCCATTAGGGGCTATGTACGTTGCGGAGGAGAAGGACAACAGTCGCACAAAAAGGAGACAGCATTGAGCAAATCCAAAAAATAAAATAAATAATAAATAAAATATTTGGTTTTAGATAGGTAAATTAATTGGGCGTCGTTTAACGTTTCGTTTTTAAGAATCGATGGTAAGCTAAGCCAACCCTTCGTATGCCGAATTTTGACGTCATAAACATAAAGTTACTAATCTTAAAACTCTAGTTCAAGCTATCTTATCTTGGTGAGGTCTTGGGTGAGTTAGGTTTACTGCTCGTGCTCAAAGCTGTATATACAATAAAAAGCTCTCATATATTGTATTAAACTATTAATCTTTGGTCTTTGAAATAAAACATTAAAATTCAATACGACGACCTCAAAAAAAGTTATTTTTGCCCTTAATTTCTATTCCCCAAAGGCAAGTGTTTTTTTATAGTAAACTAGTTTATTTTAATGGAATCGAAATCAGTTGAGAGCGATATGATAAACAATATTTTCAATTTTTTTTAACGTGCGAAGAATTTGAGAATTATCCCACAGAATCCAAACGATTGGTCATGTGGTTTGTTGATTGTCATTGCAAAACCCGATAAAACGGTAAACTAAATATTTTTGAATTAGAATGAAAGATTAACTAAAATAATTGGAATTCGAGGGATAAGGACTACTTCTCCCTTAAATGTGCCTTTGATCATCGTCGCATGAATCACCTTTTCCATCAATTTCTTAACGGACAACCGCGCACCGTTTCACAATTTCGGATGATTCAGATTCTCCTATATAATAATGATCGATCCTACCTTCAGCAGTAAATTATGCAGTGGAGTTTCTGGTTATCGATGACATCCTTTCCCCTTTACTTTCATTATAATTGATGTGTCGTTTTCATCTGGAGAACGACGCTGATAAAATAGAAATTCGTCGATTGTTGTGGCATTAATTAAAGAACGGGGAAAATGAATTGCACAATTTCCGTTTTTCATGCACCGTGAGTCTGGGTTGTGGATTCCGATAGGGCCATAGATCATACTCGATGTTACAACGGAATACAACTCCGGATTAGTTTCAATATGTGGTATTTTGGCAAAAATGATCGAATCAGTATGATCTTGTCGAATCTCGTCGAACATCTAAAACAGAATTTTTGTGTGGTGAACCACACTTTTATTTTGTTTAAATACTCGTGCAGTGATTGCATGTCCATCTTTGGATGTTTGTCCTAAGAACAACAGTTTTGTAATTTCGGCACAATTCGGATTGCAAGTGAACGTCCGGACGCCCGATATTCTGCACGTACGTCTTCGCCGCTTGAGTGTTGAATATCTCCTCACGGGCATCCAACATAAGTAGCTGGAGAACGGTTACGGCATTTCATTCATTAGCGATACCACCACTTAAGAAGATTTATTCGGCTAATCGTAACTTCGATGTTTACGTACATGTCGATGGAGTAATGCTGAAACAACTAGCGATATGACTTGACTTGCAAACAAATTTGTCGTTGAGTTGACCATCTATATTAGGAGGTGATGAGCATCCTTTCCACGACAGAACGTCAATGGGTATTAAAGCCCTATATACTGCACTGCTGAAAATTACTGACAGGATCCACTATTTATTTCGTTTGTGTGGAACGTAACTAAATATCTGTGTTTTGCACGATTCCGTGCGATTGAATGCGGGCATACGATAGACCATGAACCGATATCAACCCAGCAAAAAGCTTTGTAGGCGATTACGAATACGTATTTGATAGCAGCGCGTTTCAAGTCTACTGAATTTGAGGTGCTAATTGTACAGCGCGAACCTGTGCAATATAAGCACATGTCTACAAATGACGTGTACGTCGTGTAAAGTTTGATCGTCTAATAGAAGGTATGAGTCAAGAAAATAATGGTTTTTTAAAGTTTGGAACTGATCATTGCCTATTGACTATTGCCTATTATTGTACGGCTGAAATTTTTTGCCATAACAAAATCAAATAAAAATATTTTTTACGCGATCGCGTGTTGATTTTAACAAGGGCTGGGTGGACTTAGCTGAAATTTTTTCAGTTTTCGTATTTGCCAGGAGTGGAATTTCACAAAATGTTCCTTAGTTAAAGCACTGGAAAATACAAAAAACTTAACAAAATTTAACCAAAACTTTCCAGCCGTTATCAAAATTAAAACTTCCAATACGCCAGCAGGCTCGTTCAGGTGCATCAATTCGAATTTACCTATAACTGAAAGCACAGTTGTTTGTTAGAAACGCTTTTTGGAGTCTTTCTGAGAATGAGAGCCAGATAGCGCAGCATTTTAGTACAGCCCACGACTCTCTGTAATTGAAAATAAAAATGTAGGATTAGTCAAGGCCAAAATGTGGCCAAAACTTCAATTCATTCAATCGACGTACTGAGTGGTCAGTGATACGGTAGTATTTGTCGGTCTTTATTGCAGCTCCACTTCCCCCAATAGACTAATTGGGATGGACTTAATTCAAGGAAAGCTTGAGGTCCAGTGCTAAGATTCTGCTTATGAGGGTTAAAGGTCATTTATTTGATGGTACGTTGAACTAAATGATTCCTGGGTAAGATGACTGGATGGCGGACAGCAAACTACAATGAAAATTGAGACGCCAATCGTGTGGGGCTTGCTCAGATCAGCCAGAAGGTATCCCATACAAAGAAATGTCAGCCAGATGCCAAACTTTTGTCTTGACGTAGATACCGACACTTTACTTCTCGATGATAGCGAATTTCACGCCGATAAACGCTGACGAAGGCCTTTATGCGAAGACAGCTTCTCTTTGCGCATCCGTTGGAGAAAGGTTTTGGACTTTGTAACTACAGGTCAGACTATTCCAAGAGGGTCGAAGTTAACAAGTTGACAAGTAAGGAACTGAGTGCCTGAAAGCATCGGTTATTGATGGTTCGAAAACGAGAATATATGTAGGTTGATCAGTAGCCGGTTTTGGAGCTAGTTCTTATGGTGTTTAGGCATCGCTGCCTATGTCCAAGTTCCAACTAGAATTGGCTGTCATATTTTGAATGTCCCAATTGTAATTAATATTTGGATAAAGTTTGTTGCTGCCAAATCATATTAGACTCCTGAGAGTGAGAGCCTTGGTAATCGCATAAGGCGTGGAGACGGACACCCAAAAGTAAAGAAATTAACAGCAATTGATCGATAATTGCATCACAAGTAAGTCCTCGAGCAAAAAAAAATTATTGAAAATAAAACAAAATTGTTTTGCCACCAAAATACAAATATAACTAATTGATTTAGTTGTGCGGAGCTTCAAGTTATCGAAAACCTTTCGCGAGAACACCGACAAAATCCAACCAAACGGGGAGTATTTGATTTTCTGCAGCGAAGACAACCAATTTTTAATTTATTACTGCAAAAAGGGGTGTTCCCGATCAACTCGAAGAAGTACGTCGTGGATTTGATACACTTTGCATATCGGTTAAAATTTAAAAACAAACAAAAAATTAACTCTTACGAGGATCTGATCTCTCTTTCATAGTTTCCGAATATGGTACAGAACCTGACAATGTTTTATCCAATTTTTCATATGGGAGAAAACTAGTTCAACCATCTTTTTCATTGGTGGAATTCATTCAAAGCCTCCATATCTCATTTTTCACTTCCAAAATAATTGTAAATAATATATTCCTGAACTCTGTATAAGCTGTTCGATCAACACACACACGCTATCGATAGGCCAACTACCAATATGAATAAACGCAGCGAAAAAACGAGAGGGAACGTTGTTCTACTTTATACCCTGTACTCAGCCAGTATTGTATATATTAGCTTACGATTTATGTAATTTATTATATTATATATTATATGTTCGCAAAAGCGACGATTTTGGCACAAATGGAAAACTACAAAATGCCAGATTTTTATATATTAAAAGTTATCTGTTTCCATATGGTTTTTACATCTGGCTTCTACATTTCTACATGTACATGTAGAACTACTCATACGAGACGTGTAAGTGTGTGCGAGAAAGAGAGGAAATGAGTAAGCGCTTGGCAGACGTTGCGTAGCGGCTGAAATTTAATTTGTTCTTTCTGGCTATAGTATTAGTTCGACATAATCCAGATTCGGCAATATATCTAAAAAAAAGCCCATATTCCACATATTTTCGTCCTTTGTTTTCGCATTGCTGAATATCCGGCTTTATTGCTTTTAATTGATTTTCTGTTTCCTTTTCAGGACTCAACTTTTGACTAGGAAAAGGTCAGCGGATATTCAAGACGATCTCAAATTAAAAAGAAATAAATTATAATGTGCATCATCGATATGTTCGACTCAGTTCCATACAGCAAGCATTTTTTATTTTATTGCTATTGATGTTAAAAAAAAGCATAATTAACAAATAATGTTGATAGCTTAAATAAAAAGAATTGTTGATTTATCAAGAATAATTCAGGATTAAAGGTTTTTGTATTTGATGAAATATTTGTGTGAAATGGGCGATCAAACACAAATTCTTGGCCCAAAATTGTTTTTTTTTTGTTTTTTTTTTTTACTAATTTTTAAGAAACTTTTTCATAGAAAAGTAAATTTTTTTTAAGCCTATAAAGTCTTTTTTTTAATAAAGCCATGCCACATAGTCATTTAAAAACAAACCACATGTAATTTTGTGCACGCGTTGGTGTGGTTTTGCAGAGACACACACAAATTTTTTCAACAAATTTATAGTATAGATAATTATAGATTGAAAGGTCGACAAGTATTAGATAAACTATGAACTTATATATCAATATTTTATAATATAATTTAATTTCTTGAGGTCTCATTGTCGATATCTTTACTATGTTAAATTAAGCTTATGTAGTGCGTAGATGTTCCTCCAGTCCGCTACTGATCGCCTTGATGGGGTACGGTAGTTGGTTCTGACTGTGCTGTAGTATTTGTATTTAAAACGTAGTATTTCTAATCCTTTTTGGCGTACTTAACTTAAGTCTTTTGTAACGGCGCCTGAAGCGACTCGTGTCAGAGTTTTATTTTTAAGGGTCTATGGGTCTATAGAGGGTAATTTTAGCTACAAAATGTAAAGTTAAAAGCTATGTAGATGTAACAAGATTCAGACAGCTGACATCGCAACAAGAGTTGTATAAAGGTGACATGTTGTAAACAGGTACTTTTGAAGATGGGTAGGTCAAACGCAGAGTTGCATGGTATGAGTATGAGCCTTACAGCGAGTTGACAGGTGGACAAGGACTGCCAATGATAGTTAAGGCTAGGTCGCTTATTAATTCCGCAAGTGTTCCCTGAAAATACGACCTGGCATACGAAGGAATTGTTCCTGGCTACTAGGATCCACGTATTTTTCGGTGGATTGTGAAACCGCGGTCTGTTAATGTTTTTTTTTATGGGTACCTTTAAGGAGTCTGAGTGCACCCTCAAGATGTTGTAGAGGTGCAACCCAGGGCTGCCGACCATAGACTGGAAGGTAGTGAAGGTTGGGCTAGGTTTTCACATCGAAAGACCCAATGTCAACAGTTATCCCAGCCTGCAGTTCTTAGAAAATTAGCTATCTTTCTGGGACATATCGTGGACATTTCCGAAATGTCTGATATGAAGGGCGAGCCCAAGTGTTGTAGCCTTCTTCTGCTAAGATCGACATATTGAACTGGAACCTACCTGCCGTTGGCAGATGAATCGTTTCATACGATCAGGCGTATTGATCTTCTGCTGGAAATTGAAACCTTCTATGGAGCACTAGCTGTTGAACAGATTCTCATTGGTCCCAACCTTCCCACTCTACAAAAGATTCTGATTGCTTTGATTGTTGCTTGTGCTTTGCGACTGCAGAGGAGTCGATCGATGAAAACCTGCAGTAACTATGGAAAGTTGACTCGATTGTCGACCGACGTGAGTCAATTCTTCCAAATCATCGTCGCTGTGAGGAACACTACAGGGTTACAACACAAAAGGATGCCAGTGGTCGAATTGTCGTTCACTTGCCATTCTAAAAAGACTCAGGATACTTTGGAAGTTCGGTGGACACAGCTCGAAGTTGATTCGTTGCCATTGAGAGACGTCTCTCTCGTCTACTGGACATTCGGTTGCAGTACAAATCATTCATGCAGTAGTATGAAAGTCTCGGCCATATGTCCCTCGTATCGAATCCTAATTTGGAGGAACCTCAGAAGATGTACTCGCCTAATCGTAACTTCGATGTTTACGTACATGTCGATGGAGTAATGCTAAAACAACTAGCGATATGACTTGACTTGCAAACGAATTTGTCGTTGAATTGACCATCTATATTAGGAGGTGATAAGCATCCTTTCCACGACAGAAAGTCAATGGGTATTAAAATTTGAAAATTCAACTGAAACTAACAAAAACTGAAATTCATCTGACGATGAAGTGATTCTGTTGGTGGTGGCATATATTTCTGCCGAAAAATAGGAAGAAGGAGTACATCGCAGACAGAGGCACAAAAATGTCAAAATTATCAAAATGCTTATTTTCCGTGATCTGCCAAAGACATGATCTTGTCTCAACTGCTTTTATTAAAGCAATTTTCTTCTCATGTTGAAAAATTTCCTTCTCTCTTGTTTATTTTCGCACAGTTTTTTCGTCCATCTTTTAGCTTCCTCCATCGTCAGCTGTGCTCTCAGTCCAAAATCGAATCGATAGGCCAACTTACTTATCCATAAGAATTTGTGGATATCATTTAGTTTTCTGGATACTGAGGCAAATAAAACACAAACGAAAAATTACTGACCCAGTTTTTTTTTATATGAAGTTTGGTAGTAGTTCTTAGTTTCGATTGTCCAACATTCCGACGCTTTAGTGCCATATAGCGTGATTCCACAACAATTACCACTGCGACTTCGTTGAGACTTCAAATTACGTTATTTTAAAGAATCCGATATATATCTGTGTATTCGTATTTAATTTTGATTGGATTGTATTGGAATAAGTAAAAAGGAGAAATTTCATTTTGCAACCAGCGCAGCATATGTCGGGGGTTTCCGATTGAAGCTTCAATTCATTGCAATGCGGGCATACGATAGACAATGAACCGATATCAACCCAGCAAAAAGCTTTGTAGGCGATTACGAATACGTATTTGATAGCAGCGCGTTTCAAGTCTACTGAATTTGAGGTGCTAATTGTACAGCGCGAACCTGTGCAATATAAGCACATGTCTACAAATGACGTGTACGTCGTGTAAAGTTTGATCGTCTAATAGAAGGTATGAGTCAAGAAAATAATGGTTTTTTAAAGTTTGGAACTGATCATTGCCTATTGACTATTGCCTATTATTGTACGGCTGAGATTTTTTGCCATAACAAAATCAAATAAAAATATTTTTTACGCGATCGCGTGTTGATTTTAACAAGGGCTGGGTAGATTTAGCTGAAATTTTTTCAGTTTTCGTATTTGCCAGGAGTGGAATATCACAAAATGTTCCTTAGTTAAAGCACTGGAAAATACAAAAAACTTAACAAAATTTAACCAAAACTTTCCAGCCGTTATCAAAATTAAAACTTCCAATACGCCAGCAGGCTCGTTCAGGTGCATCAATTCGAATTTACCTATAACTGAAAGCACAGTTGTTTGTTAGAAACGCTTTTTGGAGTCTTTCTGAGAATGAGAGCCAGATAGCGCAGCATTTTAGTACAGCCCACGACTCTCTGTAATTGAAAATAAAAATGTAGGATTAGTCAAGGCCAAAATGTGGCCAAAACTTCAATTCATTCAATCGACGTACTGAGTGGTCAGTAATACGGTAGTATTTGTCGGTCTTTATTGCAGCTCCACTTCCCCCAATAGACTAATTGGGATGGACTTAATTCAAGGAAAGCTTGAGGTCCAGTGCTAAGATTCTGCTTATGAGGGTTAAAGGACATTTATTTGATGGTACGTTGAACTAAATGATTCCTGGGTAAGATGACTGGATGGCGGACAGCAAACTACAATGAAAATTGAGACGCCAATCGTGGGGGCTTGCTCAGATCAGCCAGAAGGTATCCCATACAAAGAAATGTCAGCCAGATGCCAAACGTTTGTCTTGACGTAGATACCGACACTTTACTTCTCGATGATAGCGAATTTCACGCCGATAAACGCTGACGAAGGCCTTTATGCGAAGACAGCTTCTCTTTGCGCATCCGTTGGAGAAAGGTTTTGGACTTTGTAACTACAGGTCAGACTATTCTAAGAGGGTCGAAGTTGACAAGTTGACAAGTAAGGAACTGAGTGCCTGCAAGGATGCGTCGGTTATTGATGGTTCGAAAACGAGAATATATGTAGGTTGATCAGTAGCCGGTTTTGGAGCTAGTTCTTATGGTGTTTAGGCATCGCTGCCTATGTCCAAGTTCCAACTAAAATTGGCAGGCATATTTTGAATGTCCCAATTGTAATTAATATTTGGATAAAGTTTGTTGCTGCCAAATCATATTAGACTCCTGAGAGTGAGAGCCTTGGTAATCGCATAAGGCGTGGAGACGGACACCCAAAAGTAAAGAAATTAACAGCAATTGATCGATAATTGCATCACAAGTAAGTCCTCGAGCAAAAAAAAATTATTGAAAATAAAACAAAATTGTTTTGCCACCAAAATACAAATAGAACTAATTGATTTAGTTGTGCGGAGCTTCAAGTTATCGAAAACCTTTTGCGAGAACACCGACAAAATCCAACCGATCCAACAATTTGATTTTCTGCAGCGAAGACAACCAATTTTTAATTTATTACTGCAAAAAGGGGTGTTCCCGATCAACTCGAAGAAATACGTCGTGGATTTGATACACTTAGCATATCGGTTAAAATTTAAAAACAAACAAAAAAATAACTCTTACGAGGATCTGATAATCTCTCTTTCATAGTTTCAGAATATGGTACAGAACCTGACAATGTTTTATCCGATTTTTCATATGGGAGAAAACTAGTTCAACCATCTTTTTCATTGGTGGAATCATTTTTAGTGCCAATGCGCCCATTCAAAGCCTCCATATCTCATTTTTCACTTCCAAAATAATTGTAAATAATATATTCCTGAACTCTGTATAAGCTGTTCTATCAACACACACACGCTATCGATAGGACAACTACCAATATGAATAAACGCAGCAAAAAAACGAGAGGGAACGTTGTTCTACTTTATACCCTGTACTCAGCCAGTATTGTATATATTAGCTTACGATTTATGTAATTTATTATATTATATATTATATGTTCGCAAAAGCGACGATTTTGGCACAAATGGAAAACTACAAAATGCCAGATTTTTATATATTAAAAGTTATCTGTTTCCATATGGTTTTTACATCTGGCTTCTACATTTCTACATGTACATGTAGAACTACTCATACGAGACGTGTAAGTGTGTGCGAGAAAGAGAGGAAATGAGTAAGCGCTTGGCAGACGTTGCGTAGCGGCTGAAATTTAATTTGTTCTTTCTGGCTATAGTATTAGTTCGACATAATCCAGATTCGGCAATATATCTAAAAAAAAGCCCATATTCCACATATTTTCGTCCTTTGTTTTCGCATTGCTGAATATCCGGCTTTATTGCTTTTAATTGATTTTCTGTTTCCTTTTCAGGACTCAACTTTTGACTAGGAAAAGGTCAGCGGATATTCAAGACGATCTCAAATTAAAAAGAAATAAATTATAATGTGCATCATCGATATGTTCGACTCAGTTCCATACAGCAAGCATTTTTTATTTTATTGCTATTGATGTTAAAAAAAAGCATAATTAACAAATAATGTTGATAGCTTAAATAAAAAGAATTGTTGATTTATCAAGAATAATTCAGGATTAAAGACATAGCGGCCCGTTTTTGTATTTGATGAAATATTTGTGTGAAATGGGCGATCAAACACAAATTCTTGGCCCAAAATTGTTTTTTTTTTTGTTTTTTTTTTTTTTTACTAATTTTTAAGAAACTTTTTCATAGAAAAGTAAATTTTTTTTAAGCCTATAAAGTCTTTTTTTTAATAAAGCCATGCCACATAGTCATTTAAAAACAAACCACATGTAATTTTGTGCACGCGTTGGTGTGGTTTTGCAGAGACACACACAAATTTTTTCAACAAATTTATAGTATAGATAATTATAGATTTAAAGGTCGACAAGTATTAGAAAAACTATGAACTTATATATCAATATTTTATAATATAATATAATTTCTTGAGGTCTCATTGTCGATATCTTTACTATGTTAAATTAAGCTTATGTAGTGCGTAGATGTTCCTCCAGTCCGCTACTGATCGCCTTGATGGGGTACGGTAGTTGGTTCTGACTGTGCTGTAGTATTTGTATTTAAAACGTAGTATTTCTAATCCTTTTTGGCGTACTTAACTTAAGTCTTTTGTAACGGCGCCTGAAACGACTCGTGTCAGAGTTTTATTTTTAAGGGTTAAGGGATAATTCGATAGCGTTACATGGGTCTATAGAGGTTAATTTTAGCTACAAAATGTAAAGTTAAAAGCTATGTAGATGTAACAAGATTCAGACAGCTGACATCGCAACAAGAGTTGTATAAAGGTGACATGTTGTAAACAGGTACTTTTGAAGATGGGTAGGTCAAACGCAGAGTTGCATGGTATGAGTATGAGCCTTACAGCGAGTTGACAGGTGGACAAGGACTGCCAATGATAGTTAAGGCTAGGTCGCTTATTAATTCCGCAAGTGTTCCCTGAAAATACGACCTGGCATACGAAAGAATTGTTCCTGGCTACTAGGATCCACGTATTTTTCGGTGGATTGTGAAACCGCGGTCTGTTAATGTTTTTTTATGGGTACCTTTAAGGAGTCTGAGTGCACCCTCAAGATGTTGTAGAGGTGCAACCCAGGGCTGCCGACCATAGACTGGAAGGTAGTGAAGGTTGGGCTAGGTTTTCACATCGAAAGACCCAATGTCAACAGTTATCCCAGCCTGCAGTTCTTAGAAAATTAGCTATCTTTCTGGGACATATCGTGGACATTTCCGAAATGTCTGATATGAAGGGCGAGCCCAAGTGTTGTAGCCTTCTTCTGCTAAGATCGACATATCGAACTGGAACCTACCTGCCGTTGGCAGATGAATCGTTTCATACGATCAGGCGTATTGATCTTCTGCTGGAAATTGAAACCTTCTATGGAGCACTAGCTGTTGAACAGATTCTCATTGGTCCCAACCTTCCCACTCTACAAAAGATTCTGATTGCTTTGATTGTTGCTTGTGCTTTGCGACTGCAGAGGAGTCGATCGATGAAAACCTGCAGTAACTATGGAAAGTTGACTCGATTGTCGACCGACGTGAGTCAATTCTTCCAAATCATCGTCGCTGTGAGGAACACTACTTTGGAAGTTCGGTGGACACAGCTCGAAGTTGATTCGTTGCCATTGAGAGACGTCTCTCTCGTCTACTGGACATTCGGTTGCAGTACAAATCATTCATGCAGTAGTATGAAAGTCTCGGCCATATGTCCCTCGTATCGAATCCTAATTTGGAGGAACCTCAGAAGATGTACTCGCCTAATCGTAACTTCGATGTTTACGTACATGTCGATGGAGTAATGCTGAAACAACTAGCGATATGACTTGACTTGCAAACGAATTTGTCGTTGAATTGACCATCTATATTAGGAGGTGATAAGCATCCTTTCCACGACAGAAAGTCAATGGGTATTAAAATTTGAAAATTCAACTGAAACTAACAAAAACTGAAATTCATCTGACGATGAAGTGATTCTGTTGGTGGTGGCATATATTTCTGCCGAAAAATAGGAACAAGGAGTAAATCGCAGACAGAGGCACAAAAATGTCAAAATTATCAAAATGCTTATTTTCCGTGATCTGCCAAAGACATGATCTTGCCTCAACTGCTTTTATTAAAGCAATTTTCTTCTCATGTTGAAAAATTTCCTTCTCTCTTGTTTATTTTCGCACAGTTTTTTCGTCCATCTTTTAGCTTCCTCCATCGTCAGCTGTGCTCTCAGTCCACAATCGAATCGATAGGCCAACTTACTTATCCATAAGAATTTGTGGATATCATTTAGTTTTCTGGATACTGAGGCAAATAAAACACAAACGAAAAATTACTGACCCAGTTTTTTTTTATATGAAGTTTGGTAGTAGTTCTTAGTTTCGATTGTCCAACATTCCGACGCTTTAGTGCCATATAGCGTGATTCCACAACAATTACCACTGCGACTTCGTTGAGACTTCAAATTACGTTATTTTAAAGAATCCGATATATATCTGTGTATTCGTATTTAATTTTGATTGGATTGTATTGGAATAAGTAAAAAGGAGAAATTTCATTTTGCAACCAGCGCAGCATATGTCGGGGGTTTCCGATTGAAGCTTCAATTCATTGCAATGCGGGCATACGATAGACAATGAACCGATATCAACCCAGCAAAAAGCTTTGTAGGCGATTACGAATACGTATTTGATAGCAGCGCGTTTCAAGTCTACTGAATTTGAGGTGCTAATTGTACAGCGCGAACCTGTGCAATATAAGCACATGTCTACAAATGACGTGTACGTCGTGTAAAGTTTGATCGTCTAATAGAAGGTATGAGTCAAGAAAATAATGGTTTTTTAAAGTTTGGAACTGATCATTGCCTATTGACTATTGCCTATTATTGTACGGCTGAGATTTTTTGCCATAACAAAATCAAATAAAAATATTTTTTTACGCGATCGCGTGTTGATTTTAACAAGGGCTGGGTAGATTTAGCTGAAATTTTTTCAGTTTTCGTATTTGCCAGGAGTGGAATTTCACAAAATGTTCCTTAGTTAAAGCACTGGAAAATACAAAAAACTTAACAAAATTTAACCAAAACTTTCCAGCCGTTATCAAAATTAAAACTTCCAATACGCCAGCAGGCTCGTTCAGGTGCATCAATTCGAATTTACCTATAACTGAAAGCACAGTTGTTTGTTAGAAACGCTTTTTGGAGTCTTTCTGAGAATGAGAGCCAGATAGCGCAGCATTTTAGTACAGCCCACGACTCTCTGTAATTGAAAATAAAAATGTAGGATTAGTCAAGGCCAAAATGTGGCCAAAACTTCAATTCATTCAATCGACGTACTGAGTGGTCAGTGATACGGTAGTATTTGTCGGTCTTTATTGCAGCTCCACTTCCCCCAATAGACTAATTGGGATGGACTTAATTCAAGGAAAGCTTGAGGTCCAGTGCTAAGATTCTGCTTATGAGGGTTAAAGGTCATTTATTTGATGGTACGTTGAACTAAATGATTCCTGGGTAAGATGACTGGATGGCGGACAGCAAACTACAATGAAAATTGAGACGCCAATCGTGGGGGCTTGCTCAGATCAGCCAGAAGGTATCCCATACAAAGAAATGTCAGCCAGATGCCAAACGTTTGTCTTGACGTAGATACCGACACTTTACTTCTCGATGATAGCGAATTTCACGCCGATAAACGCTGACGAAGGCCTTTATGCGAAGACAGCTTCTCTTTGCGCATCCGTTGGAGAAAGGTTTTGGACTTTGTAACTACAGGTCAGACTATTCCAAGAGGGTCGAAGTTGACAAGTTGACAAGTTGACAAGTAAGGAACTGAGTGCCTGCAAGGATGCGTCGGTTATTGATGGTTCGAAAACGAGAATATATGTAGGTTGATCAGTAGCCGGTTTTGGAGCTAGTTCTTATGGTGTTTAGGCATGGCTGCCTATGTCCAAGTTCCAACTAGAATTGGCAGGCATATTTTGCATGTCCCAATTGTAATTAATATTTGGATAAAGTTTGTTGCTGCCAAATCATATTAGACTCCTGAGAGTGAGAGCCTTGGTAATCGCATAAGGCGTGGAGACGGACACCCAAAAGTAAAGAAATTAACAGCAATTGATCGATAATTGCATCACAAGTAAGTCCTCGAGCAAAAAAAAATTATTGTAAATAAAACAAAATTGTTTTGCCACCAAAATACAAATATAACTAATTGATTTAGTTGTGCGGAGCTTCAAGTTATCGAAAACCTTTCGCGAGAACACCGACAAAATCCAACCAAACGGGGAGTATTTGATTTTCTGCAGCGAAGACAACCAATTTTTAATTTATTACTGCAAAAAGGGGTGTTCCCGATCAACTCGAAGAAATACGTCGTGGATTTGATACACTTAGCATATCGGTTAAAATTTAAAAACAAACAAAACGAGAGGGAACGTTGTGAGCCGCGGCAAAGGCCGCGGCTCTACCTTATACCCGGTACTCAGTCAGTATATACATACATACATGAGCCTACGATTTATGAAATTTATTATATGTTCTCAAAAGAGAACGAAAATAATATTTAAATTAAAAAAATGAATTTTTTGCAATTTTTATACATGTTTCCATTTTTGTTTACATATGCTTTGTATATCTGCGCCTACATTTCTACATGACATGTAGAAATACATATTTGAGACGTACAAGTGTTTGCGACAGAGAGAGAGAGGGCAAGAGTCAGCGCTTGGCAGGCGTTGCGTAGCCACTGAAATTTAATTTGTTTCTTCTGGCCATAATATTGATCCGATCTGATCCAGATTCGGCAATCTGGTAGATATGGTAATTTTTCATGATTCTGCGTTTTTGGTTTTCATATCTTAAAAATTGTGGATTCCACAGATTTTCGTCTTTTGTGGGGGCGGAAGGGGGCGTGGCAAAATTTTAAAACAAACTTGCACTGGTTCGGTATCACAGGAGCTTGGATAGAAAGTTTGGTTGCTCTAGCTCTTATAGTCTCTGAGAACTAGGCGCTCATTTATACGAATAAGCAAATCAGATGGGGTCGCGTGTGAGAGAGAGCGAGAGGGAATGATGACTTTCGAAATGGTTTTCTTCATTGTAGCTATCATAATGATCCGATCTGATTCAGATTCAACACTCTGATAGAAATGGTCATTCTCTATGATTCTGCGTATTTAGTTTTCTCGTATCTTTAACATTGTGTACGCCACAGACTTTCGTCCTTTGTGTGGTCGGAAAGGGGCGGGGAGAAATTTTGAATTACATTTGGAGTAGTGTGATCACACAGGAGACTGGATACAAAACTTGGTTGCTCTAGCTTTAATAGTCTCTGAGATATAGGCGCAAACGAAGACGGACGGACGGACGGACGGACGGACAGACAGACATGGCTATATCGACTCGGCTATTGATGCTGATCAAGAATATATATACTTTATGGGGTCGGAAACGCCTCCTTCTGGGCGTTACACACAACCGTTATCCCCACAAATCTAATATACCCCTATACTCTTCGAGTACCGGGTATAATAAAATATACGACTTTTTGAGAAGCAGCGACGTCCCCTGGCGAGAGCAGCGACGTTCTTCCTCAACCGCTATAGAAGCAGCGACGTCCGGCCTCAGTCTCCAGTAAAAGCAGCGACGTCAGCAGCAACACCAAAAAACGCGCGATGCACCGTTACAGTTAGCAACTATTAATAGCTTCTAACTGACGATCGGCACAGAAAAACTAAAGCCCTATGTCTTAATTTGCAAGCACTACTTGTATTTAATAAGTTAAAAGCTAAACTAGTTTAAATGAGATTAATAAACGGATTTTATCGTAATCGGCAATCAAAAAGTCTCTATCGCTCTCCTTGGCTCGATATCGACTGGTTATGCCCAAAAAATGCCTACTGAAATTCGGCCGTTTTTTCCGCGAGTCACTCAAGAGAGAAGAGAATAGAGCAATTTGGAGCAAGACAGAACGAATGGAGTCAAAACATGCGGGACTAACGGAAAATTAAATTTTTACAGGAAAAAGTCTGTCTGAGCTGTTTCTATATATATATACTTCTAATTCCTTTCCGACTAATTACTCCTTCTAATTCTATTACCATTGCGTGGGGTAGTAGCAGGTTAATGTTTTGGATTCAAACATATGATTTTGCGAGGGAGCTCTCTCAGCCTTTCTCTATCTCTCTCTCTCTAATTGCTACTGTTCACAAAAGAGACATACAAGGTGAATTTAGTGATGAGGTGACGTTGTCTGTGGGGTGGTCCATATACTCTATTTCGGCGCACAGCATACGACAAACGGATGGTTCGCGAAAGAGAGCAGATTTTGTGACGTAGATATTGTCACCTTATTACTAAATTCATCTTGAAGGCATAAGGATGAGTGTAAAAAGAGAGTTGCTCTATTGAGAGAGCACTTGTTCAGATAGTGAAGCAAAGAGTTCTCAAGTGGAATGAGAGGGATAGAGAGAAAAACTCAAAGAAATGTAACGGCTATTTTTCTTATTCCTTCCACACGCATTTTTAGAGCAAAATCATTTGCGTTTCCCCCTCCCCTTCCTGTAACGGTTAAAAAACAGTTTTCTGTGATGATCAGAGTGGAGGGGGGGATCTTGCTAAGGCAAGTAAACAGCGCATCGCGAATCCCTTTTGTTTTATGAGAGAGGGTCATGGTCAGAAGATGGAAGGGGAAACAGAGAGAAAGAGAGCGCACGTGCTTGCCAGTTTTGTTTTGATTTCGCAGTTTCTTTGACTATTTCTTTTCACAGAGTGACCACATGCAATCGCAGGTACCCCTCCCCTACCTATACCGGCTTATTCAATCAGAATATGCAAATATGTATGTATTATATTATGTATATTTATATATGTATGTACATATGTACATATGTCCATTGGTTTTAAAATATATACATCCATACATATACATAAGTACATACATGCCTACATATCAATACTTACATACATATGTATGTATATATATACATTTATATATTTATGTAAATAATTCATTGCCTGGGCGGGGGCTTATTGTTTTGAACATTTGATATTGTTAGGCTTCTCTCTCTCTCTTTCTTTAGGGGATAAGAACGGATTGAGTTGTTAATGGGGGTGGGCGGTGATTGCGGTAGGGCATGGACAAGCAGACAGCGCATCACGCTTGTTTGTGGGAGAGGGGGGTTACAAGGTCAAAGCGGGAAAGAGAAAGGGAGAACACCTGCCAGCAGCTAGTATAGGGCGCACACTTAGATTGCCGTGGATCGCTATTACTCAATGCGTGACAAGGCAGACCAGGAAGACTTAAGAGAGAGAGATAGAGAGAGAGCGAGAACGTATGTATATCTTATCTACGTAGCCACTCTAAATGATTTTCTTTATTGTGGCTATAATAATGATCCAATGTGATTCAAATTCAGCAAGCTGGTAGATATGGTTATTTCCCATAATTCTGTGTTTTTGAATTTCTCGTATCTTACAAATTGTGTGTTCCACAGATTTTCGTCTTTTGTGGGGGCGGAAGGAGGCGTGGCAAAATTTTAAAATAAACTTGTGCTGAATGGATATCACAGGAGTTTAGATAGAAAGTTTGGTTACTCTAGCTCTTATAGTCTCTGAGAACTGGGCGCTCATTTAAACGAATAGGCAAAACAGACAGGGTCGTGTGTGAGAGAGAGCGAGAGGGAACGATGACTTTCGAAATGGTTTTCTTCATTGTAGCTATAATAATGATCCGATCTGATCCAGATTCAACACTCTGATAGAAATGGTCATTCTCTATGATTCTGCGTATTTAGTTTTCTTGTATCTTTAAAATTGTTTATGCCACAGACTTTCGTCCTTTGTGGGGGCGGAAGGGGGCGGGGCGAAAATTTGAAATACATTTGGAGTAGTGTGATCACACAGGAGACTGGATACAAAACTTGGTTGCTCTAGCTTTAATAGTCTCTGAGATATAGGCGCAAACGAAGACGGACGGACGGACGGACGGACGGACAGACAGACATGGCTATATCGACTCGGCTATTGATGCTGATCAAGAATATATATACTTTATGGGGTCGGAAACGCCTCCTTCTGGGCGTTACACACAACCGTTATCCCCACAAATCTAATATACCCCTATACTCTTCGAGTACCGGGTATAAAAATAACTCTTACGAGGATCTGATAATCTCTCTTTCATAGTTTCAGAATATGGTACAGAACCTGACAATGTTTTATCCGATTTTTCATATGGGAGAAATCTAGTTCAACCATCTTTTTCATTGGTGGAATCATTTTTAGTGCCAATGCGCCCATTCAAAGCCTCCATATCTCATTTTTCACTTCCAAAATAATTGTAAATAATATATTCCTGAACTCTGTATAAGCTGTTCTATCAACACACACACGCTATCGATAGGCCAACTACCAATATGAATAAACGCAGCGAAAAAACGAGAGGGAACGTTGTTCTACTTTATACCCTGTACTCAGCCAGTATTGTATATATTAGCTTACGATTTATGTAATTTATTATATTATATATTATATGTTCGCAAAAGCGACGATTTTGGCACAAATGGAAAACTACAAAATGCCAGATTTTTATATATTAAAAGTTATCTGTTTCCATATGGTTTTTACATCTGGCTTCTACATTTCTACATGTACATGTAGAACTACTCATACGAGACGTGTAAGTGTGTGCGAGAAAGAGAGGAAATGAGTAAGCGCTTGGCAGACGTTGCGTAGCGGCTGAAATTTAATTTGTTCTTTCTGGCTATAGTATTAGTTCGACATAATCCAGATTCGGCAATATATCTAAAAAAAAGCCCATATTCCACATATTTTCGTCCTTTGTTTTCGCATTGCTGAATATCCGGCTTTATTGCTTTTAATTGATTTTCTGTTTCCTTTTCAGGACTCAACTTTTGACTAGGAAAAGGTCAGCGGATATTCAAGACGATCTCAAATTAAAAAGAAATAAATTATAATGTGCATCATCGATATGTTCGACTCAGTTCCATACAGCAAGCATTTTTTATTTTATTGCTATTGATGTTAAAAAAAAGCATAATTAACAAATAATGTTGATAGCTTAAATAAAAAGAATTGTTGATTTATCAAGAATAATTCAGGATTAAAGGTGTTTGTATTTGATGAAATATTTTTGTGAAATGGGCGATCAAACACAAATTCTTGGCCCAAAATTGTGTTTTTTTTGTTTTTTTTTTTTTTTACTAATTTTTAAAAAACTTTTTCATAGAAAAGTAAATTTTTTTTAAGCTTATAAAGTCTGTTTTTTAATAAAGCCATGTTTAATAAAACAAACCACATGTAATTTTGTGCACGCGTTGGTGTGGTTTTGCAGAGACACACACAAATTTTTTCAACAAATTTATAGTATAGATAATTCAGGTTTAAAGATCGACAAGTATTAGATAAACTATGAACTTATATATCAATATTTTATAATATAATTTAATTTCTTGAGGTCTCATTGTCGATATCTTTACTATGTTAAATTAAGCTTATGTAGTGCGTAGATGTTCCTCCAGTCCGCTACTGATCGCCTTGATGGGGTACGGTAGTTGGTTCTGACTGTGCTGTAGTATTTGTATTTAAAACGTAGTATTTCTAATCCTTTTTGGCGTACTTAACTTAAGTCTTTTGTAACGGCGCCTGAAGCGACTCGTGTCAGAGTTTTATTTTTAAGGGTTAAGGGATAATTCGATAGCGTTACATGGGTCCTATAGAGGTTAATTTTAGCTACAAAATGTAAAGTTAAAAGCTATGTAGATGTAACAAGATTCAGACAGCTGACATCGCAACAAGAGTTGTATAAAGGTGACATGTTGTAAACAGGTACTTTTGAAGATGTGTAGGTCAAACGCAGAGTTGCATGGTATGAGTATGAGCTTTACAGCGAGTTGACAGGTGGACAAGGACTGCCAATGATAGTTATGGCTAGGTCGCTTACTAATTCCGCAAGTCTTCCCTGAAAATACGACCTGGCATACGAAGGAATTGTTCCTGGCTACTAGGATCCACGTATTTTTCGGTGGATTGTGAAACTGCGGTCTGTTAATGTTTTTTTTTATGGGTACCTTTAAGAAGTCTGAGTGCACCCTCAAGATGTTGTAGAGGTGCAACCCAGGGCTGCCGACCATAGACTGGAAGGTAGTGAAGGTTGGGCTAGGTTTCCACATCGAAAGACCCAATGTCAACAGTTATCCCAGCCTGCAGTTCTTAGAAAATTAGCTATCTTTCTGGGACATATCATGGACATTTTCGAAATGTCTGCTATGAAGGGCGAGCCCAAGTGTTGTAGCCTTCTTCTGCTAAGATCGACATATCGAACTGGAACCTACCTGCCGTTGGCAGAAGAATCGTTTCATACGATCAGGCGTATTGATCTTCTGCTGGAAATTGAAACCTTCTATGGAGCACTAGCTGTTGGACAGATTCGCATTGGTCCCAACCTTCCCACTCTACAAAAGATTCTGATTGCTTTGATTGTTGCTTGTGCTTTGCGACTGCAGAGGAGTCGATCGATGAAAACCTGCAGTAACTATGGAAAGTTGACTCGATTGTCGACCGACGTGAGTCAATTCTTCCAAATCATCGTCGCTGTGAGGAACACTACAGGGTTACAACACAAAAGGATGCCAGTGGTCGAACTGTCGTTCTCTTGCCATTCTAAAAAGACTCAGGATACTTTGGAAGTTCGGTGGATACAGCTCGAAGTTGATTCGTTGCCATTGAGAGACGTCTCTCTCGTCTACTGGACATTCGGTTGCAGTACAAATCATTCATGCAGTAGTATGAAAGTCTCGGCCATATGTCCCTCGTATCGAATCCTAACTTGGAGGAACCTCAGAAGATGTACTCGCCTAATCGTAACTTCGATGTTTACGTACATGTCGATGGAGTAATGCTGAAACAACTAGCGATATGACTTGACTTGCAAACGAATTTGTCGTTGAATTGACCATCTATATTAGGAGGTGATAAGCATCCTTTCCACGACAGAAAGTCAATGGGTATTAAAATTTGAAAATTCAACTGAAACTAACAAAAACTGAAATTCCTCTGACGATGAAGTGATTCTGTTGGTGGTGGCATATATTTCTGCCGAAAAATAGGAACAAGGAGTACATCGCAGACAGAGGCACAAAAATGTCAAAATTATCAAAATGCTTATTTTCCGTGATCTGCCAAAGACATGATCTTGCCTCAACTGCTTTTATTAAAGCAATTTTCTTCTCATGTTGAAAATTTCCTTCTCTCTTGTTTATTTTCGCACAGTTTTTTCGTCCATCTTTTAGCTTCCTCCATCGTCAGCTGTGCTCTCAGTCCAAAATCGAATCGGTAGGCCAACTTACTTATCCATAAGAATTTGTGGATATCATTTAGTTTTCTGGATACTGAGGCAAATAAAACACAAACGAAAAATTCCTGACCCAGTTCTGTTATATATGAAGTTTGGTAGTAGTTCTTAGTTTCGATTGTCCAACATTCCGACGCTTTAGTACCATATCGCGTGATTCCACAACAATTACCACTGCGACTTCGTTGAGACTTCAAATTACGTTATTTTAAAGAATCCGATATATATCTGTGTATTCGTATTTAATTTTGATTGGATTGTATTGGAAAAAGTAAAAAGGAGAAATTTCATCTTGCAACCAGCGCAGCATATGTCGGGGGTTTCCGATTGAAGCTTCAATTCATTGCAATGCGGGCATACGATAGACAATGAACCGATATCAACCCAGCAAAAAGCTTTGTAGGCGATTACGAATACGTATTTGATAGCAGCGCGTTTCAAGTCTACAGAATTTGAGGTGCTAATTGTACAGCGTGAACCTGTGCAATACAAGCACATGTCTACAAATGACGTGTACATCGTGTAAAGTTTGATCGTCTAATAGAAGGTATGAGTCAAGAAAATAATGGTTTTTTAAAGTTTGGAACTGATCATTGCCTATTGACTATTGCCTATTATTGTACGGCTGAGATTTTTTGCCATAACAAAATCAAATAAAAATATTTTTTACGCGATCGCGTGTTGATTTTAACAAGGGCTGGGTAGATTTAGCTGAAATTTTTTCAGTTTTCGTATTTGCCAGGAGTGGAATTTCACAAAATGTTCCTTAGTTAAAGCACTGGAAAATACAAAAAACTTAACAAAATTTAATCAAAACTTTCCAGTCGTTATCAAAATTAAAACTTCCAATACGCCAGCAGGCTCGTTCAGGTGCATCAATTCGAATTTACCTATAACTGAAAGCACAGTTGTTTGTTAGAAACGCTTTTTGGAGTCTTTCTGAGAATGAGAGCCAGATAGCGCAGCAATTTAGTACAGCCCACGACTCTCTGTAATTGAAAATAAAAATGTAGGATTAGTCAAGGCCAAAATGTGGCCAAAACTTCAATTCATTCAATCGACGTACTGAGTGGTCAGTGATACGGTAGTATTTGTCGGTCTTTATTGCAGCTCCACTTCCCCCAATAGACTAATTGGGATGGACTTTGATGGTACGTTGAACTAAATGATTCCTGGGTAAGATGACTGGATGGCGGACAGCAAACTACAATGAAAATTGAGACGCCAAGCGTGGGGGCTTGCTCAGATCAGCCAGAAGGTATCCCATACAAAGAAATGTCAGCCAGATGCCAAACGTTTGTCTTGACTTAGATACCGACACTTTATTTCTCGATGATAGCGAATTTCACGCCGATAAACGCTGACGAAGGCCTTTATGCGAAGACAGCTTCTCTTTGCGCATCCGTTGGAGAAAGGTTTTGGACTTTGTAACTACAGGTCAGACTATTCCAAGAGGGTCGAAGTTGACAAGTTGACAAGTAAGGAACTGAGTGCCTGCAAGGATGCGTCGGTTATTGATGGTTCGAAAACGAGAATATATGTAGGTTGATCAGTAGCCGGTTTTGGAGCTAGTTCTTATGGTGTTTAGGCATCGCTGCCTATGTCCAAGTTCCAACTAGAATTGGCAGGCATATTTTGAATGTCCCAATTGTAATTAATATTTGGATAAAGTTTGTTGCTGCCAAATCATATTAGACTCCTGAGAGTGAGAGCCTTGGTAATCGCATAAGGCGTGGAGACGGACACCCAAAAGTAAAGAAATTAACAGCAATTGATCGATAATTGCATCACAAGTAAGTCCCCGAGCAAAAAAAAATTATTGAAAATAAAACAAAATTGTTCTGCCACCAAAATACAAATAGAACTAATTGATTTAGTTGTGCGGAGCTTCAAGTTATAGAAAACCTTTCGCGAGAACACCGACAAAATCCAACCAAACGGGGAGTATTTGATTTTCTGCAGCGAAGACAACCAATTTTTAATTTATTACTGCAAAAAGGGGTGTTCCCGATCAACTCGAAGAAGTACGTCGTGGATTTGATACACTTTGCATATCGGTTAAAATTTAAAAACAAACAAAAAATTAACTCTTACGAGGATCTGATCTCTCTTTCATAGTTTCCGAATATGGTACAGAACCTGACAATGTTTTATCCAATTTTTCATATGGGAGAAAACTAGTTCAACCATCTTTTTCATTGGTGGAATTCATTCAAAGCCTCCATATCTCATTTTTCACTTCCAAAATAATTGTAAATAATATATTCCTGAACTCTGTATAAGCTGTTCGATCAACACACACACGCTATCGATAGGCCAACTACCAATATGAATAAACGCAGCGAAAAAACGAGAGGGAACGTTGTTCTACTTTATACCCTGTACTCAGCCAGTATTGTATATATTAGCTTACGATTTATGTAATTTATTATATTATATATTATATGTTCGCAAAAGCGACGATTTTGGCACAAATGGAAAACTACAAAATGCCAGATTTTTATATATTAAAAGTTATCTGTTTCCATATGGTTTTTACTTCTGGCTTCTACATTTCTACATGTACATGTAGAACTACTCATACGAGACGTGTAAGTGTGTGCGAGAAAGAGAGGAAATGAGTAAGCGCTTGGCAGACGTTGCTAGGTCGCTTATTAATTCCGCAAGTGTTCCCTGAAAATACGACCTGGCATACGAAAGAATTGTTCCTGGCTACTAGGATCCAGGCTACTAGGATCCACATCGAAAGACCCAATGTCAACAGTTATCCCAGCCTGCAGTTCTTAGAAAATTAGCTATCTTTCTGGGACATATCGTGGACATTTTCGAAATGTCTGCTATGAAGGGCGAGCCCAAGTGTTGTAGCCTTCTTCTGCTAAGATCGACATATCGAACTGGAACCTACCTGCCGTTGGCAGATGAATCGTTTCATACGATCAGGCGTATTGATCTTCTGCTGGAAATTGAAACCTTCTATGGAGCACTAGCTGTTGGACAGATTCGCATTGGTCCCAACCTTCCCACTCTACAAAAGATTCTGATTGCTTTGATTGTTGCTTGTGCTTTGCGACTGCAGAGGAGTCGATCGATGAAAACCTGCAGTAACTATGGAAAGTTGACTCGATTGTCGACCGACGTGAGTCAATTCTTCCAAATCATCGTCGCTGTGAGGAACACTACAGGGTTACAACACAAAAGGATGCCAGTGGTCGAACTGTCGTTCTCTTGCCATTCTAAAAAGACTCAGGATACTTTGGAAGTTCGGTGGATACAGCTCGAAGTTGATTCGTTGCCATTGAGAGACGTCTCTCTCGTCTACTGGACATTCGGTTGCAGTACAAATCATTCATGCAGTAGTATGAAAGTCTCGGCCATATGTCCCTCGTATCGAATCCTAACTTGGAGGAACCTCAGAAGATGTACTCGCCTAATCGTAACTTCGATGTTTACGTACATGTCGATGGAGTAATGCTGAAACAACTAGCGATATGACTTGACTTGCAAACGAATTTGTCGTTGAATTGACCATCTATATTAGGAGGTGATAAGCATCCTTTCCACGACAGAAAGTCAATGGGTATTAAAATTTGAAAATTCAACTGAAACTAACAAAAACTGAAATTCCTCTGACGATGAAGTGATTCTGTTGGTGGTAGCATATATTTCTGCCGAAAAATAGGAACAAGGAGTACATCGCAGACAGAGGCACAAAAATGTCAAAATTATCAAAATGCTTATTTTCCGTGATCTGCCAAAGACATGATCTTGCCTCAACTGCTTTTATTAAAGCAATTTTCTTCTCATGTTGAAAATTTCCTTCTCTCTTGTTTATTTTCGCACAGTTTTTTCGTCCATCTTTTAGCTTCCTCCATCGTCAGCTGTGCTCTCAGTCCAAAATCGAATCGGTAGGCCAACTTACTTATCCATAAGAATTTGTGGATATCATTTAGTTTTCTGGATACTGAGGCAAATAAAACACAAACGAAAAATTCCTGACCCAGTTCTGTTATATATGAAGTTTGGTAGTAGTTCTTAGTTTCGATTGTCCAACATTCCGACGCTTTAGTACCATATCGCGTGATTCCACAACAATTACCACTGCGACTTCGTTGAGACTTCAAATTACGTTATTTTAAAGAATCCGATATATATCTGTGTATTCGTATTTAATTTTGATTGGATTGTATTGGAAAAAGTAAAAAGGAGAAATTTCATCTTGCAACCAGCGCAGCATATGTCGGGGGTTTCCGATTGAAGCTTCAATTCATTGCAATGCGGGCATACGATAGACAATGAACCGATATCAACCCAGCAAAAAGCTTTGTAGGCGATTACGAATACGTATTTGATAGCAGCGCGTTTCAAGTCTACAGAATTTGAGGTGCTAATTGTACAGCGTGAACCTGTGCAATACAAGCACATGTCTACAAATGACGTGTACATCGTGTAAAGTTTGATCGTCTAATAGAAGGTATGAGTCAAGAAAATAATGGTTTTTTAAAGTTTGGAACTGATCATTGCCTATTGACTATTGCCTATTATTGTACGGCTGAGATTTTTTGCCATAACAAAATCAAATAAAAATATTTTTTACGCGATCGCGTGTTGATTTTAACAAGGGCTGGGTAGATTTAGCTGTAATTTTTTCAGTTTTCGTATTTGCCAGGAGTGGAATTTCACAAAATGTTCCTTAGTTAAAGCACTGGAAAATACAAAAAACTTAACAAAATTTAACCAAAACTTTCCAGCCGTTATCAAAATTAAAACTTCCAATAAGCCAGCAGGCTCGTTCAGGTGCATCAATTCGAATTTACCTATAACTGAAAGCACAGTTGTTTGTTAGAAACGCTTTTTGGAGTCTTTCTGAGAATGAGAGCCAGATAGCGCAGCAATTTAGTACAGCCCACGACTCTCTGTAATTGAAAATAAAAATGTAGGATTAGTCAAGGCCAAAATGTGGCCAAAACTTCAATTCATTCAATCGACGTACTGAGTGGTCAGTGATACGGTAGTATTTGTCGGTCTTTATTGCAGCTCCACTTCCCCCAATAGACTAATTGGGATGGACTTAATTCAAGAAAAGCTTGAGGTCCAGTGCTAAGATTCTGCTTATGAGGGTTAAAGGACATTTATTTGATGGTACGTTGAACTAAATGATTCCTGGGTAAGATGACTGGATGGCGGACAGCAAACTACAATGAAAATTGAGACGCCAATCGTGGGGGGCTTGCTCAGATCAGCCAGAAGGTATCCCATACAAAGAAATGTCAGCCAGATGCCAAACGTTTGTCTTGACGTAGATACCGACACTTTACTTCTCGATGATATCGAATTTCACGCCGATAACAAGTAATTAGTAGTAATTAGTAATTAATTAGTAATTCCCGTAACTAGTAATTACTTTGCTTCTTTAGTTAGATTTGTTCTACTTTTCCTCGAACACTAGTCTAACACCTATCCTTCCTGCATGTCCGCGATCGGTTCGGTAAACGAGTCGCGCGTTATGCGGCAGCGCCCCTCGGTCGGTTGGGCGGGATGTGGGCTGCGTTCTTGCCTGGGATCCGCGCGTAACAGCCATCGGCTGGTGTCGCTTGGGCCACTTGATGGTGCAGTCATTGCACATCAACGTCCTAAAAAAAAAAAAAAAAAAAAAAAAATAAACGCTGACGAAGGCCTTTATGCGAAGACAGCTTCTCTTTGCGCATCCGTTGGAGAAAGGTTTTGGACTTTGTAACTACAGGTCAGACTATTCCAAGAGGGTCGAAGTTGACAAGTTGACAAGTTGACAAGTAAGGAACTGAGTGCCTGCAAGGATGCGTCGGTTATTGATGGTTCAAAAACGAGAATATATGTAGGTTGATCAGTAGCCGGTTTTAGAGCTAGTTCTTATGGTGTTTAGGCATCGCTGCCTATGTCCAAGTTCCAACTAGAATTGGCAGGCATATTTTGAATGTCCCAATTGTAGTTAATATTTGGATAAAGTTTGTTGCTGCCAAATCATATTAGACTCCTGAGAGTGAGAGCCTTGGTAATCGCATAAGGCGTGGAGACGGACACCCAAAAGTAAAGAAATTAACAGCAATTGATCGATAATTGCATCACAAGTAAGTCCCCGAGCAAAAAAAAATTATTGAAAATAAAACAAAATTGTTCTGCCACCAAAATACAAAGAGAACTAATTGATTTAGTTGTGCGGAGCTTAAAGTTATCGAAAACCTTTCGCGAGAACACCGACAAAATCCAACCAAACGGGGAGTATTTGATTTTCTGCAGCGAAGACAACCAATTTTTAATTTATTACTGCAAAAAGGGGTGTTCCCGATCAACTCGAAGAAGTACGTCGTGGATTTGATACACTTTGCATATCGGTTAAAATTTAAAAACAAACAAAAAATTAACTCTTACGAGGATCTGATCTCTCTTTCATAGTTTCCGAATATGGTACAGTACCTGACAATGTTTTATCCAATTTTTCATATGGGAGAAAACTAGTTCAACCATCATTTTCATTGGTGGAATTCATTCAAAGCCTCCATATCTCATTTTTCACTTCCAAAATAATTGTAAATAATATATTCCTGAACTCTGTATAAGCTGTTCTATCAACACACACACGCTATCGATAGGCCAACTACCAATATGAATAAACGCAGCGAAAAAACGAGAGGGAACGTTGTTCTACTTTATACCCTGTACTCAGCCAGTATTGTATATATTAGCTTACGATTTATGTAATTTATTATATTATATATTATATGTTCGCAAAAGCGACGATTTTGGCACAAATGGAAAACTACAAAAAATTATGTCGCATCCAATGCCAGATTTTTATATATTAAAAGTTATCTGTTTCCATATGGTTTTTACATCTGGCTTCTACATTTCTACATGTACATGTAGAACTACTCATACGAGACGTGTAAGTGTGTGCGAGAAAGAGAGGAAATGAGTAAGCGCTTGGCAGACGTTGCGTAGCGGCTGAAATTTATTTTTTTCTTTCTGGCTATAGTATTAGTTCGACATAATCCAGATTCGGCAATATATCTAAAAAAAAGCCCATACTCCACATATTTTCGTCCTTTGTTTTCGCATTGCTGAATATCCGGCTTTATTGCTTTTAATTGATTTTCTGTTTCCTTTTCAGGACTCAACTTTTGACTAGGAAAAGGTCAGCGGATATTCAAGACGATCTCAAATTAAAAAGAAATAAATTATAATGTGCATCATCGATATGTTCGACTCAGTTCCATACAGCAAGCATTTTTTATTTTATTGCTATTGATGTTAAAAAAAAGCATAATTAACAAATAATGTTGATAGCTTAAATAAAAAGAATTGTTGATTTATCAAGAATAATTCAGGATTAAAGGTTTTTGTATTTGGAGCAATGAAATATTTGTGTGAAATGGGCGATCAAACACAAATTCTTGGCCCAAAATTGTTTTTTTTTTTTTATTTTTTTTTACTAATTTTTAAGAAACTTTTTCATAGAAAAGTAAATTTTTTTTAAGCCTATAAAGTCTTTTTTTTAATAAAGCCATGCCACATAGTCATTTAAAAACAAACCACATGTAATTTTGTGCACGCGTTGGTGTGGTTTTGCAGAGACACACACAAATTTTTTCAACAAATTTATAGTATAGATAATTCAGGTTTAAAGATCGACAAGTATTAGATAAACTATGAACTTATATATCAATATTTTATAATATAATTTAATTTCTTGAGGTCTCATTGTCGATATCTTTACTATGTTAAATTAAGCTTATGTAGTGCGTAGATGTTCCTCCAGTCCGCTACTGATCGCCTTGATGGGGTACGGTAGTTGGTTCTGACTGTGCTGTAGTATTTGTATTTAAAACGTAGTATTTCTAATCCTTTTTGGCGTACTTAACTTAAGTCTTTTGTAACGGCGCCTGAAGCGACTCGTGTCAGAGTTTTATTTTTAAGGGTCTATGGGTCTATAGAGGGTAATTTTAGCTACAAAATGTAAAGTTAAAAGCTATGTAGATGTAACAAGATTCAGACAGCTGACATCGCAACAAGAGTTGTATAAAGGTGACATGTTGTAAACAGGTACTTTTGAAGATGGGTAGGTCAAACGCAGAGTTGCATGGTATGAGTATGAGCCTCACAGCGAGTTGACAGGTGGACAAGGACTGCCAATGATAGTTATGGCTAGGTCGCTTACTAATTCCGCAAGTGTTCCCTGAAAATACGACCTGGCATACGAAGGAATTGTTCCTGGCTACTAGGATCCACGTATTTTTCGGTGGATTGTGAAACCGCGGTCTGTTAATGTTTTTTTTTATGGGTACCTTTAAGGAGTCTGAGTGCACCCTCAAGATGTTGTAGAGGTGCAACCCAGGGCTGCCGACCATAGACTGGAAGGTAGTGAAGGTTGGGCTAGGTTTCCACATCGAAAGACCCAATGTCAACAGTTATCCCAGCCTGCAGTTCTTAGAAAATTAGCTATCTTTCTGGGACATATCGTGGACATTTTCGAAATGTCTGCTATGAAGGGCGAGCCCAAGTGTAGTAGCCTTCTTCTGCTAAGATCGACATATCGAACTGGAACCTACCTGCCGTTGGCAGATGAATCGTTTCATACGATCAGGCGGATTGATCTTCTGCTGGAAATTGAAACCTTCTATGGAGCACTAGCTGTTGGACAGATTCGCATTGGTCCCAACCTTCCCACTCTACAAAAGATTCTGATTGCTTTGATTGTTGCTTGTGCTTTGTGACTGCAGAGGAGTCGATCGATGAAAACCTGCAGTAACTATGGAAAGTTGACTCGATTGTCGACCGACGTGAGTCAATTCTTCCAAATCATCGTCGCTGTGAGGAACACTACAGGGTTACAACACAAAAGGATGCCAGTGGTCGAATTGTCGTTCACTTGCCATTCTAAAAAGACTCAGGATACTTTGGAAGTTCGGTGGACACAGCTCGAAGTTGATTCGTTGCCATTGAGAGATGTCTCTCTCGTCTACTGGACATTCGGTTGCAGTACAAATCATTCATGCAGTAGTATGAATGTCTCGGCCATATGTCCCTCGTATCGAATCCTAACTTGGAGGAACCTCAGAAGATGTACTCGCCTAATCGTAACTTCGATGTTTACGTACATGTCGATGGAGTAATGCTGAAACAACTAGCGATATGACTTGACTTGCAAACGAATTTGTCGTTGAATTGACCATCTATATTAGGAGGTGATAAGCATCCTTTCCACGACAGAAAGTCAATGGGTATTAAAATTTGAAAATTCAACTGAAACTAACAAAAACTGAAATTCATCTGACGATGAAGTGATTCTGTTGGTGGTGGCATATATTTACGCCGAAAAATAGGAAGAAGGAGTACATCGCAGACAGAGGCACAAAAATGTCAAAATTATCAAAATGCATATTTTCCGTGATCTGCCAAAGACATGATCTTGCCTCAACTGCTTTTATTAAAGCAATTTTCTTCTCATGCTGAAAATTTGCATCTCTCTTGTTTATTTTCGCACAGTTTTTTCGTCCATCTTTTAGCTTCCTCCATCGTCAGCTGTGCTCTCAGTCCAAAATCGAATCGGTAGGCCAACTTACTTATCCATAAGAATTTGTGGATATCATTTAGTTTTCTGGATACTGAGGCAAATAAAACACAAACGAAAAATTCCTGACCCAGTTTTTTTATATATGAAGTTTGGTAGTAGTTCTTAGTTTCGATTGTCCAACATTCCGACGCTTTAGTACCATATCGCGTGATTCCACAACAATTACCCCTGCGACTTCGTTGAGACTTCAAATTACGTTATTTTAAAGAATCCGATATATATCTGTGTATTCGTATTTAATTTTGATTGGATTGTATTGGAATAAGTAAAAAGGAGAAATTTCATCTTGCCACCAGCGCAGCATATGTCGGGGGTTTCCGATTGAAGCTTCAATTCATTGCAATGCGGGCATACGATAGACAATGAACCGATATCAACCCAGCAAAAAGCTTTGTAGGCGATTACGAATACGTATTTGATAGCAGCGCGTTTCAAGTCTACAGAATTTGAGGTGCTAATTGTACAGCGTGAACCTGTGCAATATAAGCACATGTCTACAAATGACGTGTACGTCGTGTAAAGTTTGATCGTCTAATAGAAGGTATGAGTCAAGAAAATAATGGTTTTTTAAAGTTTGGAACTGATCATTGCCTATTGACTATTATTGTACGGCTGAGATTTTTTGCCATAACAAAATCAAATAAAAATATTTTTTACGCGATCGCGTGTTGATTTTAACAAGGGCTGGGTAGATTTAGCTGAAATTTTTTCAGTTTTCGTATTTGCCAGGAGTGGAATATCACAAAATGTTCCTTAGTTAAAGCACTGGAAAATACAAAAAACTTAACAAAATTTAACCAAAACTTTCCAGCCGTTATCAAAATTAAAACTTCCAATAAGCCAGCAGGCTCGTTCAGGTGCATCAATTCGAATTTACCTATAACTGAAAGCACAGTTGTTTGTTAGAAACGCTTTTTGGAGTCTTTCTGAGAATGAGAGCCAGATAGCGCAGCAATTTAGTACAGCCCACGACTCTCTGTAATTGAAAATAAAAATGTAGGATTAGTCAAGGCCAAAATGTGGCCAAAACTTCAATTCATTCAATCGACGTACTGAGTGGTCAGTGATACGGTAGTATTTGTCGGTCTTTATTGCAGCTCCACTTCCCCCAATAGACTAATTGGGATGGACTTAATTCAAGAAAAGCTTGAGGTCCAGTGCTAAGATTCTGCTTATGAGGGTTAAAGGACATTTATTTGATGGTACGTTGAACTAAATGATTCCTGGGTAAGATGACTGGATGGCGGACAGCAAACTACAATGAAAATTGAGACGCCAATCGTGGGGGGCTTGCTCAGATCAGCCAGAAGGTATCCCATACAAAGAAATGTCAGCCAGATGCCAAACGTTTGTCTTGACTTAGATACCGACACTTTATTTCTCGATGATAGCGAATTTCACGCCGATAAACGCTGACGAAGGCCTTTATGCGAAGACAGCTTCTCTTTGCGCATCCGTTGGAGAAAGGTTTTGGACTTTGTAACTACAGGTCAGACTATTCCAAGAGGGTCGAAGTTGACAAGTTGACAAGTAAGGAACTGAGTGCCTGCAAGGATGCGTCGGTTATTGATGGTTCGAAAACGAGAATATATGTAGGTTGATCAGTAGCCGGTTTTGGAGCTAGTTCTTATGGTGTTTAGGCATCGCTGCCTATGTCCAAGTTCCAACTAGAATTGGCAGGCATATTTTGAATGTCCCAATTGTAGTTAATATTTGGATAAAGTTTGTTGCTGCCAAATCATATTAGACTCCTGAGAGTGAGAGCCTTGGTAATCGCATAAGGCGTGGAGACGGACACCCAAAAGTAAAGAAATTAACAGCAATTGATCGATAATTGCATCACAAGTAAGTCCCCGAGCAAAAAAAAATTATTGAAAATAAAACAAAATTGTTCTGCCACCAAAATACAAATAGAACTAATTGATTTAGTTGTGCGGAGCTTCAAGTTATCGAAAACCTTTCGCGAGAACACCGACAAAATCCAACCAAACGGGGAGTATTTGATTTTCTGCAGCGAAGACAACCAATTTTTAATTTATTACTGCAAAAAGGGGTGTTCCCGATCAACTCGAAGAAGTATGTCGTGGATTTGATACACTTTGCATATCGGTTAAAATTTAAAAACAAACAAAAAATTAACTCTTACGAAGATCTGATAATCTCTTTTTCATAGTTTCAGAATATGGTACAGAACCTGACAATGTTTTATCCGATTTTTCATATGGGAGAAAACTAGTTCAACCATCTTTTTCATTGGTGGAATCATTTTTAGTGCCAATGCGCCCATTCAAAGCCTCCATATCTCACTTTTCACTTCCAAAATAATTGTAAATAATATATTCCTGAACTCTGTATAAGCTGTTCTATCAACACACACACGCTATCGATAGGCCAACTACCAATATGAATAAACGCAGCGAAAAAACGAGAGGGAACGTTGTTCTACTTTATACCCTGTACTCAGCCAGTATTGTATATATTAGCTTACGATTTATGTAATTTATTATATTATATATTATATGTTCGCAAAAGCAACGATTTTGGCACAAATGGAAAACTACAAAATGCCAGATTTTTATATATTAAAAGTTATCTGTTTCCATATGGTTTTTACATCTGGCTTCTACATTTCTACATGTACATGTAGAACTACTCATACGAGACGTGTAAGTGTGTGCGAGAAAGAGAGGAAATGAGTAAGCGCTTGGCAGACGTTGCGTAGCGGCTGAAATTTAATTTGTTCTTTCTGGCTATAGTATTAGTTCGACATAATCCAGATTCGGCAATATATCTAAAAAAAAGCCCATATTCCACATATTTTCGTCCTTTGTTTTCGCATTGCTGAATATCCGGCTTTATTGCTTTTAATTGATTTTCTGTTTCCTTTTCAGGACTCAACTTTTGACTAGGAAAAGGTCAGCGGATATTCAAGACGATCTCAAATTAAAAAGAAATAAATTATAATGTGCATCATCGATATGTTTGACTCAGTTCCATACAGCAAGCATTTTTTATTTTATTGCTATTGATGTTAAAAAAAAGCATAATTAACAAATAATGTTGATAGCTTAAATAAAAAGAATTGTTGATTTATCAAGAATATTTCAGGATTAAAGGTTTTTGTATTTGATGAAATATTTGTGTGAAATGGGCGATCAAACACAAATTCTTGGCCCAAAATTGTGTTTTTTTTGTTTTTTTTTTTTTACTAATTTTTAAAAAATTTTTTCATAGAAAAGTACATTTTTTTTAAGCTTATAAAGTCTGTTTTTTAATAAAGCCATGTTTAATAAAACAAACCACATGTAATTTTGTGCACGCGTTGGTGTGGTTTTACAGAGACACACACAAATTTTTTCAACAAATGTATAGTATAGATAATTCAGGTTTAAAGGTCGACAAGTATTAGATAAACTATGAACTTATATATCAATATTTTATAATATAATTTAATTTCTTGAGGTCTCATTGTCGATATCTTTACTATGTTAAATTAAATTAAAGGTCGACAAGTATTAGATAAACTATGAACTTATATATCAATATTTTATAATATAATTTAATTTCTTGAGGTCTCATTGTCGATATCTTTACTATGTTAAATTAAGCTTATGTAGTGCGTAGATGTACCTCCAGTCCGCTACTGATCGTCTTGATGGGGTACGGTAGTTGGTTCTGACTGTGCTGTAGTATTTGTATTTAAAACGTAGTATTTCTAATCCTTTTTGGCGTAATTAACTTAAGTCTTTTGTAACGGCGCCTGAAGCGACTCGTGTCAGAGTTTTATTTTTAAGGGTTAAGGGATAATTCGATAGCGTTACATGGGTCCTATAGAGGTTAATTTTAGCTACAAAATGTAAAGTTAAAAGCTATGTAGATGTAACAAGATTCAGACAGCTGACATCGCAACAAGAGTTGTATAAAGGTGACATGTTGTAAACAGGTACTTTTGAAGATGGGTAGGTCAAACGCAGAGTTGCATGGTATGAGTATGAGCCTTACAGCGAGTTGACAGGTGGACAAGGACTGCCAATGATAGTTAAGGCTAGGTCGCTTATTAATTCCGCAAGTGTTTCCTGAAAATACGACCTGGCATACGAAAGAATTGTTCCTGGCTACTAGGATCCACGTATTTTTCGGTGGATTGTGAAACCGAGGTCTGTTAATGTTTTTTTTATGGGTACCTTTAAGGAGTCTGAGTGCAACCTCAAGATGTTGTAGAGGTGCAACCCAGGGCTGCCGACCATAGACTGGAAGGTAGTGAAGGTTGGGCTAGGTTTCCAGTTGTCCAAGCGGCTGCGCCCCTCGGTCGGTTGGGTGGGAGGTGGGCTGCTTTCTTGCCTGGGATCCGCGCGTAACAGCCATCGGCTGGTGTCGCTTGGGCCACTTGATGGTGCAGTCATTGCACATCAACGTCCTAAAGTAATACCCATTGACTTCCTGTCGTGGAAAGGATGCCTATCACCTCCTAATATAGATGGTCAATTCAACGACAAATTCGTTTGCAAGTCAAGTCATATCGCTAGTTGTTTCAGCATTACTCCATCGACATCTACGTAAACATCGTAGTTACGATTAGCCGAGTACATCTTCTGAGGTTCCTCCAAGTTAGGATTCGATACGAGGGACATATGGCCGAGACTTTCATACTCCTGCATGAATGATTTGTACTGCAACCGAATGTCCAGTAGACGAGAGAGACGTCTCTCAATGGCAACGAATCAACTTCGAGCTGTATCCACCGAACTTCCAAAGTATCCTGAGTCTTTTTAGAATGGCAAGAGAACGACAGTTCGACCACTGGCATCCTTTTGTGTTGTAACCCTGTAGTGTTCCTCACAGCGACGATGATTTGGAAGAATTGACTCACGTCGGTCGACAATCGAGTCAACTTTCCATAGTTACTGCAGGTTTTCATCGATCGACTCCTCTGCAGTCACAAAGCACAAGCAACAATCAAAGCAATCAGAATCTTTTGTAGAGTGGGAAGGTTGGGACCAATGCGAATCTGTCCAACAGCTAGTGCTCCATAGAAGGTTTCAATTTCCAGCAGAAGATCAATCCGCCTGATCGTATGAAACGATTCATCTGCCAACGGCAGGTAGGTTCCAGTTCGATATGTCGATCTTAGCAGAAGAAGGCTACTACACTTGGGCTCGCCCTTCATAGCAGACATTTCGAAAATGTCCACGATATGTCCCAGAAAGATAGCTAATTTTCTAAGAACTGCAGGCTGCAGGCTAACGCGCGACTCGTTAACCAAACCGATCGCGGGCATGCATGAAAGATAGGTGTTAGACTAGTGTTCGAGGAAAAGTAGAACTAATCTTACTAAAGAAACGAAGTAATTACTAATTACGGGAAAGATATAAGAGTGAAAGTAATTTAAGACTAGCAAGGGAGTTAGTGGTAGATATAATATGATAGAGGGAATTATAATCCGAGCATAGGACCCTAAATGGTTCATGCAAGGAGTAATTCGATCTACAAAGCGGAAGAAACAAAGGTGTATAATTTCTAGTGCTTCTAATAGGAATCGTGAAGTTTATGCGGCTCAACAGGTCAGGGCTATCTACGTCACTCTTGATCAAGTTGTGCACAAAAATCACACCAAGCATTTTCCTACGATTAGCTAAGGTTGGAAGGTTTATTAAAAGCAATCTATTAGAGTAAGATAGCAGTCTCACACTTGCATCCCAGTTGAGGCCGCGAAGAGCAAAAAGTAAAAAGTTTTTCTGAACTGATTCTATACGGTCACGATGTACGTTGTACTGAGGGCACCATACACAAGAGCCGTATTCTAAAATCGGACGAACCAGTGAGGTGTAGAGAGTCTTTGTTATATAGGGGTCGTCAAATTCCTTTGACCACCTCTTTATAAACCCAAGCACGCCCATGGCCTTATTCACCATGGTAGAAATGTGTTCTGAAAACTTTAACTTGGGATCTAATAGAACACCAAGATCATCAACCCGGGTAATTCTCTCAAGAGAACCACCACACCTTACACCCTGTAAGGAACCAGAAAGGCGCTGGAGCGATGAAAAGTCATTACTTTACTTTTTGAAGCATTAAGGTTTAACAAATTTGCACAACACCAAGACTGAAATCTATCGAGATCGGATTGCACGGATTACTGGACACAGAGCTTAACATCATCCGCATACATTAGTACTCGATAGTATGTTAATACAGAAGGTAGGTCATTTATAAAGAGAGTAAAGAGTAAGGGGCCTAGATGGCTGCCCTGAGGTACACCCGATGTCACCATAACTGGAGAGGATAGGGAGTTTTTGAAAAGGACTCTTTGAGACCTGGAGCAAAGGTATCTCAGGAGATTGGGCGGGAACCCTAGAAGGTCGAGCTTTTGTGCTAGGAGGGAATGGTTTACAGAATCGAACGCTTTACTAAAATCGGTGTAAACAACATCCGTCTGCAAATTACCTTGAAAGCCTTTTATTATAAAGGAGGTTGGAGATATAAGTGATATAAGTTGGAGATATAAGTGATCTGCATAGGTGCTGCAGGTGCGGAGTTAAAATTTTCTCAAAAACTTTAGGAATAGCGGATAACTTAGATATACGTCTATAGTGCGTTGCGTCAGACTTGCTACCTTTCTTATGAAGAGGAATTATAAAAGACTCCTTCCATATCGGGGGAAAGCATGAAGAATTTATAGATAGGTTGAATAGTTTAAGCAACGGCCCACACAGAGACTCGGCACAGTATCTGAGTACACAGCCGGGAACTCCGTCCGGACCCGGTGAGAACACCGGCTTTACTGTTCGTAGATCATGAAGCAACGAGCTTTCATTTAGCAAAGAACTGAAAATGCCGTTCGACTTCGGTAAACCGTATGGATACGGCTGACCAGAGTAAACGTCCTGCGAATAGGTAGTTTGGAAAAAACGGGCAAAAAGATCGGCAATTGCCTGATCATTATCTGCCGGCGTATTACGGAAGGTGTGTGGTGTGCGGACGTTCTACGCTTACTGTTTTCGAAGCCGTAGAACTGTTTGGGGTCCTTAGAAAAACGGATCCTGCATCGAGATAGGTAATTCTTGTAGCATTGAGCGTTAAGAACTAAAATGTTTGACCGAGCTATTACATAATGAGAAAGAGAATAAGGGGAGCCAACTTCTTGAAATTTTTTATAACGTCTTGATTTTAAGTTTTTTAGATGGGATAACTCCTTGGTAAACCAAGGGGGTTTTCTTGATCTAATGGGACAGGAAAGTGGGACACAAGAGACAAAAAGTGAGTCCAGTACATCATAAAAAATGTTTGTGCCTGTCGTAACATCACTGCACAAATATAAAGCGGACCAATCAAAATCCCTAATGAGATTATTAAGCTTCTTAAACTCGGCTTTACGGAAGCAGCGGACACTTTGGGGTGGTCTACCCGACCGATCCAATACAGTTCGTCCGAGGTCGAACGACACTTCGAAAGTAGGATGGTAGGCATCTTCAGGTATAGTGAGCGGGGGGACTCGAGTCCCCCCCCAACGCTAAGGTCGGATCCGTTACAAAGCACAGATCAAGAAATCGACCCAGGGAATTTTTAACATGGTTAACTTGAGACAGAGACAGGTCAATCAAGCCGTCAACAACGTCGTGACGTGCCATGGGTACCAGGCTATTAGACTCATTTGCCGAAGACCAAACAATTCCTGGCAAGTTGAAGTCACCAAGAACTATCATGTGATCTTTGTCAGATAGCGAGGAAGAAATAGCGGTTAGGGCGGACAAATGCTGCTCGTAAATTGCGATATCCGAAGAAGGTGGAATATACGAACAAGTTATGAAAACTGAGAAAGCGGGAAGAATCAGTTTTACACACAGAAATTCCAGTTCCTGCTGGATCTGGACTGTGAAAAGTTCCGACGTGAAGTTTGAGTCCACAGCAATCAGAACCCCTCCTGCACGTCGACACGAACGATCCTTTCTAAAAGTTGTGTACCGACCTGCCAAAACTTCGGAACTAAGAATGTCCGGCTTTAACCAGGTTTCGGTAAACACAATAACGTTGGATGCAAATGCGACACTATCCAGGAAAAGAGAAGGGAAGATGACGAAGGAGCACTGGTCTGATTTGTTGGCAGAGTTATTGGGGGCTTAGTCTTCTTCTTTGCCTTAAACTCCTTCACCACCAAATGCTCCGGCCAAAATTTGGCTGAACAGATGGTGTTAAAGTGAGTTTGGGAGACACTTATTTTAAAAGAAGCTATCTCCCTGGCATAAGAAAAGTTGAACTTTTCCACCTTGAAATCAACGGCTTGTATGCGGCTTTGAATATAAGCCGTCACATCTTTAATTGTGGAGTCAGGGGCAAGTCGTGAGACAAAAACTTGTCTCTTTGGTGGGATCCCGACCAATCTTGGCACCACAGGCCTATCACCTGTGATGGTAATACCCGGTGGTCTGGGTCGTATATTGACTGGTGGGGTCGGAATTGCGGGGACAGCTAATGAATTTGACACTACGGACACGGAAACCTGAGAAAGCGGGAAGAATCAGTTTTACACACAGAAATTCCAGTTCCAGCTGGACGGCCTTGGCTGCATGCTCTCCGACGCGATAAATTCGGCTACCGAATTTTCATCACCAGCAGCTGTCGTTGCCTTTGGAGTGGCGAACGAAATCAACTGCTGCACTTTTGGGGTGGTCGGAGTCAGCTTGTCAACATCGGCCGGTCGAGGGGCAGTCGGCACATGCAGATCCCGCGGAGTGACCTTTTTGCGCCTAGGAGACTCAGTCAGTAGTTTGAGACCACTGAACTGAGACTCCATGGCTAGGAGCCGATCGCACTGCTCTTTAAAGCCCACGGTCAGCTCCTTAAAGCCCTTCCGGGTCTGCCTCATAAATGCTGCCATCTCCCCTTCAACCGGACGGCATGCCTCACAGCTGTAATGCCATTTCTTTTGGAGATGGCATCACCCACGAGACCGGAGAACCCGGCGCATTTAGCGTGCACTACGCTATCGCATAGCCAGCAGGGGATACTCGGCTGGTCATGGGTGATCTGCTTCTTGCAGGTTTTCTTGGCACAGACAACTGCGTATTCCATTATGAGAAATATAAAAAAATAAAATTTCCAAACAAATATATATCAGACCAGTGTGCCCGATAAGCGATGAAAGCGCAATAAGAAAGAGAGAAGAGCGGTTTCTGCAGCTTCAGTTAAGAGAGAGAGAGAGAGAGAGCGCTACTACACAGAACGTATTGAGAGCGAGAGAGGAAGAACAGTTATGTTAGTTTGGGTAATAGGGAGAGAGTGATAAAAGCAATAGAGCAGATCAACTAGGTGAGAGCGGCAGATTTTGATTCTGTGTGTACTTACGAAAAGAAACAACAAAACACAATGACTACCGACACAGGAAAATAATTAAATTATGTCTAAAAACACAATTAAAGGGCGTGCACTCGCGTTTAAGGAGAAGCTCTAAGCAAGTAGGCAATTTATAGTTTATTTATATTGGTATGTTCAAAAAACACCGGCTGTTTATTAAAGATAATAGGCAGGTAAGCGGAGCGCAAAACAAAAACACGTCAGACTTCTACAAAGAAATTTGAAAATTCAACTGAAACTAACAAACACTGAAATTCATCTGACGATGAAGTGATTCTGTTGGTTTTGGCATATATTTCTGCCGAAAAATAGGAACAAGGAGTACATCGCAGACAGAGGCACAAAAATGTCAAAATTATCAAAATGCTTATTTTCCGTGATCTGCCAAAGACATGATCTTGCCTCAACTGCTTTTATTAAAGCAATTTTCTTCTCATGTTGAAAATTTGCATCTCTCTTGTTTATTTTCGCACAGTTTTTTCGTCCATCTTTTAGCTTCCTCCATCGTCAGCTGTGCTCTCAGTCCACAATCGAATCGATAGGCCAACTTACTTATCCATAAGAATTTGTGGATATCATGTAGTTTTCTGGATACTGAGGCAAATAAAACACAAACGAAAAATTTCTTGCCCAGTTTTTTTTTATATGAAGTTTGGTAGTAGTTCTTAGTTTCGATTGTCCAACATTCCGACGCTTTAGTACCATATCGCGTGATTTCACAAAAATTACCCCTGCGACTTCGTTAAGACTTCAAATTACGTTATTTTAAAGAATCCGATATATATCTGTGTATTCGTATTTAATTTTGATTGGATTGTATTGGAATAAGTAAAAAGGAGAAATTTCATCTTGCCACCAGCACAGCATATGTCGGGGGTTTCCGATTGAAGCTTCAATTCATTGCAATGCGGGCATACGATAGACAATGAACCGATATCAACCCAGCAAAAAGCTTTGTAGGCGATTACGAATACGTATTTGATAGCAGCGCGTTTCAAGTCTACAGAATTTGAGGTGCTAATTGTACAGCGTGAACCTGTGCAATATAAGCACATGTCTACAAATGACGTGTACGTCGTGTAAAGTTTGATCGTCTAATAGAAGGTATGAGTCAAGAAAATAATGGTTTTTTAAAGTTTGGAACTGATCATTGCCTATTGACTATTGCCTATTATTGTACGGCTGAGATTTTTTGCCATAACAAAATCAAATAAAAATATTTTTTACGCGATCGCGTGTTGATTTTAACAAGGGCTGGGTAGATTTAGCTGAAATTTTTTCAGTTTTCGTATTTGCCAGGAGTGGAATTTCACAAAATGTTCCTTAGTTAAAGCACTGGAAAATACAAAAAACTTAACAAAATTTAACCAAAACTTTCCAGCCGTTCTCAAAATTAAAACTTCCAATACGCCAGCAGGTTCGTTCAGGTGCATCAATTCGAATTTACCTATAACTGAAAGCACAGTTGTTTGTTAGAAACGCTTTTTGGAGTCTTTCTGAGAATGAGAGCCAGATAGCGCAGCAATTTAGTACAGCCCACGACTCTCTGTAATTGAAAATAAAAATGTAGGATTAGTCAAGGCCAAAATGTGGCCAAAACTTCAATTCATTCAATCGACGTACTGAGTGGTCAGTGATACGGTAGTATTTGTCGGTCTTTATTGCAGCTCCACTTCCCCCAATAGACTAATTGGGATGGATTTAATTCAAGAAAAGCTTGAGGTCCAGTGCGAAGATTCTGCTTATGAGGGTTAAAGGACATTTATTTGATGGTACGTTGAACTAAATGATTCCTGGGTAAGATGACTGGATGGCGGACAGCAAACTACAATGAAAATTGAGACGCCAATCGTGGGGGCTTGCTCAGATCAGCCAGAAGGTATCCCATACAAAGAAATGTCAGCCAGATGCCAAACGTTTGTCTTGACGTAGATACCGACACTTTACTTCTCGATGATAGCGAATTTCACGCCGATAAACGCTGACGAAGGCCTTTATGCGAAGACAGCTTCTCTTTGCGCATCCGTTGGAGAAAGGTTTTGGACTTTGTAACTACAGGTCAGACTATTCCAAGAGGGTCGAAGTTGACAAGTTGACAAGTAAGGAACTGAGTGCCTGCAAGGATGCGTCGGTTATTGATGGTTCGAAAACGAGAATATATGTAGGTTGATCAGTAGCCGGTTTTGGAGCTAGTTCTTATGGTGTTTAGGCATGGCTGCCTATGTCCAAGTTCCAACTAGAATTGGCAGGCATATTTTGCATGTCCCAATTGTAATTAATATTTGGATAAAGTTTGTTGCTGCCAAATCATATTAGACTCCTGAGAGTGAGAGCCTTGGTAATCGCATAAGGCGTGGAGACGGACACCCAAAAGTAAAGAAATTAACAGCAATTGATCGATAACTATTGAAAATAAAACAAAATTGTTTTTCCACCAAAATACAAAGAGAACTAATTGATTTAGTTGTGCGGAGCTTCAAGTTATCGAAAACCTTTCGCGAGAACACCGACAAAATCCAACCAAACGGGGAGTATTTGATTTTCTGCAGCGAGGACAACCAATTTTTAATTTATTACTGCAAAAAGGGGTGTTCCCGATCAACTCGAAGAAGTACGTCGTGGATTTGATACACTTTGCACATCGGTTAAAATTAAAAAACAAACAAAAATTTAACTCTTACGAGGATCTGATAATCTCTCTTTCATAGTTTCAGAATATGGTACAGCAACTTACAATGTTTTATCCGATTTTTCATATGGGAGAAAACTAGTTCAACCATCTTTTTTATAGGTGGAATCATTTTTAGTGCCAATGCGCCTATTCAAAGCCTCCATATCTCACTTTTCACTTCCAAAATAATTGTAAATAATATATTCCTGAACTCTGTATAAGCTGTTCGATCAACACACACACGCTATCGATAGGCCAACTACCAATATGAATAAACGCAGCGAAAAAACGAGAGGGAACGTTGTTCTACTTTATACCCTGTACTCAGCCAGTATTGTATATATTAGCTTACGATTTATGTAATTTATTATATTATATATTATATGTTCGCAAAAGCGACGATTTTGGCACAAATGGAAAACTACAAAAAATTATGTCGCATCCAATGCCAGATTTTTATATATTAAAAGTTATCTGTTTCCATATGGTTTTTACATCTGGCTTCTACATTTCTACATGTACATGTAGAACTACTCATACGAGACGTGTAAGTGTGTGCGAGAAAGAGAGGAAATGAGTAAGCGCTTGGCAGACGTTGCGTAGCGGCTGAAATTTAATTTGTTCTTTCTGGCTATAGTATTAGTTCGACATAATCCAGATTCGGCAATATATCTAAAAAAAAGCCCATACTCCACATATTTTCGTCCTTTGTTTTCGCATTGCTGAATATCCGGCTTTATTGCTTTTAATTGATTTTCTGTTTCCTTTTCAGGACTCAACTTTTGACTAGGAAAAGGTCAGCGGATATTCAAGACGATCTCAAATTAAAAAGAAATAAATTATAATGTGCATCATCGATATGTTTGACTCAGTTCCATACAGCAAGCATTTTTTATTTTATTGCTATTGATGTTAAAAAAAAGCATAATTAACAAATAATGTTGATAGCTTAAATAAAAAGAATTGTTGATTTATCAAGAATAATTCAGGATTAAAGGTTTTTGTATTTGATGAAATATTTGTGAATGGGCGGTAACCTAAATTAAAAACAAAGTTGGAATTAAACTTCTTTCAAAAAATAAATAAAATATAAATAAATTCATTCTTCTAAATGTTAAAACTAATAACAACAATAATAAAACAACATTTAATAAAAATAAATTTTTATAATTATTATATTTATTAACACTTTCTCTAGCCATTAATATTAATGCACAAATTCACAATCTTAACATAACTAAACCATAAGAAAGCATATCACAACCTAAAAAATAAGAAATTTCTGATCAATAATTTATAAAATTATTTATTAATAAAAAAATAAATCTAATAAAAAATAATAAAATTTGTACCATTCAATACATATTATTAATAAAACAAATTGGAGATAAGAATACTAAAAAAAATACTAATTTCAACATTATATAATTCTAAAAGATTGAAAATAATCATTCCCATGTGTACGAATTATTGATACTAAAATTGATAAACCAAGAGCTCCTTCACATACTCTGAAAGTTAAAAATATTATTCTAAAATAAACTTCATAGTTTAATATATTTAAATAAATAAATAATATAAAAAATAATATTAAAACAATAAATTCTAAACTTAATAGTATTGAAAGTAAATGTTTTCGATTAGAAACAAAACAAAATAAACCTAAAATAAATAAAATTATAGGTAATCTTCAGTATAAAATTATAATCATTAGTTTTAATAGTTTAATAAAAACATTGGTCTTGTAAATCAAAAATAAGATATAATCTTTTAAAACTTCAAGAGAAAAGAAATTTCTTTTTCATTAATCCCCAAAATTAATATTTTAAATAAACTACCTCTTGAAATTATTCAATTAATTTTATATTCATTAATTTTAACAACTTCAATTATTTTCTTAAATATAATTCATCCATTAGCTATAGGTTTAACTTTACTAATTCAAACAATTTTTATTTGTTTAATTTCAGGATTAATAGCTAAAAGTTTTTGATATTCTTATATTTTATTTCTGATTTTTTTAGGAGGTATACTAGTTTTATTCATTTATGTAACATCATTAGCTTCAAATGAAATATTTAATTTATCAATTAAATTAACTTTATTTTCAAGATTAATTTTATTTATTAATTTTATTTATTTCATTTTTTTTAATAAATATCGAAATAGACTCAATTTTTAATTAAAATTCTTATTTTTCAGAAAATTCTTTATCTTTAAATAAATTATATAATTTTTCTACTAATTTGATTACTATTTTATTAATAAATTATTTATTAATTACTTTAATTGTTGTAGTAAAAATTACTTAATTATTTAAGGGACCTCTTCGTATAATAAATTAATAATTAATGAATAAACCTTTACGAACCTATAAGCCATTATTTAAAATTGCTAATAACGCATTAGTAGATTTACCAGCACCTATTAATATTTCAAGATGATGAAATTTTGGTTCATTATTAGGATTATGTTTAATTATTCAAATTTTAACACGATTATTTTTAGCTATACATTATACAGCTGATGTAAATATGGCTTTTTACAGAGTTAATCATATTTTCCGAGATGTAAATTATGGTTGATTATTACGAACTTTACATGTTAACGGAGCATCATTTTTTTTTATTTGTATTTATCTTCATGTAGGTCGAAGTATATATTATGGATCTTATTTATTCACACCAACATGACTTGTAGGTGTAATTATTTTATTTTTAGTAATAGTAACAGCTTTTATAGGTTATGTTTTACCATGAGGACAAATATCTTTTTGAGGAGCAACTGTTATTACAAATTTATTATCAGCTGTACCTTACTTAGGAGTAGATTTAGTTCAATGAGTTTGAGGAGGATTTGCTGTTGATAATGAAACATTAACTCGATTTTTTACTTTTCACTTTATTTTACCATTTATTGTTTTAGCTATAACAATAATTCATTTATTATTTTTACACCAAACAGGATCTAATAACCCCATTGGATTAAATTCAAATATTGATAAAATTCCTTTTCATCCATATTTTACATTTAAGGATATTGTAGGATTTATTGTAATAATTTTTTTATTAATTTCTTTAGTTCTTATTAACCCTAATTTATTAGGAGACCCAGATAATTTTATCCCAGCTAATCCATTAGTTACCCCAGCCCATATTCAACCTGAATGATATTTTCTATTTGCTTATGCTATTCTACGTTCTATTCCTAATAAATTAGGAGGAGTAATTGCATTAGTTTTATCTATTGCAATTTTAATAATTTTCAATTTTACCCAATTAATCAAATTTTATTTTGAACAATATGAGTAACAGTTATTTTATTAACTTGAATTGGAGCTCGACCAGTTGAAGAACCTTATGTTTTATTAGGACAAATTTTAACAGTAATTTATTTTTTATATTATTTAGATAACCCTTTAGTAAGAAAATGATGAGATAATTTATTAAATTAAAAGTTAATGAGCTTGAACGAGCATATGTTTTGAAAACATAAGATACATAGAATTCAATTTTCTATTAACTTTACTAAATAAAATTCACTATAATAAAGAAAATAATAAAATTTTAAAACCAATAAAAAATAATTTAAAGAAAAAGATAAGAAACATTTTCAAGCTAAATATATTAATTTATCATAACGAAATCGAGGCAGAGTTCCTCGAGCTCAAATAAAAACAAAAGAAATAAATGTTAACTTAACATAAAATAATAAATTAAATACATCACAACCTAAAAAAATTACACAAAATAATATACTTATAAACAAAATTCTTGCATATTCAGCTATAAAAATTAAAGCAAATCCACCTCTTCTATATTCTACATTAAATCCTGAAACTAATTCTGATTCCCCTTCAGCAAAATCAAAAGGAGTTCGATTTGTTTCAGCTAAAGAAATTGTTAATCAAACTAAAGCTATAGGAAATAAAATAATTAAAAATCAAGTATAAATTTGTAAATGAAAAAATATATTATATTATATCTACCAATCAAAAATACAAATGATAATAAAATTAAAGCTAAACTAACTTTATAAGAAATAGTTTGAGCTACAGCTCGTAAACCCCCTAATAAAGCATAATTAGAATTAGAAGATCAACCAGCAACTATAACTGTATAAACCCCTAATCTTGTACAACATAAAAAAAATAAACCACCTAAATGAAATGAATATAATTTAATAAAAAAAGGTATACATATTCAAACAAATAAAGATAAAAATAAAGAAAAAATTGGAGAAATATAATATCTTAAATAATTTGACAAAAGAGGATAAGTTTGTTCCTTTGTAAATAATTTAATTGCATCACAAAAAGGTTGAGGAATTCCTATTAAACCAACTTTATTTGGACCTTTACGAATTTGAATATAACCTAAAACTTTACGTTCTAATAAAGTTAAAAAAGCTACACTCACTAAAACACAAATAATTAATAATAAACTTCCAACTAATGATAAAATAAATTCTATATAAAACAAGTACTATTTGTAATAAAATTTACATAAATAAATTCTAAATTTATTGCACTAATCTGCCAAAATAGCTTTACATATTAATAATATTCTTTTTTAAAATATAATTATTCTAATATTTGGTCCTTTCGTACTAAAATATTATAATTTATTAAAAATAGAAACCAACCTGGCTTACACCGGTTTGAACTCAGATCATGTAAGAATTTAAAAGTCGAACAGACTTAAAATTTGAACGGCTACACCCAAAATTATATCTTAATCCAACATCGAGGTCGCAATCTTTTTTATCGATATGAACTCTCCAAAAAAATTACGCTGTTATCCCTAAAGTAACTTAATTTTTTGATCATTATTAATGGATCAATTATTCATAAATTAATGTTTTTAAAAATTAAAAGTTTTTTAAATTTTAATATCACACCAATAAAATATTTTTATTTATTAAAATAAAATTAATCTTTACAATTAAAATAATATAAATATAAAGATTTATAGGGTCTTCTCGTCTTTTAAATTTATTTTAGCTTTTTGACTAAAAAATAAAATTCTATAAAAAATTTAAATGAAACAGTTAATATTTCGTCCAACCATTCATTCCAGCCTTCAATTAAAAGACTAATGATTATGCTACCTTTGCACAGTCAGAATACTGCGGCCATTTAAAATTTCAGTGGGCAGGTTAGACTTTAAATTTAATTAAAAAATACATGTTTTTGTTAAACAGGCGAACATTATCTTTGCCGAATTCTTTATTTAAACTTTTCATTAAAATTAATTTTAACATAAAAATATACTAATTCTATCATTATTTCTTAATTTTAAAAATTAAAATTAATATTCTAATAAATAATTAAAATTTAATAAATACTTTAATTTATAAAATAAATTATAACACATTTTTTAATAATTGCTAATTCTAAGCATATATTTATTAAATTTATTTATTATTTTTTAAAATGTATTTTATAGCTTATCCCATAAAATATTAAAATTATAAATTATTAAATTTTCTAAAAAAAATAATAAATTTATAGTTTCTAAATTAAATGTATTTCTTAGAAAACTAGATACCTTTAAAAACGAATAACATTTCATTTCTAATATAATATTTTAAATGATTTTATCACATTAACTTATATATTATATTAACTCTTTTAAAATCGAGAAAAATATATAAATATTTTTTATTTAATAAACGCTGATACACCAGGTACAATAAATTAAATTTTCTTTTAAAATAAAAATTTTTCAAATTATTTCAATTTTCTTTTACAATACTATTAAACTATTATTAAAATTATTTTTTCTTTAAGCAATACTAAAACACTAAATTTTAAAGTTATTTCTAATATTTAAATTACAAACAAAAAAAATTAATAAATAAAAACTAATCAATCTATATTGATTTGCACAAAAATCGTTTCAATGTAAATGAAATGCTTTACCAAATAAGCTTTAAATTGTCATTCTAGATACACTTTCCAGTACATCTACTATGTTACGACTTATCTTACCTTAATAATAAGAGCGACGGGCGATGTGTACATATTTTAGAGCTAAAATCAAATTATTAATCTTTATAATTTTACTACCAAATCCACCTTCAAAAACTTTTTCATAATTTTATCCGTATAAATAATTTTATTGTAACCCATTATCACTTAAATATAAGCTACACCTTGATCTGATATAAATTCTTATTAAAATTATTGAATATTATTATTCTTATAAAATATTCTGATAACGACGGTATATAAACTGATTAAAAACTTAAGTAAGGTCCATCGTGGATTATCGATTACAAAACAGGTTCCTCTGGATAGACTAAAATACCGCCAAATTTTTTAAGTTTCAAGAACATAACTATTACTACTTTAGTATTATTAATTACATTTTAAATAATAGGGTATCTAATCCTAGTTTTTCAAAAAAATTTTCTAGCTTCAATTATTTTTTATAAAAATATTTTGAATATAAAATTTCACTTAATAAATTCAATTTTATTTTAATTAATAAATTTAACTAATACTAAAAAAATTTATTTGTATTATTAGTGTAACCGCGACTGCTGGCACCAATTTGGTCAATACTCTTTAATATTGCTATTTCTAAATTTCTTTAATTAATAATATTAATTACTGCGAATAAATAAATTATATTTATTTTTAAAATAAATACAAATTCATACAAAAACGTACATATAAATCAAATTAATAATAAATTTTTAAGCCAAAATAAAACTTTAATATTTTAATAAAAAATAAATTATTAATTTTTTTGATTATTTATTTTTATAATAATAATAAAATTTAATAATATATGTTGGACAGAGTTTCGCTGCCGTAGCAAGGGAAGTTTTTGTACCGCAAAGTAAAAACACAACCATTCATATGTAAGGTTTATTTGTGACTAAATACAATGCTCTGCTCGCAGGCAGATAGAGACCGAAAAGAAACAAGGACAAAAGGGAGATAAGAGAACGTCGTCTCGTCACGTCTCTCACTCATACGATTACATATTCATATGTGTGTCAATACATGCGTGCATTGCTAGAGATGATCATTCTTCAACACCCTTCCTCAATGCGTGCATGTTTACAAATTCCATTTAATTCAATTTAAACTTAACAATTTTGTAAATTCGACATGCTTTCTTTTAGGGAGATTCTTGGTCAAGATATCTGCAATCATATCTGTTGTACTAGCATACTTTAAGTTAACTTGACCTTCTTCTACAACCTGACGTACAAAGTGATATCTTATATCAATATGCTTGGTCCTTGAATGATGAACTGGGTTCTTAGCCAGCTCTTGTGCGCTCAAATTATCGCCATATAAAGTAGTCGAGGTAGCTTCATTCCCACAACCGATTTCGATAATTAAGCGACGTAAGAATATGGACTCCTTACACGCAGCCGACAGTGCCATATATTCTGCCTCCGTGCTGCTAAGTGCCACGCTGCGTTGTTTCTCGGATCGCCAAGAAATTGGGCCACCTGCCAAAAAATAAACATATCCCGTATACGACTTTCGGTTAGTTCGATCGCCGCCCCAATCTGCATCCACATATCCAGTAAGTGGCTGATGACAACCTTTGTAGTGTAGTTTGAAATTCATCGTCGCTGCCAAGTACCTTAAAACGTGTTTCACACCAGCCAGATGCTCTGCGTGCGGATCTTTGTTCCTCTGGGCCAACTTTGCAACTGAATGCAGAATGTCTGGTCTGGTTGTGAGTGCCAGCCACATCAGCTCACCAATCATAGATTGATACATGACAGGATCAACCTTTTGACACTGCTCATTAGTACAATCCACCTGGAACCCCGCATCCAACGGAGTAGCCACTGGTCTACATTTGTCCATGTCGTGAGCTTGCAATAGTTCCTTGATGTATTGCGAGTGGCCTATGGTGATAGGCCCAAGTTCACCTTCACGGTGCACCTCCATGCTTAGAAACAGCTTTGGAACACCTTTGTCGACACATTCGAACGCATTTGAAATAGCGGACTTGATACTGAGCATGTCTTCTTTGGACTGGCATGCTATAAGTAAATCGTCAACATATACCAGGATTAACGATAAGTTACCTTTCCCTCTCTGCTGGTAGAGACACGGCTCGTTTTCACAGGCAACGAAACCCAGATTAGTCAGGACGCCATTCAGCTTCGAATTCCATTCCCTTCCTGACTGCTTCAATCCATATATTGCCTTTTTAAGCAGCATAGCCTTCGCTGGATAAGCTCGATCAATGTACCCTTGTGGTTGCTTCATATACACCGTATCGCTCAGGTCACTGTTGAGGTATGCCGTACATACATCCATTTGGTTGACATATAACTTCAATTCCGCTGCTAGTGCAAGAATAAATCGGACGCTTTCCAATCTGCAAACTGGAGAAAAAGTTTCCGCATAGTTTATTCCGTACTGCTGGGAGCAACCTTTTGCCACCAACCGCGCCTTGAAACGTTCGATCTGACCATCTTTGTCGCGTTTCAGGCTATATACCCATTTGCATCCAACTGCTCGCTGTCCTGCCGGTAAGTCTGCCAACTGCCATGTTTCGTTTGCCATTAATGCATCATATTCTCGCTGCATCGCTTCGGACCAATGTGATGCATGGATACTGTTCAATGCCTCCTCGTAGGAGAGTGGAATCTTTACGGTGCTGGCAACCAGAGCACCAAGAACGTTGTACTCCTTTCTCGGACGGCCAGGTTTGCCGGTCCGAACCAGCCTTGGTCTGCCAGGTCCAATACGAGGAGCTGGCTCATCTGACTCCACCTTTTCAATTGCGCTCTCGTAGCCATCAGGATCGCTGCCACTGGAATTCTCCCCTTCAACGCTTACACTATCGCTGCAGTCTTCACCGCTGCTCTCAATATCATCAGTGTCGCCGCCAGACTGCATGCTAACTTCTGCTGTCGGAAGCTCGAACGTGATTGTGTCCTTGTCGTCTTGGATCTCGTCAAAGAGAACATCTCGCCTCTCAATCACCTGATGAGACACCGGGTCATACAGTCGATAGCCCTTAGCTGCTACTGAATATCCAATCATGCGATATTCTTTGCCTTTTGGTTGAAGTTTACTTTTCCTTGGACCCTTGTCCAGAGCTACTGCAACGGAGCCAAAAACTTTTAGATGGCCAACAAAAGGTTTCTTACCAGTCCACGCTTCCATTGGCGTCATACTGGTCAGCGCCTTGCTCGGTGATCGATTCCGCACATACACAGCTGCGTTGACTGCCTCAGCCCACAAGGATTCGCCCAATCCTGACTGGGCCAGCATACATCTTGACATTTCCACCAGAGTGCGGTTTGCCCTCTCAGCAACGCCGTTTTGCTGTGGAGTGTATGCCACTGTCAGTTGCCTCTCGATCCCCTGATTTTTCAAAAATTCATCAAACGGTTTGTTGACAAATTCGCCGCCATTGTCGCTCCGGATACATTTGAGACTTTTTCCCGTTTGCCGTTCAACCAGTGTCTTGAACTCGACGAACTTCTTGAAGACTTCATCCTTCTTCCGCAGGAAGTACACAAATATTCGCCTTGATTTGTCATCGATGAAGGTTAGAAAGTACTTCGATCCAGCAAGCGACTGTGTACCAAAGGGTCCGCACACATCTGCATGAATTAGTTCCAATATATCTTGAGCTCTACTGGTGGTTGCAACAGGAAATGGTTGCGCATGAATCTTGCTGACCATACATGTTTTGCAATTCATGTTCGCTGGGAAAACCATGTTTTCGATGCCGCGCACCATTCCTTTACTGATCAAGTCTTTCATACTGCTGATATTCAAGTGGCCGTACCGTTTGTGCCACAGGGCACCATCAGCCTTAGCAGCCGCAAAACAGTTGTTTTGTTTTCCTCGAAACATATACAAGTTTCCAACTCTGCTCGCCTTTACAATACATTCGCCCTTCTGGATTACTTGTGCATATTCTTGTCCAAAAGTGACGAAACATTTATTCTTTACAGCGCTGCTCACGGAGAAAAAATTTCCATTCATTTTGGGCACATAGAGAACATTTTTTAACAGCAGCGAACATATCTCTGTCTTCAGCTCTACTTCCCCTTTTCCTTCTGCTTTTAGAAAACCGGAGTCAGCCAGACCAATCATTTCTGTGTGATTCTCGAGCTTCGTGAATAACTGTTTCTCACAACACATGTGGCTTGTGGCACCACTATCCAAGCACCACATACTCTTTTTCAAATTATCTGCGTCCAACGCATTTAATAGGCTGCACTGCTTGTTCTCGCCTTTTGCTGCCTTTTCCACATTTGCGCTCTCTCTCTTACACTGAGCCTTCATATGCCCGCGCTCACCACACTTGAAACAAATCATATTATTGTTTCTCTTCTTTTGCGTTCTCTGCGCGGCCGGCTTGTGTATTGCGGTAAATGCTTTTGCGTATTCCTTTTGATCTTCGGCGTTTCCCTTTCGCTCGCCTTCTTCCTTCAATTTTACGCATAGAACATCAAATTTCGGCAGGCTGTCGCGCGTCTCTATGGCGACAACAAAATTTTCGAATTGTTCTGGAAGGCTCGACAGTAAGACAATTGCGCGTAGTTCATCATTTAGCTCGATTCCTACCGACCCAAGGCCATCAAGAATATCCACGAACTCATTTATGTAACTTGAAATGCTTTGCCTTTGGTCCATGCGTTTGCTTAGCAATTTCTTGTACAGTTGAACCTTTCGTACAGGTCCACTTGGCTGATGAACGCTTTTTAATTTGTTCCATGCCTCTGACGACTTTTTGCAATTTTTAATATATCCCAACTGTGAAGTTTTAACACTCAGTGTGATCATGGCCAGCGCCTTTTCATCCTTGGCCTGCCAATTCACACCTTCGGGAACATTCGTTGGTAGTAGGTCACCAGATGCCACACTCCACAATTCAGCGTGCACCAACACAGACCGCATTTGAATACACCATGAGTCATAATTTCCTTCCTCCAATTTGTCTATCTGATAAATCCCGCTCATAGCTGATTATCGTTTTGTCTCTGAGTCACACCGAAGTTAATAGTTCGTAGCTATAACAATCACTTTGCTTTTTATTTACAAAATCCGATCCTGGGCCCATAACCTGTTGGACAGAGTTTCGCTGCCGTAGCAAGGGAAGTTTTTGTACCGCAAAGTAAAAACACAACCATTCATATGTAAGGTTTATTTGTGACTAAATACAATGCTCTGCTCGCAGGCAGATAGAGACCGAAAAGAAACAAGGACAAAAGGGAGATAAGAGAACGTCGTCTCGTCACGTCTCTCACTCATACGATTACATATTCATATGTGTGTCAATACATGCGTGCATTGCTAGAGATGATCATTCTTCAACAATATATAATTTATATAAATTTTTATATTATAATAATTAATATTAATTACTAAATCTGATAATTATTAAATTAAATAATTTTTAACAATAATTTATAAATATTTCCCCTAAAATAAATAATTATTTTTATTGATAAAAATGATGATTTTAATTAAATTAAAAAATATAACAAATTAGTAATTAGTTATTTAATATTAAAAAAAAAAAATTAATCTATTAATAAATATTTAATTTTTGTAATTTATTTTTTAAAAATAAAAAATAATTAAAATATTTTAATTTTATTAGAAATAACAACAATTCATAACATACCGATTTATTAATTAATATAAACTTTTTGTAATAAATTTTTTTTTTATAAAAAATAATATAAATAATAAAATTTAACTAAAAACAATAATAACTCAATAAATATAAACTAAATAAGAATAATTTTTATAAGAAATTAAAATATTAATGTTAAACGAGAGGGCAAAGGCCGCGGCTCTACCTTATACCCGGTACTCAGTCAGTATATACATACATACATATGTACATATATGAGCCCACGATTTATGAAATTTATTATATGTTCTCAAAGGGACAAAAATAATATTTAAATTAAAAAAATGAATTTTTTGGAATTTTTATACATGTTTCCATTTTTGTTTACATATGTATGCTTTGTATATCTGCGCCTACATTTCTACATGACATGTATAACTACCAGGGGCGAACGCAGAAAATTTTTTCGGGGGGGGGGTTCGACTATAAATTTTTATAAATGGAGTGCCCAGCCTTTAATGTCTTACGATGTTGATAAATGTTGCAGAAGCTGAAATTTGCGGCATTTTGAAATATCCACCTTTTCACCGTAAACAGCTAGTTGTTTATTTTGAAGTTCATACCTATGAATTCGATTTTCTAATTTCCCTAAAATTTCGGGGGGGGTTTGAACCCCCAAAACCCCCCCCCCTCCGTTCGCCACTGATAACTACATATTTGAGACGTACAAGTGTTTAGGACAGAGAGAGAGAGAGGGAATGAGTCAGCGCTTGGCAGGCGTTGCGTAGCCACTGAAATTTAATTTGTTTCTTCTGGCCATAATATTGATCCGATCTGATCCAGATTCGGTAATATGGTAGATATGGTAATTTTTCATGATTCTGCGTTTTTGGTTTTCATTTATCTTAAAAATTGTGGATTCCACAGATTTTAGTCCTTTGTGGGGGCGGAAGGGGGCGTGTCAAAATTTTGAAATACACTTGTACTGAAGTGATATCACAGGAGCCTGGATAGAAAGTTTGGTTGCTCTAGCTCTTATAGTCTCTGAGATCTAGGCGCTCATTTAAACGAATTAGCAAAGCAGGTGGGGTCGCGTGTGAGAGAGAGCGAGAGGGAATGATGACTTTCGAAATGGTTTTCTTCATTGTAGCTATAAAAATGATCCAATCTGATTCAGATTCAACACTCTGATAGAAATGGTCCTTTTCTATGATTCTGCGTTTTTAGTTTTCTCGTATTTTCAAAATTGTGTACGCCACAGACTTTCGTTCTTTGTGGGGGCGGAAAGGGGCAGGGCGAAATTTTTAAACACATTTGGAGTAGTGTGATCACAAAGCAGTCTGGATACAAAATTTGGTTGCTCTAGCTTTAATAGTCTCTGAGATATAGGCGCAAATGAAGACGGACAGACGGACAGACGGACGGACGGACAGACAGACATGGCTATATCGACTCGGCTATTGATGCTGATCAAGAATATGTATACTTTATGGGGTCGGAAACGCTTCCTTCTGTGCGTTACACACAACCGTTATCCCCACAAATCTAATATACCCCTATACTCTTCGAGTACCGGGTATAAAAATCATCATTTTTTTTTTGTTTTTTAATTTTTAAAAAATGTAATTAATAACTTTTTTAAAATTTTTTATATACTAAGTTAAGATTAATAGATATCTATATATATATAAATATTTAATATATTATTATATATCTAATAATTTAAATAAAAAATTTCGCAATATAATTGCAATATTTGAATTGTTAATAATTTATCTAATATTTCTTTTATTTATATAAATAAATAATTATATATTATATTATTATAATTATTTATTAAATTATTATATATTTATATATAGTTGATAATTTATATAACATATATATATATATAGAAAAATAAAATTATTTATTTTATTTATAAACTTCAATTTTTTAAATACTAAAATACATTATTTATGAATAAATAAACTATTTAAAATGTTTGTATTTTTTTTTTAATACTACAAATAAACAAAAAAAAAATGAAGAAATCTTATTATTAATGAATTGCCTGATGAAAAGGGTTACCTTGATAGGGTAAATTATGCAGTCTACTGCATTCATTAATAGATTTTATTGTTTTTTTTAGAATGACTTTATATCTAATAGGATCAAACTATTTCTAAAAGTATCAAAAACTTTTGTGCATCGTACACCAAAATATATTACTATAAAAAGATAAGCTTATTAAGCTACTGGGTTCATACCCCATTTATAAAGGTTATAATCCTTTTCTTTGTAATTTTTAATAATTCTTCAAAAATTTTATTTATAACAATTATAATTATTGGAACAATAATCACAGTTACATCAAATTCTTGATTAGGAGCTTGAATAGGTCTTGAAATTAATTTGTTATCTTTTATCCCCCTGCTAAGAGATAATAATAACACTACTCGACAAATTTCAACTTTTTTTTTCCGCTGTCTCCAAAAATGACTTTTTCTAATAGATTGGGAGATTTAAAATTTTTTTAAGAATTATGGTTTTTTTTTCATGGAGTAGTTTTTTTTTAAGAATTTTTAAAAAATCTGGTATTTTTTGTCATAGGTAGTGCTTCTATTTTTCACATAACTCTCGTTTCATACAACTGGTTGTATTGAACTTTGCAGTTAAAAAATGCTAATAAATGCAGCTATAAATCCGACTCAGACACTTTGTAGCAGAAACTTAACGTCTGGCAGATATTAAGCTTCCAAATTGAAATTTCGTCATTTTTTTCGGTATTTTTTACCCGAAATCTTGACTTTGAAACTTCTGGAAAAATCGAAAAAAAAATAAATGAATGCCTTGATTTTTGGTTTTAGATAGACACATTAATTATGCGTCGTTTAAGGTATCGTTTATAAAAATATAAAATCAAACGGCTAAGTTATAGCCGTTTGACCAAAACGACCCAAATCTCATTTTATCTGAAAAAATACCGTCCGGTACGTTTTTGGTCCAACTTCCAAAATGGGATTGCAAAAAACAAAAAGGACCTGAAATTTTGGTTTTACCGAGTCTTAGGTATTTATATATATCGGATATAAATCCTACCTGGTCATATTTATTTGGGGTGTAAATGTTGTGGACAGTTTTATTCCTTATTCCTTATACCTAAGACTTGGTGAGGATAAATATACATAAATACCTGTTAGGGTCAAATGTTGACCTTTTTCCTTCACAGGTGCTGGTCCCGCAGATATGTGACCTTTCTTCTTCAAGCTATTCATAAAAAACTCTGTACCTATAGTATCCCTGCCTCAGTGTAGTTCTGACTTCCAGCAGAATACGATCGTGTGTTTTCGAAAAATACCACTTGTTTCTAATTGAAATGGACAACTCCAGCCGGTCAACTTCATGTGCTGGCCCCCAAATTCGAAAACTACTAAAAGATGGTGGATTTGAAAATATTTTATCTACGAATGAAAAAGCAGCCTGGAACTCGTTCCGACTGGTTACAACAAATTTTCTTGGTAACAGAAAGATGATTACGTTAATATCGTTCAAGACCTACTTAAGAATTATGAACAAATTGGAGCCAACATTCCACTCAAAAACCATTTCCTGCACTCCCACTTAGACTTTTTCCGCCAGACCTTGGGGATGTTAGTGATGAACACGGAGAGAGATTTCACCAACGACGGTATCTAGGTGTTTGGAATGAGAATATGTTGGGCGACTATGTGTGGACTCTCATAAAAGAATCTGACTTAAATGACATAAGAAGACAGACAAACCATTTTAAAAATAGTAACAAGCAATAACAATAAAAATATTTAAGTATCATAACACTTAAATAAATTCAAGTATTTTTCGGTATTTTTTCCGATAAAATGAGATTTGGGTCGTTTTGCTCAAACGGTTATACCTTAGCCGTTTGATTTTATATTTTTATAAGCGATACCTTAAACGACGCGTAATTAATGTGTCTATCTAAAACCAAAAATCAAGGCATTCATTTATTTTTTTTTCGATTTTTCCAGAAGTTTCAAAGTCAAAATTTCGGGTAAAAAATACCGAAAAAAATGACGAAATTTCAATTTGGAAGCTTAATATCTGCCAGACGTTAAGTTTCTGCTACAAAGTGTCTGAGTCGGATTTATAGCTGCATTTATTAGCATTTTTTAACTGCAAAGTTCAATACAACCAGTTGTATGAAACGAGAGTTATGTGAAAAATAGAAGCACTACCTATGACAAAAAATACCAGATTTTTAAAAAATTCTTTAAAAAAAAACTACTCCATGAAAAAAAAAAAAAACATTCTTCAAAATTTTTAAACATTCAAATCTATCAGAAAAAGTCATTTTTGGAGACAGCGGAAAAGTCGTGTCGACTAGTGTAATTTAACTTCAACAGAAGCCTCTTTAAAGTATTTTTTAACTCAAGCTTTAGCTTCAACTGTGCTTTTATTTTCATCAATTATTTTAATATTAAAAAATAATATAAATGTTGAAATTAATGAATCATTTACTTCAATAATTATTATATCAGCATTACTTTTAAAAAGAGGAGCTGCTCCTTTTCATTTTTGATTTCCTAATATAATGGAAGGATTAACTTGAATAAATGCATTAAAATTAATAACTTGACAAAAAATTTCCCCATTAATATTAATTTCTTATTTAGATATTAAAAATTTATTATTAATTAGAGTAATTTTATCTGTAATCATTGGAGCAATTGGAGGATTAAACCAAACCTCTTTGCGAAAATTAATAGCATTTTCTTCTATTAATCATTTAGGTTGAATATTAATAAGATTAATAATTAGTGAATCAATTTGATTGATTTATTTTTTATTTTATTCATTTTTATCTTTTATCTTAACATTCATATTTAATATTTTTAAATTATTTCATTTAAATCAATTATTTTCTTGATTTGTTAATAGAAAAGTTTTAAAATTTACTTTATTTATAAATTTTTTATCTTTAGGTGGATTACCACCTTTTTTAGGATTTTTACCAAAATGATTAGTAATTCAACAATTAACATTTTGTAATCAATACTTTACATTAACAGTAATAATAATATCAACATTAATTACTTTATTTTTTTATTTACGAATTTGTTATTCAGCATTTATATTAAATTATTATGAAAATAATTGAACAATTAGTACTCAATTTAATAATATAAACACAAATTTATATTTAATTTTTACTTTTTTTCTTCAATTTTTGGATTATTTTTAATTTCTTTATTCTTTTTTATATTTTAAGGCTTTAAGTTAATAAAACTAATAGCCTTCAAAGCTGTAAATATAGGAATTCCTTTAAGCCTTAGTACATTTTTACTCCTTCAATATTGCAGTTTGATGTCATTATTGACTATAAGACCTAATTGATTAAGAAGAATAATTCTTATAAATAGATTTACAATCTATCGCCTAAACTTCAGCCACTTAATCGCGACAATGATTATTTTCTACAAATCATAAAGATATTGGAACATTATACTTTATTTTTGGAGCATGAGCCGGTATAGTAGGAACATCTTTAAGAATTTTAATTCGAGCTGAATTAGGACATCCAGGAGCCTTAATTGGAGATGATCAAATTTATAATGTAATTGTTACAGCTCATGCATTTATTATAATTTTTTTTATAGTTATACCTATTATAATTGGAGGATTTGGTAATTGATTAGTTCCTTTAATATTAGGAGCTCCTGATATAGCTTTTCCACGAATAAATAATATAAGTTTTTGATTACTTCCTCCTGCTCTTTCTCTTTTATTAGTAAGAAGAATAGTTGAAAACGGAGCTGGAACTGGTTGAACAGTTTACCCACCACTATCTTCAGGAATTGCTCATGGTGGAGCATCTGTAGATTTAGCAATTTTTTCACTTCATTTAGCTGGAATTTCTTCAATTTTAGGAGCAGTAAATTTTATTACTACAGTAATTAATATACGATCATCAGGAATTACTTTAGACCGAATACCTTTATTTGTGTGATCAGTAGTAATTACAGCTTTATTACTTTTATTATCTTTACCAGTATTAGCAGGAGCAATCACTATATTATTAACTGACCGAAATTTAAATACTTCCTTTTTTGACCCAGCTGGAGGAGGAGACCCAATTTTGTATCAACATTTATTTTGATTTTTTGGACACCCAGAAGTTTATATTTTAATTTTACCAGGATTTGGAATAATTTCTCATATTATAAGACAAGAATCAGGTAAAAAGGAAACTTTCGGATCACTAGGAATAATTTATGCTATACTTGCTATTGGATTATTAGGGTTTATTGTATGAGCTCATCATATATTCACAGTAGGAATAGACGTAGATACACGAGCTTATTTTACTTCAGCAACTATAATTATTGCTGTACCAACTGGAATTAAAATTTTCAGATGATTAGCAACACTTCATGGAGCTCAATTAACTTATTCTCCTGCTATTTTATGAGCATTAGGATTTGTATTTTTATTTACAGTAGGTGGATTAACTGGAGTAGTATTAGCAAATTCATCTGTTGATATCATTCTACATGATACATATTATGTAGTTGCTCATTTTCATTACGTTTTATCAATAGGAGCTGTATTTGCTATTATAGCAGGATTTATTCATTGATTCCCTTTATTTACAGGATTAACAATAAATAATAAATTATTAAAAAGTCAATTTGTAATTATATTTATTGGAGTAAATTTAACATTTTTCCCTAAACATTTTTTAGGATTAGCTGGAATACCTTGACGTTATTCAGATTACCCTGATGCTTATACTACATGAAATGTAGTATCAACAATTGGTTCTTCAATTTCTTTACTAGGAATTCTATTCTTTTTTTATATTATTTGAGAAAGTTTAGTATCTCAACGTCAAGTAATTTATCCTATTCAACTATGTTCATCTATTGAATGATATCAAAATACTCCTCCAGCTGAACATAGTTATTCTGAGCTACCTCTTTTAACCAATTAATTTCTAATATGGCAGATTAGTGCAATGGATTTAAGCTCCATATATAAAGTATTTTACTTTTATTAGAAAACTAATGTCTACATGAGCTAATTTAGGTTTACAAGATAGAGCCTCTCCTTTAATGGAACAATTAATTTTTTTTCACGATCACGCATTATTAATTTTAGTAATAATTACTGTTTTAGTTGGATATTTAATATTTATATTATTTTTTAATAGTTATGTAAATCGATTTCTTTTACATGGTCAATTAATTGAAATAATCTGAACAATTTTACCAGCGATTATTCTTTTATTTATTGCTATACCTTCTCTTTTTTTTTTTTTTTTTTTTTTCTTTACTTTAGGACGTTGATGTGCAATGACTGCACCATCAAGTGGCCCAAGCAACACCAGCCGATGGCTGTTACGCGCGGATCCCAGGCAAGAACGCAGCCCACCTCCCGCCCAACCGACCGAGGGGCACAGCCGCTTAACGCGCGACTCGTTAACCGAACCGATCGCGAGCATGCATGAAAGATAGGTGTTAGACTAGTGTTCGAGGAAAAGTAGAACTAATCTAACTAAAGAAACGAAGTAATTACTAATTACGGGAAAGATATAAGAGTATAAGTAATTTAAGACTAGCAAGGGAGTTAGTGGTAGATATAATATGATAGAGGGAATTATAATCCGAGCATAGGATCCTAAATGGTTCATGCAAGGAGTAATTCGATCTACAAAGCGGAAGAAACAAGGGTGTATAATTTCTAGTGCTTCTAATAGGAATCGTGAAGTTTATGCGGCTCAACAGGTCAGGGCTATCTACGTCACCCTTGATCAAGTTGTGCAAAAAAATCACACCAAGCATTTTCCTACGACTAGCTAAGGTTGGAAGGTTTATTAAAAGCAATCTATTAGAGTAAGATGGCAGTCTCACACTTGCATCCCAGTTGAGGCCGCGAAGAGCAAAAAGTAAAAAGTTTTTCTGAACTGATTCTATACGGTCACGATGTACGTTGTACTGAGGGCACCATACACAAGAGCCGTATTCTAAAATCGGACGAACCAGAGAGGTGTAGAGAGTCTTTGTTATATAGGGGTCGTCAAATTCCTTTGACCACCTCTTTATAAACCCAAGCACGCCCATGGCCTTATTCACCATAGTAGAAATGTGTTCTGAAAACTTTAACTTGGGATCTAATAGAACACCAAGATCATCAACCCGGGTAATTCTCTCAAGAGAACCACCACACCTTACACCCTGTAAGGAACCAGAAAAGCGCTGGAGCGATGAAAAGTCATTACTTTACATTTTGAAGCATTAAGGTTTAACAAATTTGCACAACACTAAGACTGAAATCTATCGAGATCGGATTGCAACCTGGATTGGAAAGAAATGTCCTTATACTGGACACAGAGCTTAACATCATCCGCATACATTAGTACTCGAGAGTATGTTAATACAGAAGGTAGGTCATTTATAAAGAGAGTAAAGAGTAAAGGGCCTAGATGGCTGCCCTGAGGTACACCCGAAGTCACCATAACTGGAGAGGATAGGGAGTTTTTGAAAAGGACTCTTTGAGACGTAGAGCAAAGGTAGCTAGAGATCTATCTCAGGAGATTGGGCGGGAACCCTAAAAGGTCGAGCTTTTGTGCTAGGTGGGAATGGTTTACAGAATCGAACGCTTTACTAAAATCGGTGTAAACAACATCCGTCTGCAAATTAATAAATAATAAATTGCAATAAATGCAATAAATTTGTAGTGGTTGATCTCCGCCTTATAAATCCATGTTGAGATGGAGATATAAGTGATCTGCATAGGTGCTGCAGGTGCGGAGTTAAAATTTTCTCAAAAACTTTAGGAATAGCGGATAACTTAGATATACGTCTATAGTGCGTTGCGTCAGACTTGCTACCTTTCTTATGAAGAGGAATTATAAAAGACTCCTTCCATATCGGGGGAAAGCATGAAGAATTTATAGATAGGTTGAATAGTTTAAGCAACGGCCCACACAGAGACTCGGCACAGTATCTGAGTACACAGCCGGGAACTCCGTCCGGACCCGGTGAGAACACCGGCTTTACTGTTCGTAGATCATGAAGCAACGAGCTTTCATTTAGCAAAGGACAGAAAATGCCGTTCGACCGCGGTAAACTGTATGGATACGGCTGACCAGAGTAAACGTCCTGCGAATAGGTAGTTTGGAAAAAACGGGCAAAAAGATCGGCAATTGCCTGATCATTATCTGCCGATGTATTACGGAAGGATAGCGAGGATGGGTGTGCGGACGTTCTACGCTTACTGTTTACAAAGCCGTAGAACTGTTTGGGGTCCTTAGAAAACCTTATCCTGCATCGAGATAGGTAATTCTTGTAGCATTGAGCGTTAAGAACTAAAATGTTTGACCGAGCTATTACATAATGAGAAAGAGAATAAGGGGAGCCAACTTCTTGAAATTTTTTATAACGTCTTGATTTTAAGTTTTTTAGATGGGATAACTCCTTGGTAAACCAAGGGGGTTTTCTTGATCTAATGGGACAGGAAAGTGGGACACAAGAGACAAAAAGTGAGTCCAGTACATCATAAAAAATGTTTGTGCCTGTCGTAACATCACTGCACAAATATAAAGCGGACCAATCAAAATCCCTAATGAGATTATTAAGCTTCTTAAACTCGGCTTTACGGAAGCAGCGGACACTTTGGGGTGGTCTACCCGACCGATCCAATACAGTTCGTCCGAGGTCGAACGACACTTCGAAAGTAGGATGGTAGGCATCTTCAGGTATAGTGAGCGGGGGGACTCGAGTCCCCCCCCAACGCTAAGGTCGGATCCGTTACAAAGCACAGATCAAGAAATCGACCCAGGGAATTTTTAACATGGTTAACTTGAGACAGAGACAGGTCAATCAAGCCGTCAACAAAGTCGTGACGTGCCATGGGTACCAGGCTATTAGACTCATTTGCCGAAGACCAAACAATTCCTGGCAAGTTGAAGTCACCAAGAACTATCATGTGATCTTTGTCAGATAGCGAGGAAGAAATAGCGGTTAGGGCGGACAAATGCTGCTCGTAAATTGCGATATCCGAAGAAGGTGGAATATACGAACAAGTTATGAAAACTGAGAAAGCGGGAAGAATCAGTTTTACACACAGAAATTCCAGTTCCTGCTGGATCTGGACTGTGAAAAGTTCCGACGTGAAGTTTGAGTCCACAGCAATCAGAACCCCTCCTGCACGTCGACACGAACGATCCTTTCTAAAAGTTGTGTACCGACCTGCCAAAACTTCGGAACTAAGAATGTCCGGCTTTAACCAGGTTTCGGTAAACACAATAACGTTAGATGCAAATGCGACACTATCCAGGAAAAGAGAAGGGAAGATGACGAAGGAGCACTGGTCTGATTTGTTGGCAGAGTTATTGGGGGCTTAGTCTTCTTCTTTGCCTTAAACTCCTTCACCACCAAATGCTCCGGCCAAAATTTGGCTGAACAGATGGTGTTAAAGTGAGTTTGGGAGACACTTATTTTAAAAAAAGCTATCTCCCTGGCATAAGAAAAGTTGAACTTTTCCACCTTGAAATCAACGGCTTGTATGCGGCTTTGAATATAAGCCGTCACATCTTTAATTGTGGAGTCAGGGGCAAGTCGTGAGACAAAAACTTGTCTCTTTGGTGGGATCCCGACCAATCTTGGCACCACAGGCCTATCACCTGTGATGGTAATACCCGGTGGTCCGGGTCGTATATTGACTGGTGGGGTCGGAATTGCGGGGACAGCTAATGAATTTGACACTACGGACACGGACGCTACAGACGGCCTTGGCTGCATGCTCTCCGACGCGATAAATTCGGCTACCGAATTTTCAACACCAGCAGCTGTCGTTGCCTTTGGAGTGGCGAACGATATCAACTGCTGCACTTTTGGGGTGGTCGGAGTCAGCTTGTCAGCATCGGCCGGTCGAGGGGCAGTCGGCACATGCAGATCCCGCGGAGTGACCTTTTTGCGCCTAGGAGACTCAGTCAGTAGTTTGAGACCACTGAACTGAGACTCCATGGCTAGGAGCCGATCGCACTGCTCTTTAAAGCCCACGGTCAGCTCCTTAAAGCCCTTCCGGGTCTGCCTCATAAATGCTGCCATCTCCCCTTCAACCGGACGGCATGCCTCACAGCTGTAATGCAAGCCATTTCTTTTGGAGATGGCATCACCCACGAGACCGGAGAACCCGGCGCATTTAGCGAGCACTACGCTATCGCATAGCCAGCAGGGGATACTCGGCTGGTCATGGGTGATCTGCTTCTTGCAGGTTTTCTTGGCACAGACAACTGCGTATTCCATTATGAGAAATATAAAAAAAAATAAAATTTCCAAACAAATATATATCAGACCAGTGTGCCCGATAAGCGATGAAAGCGCAATAAGAAAGAGAGAAGAGCGGTTTCTGCAGCTTCAGTTAAGAGAGAGAGAGAGAGAGAGCGCTACTACACAGAACGTATTGAGAGCGAGAGAGGAAGAACAGTTATGTTAGTTTGGGTAATAGGGAGAGAGTGATAAAAGCAATAGAGCAGATCAACTAGGTGAGAGCGGCAGATTTTGATTCTGTGTGTACTTACGAAAAGAAACAACAAAACACATTGACTACCGACACAGGAAAATAATTAAATTATGTCTAAAAACACAATTAAAGGGCGTGCACTCGCGTTTAAGGAGAAGCTCTAAGCAAGTAGGCAATTTATAGTTTATTTATATTGGTATGTTCAAAAAAACCCACCGGCTGTTTATTAAAGATAATAGGCAGATAAGCGGAGCGCAAAACAAAAACACGTCAGACTTCTACAAAGAGAATCGAACGATTATTATATTTGTTAGATGAAATTAATGAACCTTTAATTACATTAAAAAGAATTGGACATCAATGATATTGAAGCTATGAATATTCTGATTTTAATAATGTTGAATTTGATTCTTATATAATCCCACCAAACGAATTAGCTAATGATGGTTTTCGATTATTAGATGTTGATAATCGTATTGTTTTACCAATAAATTCTCAAATTCGAATTTTAGTAACAGCAGCTGATGTAATTCATTCATGAACAGTACCAGCTTTAGGAGTTAAGGTTGATGGTACTCCTGGACGTTTAAATCAAACTAATTTTTTTATTAACCGACCTGGTTTATTTTATGGTCAATGTTCAGAAATTTGTGGGGCAAATCATAGTTTTATACCTATTGTAATTGAAAGTGTTCCAGTAAATTATTTTATTAAATGAATTTCTAATAGAGTAAATTCTTCATTAGATGACTGAAAGCAAGTATTGGTCTCTTAAACCACTTTATAGTAAATTAGCAATTACTTCTAATGGAAAAAATTAGTTAAATATATAACATTAGTATGTCAAACTAAAATTATTAAAATTTTAATATTTTTTGATTCCACAAATAGCCCCAATTAGATGATTACTTTTATTTATTGTATTTTCTATTACATTTATTTTGTTTTGTTCAATTAATTATTATTCTTATATACCTTCTTCACCTAAATCTAATGAATTAAAAAATATTATTTTAAATTCAATAAATTGAAAATGATAACAAATTTATTTTCTGTATTTGACCCATCAGCAATTTTTAGATTATCTTTAAATTGATTAAGAACATTCTTAGGACTTTTAATAATTCCTTTAATTTATTGAATAATACCTTCTCGATTTAATATTTTTTGAAATTCTATTCTTCAAACTCTTCACAAAGAATTTAAAACATTATTAGGACTTTCAGGTCATAATGGTTCTACATTCATTTTTATTTCTTTATTTTCATTAATTTTATTTAATAATTTTATAGGATTATTTCCTTATATTTTTACAAGAACAAGTCATTTAACTTTAACTCTTTCTTTAGCTTTACCATTATGATTATGTTTTATATTACATATATGGTTGAATCAATCATACACAACACATATTTGCTCATTTAGTACCTCAAGGAACTCCAGCTATTTTAATACCATTTATAGTATGTATTGAAACTATTAGTAATGTAATTCGACCAGGAACTTTAGCTGTTCGATTAAAAGCTAATATAATTGCCGGACATTTATTATTAACTTTATTAGGAAATACTGGACCTTCTATATCATATTTTTTAGTTAAATTTTTATTAGTAGCTCAAATTGCTCTTTTAGTTTTAGAATCAGCTGTTGCTATAATTCAATCTTATGTATTTGCTGTTTTAAGAACTTTATATTCTAGAGAAGTAAATTAATTAATTAATGTCTACACTTCAAATCACCCTTTTCATTTAGTTGATTATAGTCCATGACCTTTAACAGGAGCAATTGGTGCAATAACAACTGTTTCAGGAATAGTAAAATGATTTCATCAATATGATATTTCTTTATTTTTTTTAGGTAATGTAATTACTATCTTAACTGTTTATCAATGATGACGAGATGTATCTCGAGAAGGAACATATCAAGGATTACATACTTATGCTATTACTATTGGACTACGATGAGGAATAATTTTATTTATTTTATCAGAAGTATTATTTTTTGTACGATTTTTTTGAGCTTTTTTCCACAGAAGTTTATCACCTGCAATTGAAATTGGTGCTTCATGACCTCCTATAGGAATTATTTCTTTTAATCCATTTCAAATTCCACTATTAAATACTGCTATTTTATTAGCATCAGGTATTACAGTTACTTGAGCACATCACAGATTAATAGAAAGAAATCATTCACAAACTACTCAAGGATTATTTTTTACTGTATTATTAGGAGTTTATTTTACTATTTTACAAGCTTATGAATATATTGAAGCTCCTTTTACAATTGCAGATTCAGTTTATGGATCAACATTTTATATAGCAACAGGATTTCATGGAGTTCATGTTTTAATTGGAACAACTTTCTTATTAGTATGTTTATTATGTCATTTAAATAATCATTTTTCAAAAAATCATCATTTTGATATTGACATTTTGTTGATGTAGTTTGATTATTTTTATATATTACAATTTACCGAAGAGGAGGTTAATTAATTTTCTATATCTATATAATATAAAAGTATATTTGACTTCCAATCATAAAGTCTGTTAATAACAGTATAGATAATTTTTTCAATTATTTTAATTGCTTCTTTAATTTTAACAATTGTTACTATTGTAATATTTTTAGCTTCAATCTTATCTAAAAAAGCTTTAGTTGATCGAGAAACAAGATCTCCATTTGAATGTGGATTTGATCCAAAATCTTCTTCACGATTACCTTTTTCTTTACGATTTTTTTTAATTACTATTATTTTTTTAATTTTTGATGTAGAAATTGCATTAATTTTACCAATAATTATTATTTTAAAATTTTCAAATATTTTAATTTGAACAACTACTTCAATTATTTTCATTTTAATCAAACACAAATTCTTGGCCCAAAATTGTTTTTTTTTTTTTTTTTTTTATACTAATTTTTAAGAAACTTTTTCATAGAAAAGTAAATTTTTTTTAAGCTTATAAAGTCTTTTTTAATAAAGCCATGCCACATAGTCATTTAAAAACAAACCACATGTAATTTTGTGCACGCGTTGGTGTGGTTTTGCAGAGACACACACAAATTTTTTCAACAAATGTATAGTATAGATAATTCAGGTTTAAAGGTCGACAAGTATTAGATAAACTATGAACTTATATATCAATATTTTATAATATAATTTAATTTCTTGAGGTCTCATTCTCGAGGTCTCTGTTAAATTAAGCTTATGTAGTGCGTAGATGTTCCTCCAGTCCGCTACTGATCGCCTTGATGGGGTACGGTAGTTGGTTCTGACTGTGCTGTAGTATTTGTATTTAAAACGTAGTATTTCTAATCCTTTTTGGCGTACTTAACTTAAGTCTTTTGTAACGGCGCCTGAAGCGACTCGTGTCAGAGTTTTATTTTTAAGGGTTAAGGGATAATTCGATAGCGTTACATGGGTCTATAGAGGTTAATTTTAGCTACAAAATGTAAAGTTAAAAGCTATGTAGATGTAACAAGATTCAGACAGCTGACATCGCAACAAGAGTTGTATAAAGGTGACATGTTGTAAACAGGTACTTTTGAAGATGGGTAGGTCAAACGCAGAGTTGCATGGTATGAGTATGAGCCTTACAGCGAGTTGACAGGTGGACAAGGACTGCCAATGATAGTTAAGGCTAGGTCGCTTATTAATTCCGCAAGTGTTCCCTGAAAATACGACCTGGCATTAGAAAGAATTGTTGTGAAACCGCGGTCTGTTAATGTTTTTTTTTATGGGTACCTTTAAGGAGTCTGAGTGCACCCTCAAGATGTTGTAGAGGTGCAACCCAGGGCTGCCGACCATAGACTGGAAGGTAGTGAAGGTTGGGCTAGGTTTCCACATCGAAAGACCCAATGTCAACAGTTATCCCAGTCCGCAGTTCTTAGAAAATTAGCTATCTTTCTGGGACATATCGTGGACATTTCCGAAATGTCTGATATGAAGGGCGAGCCCAAGTATTGTAGCCTTCTTCTGCTAAGATCGACATATCGAACTGGAACCTACCTGCCGTTGGCAGATGAATCGTTTCATACGATCGGGCGTATTGATCTTCTGCTGGAAATTGAAACCTTCTATGGAGCACTAGCTGTTGAACAGATTCGCATTGGTCCCAACCTTCCCACTCTACAAAAGATTCTGATTGCTTGGATTGTTGCTTGTGCTTTGCGAATGCAGAGGAGTCGATCGATGAAAACCTGCAGTAACTATGGAAAGTTGACTCGATTGTAGACCGACGTGAGTCAATTCTTTCAAATCATCGTCGCTGTGAGGAACACTACAGGGTTACAACACATAAGGATGCCAGTGGTCGAATTGTCGTTCACTTGCCATTCTAAAAAGACTCAGGATACTTTGGAAGTTCGGTGGACACAGCTCGAAGTTGATTCGTTGCCATTGAGAGACGTCTCTCTCGTCTACTGGACATTCGGTTGCAGTACAAATCATTCATGCAGGAGTATGAAAGTCTCGGCCATATGTCCCTCGTATCGAATCCTAACTTGGAGGAACCTCAGAAGATGTACTCGGCTAATCGTAACTACGATGTTTACGTACATGTCGATGGAGTAATGCTGAAAAAACTAGCGATATGACTTGACTTGCAAACGAATTTGTCGTTGAATTGACCATCTATATTAGGAGGTGATAAGCATCCTTTCCACGACAGGAAGTCAATGGGTATTAAAATTTGAAAATTCAACTGAAACTAACAAAAACTGAAATTCATCTGACGATGAAGTGATTCTGTTGGTGGTGGCATATATTTCTGCCGAAAAATAGGAAGAAGGAGTACATCGCACACAGAGGCACAAAAATGTCAAAATTATCAAAATGCTTATTTTCCGTGATCTGCCAAAGACATGATCTTGCCTAAACTGCTTTTATTAAAGCAATTTTCTTCTCATGTTGAAAATTTGCATCTCTCTTGTTTATTTTCGCACAGTTTTTTCGTCCATCTTTTAGCTTCCTCCATCGTCAGCTGTGCTCTCAGTCCACAATCGAATCGATAGGCCAACTTACTTATCCATAAGAATTTGTGGATATCATTTAGTTTTCTGGATACTGAGGCAAATAAAACACAAACACAAACGAAAAATTCCTGGCCCAGTTTTTTTTTATATAAAGTTTGGTAGTAGTTCTTAGTTTCGATTGTCCAACATTCCGACTCTTTAGTACCATATCGCGTGATGCCACAACAATTACCACTGCGACTTCGTTGAGACTTCAAATTACGTTATTTTAAAGAATCCGATATATATCTGTGTATTCGTATTTAATTTTGATTGGATTGTATTGGAAAAAGTAAAAAGGAGAAATTTCATCTTGCCACCAGCGCAGCATATGTCGGGGGTTTCCGATTGAAGCTTCAATTCATTGCAATGCGGGCATACGATACACAATGAACCGATATCAACCCAGCAAAAAGCTTTGTAGGCGATTACGAATACGTATTTGATAGCAGCGCGTTTCAAGTCTACAGAATTTGAGGTGCTAATTGTACAGCGTGAACCTGTGCAATATAAGCACATGTCTACAAATGACGTGTACGTCGTGTAAAGTTTGATCGTCTAATAGAAGGTATGAGTCAAGAAAATAATGGTTTTTTAAAGTTTGGAGCTGATCATTGCCTATTGACTATTGCCTATTATTGTACGGCTGAGATTTTTTGCCATAACAAAATCAAATAAAAATATTTTTTACGCGATCGCGTGTTGATTTTAACAAGGGCTGGGTAGATTTAGCTAAAATTTTTTCAGTTTTCGTATTTGCCAGGAGTGGGATTTCACAAAATGTTCCTTAGTTAAAGCACTGGAAAATACAAAAAACTTAACAACATTTAACCAAAACTTTCCAGCCGTTATCAAAATTAAAACTTCCAATACGCCAGTAAGCTCGTTCAGGTGCATCAATTCGAATTTACCTATAACTGAAAGCACAGTTGTTTGTTAGAAACGCTTTTTGGAGTCTTTCTAAGAATGAGAGCCAGATAGCGCAGCAATTTAGTACAGCCCACGACTCTCTGCAATTGAAAATAAAAATGTAGGATTAGTCAAGGCCAAAATGTGGCCAAAACTTCAATTCATTCAATCGACGTACTAAGTGGTCAGTGATACGGTAGTATTTGTCGGTCTTTATTGCAGCTCCACTTCCCCCAATAGACTAATTGGGATGGATTTAATTCAAGAAAAGCTTGAGGTCCAGTGCGAAGATTCTGCTTATGAGGGTTAAAGGACATTTATTTGATGGTACGTTGAACTAAATGATTCCTGGGTAAGATGACTGGATGGCGGACAGCAAACTACAATGAAAATTGAGACGCCAAGCGTGGGGGCTTGCTCAGATCAGCCAGAAGGTATCCCATACAAAGAAATGTCAGCCAGATGCCAAACGTTTGTCTTGGCGTAGATACCGACACTTTACTTCTCGATGATAGCGAATTTCACGCCGATAAACGCTGACGAAGGCCTTTATGCGAAGACAGCTTCTCTTTGCGCATCCGTTGGAGAAAGGTTTTGGACTTTGTAACTACAGGTCAGACTATTCCAAGAGGGTCGAAGTTGACAAGTTGACAAGTAAGGAACTGAGTGCCTGAAAGGATGCGTCGGTTATTGATGGTTCGAAAACGAGAATATATGTAGGTTGATCAGTAGCCGGTTTTGGAGCTAGTTCTTATGGTGTTTAGGCATCGCTGCCTATGTCCAAGTTCCAATTAGAATCGGCAGGCATATTTTAAATGTCCCAATTGTAATTAATCTTTGGATAAAGTTTGTTGCTGCCAAATCATATTAGACTCCTGAGTGTGAGAGCCAGATTCCGAGTCATCTACTCACATATCACGGGGATGGATTTCAGCATCAACAGGCTGAGCTGAGGCAGGGTTCGTCGAATCAGAAGCAATATCCTTCTTACGCACGCACAAATCTTCTTGTGTGGGGTTTCTCCACTTTAAGTTTCTGTGTTCAGACGATATCCTAGGTAATCGCATAAGGCGTGGAGACGGGGATGACATACGATTAGGTGGAAGTATGTGTGTATGCATGGAGTCGATAACACATGTTTGAAATCTTCTTGCACCCAAAAGTTAAGAAATTAACAGCAATTGATTGATAATTGCACCACAAGTAAATCCTCGAGCATCTGGTCTGATGAGCGCGTGAGGTGGCTCAGAGGGGGCCTAGCTGAGGCTACCGGACGGGTCGCAGGTTGCGGATAGCGAAAGGCCTACCCCAAAAAAAAAAGGTAGGTTAGCTGCGAATAATCGGTTCTCTTTAGGGAGACCACCGAAAATAAGCAGTCCCGGACAGCCAGCGGGTGTTCGTGAAGCAGCAACACTGACGATGCGCTTGTGGTGCCGCCTCGTATAAGTAGCTCACACACTCCCCCTTCCCCACACACACTACCTATCCACATACCACCCCCCACACTCACCTCACACCGGGCTGGGCTAAGGTGTCATTCGACCCGTGCCGAGAGTCAGCCTGGCTGGGGGCCCGGTCTAAAAACTAGCCCAGTCTCGAACGGAGAGCTCAGGGACTTGGCAGCCCCCTGTTCTAATGATGCCTTACCCGGGCAACGTGGATCTCTGCCCGGGCTGACCGTTCCCTTTCTCTGCATCTCGTGGGATGTATTATGAATAACAAGCAATTAAAAAAACAAAAAACAACAAAAAACCAAACAGAGTCTGACACTCCCCAAACGTCAACTGGGAGCAATCCCCCGCATGGGAAGGCATCGGCCCAAAGGCCCGGCCCGACCAGCTCAACAGCAGGACAGACCTGCAAGACGGAAAGCGCTGGGGTGAACCCGAGTGGGTCCCATCCCGAATCTGGGGTGGGGGGCGGACCAGCTCCCAACACCAACACCGTGGAAAGGCAGCTAAGCAATATTGCGGCTGCCCGACCTTCTGGTAAGGTGGATGGTGACGATTTGCCCTCAACCAGCGCCCAAGCTAGAAAGCATACGTATGCCGAAAGGAGGAGTGCAGGGCACATACTCCGTCGGCAAAATGCCAACACAGAGGTCAGTCCATCAGCAGACTGGCTCAAGAAGGTGGAGTGGGCCACATCGGTGCTCCCAAACTTCTCAATGGTCTCTCAACCAAAGAGACAACGGTCACAAGAAACACCCGGCCCGGTCGCGAAAAGGTCGAGGGTGGTGGCCAATATCTCCTTCGCGCAGATTGCCAAGGAGAGGACGCTAATTGGCGTCCTCGACAAAGGCAGCGCGGAGGGTAAGATCCCAAGGAGTAAATGGAAGTGGGTGGAGGCGGCACTTGCCGACCGCTGCTTCGAGTTGCTCGAGAAGGACCCAGGGCCACCTCCAGTCTGCAAAGACATGGGGTGGTACCAGGGCAGTATTAAAGTTGTTGCCTGCGATGACGAGCGCTCCGTGAAGCTATATAAAGCAGCGGTGGCGCAGATCGGAGAGGTCTACGCCGGGGCGAAGCTAGTCGCGGTAGACTGGAGCGAGGTGGCCAGTAGACCGAGGGCGAGAATATGGGTGCCGGCTACCTTTAAGGAGCCTGAGCGCATCCTCAAGATGTTGCAGAGGTGCAATCCGACACTTCCAACTCTTGACTGGAAGGTGGTCAAGGTTGAGGAGTCGAAGGGGCCGACAAACCAGGCCGTTATTATCCTGAACAAGGAATCGCTGGCCCCAATAGAGGCAGCTAAAGGAGAGCTGAACTTTGGCTTCAGTTCGGTCACCATAAAGGTGTACAAGTCGGACGCTGCCACGGCCGAGGCTCGTCCTGCCGACAACCCAGTCGCGCAGGATGTGGCCTCGGAGATCGAGGCACCCGACAACGAGCTGGAGCCGAAGGAAGGCTACTCGTCCGACGCAGAATTAATGCGGGATTTTGAGGCGATGTGTCGAGAGGAAGTTTCCGACGACTCAGACGCCGACACTACAGTGGTGGTGATCCATGAAGGTGTCTCTCAGACTCCTTCAAATAAATCTCCACCACTTTATAGCAGCATCCGCTGCACTCATACTCCGCTTGGATGCAAGCGGAGCCGACGTTGTCCTAATCCAGGAGCCTTGGATAGTCGGAGCCAAGGTCTGTGGGTTAGCGACGAGGGAGTACAAGCTCATTGTACCCCAAACCGAAGGTAAAATTCGTACTTGCATTCTCGCAAGAAAGCACCTTAATATCTTTCTGCTCCACAACTTCAGCAATGGCGACAATACAGCGGTAAGCCTAGAGCTAAAGCGGACACATCTGAGGCTGATGTCGTCCTACATGGCCCATGAGGAAAGCGATCCTCCCAACCACCTCGTCTGCAAGCTCACCAGCGACAGCGAGAGGTTCAACACAAGCCTACTAATAGGCTGCGATGCCAATGCTCACCACACCCAATGGGGGAGCACGGACACAAATATAAGGGGTGAGTCACTTTTCAGCTTTATACTGAACTCGAACTTAACCATATGTAACCGGGGTAACGACCCCACATTTATTATAAAAAACAGACAGGAGGTTATTGACCTCACTCTAGTGTCTCACAATCTGTCAGACAAAGTGGAAAGATGGAGGGTCCTAGAGGACCATTCCTTCTCCGACCACAGGTATATCGAAACGATTTTATCCTTCGAGAGCCCCAAACCCACCGACTACACTAACCCCAGGAAAACCAACTGGGTTAAGTATAGCTCGGTTCTGGAGGAAATACTTCCCAACAAGGCACCAATGAGCCCAGACACTCAAGACGATTTAGATCGTATAGTGTACAGGTTCACGGAAGCATGCAATAAGGCTTTCACGGCGGCTCGCCTGCCACACAGGACAAGGGGCAAAAAGAAACCCCCCTGGTGGTCGAAACAAATCGACATCCTACGTAAGAGCTGTAGGACTAGCTTCAACAGAGCTGAAAGTGCAAACGAGGAGGAACATTGAGCAGACTACAAAGTCAGTCTCGCCCAATACAAAAAAGAAACACGAAGAGCAAAGAGGGCCTCTTGGCAAAAATTCTGCTCAGAAATTGAGGAAACGTCAGAAGCCGCCAGGCTGCGCAAGCTCCTCTCAAAAACCACCCCCTCGGTAGGGTACCTTAAAAGGAACGACGGTACGTGGACCAACTCCAGTGAGGAGTCGCTACACGTACTGCTTGAAACCCACTTCCCTGGGTGCACAACCATCAAGCCGGCGCCAACCCAAAGGGGAGGCCAAACAGCCACGATGGACCATATTTTCACCAAACGGAACATAAGCTGGGCGGTAAACAGCTTTGACCCGTTCAAATCGCCAGGTCCAGACCAGGTCTTTCCGGCCCAACTGCAAAAGGCCGGAGACCCGGCCATTAACTGGCTACAATGTCTCTTTAGGAAGATACTGGCGGTGGGGACCATACCACAAGAATGGCTCAAGGCGAAAATAGTCTTTATTCCCAAAGCGGGAAAGGCCTCGCACTCGACCCCAAAGGACTTTGGTTAGTCCTCAAATGCTGTCAGGAGCACAACATGCCTACCGGAAAGGAAGATCCACGGAAACGGCGCTCCACGAAGTAGTCTCAATTGTAGAGAAATCCCTACAACTCAAAGAATACTCTCTTATAGCCTTCCTCGATATCGAAGGAGCCTTTAATAACGTCGTCCCAAGTGCCATTACGGAAGCACTGACTGACCTGGGTGTGGACGGTCACTTGGTGCTGCTCATCGATCAATTGCTCACATGCAGGACGGTGACATCATCGATGGGATCGTCCACGCAATCCAGGTATGTCAACAGAGGCACTCCGCAAGGTGGTGTCCTGTCTCCCCTTCTGTGGAACATGGCAGTCAATAAGATTCTATGCGATCTGGAGGGGGGGGGCTGCAGAATAGTGGCATACGCGGATGACGTGGCAATCAGTTCAAACACTCACCTCAAACACTGTGTGACCTTATGAGCACTAAGCTCGCGAGACTGTCAGAATGGACAAAATCGCGAGGATTGGGAGTAAATCCCACTAAAACGGAACTCGTGCTATTCTCACGCAAGTACAAGATTCCGCCCCTCAACCCTCCCATACTAAATGGATGCAGGCTCTCCTTCAGCGACAGTGCTAGTTACCTAGTGTTGGTGATTGATAAGAAGCTGAACTGGAACCAGAACGTAAAGGACAGAGTAAAGAAGGCTACGATAGCCCTATACTCCTGTAAAAAAGCTATTGGCTTGAAGTGGGGCATGAACCCAAACGTAGTCCAATGGATATACCAAGCAATAGTAAGACCAATCTTACTCTATGGAGTTACAGTTTGGTGGCCGACCTTATCAAAAGGATCGACAGCCAAACAACTTGGCAAGGTTCAGCGAACCGCAGCCCTATGCATTAGTGGAGCATTACGCACCACCCCGAACGATGCACTAAACGCCATCCTAAATCTCCCAAGCCTCGAACTCGAGGGAAAAGAGAGGGCAGAAATTGCCGCGGTACGTCTGAGAGACTCCGGACAATGGACGTCACATACCAGGGGTCACTCATCTATACTTGTCAGTAGTACCGTCCCATCGAAGACGGACTACTGCGTTCCAAGGGAACACACTGGTACTCCCTTCAATGTAATCATCCCTAGCAGAGACGAGTGGCTTGAGGGACCACCAGGCCAGGACACGGCCATAAGCATCTTTACAGATGGCTCGAAGCTGGATAACAAAGTTGGAGGAGGGATCCTCCACTCCGAACAACTCGAAATCAGGCACTCCTTTAGGCTCCCAGATCACTGCAGTGTGTTCCAAGCGGAAGTCATTGCGATCATGGAAGCACTGAAGCTCCTGCAAACAGCCTCAACGGCAACAACAACTGTAAACATATACAGCGACAGCCAAGCTGCGATCAAATCGCTTCATGCAATTTCCTCGAACTCGGCCACAGTGGCACAGTGGCTTATTATTAAGGAGCTATATAAGCGACAAGCAGACAATGCGTGGCGGTCAGCACCACTATGTCGCATATCCAGGCAAACATGGCCTACCATTGACAAGAAACGCACACTAGAGCTTTGTAAGCTCGGCAGGAAAAGGTGCAGCGTTGTCATCCGCTCCCTCACGAGGCACTGGCTGATAGGCTCCCATGCCAACAGGCTGGGAGCCCCATACAATGATTTCTGCCGTAGCTGTAGAGACGAGGAGGAGGAGGAAACGGTGGAACACCTGTTCTGCTCCTGTCCGGCTCACAGTAGGAGAAGGCTACAATACCTGGACATGCCCTATGTCTCAGACATTTCAGAAATGTCCAAAATCTGTCCCAGAAAGATTGCAAACTTCGTAAGAGCGTCAGGATGGGATAACTGCTGATATGTTCGGGTCTCATGAGATGGCTAAAGGGGAACACCTCCCACGGTATTACAACGGGCCGAAACCGGCCCAAGTGTGACTGGCTCCTGTGGAGCTTGACAGCCGCCTTAACCTAACCTAACCTAACCTAAATCCTCGAGCAAAAAAAAAAAATTATTGAAAATAAAACAAAATTGTTTTGCCACCAAAATACAAATAGAACTAATTGATTTAGTTGTGCGGAGCTTCAAGTTATCGAAAACCTTTCGCGAGAACACCGACAAAATCCAACCAAACGGGGAGTATTTGATTTTCTGCAGCGAGGACAACCAATTTTTAATTTATTACTGCAAAAAGGGGTGTTCCCGATCAACTCGAAGAAGTACGTCGTGGATTTGATACACTTTGCATATCGGTTAAAATTAAAAAACAAACAAAAAATTAACTCTTATGAGGATCTGATAATCTCTCTTTCATAGTTTCAGAATATGGTACAGAACCTGACAATGTTTTATCCGATTTTTCATATGGGAGAAAACTAGGTTAACCATCTTTTTCATTGGTGGAATCATTTTTAGTGCCAATGCGCCCATTCAAAGTCTCCATATCTCACTTTTCACTTCCAAAATAATTGTAAATAATATATTCCTGAACTCTGTATAAGCATAAGTTCTATCAACACACACACGCTATCGATAGGCCAACTACCAATATGAATAAACGCAGCGAAAAAACGAGAGGGAACGTTGTTCTACTTTATACCCTGTACTCAGCCAGTATTGTATATATTAGCTTACGATTTATGTAATTTATTATATTATATATTATATGTTCGCAAAAGCGACGATTTTGGCACAGATGGAAAATTATGTCGCATCCAATGCCAGATTTTTATATACTAAAAGTTATCTGTTTCCATTTCTGTTTACATATGATTTTTACATCTGGCTTCTACATTTCTACATGTACATGTAGAACTACTCATACGAGACGTGTATGTGTGTGCGAGAAAGAGAGGAAATGAGTATGCGCTTGGCAGACGTTGTGTAGCGGCTGAAATTTAATTTTTTCTTTCTGGCTATAGTATTAGTTCGACATAATCCAAATTCGGCAATATATCTAAAAAAAGCCCATATTCCACATATTTTGGTCCTTTGTATTCGCATTGCTGAATATTAAAAAGAAATAAATTATAATGTTCGACTCAGTTCCATACAGCAAGCATTTTTTATTTTATTGCTATTGATGTAAAAAAAATTTTTTTTAAGCTTATAAAGTTTGTTTTTTAATTCATTTTGCTGCCTTGCCGATTCTCTGATACTGTCTGGGGTGTTGTTGCTTATGGCGCTGACTTGGCGACACGTATTACAATATTTTACTGTGTATCACAAAAAATTTTTGCCAAAAATGTGACTACATCGGTAGTAGGCAGTAGAGGTGAAAAAAAAAAGTGTATAAGAGAATGTTATAACTTGGGGTAGGTCGTTCACAAATAAAACGAAGAGAAGTGGAACCAAATGACTACCTTGTGGCACACCAGATGTAACGTTAACGATCTCTGATAAAACATGGTTGATTATAGAGGAGATATCAAGCTAGAACAAAGATGTTGAAATTGCCGGGTAGCCAGGAACTCAAAGAGCTTAGGAATGGCAGAGAGCTTTGCAATGTAATTTTCTATGTTGGATCTGGAGCCCTTCTTGTGAAGCGGAATTATGTAGGACTCATTCCAAACTACGGGGAGACAAGACTGTTCCAAAGATAGATTGAAAAGAAAGGTTAAGGGTTGGCATAGGGACTGGGCACAATGTTTTAAAATGCAACTAGGCACCTTATCAGGACCCCCAGAAAGAAGATTGAAAATTGTTCAGATAATAAAGGAACGGAGGAAATGCATTCGACTTACGTTTAGAGTTGACAAAAGAAAAACATTTTTTAGGATCATTGCGGAAGTTTCTACTACAAGAAGAAAGGTAAAGATTGTAGCACAGACTATTAGTCGTTAGGAATTGAGAGCGAAGGTAAGAATATTGTACAAAGACATGCAGGGAGCCAGTTTTTTGGTACTTTTTGAAAAGTCTGGAATTCCTATTTTTTAACAAATCCTATTCTTTGACAAATTCCTGGAGAATCAGAGAGGCTTGGACCATAAATGTATAATAATCTCCGGAACATAAGTATTAAGGGCAGAGTTTAAAATTTTATAGAATGAATTGACTGTTACGTCAATATTCGGTAAGGAAAGACCAATCAACATTCGAGAGGTGAATGTTTAAATTATCGAAATCAGTTTTACGAAAACACTTCGTCCGGTGAGGAGTCGAGGTAATGTTAACACAACTAGAACTGGTACACTCTAAAGTTATAGATAGCGTGGGATGGTATAGGTCTTCAGGAAGTGATAGTGGGGAGACTGGCAGATGTTGTAGAGGTGCAACCCAGTGCTGCCGACCATAGACTGGAAGGTAGTGAAGGTTGGGCTAGGTTTCCACATCGAAAGACCCAATGTCAACAGTTATCCCAGCCTGCAGTTCTTAGAAAATTAGCTATCTTTCTGGGACATATCGTGGACATTTCCGAAATGTCTGATATGAAGGGCGAGCCCAAGTGTTGTAGCCGTCTTCTGCTAAGATCGACATATCGAACTGGAACCTACCTGCCGTTGGCAGATGAATCGTTTCATACGATCAGGCGTATTGATCTTCTGCTGGAAATTGAAACCTTCTATGGAGCACTAGCTGTTGAACAGATTCTCATTGGACCCAACCTTCCCACTCTACAAAAGATTCTGATTGCTTTGATTGTTGCTTGTGCTTTGCGACTGCAGAGGAGTCGATCGATGAAAACCTGCAGTAACTATGGAAAGTTGACTCGATTGTCGACCGACGTGAGTCAATTCTTCCAAATCATCGTCGCTGTGAGGAACACTACAGGGTTACAACACAAAAGGATGCCAGTGGTCGAATTGTCGTTCACTTGCCATTCTAAAAAGACTCAGGATACTTTGGAAGTTCGGTGGACACAGCTCGAAGTTGATTCGTTGCCATTGAGAGACGTCTCTCTCGTCTACTGGACATTCGGTTGCAGTACAAATCATTAATGCAGTAGTATGAAAGTCTCGGCCATATGTCCCTCGTATCGAATCCTAATTTGGAGGAACCTCAGAAGATGTACTCGCCTAATCGTAACTTCGATGTTTACGTACATGTCGATGGAGTAATGCTGAAACAACTAGCGATATGACTTGACTTGCAAACGAATTTGTCGTTGAATTGACCATCTATATTAGGAGGTGATAAGCATCCTTTCCACGACAGGAAGTCAATGGGTATTAAAATTTGAAAATTCAACTGAAACTAACAAAAACTGAAATTCATCTGACGATGAAGTGATTCTGTTGGTGGTGGCATATATTTCTGCCGAAAAATAGGAAGAAGGAGTACATCGCACACAGAGGCACAAAAATGTCAAAATTATCAAAATGCTTATTTTCCGTGATCTGCCAAAGACATGATCTTGCCTAAACTGCATTTATTAAAGCAATTTTCTTCTCATGTTGAAAATTTGCATCTCTCTTGTTTATTTTCGCACAGTTTTTTCGTCCATCTTTTAGCTTCCTCCATCGTCAGCTGTGCTCTCAGTCCACAATCGAATCGATAGGCCAACTTACTTATCCATAAGAATTTGTGGATATCATTTAGTTTTCTGGATACTGAGGCAAATAAAACACAAACGAAAAATTCCTGGCCCAGTTTTTTTTTATATAAAGTTTGGTAGTAGTTCTTAGTTTCGATTGTCCAACATTCCGACGCTTTAGTGCCATATAGCGTGATTCCACAACAATTACCACTGCGACTTCGTTGAGACTTCAAATTACGTTATTTTAAAGAATCCGATATATATCTGTGTATTCGTATTTAATTTTGATTGGATTGTATTGGAATAAGTAAAAAGGAGAAATTTCATTTTGCCACCAGCACAGCATATGTCGGGGGTTTCCGATTGAAGCTTCAATTCATTGCAATGCGGGCATACGATAGACAATGAACCGATATCAACCCAGCAAAAAGCTTTGTAGGCGATTACGAATACGTATTTGATAGCAGCGCGTTTCAAGTCTACAGAATTTGAGGTGCTAATTGTACAGCGTGAACCTGTGCAATATAAGCACATGTCTACAAATGACGTGTACGTAGTGTAAAGTTTGATCGTCTTATAGAAGGTATGAGTCAAGAAAATAATGGTTTTTTAAAGTTGGGAACTGATCACTGACTATTGCCTATTATTGTACGGCTGAGATTTTTTGCCATAACAAAATCAAATAAAAATATTTTTTACGCGATCGCGTGTTGATTTTAACAAGGGCTGGGTAGATTTAGCTAAAATTTTTTCAGTTTTCGTATTTGCCAGGAGTGGGATTTCACAAAATGTTCCTTAGTTAAAGCACTGGAAAATACAAAAAACTTAACAACATTTAACCAAAACTTTCCAGCCGTTATCAAAATTAAAACTTCCAATACGCCAGTAAGCTCGTTCAGGTGCATCAATTCGAATTTACCTATAACTGAAAGCACAGTTGTTTGTTAGAAACGCTTTTTGGAGTCTTTCTAAGAATGAGAGCCAGATAGCGCAGCAATTTAGTACAGCCCACGACTCTCTGCAATTGAAAATAAAAATGTAGGATTAGTCAAGGCCAAAATGTGGCCAAAACTTCAATTCATTCAATCGACGTACTGAGTGGTCAGTGATACGGTAGTATTTGTCGGTCTTTATTGCAGCTCCACTTCCCCCAATAGACTAATTGGGATGGACTTTGATGGTACGTTGAACTAAATGATTCCTGGGTAAGATGACTGGATGGCGGACAGCAAACTACAATGAAAATTGAGACGCCAAGCGTGGGGGCTTGCTCAGATCAGCCAGAAGGTATCCCATACAAAGAAATGTCAGCCAGATGCCAAACGTTTGTCTTGACGTAGATACCGACACTTTACTTCTCGATGATAGCGAATTTCACGCCGATAAACGCTGACGAAGGCCTTTATGCGAAGACAGCTTCTCTTTGCGCATCCGTTGGAGAAAGGTTTTGGACTTTGTAACTACAGGTCAGACTATTCCAAGAGGGTCGAAGTTGATAAGTTGACAAGTAAGGAACTGAGTGCCTGAAAGGATGCGTCGGTTATTGATGGTTCGAAAACGAGAATATATGTAGGTTGATCAGTAGCCGGTTTTGGAGCTAGTTCTTATGGTGTTTAGGCATCGCTGCCTATGTCCAAGTTCCAATTAGAATCGGCAGGCATATTTTAAATGTCCCAATTGTAATTAATCTTTGGATAAAGTTTGTTGCTGCCAAATCATATTAGACTCCTGAGTGTGAGAGCCAGATTCCGAGTCATCTACTCACATATCACGGGGATGGATTTCAGCATCAACAGGCTGAGCTGAGGCAGGGTTCGTCGAATCAGAAGCAATATCCTTCTTACGCACGCACAAATCTTCTTGTGTGGAGTTTCTCCACTTTAAGTTTCTGTGTTCAGACGATATCCTAGGTAATCGCATAAGGCGTGGAGACGGGGATGACATACGCTTAGGTGGAAGTATGTGTGTATGCATGGAGTCGATGACACATTTTTGAAATCTTCTTGCACCCAAAAGTTAAGAAATTAACAGCAATTGATCGATAATTGCACCACAAGTAAATCCTCGAGAAAAAAAAAAAATTATTGAAAATAAAACAAAATTGTTTTGCCACCAAAATACAAATAGAACTAATTGATTTAGTTGTGCGGAGCTTCAAGTTATCGAAAACCTTTCGCGAGAACACCGACAAAATCCAACCAAACGGGGAGTATTTGATTTTCTGCAGCGAGGACAACCAATTTTTAATTTATTACTGCAAAAAGGGGTGTTCCCGATCAACTCGAAGAAGTACGTCGTGGATTTGATACACTTTGCATATCGGTTAAAATTAAAAAACAAACAAAAAATTAACTCTTACGAGGATCTGATAATCTCTCTTTCATAGTTTCAGAATATGGTACAGAACCTGACAATGTTTTATCCGATTTTTCATATGGGAGAAAACTAGGTTAACCATCTTTTTCATTGGTGGAATCATTTTTAGTGCCAATGCGCCCATTCAAAGCCTCCATATCTCACTTTTCACTTCCAAAATAATTGTAAATAATATATTCCTGAACTCTGTATAAGCATAAGTTCTATCAACACACACACGCTATCGATAGGCCAACTACCAATATGAATAAACGCAGCGAAAAAACGAGAGGGAACGTTGTTCTACTTTATACCCTGTACTCAGCCAGTATTGTATATATTAGCTTACGATTTATGTAATTTATTATATTATATTTTATATGCTCGCAAAAGCGACGATTTTGGCATAAATGGAAAACTACAAAAAATTATGTCGCATCCAATGCCAGATTTTTCTATATTAAAATTTATCTGTTTCCATATGGTTTTTACATCTGGCTTCTACATTTCTACATGTACATGTAGAACTACTCATACGAGACGTGTAAGTGTGTGCGAGAAAGAGAGGAAATGAGTAAGCGCTTGGCAGACGTTGTGTAGCGGCTGAAATTTAATTTTTTCTTTCTGGCTATAGTATTAGTTCGACATAATCCAAATTCGGCAATATATCTAAAAAAAGCCCATATTCCACATGTTTTGGTCCTTTGTATTCGCATTGCTGAGTTTTTATTGCTTTTAATTGATTTTCTGTTTCATTTTCAGGATTCAACTTTTGACTAGGAAAAGGTTAGCGGATATTCAAGACGATCTCAAATTAAAAAGAAATAAATTATAATGTTCGACTCAGTTTCATACAGCAAGCATTTTTTATTTTATTGCTATTGATGTAAAAAAAAAGCATAATTAACAAATAATGTTGTTGGAAGCTGCCGAGCTTTTTCGGCAACTCTGACTCCACATTTACAAAAATTATACTCCGTTGTTGGGGTTTAGGGTTTGTGTTTATTTTCAATGTTTAGATTCAATTTTTGAAGGCAGTGGCCGTAAGCTTCGTGTTTTTCAGTGTACAATAGTGTATGTATCAAAGAAACCGTTATAGCGCGGTTAGACAATTTTGACGGTCGGTATGTAATGATGCGCGCTGCAGCGTTCGACGACGAATTTTAGCGAAATGTACCCACGTTGACCGACGCACTGCAATATAAGCAGTACGCACGGCGAACATGAGTGTGTGTGCGTATGCACCGAGAGCGTGCGAAGAGATGAGCGTATAATAACTTAAGAGATAACTAAGATTATTGGAATTCTTAAGAGCTACTGGCAGCTGCTGCTCCGAACATACTCCCACCCGTTGAAAGACCAGGGCTTTCAACAGAATCCTTAACGGGAAGGACGCACAGCTTGTTGACAGCTCGTCGTGTGGTTCCAGATGGTGTCCGTAGGATGGCAACTCGCACGGCACCATCAGCTCCAGTGATGACCTCCATCACTCGTGCTAAAGGCCACTTCAGTGGCGGCAAGTTTTCGTCCTTGATGCAGACGACGTCGTTGATCTGGATCGGCGGTTGTGGCGTGCGCCATTTGGCTCGTTGTTGGAGCAGAGTCAAGTACTCCTCACTCCAACGCTTCCAAAAAATTTGCTGGGCACAGGAGACTTGTTGCCAACGATCGAGTCGATTGACGTTGAGAGCCGTAACGTCTGGCTCGGGAAACTCCATCAGCGGACGACCAATCAAAAAATGCCCCGGTGTAAGGACGCCAAGATCTTCAGGGTTTTCTGAAATTGGAATGAGAGGACGAGAATTTATTATCGCCTGGATTTGGCAGACCAATGTCCGCAGCTCGTCGAAGCCAAAGAGTGACGATCCCACGGAGCGATAGAAATGCTGTTTGGCGATCTTCACAGCTGCCTCCCACAAGCCCCCGAAATGAGGCGAGCGAGGCGGTATGAATTTCCAGTCGAAGCCGTTGTTGAGGCAGTGATTGTGGACTTCAGCACGATGCTTCTCGCTGCTAAATAGCCGACGAAGGTCCTCCAACTCGTTCCTTGCGCCCACGAAGTTGGTGGCATTGTCCGACCAAATGCATCGGGGAATGCCGCGAGTAGCGACGAAGCGTTTGAGGGCACTCAAGAAAGCTGCAGTTGACAAATCCTTTACCAATTCTAACCAGACTGCCTTTGTCGTAAAACAGATGAAAACGCTGATATAGCATTTCATGGGCGTTCGATTGCGCCCATCTGGCTTGTAGTAGAAGGGGCCACAATAATCAACACCAGTGACACTGAATGCAGGCGAATCCTGTATTCGATCCTTCGGTAGATCAGCCATGATGTGCTCAACAAGACGAGGTCGGGCAGATCTGCAGCAGATGACGCATTGCCTCAAGGCACGAGACACTGTCTTCAGGCCGCCGATGGGCCAGAACTGTAAGCGAATTGCTCCAAGCAACGACTGCGGACCCGCATGGTGATGCCTCCGATGAAAATGTGAGATAATGGCGAAGGTCAGTGGATGATCCCTAGGCAAAATGATTGGGTGACATGCGTCGAAGCCGAGAGTTGAGTTCCGCAAGCGACCACCAACACGTATTAGCCCGACGTCATCTATAAAGGGCGAAAGCGATGCGATAATGCTGGAGGACTGAACGCAGTTCCCATTCTGCAGAGTACGGTACTCAGGATACAGATGGGCCCGTTGAACGATGCGACATAACAGATGGGATCCCTTTCGAAGGTCGTCAGACGAGAGATCCGGTGTCTTCGTCCGACTGATGAACTTCGCAACGTAGCCGAAGATGCGCAGCATGACTCCAAATGAGTTGATGTGCTTAAACGAAAGCGAGATGTCGGCACGCTCAGATGACAGCAATACCCGGTGTCGAATTTCCGGAAGGTTGAGTTCTGGCAAGCACCGTTCAGGCCAGCAACTTCGTTCGCCTTGCAAAAAGGTAGGTCCATTCATCCACAACCTAGAGTGCAAGAGATCCTGCGGCGCTGCTCCCTTCGGAAGAATGTCAGCCGGGTTCATCTCAGTTGGCACATAGCGCCAATCCATGCCCCTCGTAAGTTGTTGAATTCCGGCGATTTTGTTGGATACAAATACGTTGAACTTGGATGGCTCTTCTCGCAACCAGGACAGAACCACAGTGGAATCCGACCAACAATGGACAGGGCAATCAAAGGTATCAATTTTCCTGATTTCGCGAAGTAAATTTGCTAATAGGAACGCTGCGCATAGCTCAAGCTTGGGAACCGTGAGGGTGTTTAGTGGGGCAACTCTTGCCTTCGAACAAAGCAAGTGAACCTCAGCGGCTGTATCTGTAAACGAACGAGCGTAGATGCAAGCCCCATAGGCCTGGAGGCTGGCATCACAAAAGGCATGCAATTCAAACCTAGCCTTGGGCTGAAGTACATAGCGAGGAAATGTGGCGTGACCCACAATGGCGAAGTCCTTGCAAAATTCAGTCCAAGCTGAGTCCAACGACTGAGGAAGGCTCTCATCCCAATGCAATTTGTCTCTCCACATGCGCTGCATGATGATTTTCGCTCTGGTTAGAGTAGGTCCGATCAATCCCATAGGATCATAGCAGCGTGCAATGGTCGACAATACCGAACGCTTAGTGTGCTTGCCAACACCGATTTGTGGAGCAAATGTGAACAGAAAGCAGTCCTTATGGGGCTCCCAAATGAGTCCAAGTGCCTTCGTTACATCACTGCCATCATCCAGCTTCAGAAAACTTTCCCTTTCGGCCTCTGGGACTGTACGAAGCACATCGAGGGAGTTGGAGCACCATTTCCGCAATTGAAAATTGCCTCGAGCAAGAAGATCCGTGGTTTGACGCATAATATCCAGTACGTCCTCGACCGAATTCCCTCCAGATATCATGTCATCCACGTAGAAGTTCTGTAGAATGGTTTCCGACCCCACTGGATACGAAGATGACTCATCCATGGCCAGCTGATGCATAGCTCGAATAGCTAAAAACGATGCAGGCTTAGTCCCATAGGTGACTGTGTTCAGCCTGAAGATCTGTATATCGTCGTCAAGAGAGTCCCGCCATAATATGCATTGGAGCATGGTGTCAGGCATTGAGACACGCACGCACCTATACATTTTACCGATATCACCTGTAAATGCAATGGAAAATGTACGAAAACGAATGAGTGTGTGAAATAGTTTGGCCTGAATAGTGGGACCTGACATGAGCAGGTCGTTTAGCGAAAGACCAGATGTGGTGGCTGCCGAGCCGTCGAATACGACCCTCAGCTTTGTGGTGGAGCTGTCTTTTTTTGATGACGCAGTGATGTGGCAAGAAATATTTGCACTTGTGCCTCTCTTCGTTTGGCATCAGCGACATAAGATTAAGGGACAGGTACTCCTTCATGAATGCCGAATATTTTGCGTAAAGAACTGGATTACGGACGAATTTGCGCTCCATGTTTTCCAAACGCCGCTTTGCCTGCAAATAGGAATCGCCCAAGGACTCCAAACTTCGCTTTAAAGGAGAGCGGACTGAGTATTCCCCAGAGGGTAAACGAGTGTGAGTGATAACGAAATGCTCCTCGCAATGAAGCTCCTCCTTTGTTGCCCTAGCGATCGGCTCGAAGATGTGCTCCACTTCCCAAAATTGACGAACCAAGTCATCGAGCCAAGTGCTGTGATTGATGTCATCCGAAGATTGGGTTGCGATGAACGACGAGAGAATGGGGGCCGAGTGCCCGCCACCAGATAGAATCCATCCAAAATGGGTCTTCTGTAGCAAGAGTAATCCAGGCGCCAGCTGAATTTGTCCCACACACAGCAGCTCGAAGAAGAGTCCGGCTCCGATGAGCAGATCAATCCGCTGCGGCTGGTAGAACGAAGGGTCAGCAAGCTGGATATGAGAAGGTATACGCCAATTAGCTGTGCTAATCGACGAGCGAGGTTGATGATCCGTAATCTTCTGCGCAACGACGGCTGTGATGCTAGTGGTGAACTCTGAAATCCGAGATTTCAGAACGAGATCCACCGAGATACCTTCTGTTGAGAAGCTAGCATCGCCTATGCCAGAGACTGCGGTGTGCGATTTAGTTTTTCGAAGTTTAAGCTGATTAGCTAGACGACTTGTAATGAAATGTAATTGAGATCCCGAGTCCAAAAGTGCACGACAAGGGACGAAAGTTCCAGAGCTGTTTTTGACGAGAACGACGACAGTGGCTAATAGCACAGCATCAGACGGACTTGGGGATTTGAGGGCTTGCGACAATGGGGGTGACAAGGCAACCATGGCGGTATGGCTTGGCTGTGCTTGCGAGGCTTCATTCGGGGAACCAACTTGAATGGTCTCTGATGAACGACCGAAATGCAAAAGGGAGTGGTGCTTCAATCGGCAGGTACGGCAGGGACCTGATTTACAATCTTTCACGTGATGGCCCTTTCTTAGGCAATTCACACATAAGCCTAGCCTCCTTGATTCCTTGTGGCGCTCATCCGGCGATAGACCCTTAAAGCGCTCGCAATTTGCAATTGTATGGCTCGAGCCATTACACAACGCACAAGAAACCGGAGCGGGAGCGCTCGATGCCACGAAAGCCTTTCTCTGCTTTGTACTCGCGGTTTTCTCAGCCTTGTCAACCTGACCATTTTGCCCTTGCATAGCGTGTTGAATGCCCTCAAGAGTGCGACATCTGTTATCCAAAAATGTGGACAATTTCTCCCAGGATGGAAGGCCTTGAGTCGACGAGACTTCTTCCCATTTGGCTTGCGTTGCTCTGTCCAAGTTCCGTCAAATTGCGTAGACGATTATAGCGTCTGCAATTTCCTCCTTTGATCCAAGCGCTTGCAACGCGCGAAGATGTGAGGTGGCGGAATCCACAAACGCCCGCAATTTGCCCACTGATGAGTCGCCACGAGTCAGCCCAAATACCGCTCTGATGTGTGCCTGTAAGATAAGACGCTTGTTAGAGATCGATTTGCCATGTAGATCAGGGATTGAGACTCGTTTGGATTCATGCGAAACGTTGAACAATGCGCGGGCTGAGAACGCTTGCCCAACTCCCGCTAAGAGCCGTCCTCAATGATAATAGAGACGAATCGAATTGTATAGGTATCTCACTGGACATTGATTCAAAATCCACTTCCTCCAAACTGGTGTGTGCCACATTAAAATTAGATTTCAGCTCCGTCAGTGACTCCAGCATTCCTTTCAGGTCGTACTCATCCATTTGGCGCAGCCTTTCGCAATCCAATTGGGTGACGAGTCCCTGCAGTCTGTTGAGAATAGCCGTTGTTTTTAGCCTCAAAATAGCAATCCGACTAGTAGCACTGGCCAAAGATTCACCAGGCGGAGCGCCAGTCGAAGGTGTGCCACCCGAGGCGGACCCGATACTTATATTGTCGTTACTCATTTTAACTATGAATTTTTAATGTTTTTTATTTCACGCTAACTTTTCACACCGGCTGCACTTAAGAGATGCAGCGAGGTACAAAGCGAAGACGAAAAAAATGTATATATGTATGTACGCACTGCACCGGCACAGATATCAAAAGCGAAGACCGATAATGCGACGAACGATGACCGAAAACAAACAGTTATCCAAGATCGAAAAATGTTACCCTGATTTCAAGTTCGAAAAGCCAGAGAGAGGTCAATGTAACCGCTCGCGAGCGCCGGCTGAACCAACCGACGAAAGAAAAAACGAAGAAGATAACGGTTTGCACTATATGCAGCCGGTCTCGACCGTGCGTTGGGCAGGCTGAAGCAGACGGTGAAAGGGAATGCGAAAATCGAATAACGGGCCGTTAGAACTGTCACGGTCGGCAACAACGACTTTTAGTTCGCTATGATTTCACAAATGTTTAGTTAAAACTTAGACACAGATTTAACATATATGTTTGAACACTTTTTTCACACGATCAGCTCACGGAGATCACGTCGTGGTCACCAAAATGTTGGAAGCTGCCGAGCTTTTTCGGCAACTCTGACTCCACATTTACAAAAATTATACTCCGTTGTTGGGGTTTAGGGTTTGTGTTTATTTTCAATGTTTAGATTCAATTTTTGAAGGCAGTGGCCGTAAGCTTCGTGTTTTTCAGTGTACAATAGTGTATGTAGCAAATCAAAGAAACCGTTATAGCGCGGTTAGACAATTTTGACGGTCGGTATGTAATGATGCGCGCTGCAGCGTTCGACGACAAATTTTAGCGAAATGTACCCACGTTGACCGACGCACTGCAATATAAGCAGTACGCACGGCGAACATGAGTGTGTGTGCGTATGCACCGAGAGCGTGCGAAGAGATGAGCGTATAATAACTTAAGAGATAACTAAGATAATTGGAATTCTTAAGAGCTACTGGCAGCTGCTGCTCCGAACAAATGTTGATAGCTTAAATAAAAAGAATTGTTGATTTATCAAGAATAATTCAGGATTAAAGGTTTTTGTATTTGATGAAATATTTGTGTGAAATGGGCGATCAAACACAAATTCTTGGCCCAAAATTGTTTTTTTTTTGTTTTTTTTTTTTTTACTAATTTTTAAGAAACTCTTTCATAGAAAAGTAAATTTTTTTTAAGCTTATAAAGTCTTTTTTAATAAAGCCATGCCACATAGTCATTTAAAAACAAACCACATGTAATTTTGTGCACGCGTTGGTGTGGTTTTGCAGAGACACACACAAATTTTTTCAACAAATTTATAGTATAGATAATTCAGGTTTAAAGGTCTTTGAATTTTGTATTATTCCATCGTTGCGCGACAAGAATATTAAATAAATATAAATTATAAAGCTAACCCCAAGTGAATTAGTTCCATTTAATATTTAATCATTTAATTTACTTAAATAAATTAGTGATAATATATATATATATATATATATATATATATATATATATATATATATATATATATAAACTATGAACTTATATATCAATATTTTATAATATAATTTAATTTCTTGAGGTCTCATTCTCGTTATCTTTACTATGTTACTGTCCAGTCCGCTACTGATCGCCTTGATGGGGTACGGTAGTTGGTTCTGACTGTGCTGTAGTATTTGTATTTAAAACATAGTATTTCTAATCCTTTTTGGCGTACTTAACTTAAGTATTTTGTAACGGCGCCTGAAGCGACTCGTGTCAGAGTTTTATTTTTAAGGGTTAAGGGATAATTCGATAGCGTTACATGGGTCTATAGAGGTTAATTTTAGCTACAAAATGTAAAGTTAAAAGCTATGTAGATGTAACAAGATTCAGACAGCTGACATCGCAACAAGAGTTGTATAAAGGTGACATGTTGTAAACAGGTACTTTTGAAGATGGGTAGGTCAAACGCAGTGTTGCGTCTTCCGGAAGAGTACAGTCCTGGCCTATCTGGAACCGCCCCCACTTGATGTTTCCCCCGGCCCAGTCTTATATATTATTCAAAATTTGTGGGCTGCGCTGGAGAAAAACACCCAGAAACACAGGATTTCTAGCAAAAAGGACCTTAAAAAAGCTCTGCTGGAGGAATGGAGCAAAATAAGCCCAAAATAAACCACTCGGAGGCTGGTCTCTTCCATGAATAGTAGGTTAGAAGCCGTAATAAGGGTTAAGGGATTACATACTAAGAAATAAAATACCGACTTATATTCAAGCTAGGACTTTTATTTAAGATATATTTTAAGTTTTTATTTTATTTTTAAGACAGCCATATTTAATCAGCAAATAAAGTTTCTTTTTTAAATGTGATAAAACATACAACAAATTGGCGTTAAAACATTTTTTGTTCCCTCTAGCTTAAAATCTGTATCACCTTAAACTTTTTGTTTGCCACTGCATCATTTTGGCTGTGAGCCACTGTATATAAAGAACTGTCTGACTGTGCAGTAGTATTTGTTTTTAAAACGTAGTATTTATTTATTTATTTACTTTAGTTAACAATTATCTGCTAATAATGCTATAAAAATTAGGGAGAAAACTAAAGATAAACTATAATAAAATTAAAAAATTAAAATTACAGGTTAGCAGAGTTGAGGTGGTTATAAATACTAAATGCTATATGTTTAAGGGTTAGTTCAGGGGATATGATATGGTAAATGGTATTATAATTATAGCATAAAACCCTTAAAGGTTCATGCTGAGCATAGTTTGACCTAAATAAGGGTAATATCATAGGTCTAAAGGAACGAGTAGAACGAGAGGGAACCGTAAAGTCAGACTCAGACTCAAGAGAGTTTGGGAGTCCACCATCCCAAGAAGAAGCTTGTTCACGAACATTACCCCTTTGCATTACATTTTCTGCGATGGTGTAACGAAGGTAGATCAATCAGTCTTAGCCTAGATCGGTAAGGTGGCAGGATTCTATCAGGGTCCCAGTGTAAATTACGAAGAGCGAAAATTAAAAATTGTTTCTGAACTGATTCGAAAATAGCTTGCTGCTCCTTATACTGTGGGCTCCACACACAGGAACAATACTCCAATATCGGGCGCACTAACGAAATGTACAATTGTTTGGTCGCATACAGGTCGTCAAACTCCTTGGACCAACGCTTGATGAACGCTAGAACACCCTTAGCTTTATTAGTTGTCGCAGCAATATGACTATAAAAACACAGTTTACGATCAAATAATACTCCAGGATCATTTGAACTCGAAATTCGATCCAATACGTGATTACCAAGAGAAAACGATACAAAATGTGGAGCACGACGGTAGAATGTCATAAGCTTGCATTTCGAGAGGTTCAAAAATAGAAGATTACTTGAGCACCACAATAGCAATTCATTTAGATCCAGCTGAAGGTGTGTGTGCAAGTACCAGTCGGAGTAGTGCAGACAGATTTTAACGTTATCCGCATACATTAATTTTTTTTTTTTTTTGTTTGCTTGGTGATTTTTGCTGTTTTGCATTCGGGTTAATCAACGCCATTTATTGGAGTTCAACTCAGTACAAAAAATTCAATGTTTTTTTAGTTTTTAAAAGTTCGTTAGGCTCGAATTAAATTACTGAATGCATCGATGCATTCAAAAATAACACATCAAAAATAACACACAAGTATCAAGTATCAAATATCAAATATAGAGATAGAGGTTAAACGAGACCTAGTGCAGAAAATGAACACTTTTGGGGGGCAAAAACTCAAATAACTCGAGGATTTGTTAATCTGATTTGGCTTAGTGGCTAGCTACACTTGAAACTCCTCTACCGTCCGCTTTCTCCTTACACATAAATGTTTGCTAAACTCCTATTCTATTATTTATGATTTATGAATTTACTTTATTCTGTTTTCTTCCTTTTTTCTAGATTTATGTGAATTTGTTGGCTGAATAATAACTAGTATCCGTTTTGTTGTGGGTTTTCTTTGTTTTTTTATGTTTGTTTAATTGCATAAAGATTTTGTGTTCTGTTTCATTCACTGTGTGGCATTGTTTGCTCAGTGCAACAGTTCTACGAAATGTATTACATAGTTGTTTGTCGCAAACGACGCGACAATTTAGACAATTTGAATTTTGGAACCTAGTCGAAAGAGTTGTAGAAATATATAAGCGAATATTGATGAACATTGCAGTTGTTGAAAAACTGTGGGCTATTATATGTGTTGTGTGGCTGTTGTCTCAGTATTTGCTAGTGGCCTGTGGTCGATGTTGCCATTCTGTGGATGTTGGGCAGCAGTTGCCGGTTTATCTGCCTGTAGATGTGGTCGTGGGTGTGGGGGGTTCTGTTTGCTTTTTAAAATTTCTTTAATTCCCTATTCTTTAACTGACTTTGATCCGCCGGACGTTCATGCCGCACCCGCTATCCCTCCCGCTCCTGCTGATGCTCCGGATAACATCTTCCTTTGTTTTCTTGTTAATCAGATGTTGTCAACGGAATCAGCATCGTCCTCTGAGCTAATCTCATCACCGAACTCGATGTCCTCATCGAAGCCATCCTCCACGAATGTGACTGTCTCGTTGATGCGCACCGACTCGGGGAATTCGCCGTATGTCTTCAGATTCCTAGCCTCATCGGGCGTGTACTTCAGGATGACATCGGCCTTCGAGTCCTGATAGTATAATAGTATAATATCGCCCTGATTGATCCAAACCTTCTTGCGAAGTTTCCCCCGAATGTGACACAGGCGTTTGACGCCATCCAAGCACATTGCCTCCAACCGACCATTGCCCAGCATTTTGTTCACCTGTGCGTACTCCTGTTGATCCTCCTTGAAGATCAGCTCGCGCTTCTCGAATTCGTTCTCGTTCTTACCACGACGAAGATTTTTGCCACCTCTTCCTTTATTCTTGGGCATTTTGCTGCCTTGCCGATTCTCTGATACTGTCTGGGGTGTTGTTGCTTATGGCGCTGACTTGGCGACACGTATTACAATATTTTACTGTGTATCACAAAAAATTTTTGCCAAAAATGTGACTACATCGGTAGTAGGCAGTAGAGGTGAAAAAAAAAAGTGTATAAGACAATGTTATAACTTGGGGTAGGTCGTTCACAAATAAAACGAAGAGAAGTGGAACCAAATGACTACCTTGTGGCACACCAGATGTAACGTTAACGATCTCTGATAAAACATGGTTGATTATAGAGGAGATATCAAGCTAGAACAAAGATGTTGAAATTGCCGGGTAGCCAGGAACTCAAAGAGCTTAGGAATGGCAGAGAGCTTTGCAATGTAATTTTCTATGTTGGATCTGCAGCCCTTCTTGTGAAGCGGAATTATGTAGGACTCATTCCAAACTACGGGGAGACAAGACTGTTCCAAAGATAGATTGAAAAGAAAGGTTAAGGGTTGGCATAGGGACTGGGCACAATGTTTTAAAATGCAACTAGGCACCTTAACAGGACCCCCAGAAAGAAGATTGAAAATTGTTCAGATAATAAAGGGACGGAGGAAATGCATTCGACTTACGTTTAGAGTTGACAAAAGAAAAACATTTTTTAGGTTCATTGCGGAAGTTTCTACTACAAGAAGAAAGGTAAAGATTGTAGCACAGACTATTAGTCGTTAGGAATTGAGAGCGAAGGTAAGAATATTGTACAAAGACATGCAGGGAGTCAGTTTTTTGGTACTTTTTGAAAAGTCTGGAATTCCTATTTTTTAACAAATCCTATTCTTTGACAAATTCCTGGAGAATCAGAGAGGCTTGGACCATAACGGTATAATAATCTCCGGAACATAAGTATTAAGGGCAGAGTTTAACATTTTATAGAATGAGTTGACTGTTACGTCAATATTCGGTAAGGAAAGACCAATCAACATTCGAGAGGTGAATGTTTAAATTATCGAAATCAGTTTTGCGAAAACACTTGATCCGATGAGGAGTCGAGGTAATGTTAACACAACTAGAACTGGTACACTCTAAAGTTATAGATAGCGTGGGATGGTATAGGTTTTCAGGAAGTGATAGTGGGGAGACTCTGGCAGTTGTACCATCCATAACGAAAATAAGGTCGAGGAGTCTGTTCCTATTGTTTTTAATAGAATTAATTTGGGCAAGGGAAACATTCGTTAGCTCATTGATAAATTCTTTATGAGTACTAGGAAGCAATTGGTTAGCGTCGTCGCAGGGCAGTCTAGAAAGAAGTGGTAAATTGGAGTCACCCATGACCACAATCTGATCAGCACAACCTAACAAAGACACAACAGAATGGATAGCAAAAAGGTGCTTTGTGTACACCTGAGCATCAGAATTGGGAGGAATATGTGAGCAGGTTAGATAGATAAAAGCAATGCCAACACGAACTTTGACTGCAATGAACTCAATCTCATGGATATTGTTGAAAGGGAATAACTCCGATGAGAAGTAATTTTTGACTGCAATCAGAACTCCACCAGCGTTAGATTTACGATCCATTCGATAAATGATGAAATTGTGACCAAAAATATCCTGATGATGAACAGTGGAGTTGAGCCATGTTTCGGAAAAACCGATAGCATCGAAATCGTAAGAGGCACTATCCGTATGTAGTTGGCGCAATTTGCCTAAAAGACTGCGTACATTCTGATAGTGAACGGAATAATAGTTAATTAGTTTTTTGAAATGACAGGGCAGGTAACATTAGGAATCTGATTAGAATTAGAATTGGCAGGGCCGGTAACATTAAGCCTTTGATTCGGGACTTTACGGACGAACTCATGCATAATTATATGCTCAGACCAAATAGAAGGGTCAAGAGATCTATCAAGGTAAGAATCAGGGAAAAAAATTTTAAATGAGGAAATATTACGCTTATGGTTAAAAGAAAACTTAGTCACAATAATATCCTCCAGGCGAGCGCTAAGTTTTGAATAAAGATGATGCTTAACATTCTCCGTAGTGGCCTCAGGATTGAGTCGGGAAACAAAAATTGCTTTCCGAGGAACCACTCTACTAATTTCAAGACCCGAGCGAGAGCCAGTAGGTGTAGCCATACCCCGAATAGGTCTTAGTGTGGGGGCAGTAGCATTGGCGGCATCCTCAGCCACAAGCACTTGCACCCTGGGAGCACACGCAACGGTGCTAGTAAGGTTAGGCATAGTGCTGGTTGAGGCGATAGCGATGGATGCCAAGTTTGAAGGAGCCTCAACAGCCATCATGACAGCCGCGTCGGCATTAACAGGTGGAGGCCTAGAGGCGACAGGCATGGGTGCAGGAGTGACAGATGCAACGGCACCATTGGCTACAGGCACCATAGCACCAGTTACAGGCGGTGACCGAGCACGAGGTGCGGGTGGTCCGACTGGGCTGGGCGCAGTGGCAGATGCAATGGCACCATTGGCTCCAGGTTCCATACCAGGTACAGGCGGTGACCGAGCAAGAGGTACAGGTGGTTCAGGGACTGCAAGAGAAAAATCATTGTTAGTATTGGGTAAATACTTATTACCCTTCTTCCTCTTCGGAGACTCAGACAAAATTTTAAGTGTTTTCAAGTGAGACTCCGTCAACCGAAACTTATATTGAACCATTCGGAATCCAGCGTTTAAGGCAGCGAATTCAAGATGCGTCTGTCTCATAAAGACACGTAGTCGCTTTCGATAGCCCTACACCCCCAACAGGTCCAGTTGAGGCCGCAGCGAGTCTTAATAAGATCCCCAACGCGACCTTCGATGTGTCCCAATTCATCACAGTTTGTATGAGCCGTGTTGTCACAAAACCAGCAGTAGACATACGTTTGCCGTGTAGAGACCGAACGGTCACAGTTCTTAGCACAACAAGAACTCATATTTTTCTTTTAGAAAAATATAAACAGTTTGTTCAAGGAAAATAAAAGAAAGGTAAAATATATGTCGGTGTGTGGACCAAGCGACAAAAATTAAGCTTAAAAACAACAATTAAGCTAAAAAGCAAAACGAAAGGAAAAAAGAAAAGTACAATATAAGTCGGTGTGGGCCAGAAATAGTGACTTGTGTTGAGAATTGCGCGCGCAAGCATGAACAAAACAAACAACGGCAAGTGAACGGAGAGACACAGAGAGACCATAGAAACACAGAGAGATACAGAGATCACAGTGCGGCGGCTAACTCAGTGCGTGTGTGTTGGAAACAAAAACAGATAAGCTGAGGGTAGATAAAAACAGAGAGCGGTACAGAGAGAGCAAGTCCACCGCACTGGAGTTGGCAACAAAATTAAAGAAAAGTTTACAAACAACAGAGAGAAATACAGAATTCGGCAGGCGATGTATATGTATGTTTATTAATACACATATATGAAAATAAGCAGAAGATAGACCAAATAGACGTATAAAATTAGACAGTGGCTCAGAGAGACTACAGCATACAATGCATATAGCAACAACAAATCAGCTGAGCATAAGAACGAGTGGGGCTAGAAAGAATGCACAAAAGATTGGACCCACTGCAATTGCAATTCGAATTAACTGCACAAAAACACTATAAAAACACGGGTAGTAATTTAGTTGCACGATCAGTTTAAAACACTGTTCAGGGCAGCCGCAAACTTCCGCAGCGCACTGTGGAGAGCGCTCTTGAGAGCGCTTCGCGCCCGACTCGCTCTCGTTCGCTCTTGCACACGGCACTCAGGAGAGCCGCCCTTGCTTCCAGAAACTAGGAATCCGACGTGATTTCCGGTTCTACCAGGATAATGACCCGAAACATTCGTCCGAAATAGTACAGTCCTGGCTTATCTGGAACTGCCCCCACTTGATGATTCCCCCAGCCCAGTCTCCACACTTAAATGTTATTCAAAATTTTTGGGCTGCGCTGGAGAAAAACACCCAGAATCACAGGATTTCTAGCAAAAACGACCTTACAAAAGCTCTGCTGGAGGAATGGAGCCAAATAAGCCCGGAAAGCACTCGGAAGCTGGTCTCTTCCATGAATAGTAAGTTAAAAGCCGTAATAAAGGTTAGGGGATTACATACTAAGTATTAAAATACCTGTTTAACCTTTTATTCGACTAATATGAAATTAGTTTGTGGATGCATCGTTTTGGCTCTGACCTGTATTTAAGATATATTTTAAGTTTTTATTTTATTTTTAAAACTGAGAAATATTTTTCAGCAAATAAAGTCTCTTTTTAACTGTGACAAAACATACAACAAACTGGCGTTTAAACATTTTTGTATTTTGGTCTATTTTAAAATTTGTAGCACTTTAAACTTTTTATTTGCCACTGGATCATTTTGGCCCTGAGCCACTGTACCTACATATTGGCTGCATATTCTTGCGTCTATATATGTACATATATGTACTAATCCGCAATTAAACGCACCTACATTCATATATGTATATCCCAACCGCATATCCTTGCGGTTGTCCATATATATATATATATATATATATATATATATATATATATATATATATCTCTGTATATATATATCTGTATAACCGAACTATATACACATAAAACTGCATATTCTTGCACATCCGAACATATGTATGTACATATTTTACCCATCTAAATACGCAGCCCAACATATATAAACCATCTATCCGAATCTACACTTCTTTTTTCCATACCCGCATACATACATATGTATGTATATATTAGCTGCATATTCTTGCTTCTGTATATCCACACCTCCCCGCACCTACATCAATACATACAAGCAGCAATAGCGGTGCTTTTGCTTGTTTTCGTGTTCGCCTCTCCACCGTTGCGCGCGTTGTTTTTGTTGGGAGATCATCGGCGCCACTCTTGCGCATAACGTCGGAAAACGACGCAACTTTTTGCCACCACTAGGGCCCTATGCTAAACCTATGTAAAAAAAACTGCGTTTCTGGGAAGACGCAAAGAATCAAGACGCAGCCTCAGTGTAAACGGCACCTAAATAAGCTATCAGTCACAAGCAAAGCGTGTGACAGTGGGACAACTTATATATTCTTTATCATTTTTTAATAATACTTTAATAGTTCATAGCCATTTTTATTTATTTCACTATAGCAACTAATAACTACATAAAACATTTTATACACATATCATGATTCAATTACAAATTACAAATATTTTTTTTGTTGTGTTTTTTGATGCAACCGCCCGCTGTGCACTTCAGTGTGTGCGATTTTTTAGGGTTGCCAAAAATTGTGAAATTTACTTGTTTTGTGAATCATATGTATGGCTCAAATTTATATAAGAAAAACGTCATACGGTGGCAACTCTTCGAATGGCGCCAGTGCCGTTGTAACGGGACAGCATGCGCATGTAGCAATCTGGTTTGTATTATTTTTCGCATTATAGAAGTGAACGTTGTTTGACAATGAATTATGTTCGGAGCAGCAGCTGGCAGTAGCTCTTAAGAACAATTTATATTTCTCTATAGTTATATTACTCTTAAATTATCTAAGATAATCTGTTCGCATGCTCTCGGTGCATACGCACACAGCATCACACTCATGTTCGCCGCGCTTACTGCTGGTATGGCGTCGGTTTTCACATTCGGTGAAAATTCGTCGTCGAAAGCAGCATCGCGTATTATTCTCACCTACCGACCGTCAAATTGTCAAATCGGTTCTATAACGGCCACTTAAGTTCCTACCCAGACATATACATTTGTACACTAAAAAACACAAAGTTTACGGCCACGGCCTTTAATATTGAAAATAAAATTAGAAATTAAACACAAACCCTAAAACCCAACAACGGAGTGTAAATTTGTAAATGTGGAGTCAGAGTTGCTGAAAAAGCTCGGCAGCTTCCAACATTTTGGTGACCCCGACGTGATCTCCGTGAGCTTATTGTGTAAAAAGAGTGATCAAACATATAGTTAAACTTGTGTCGAAGTAGCGAAAGTAAAAAGTAAAAAGTAGCGAACCAAAAGTCGTTGTGGCCGACCGTGACAGCCCGCTATTCGTTTTCGCATTCTCTTTCACCGTCTGCTTCAGCCTGCCCAGTGCACTGTCGAGACCGGGTGCATAGAGTTTAAGCCGTTACATTTTTCGTCTCTTCTTTCGTCGGGTGCTTCAGCCAGTGCTCGCGAGCGGCTGCATTGACCTCTCTCTGGAATTTTGAACTCGAAATCAGAGTAAATTCTCGATCGTTCGCTTGTTCATGACTGTTGGTTTCGGTCTTCGCTTTAACCTCTCTGTGCCAGTACAGTGCATACATATACATTGTTTTTCCTTCGGTTTCATTGCATCCCTCTACTAACATTCGTCGCCGTTGAGAGCAAGAAAAAGTTCGCATCGTTAGAGCTGCACAGCCGGCGTGAAAGGTTAGCGGGAAATATAAAACATTTAAAGTTCTACACACATAGTTAAAATGAGTGAGGAAAATTTAAATATCGGGTCCGCCTCGGATGACACACCCTCGAGTGGCGCTCCGTCTGGAGAAGTATTGGCCAGCGCTGATCCAACTATTAGCCGGATTGAATTCTTGAGTCTCAAGACAAAGGCTATCTTCGACCGACTTCAGAGGCTCGTTACCCAATTGGACGTCGGAAAACTGCTCCAAATGGATGAATACGACCTGCGAGGGGTGTTGAGGAGCCTGACGGAGCTGAAAGCTAATTTTGTCGTCGCACACGACCGATTGGAGGAGCAGGATTTCCGAGCTATTAGTAGTGAACTGCCGGGGCGGTTTGACTCTGCCCTGCTGAAACTTGAGACGATTCTAGAGCGGGAGTTGGGCAAGCGTTCTGAGCCAGCGCATTGTTCGACGTTTCGCATGAATCCAAACGAATCCCAATCCCTGGTATATATGGCAAATCGATCGCGGCTGCCACAACTGCAGCTGCCCAAGTTTAGCGGAGAGTATACGGACTGCCCAAGTATACAGCTGCCCAAGTTTAGCGGAGAGTATACGGAGTGGACCAGTTTTTACTCTATGTTCACAGCGGTCATCGATAGTGAAGCGGAGCTTACTTCTATCGAGAAGCTACAGCACTTGCGGTCCTGTTTGAGCAGATTGGCCCTGGGGATACCATCAGTTCGTTGGAGATGACCGAAGATAATTCGAGTTTTAGACATTTTAAAGGCTAGATTTGCTAACAAACGTCTCATTCTACAGGCACACATCAGAGCGGTATTTGGGCTGACTCGTGGCGACTCATCAGTGGGCAAATTGCGGGCGTTTGTGGATTCCGCCACCTCACATCTTCGCGCGTTGCAAGCGCTTGGATCAAAGGAGGAAATTGCAGATGCTATAATCGTCTACGCAATTTGACGGAACTTGGACAGAGCAACGCAAGCCAAATGGGAAGAAGTCTCGTCGACTCAAGGCCTTCCATCCTGAGAGAAATTGTCCACATTTTTGGATAACAGATGTCGCACTCTTGAGGGCATTCAACACGCTATGCAAGGGCAAAATGGTCAGGTTGACAAGGCTGAGAAAACCGCGAGTACAAAGCAGAGAAAGGCTTTCGTGGCATCGAGCGCTCCCGCTCCGGTTTCTTGTGCTTTTTGTGATGGCTCGAGCCATACAATTGCGAATTTCGAGCGCTTTAAGGGTCTATCGCCGGATGAGCGCCACAAGGAATCAAGGAGGCTAGGCTTATGTGTGAATTGCCTAAGAAAGGGCCATCACGTGAAAGATTGTAAATCAGGTCCCTGCCGTACCTGCCGATTGAAGCACCACTCCCTTTTGCATTTCGGTCGTTCATCAGAGACCATTCAAGTTGGTTCCCCGAATGAAGCCTCGCAAGCACAGCCAAGCCATACCGCCATGGTTGCCTTGTCACCCCCATTGTCGCAAGCCCTCAAATCCCCAAGTCCGTCTGATGCTGTGCTATTAGCCACTGTCGTCGTTCTCGTCAAAAACAGCTCTGGAACTTTCGTCCCTTGTCGTGCACTTTTGGACTCGGGATCTCAATTACATTTCATTACAAGTCGTCTAGCTAATCAGCTTAAACTTCGAAAAACTAAATCGCACACCGCAGTCTCTGGCATAGGCGATGCTAGCTTCTCAACAGAAGGTATCTCGGTGGATCTCGTTCTGAAATCTCGGATTTCAGAGTTCACCACTAGCATCACAGCCGTCGTTGCGCAGAAGATTACGGATCATCAACCTCGCTCGTCGATTAGCACAGCTAATTGGCGTATACCTTCTCATATCCAGCTTGCTGACCCTTCGTTCTACCAGCCGCAGCGGATTGATCTGCTCATCGGAGCCGGACTCTTCTTCGAGCTGCTGTGTGTGGGACAAATTCAGCTGGCGCCTGGATTACTCTTGCTACAGAAGACCCATTTTGGATGGATTCTATCTGGTGGCGGGCACTCGGCCCCCATTCTCTCGTCGTTCATCGCAACCCAATCTTCGGATGACATCAATCACAGCACTTGGCTCGATGACTTGGTTCGTCAATTTCGGGAAGTGGAGCACATCTTTGAGCCGATCGCTAGGGCAACAAAGGAGGAGCTTCATTGCGAGGAGCATTTCGTTATCACTCACACTCGTTTACCCTCTGGGGAATACTCAGTCCGCTCTCCTTTAAAGCGAAGTTTGGAGTCCTTGGGCGATTCCTATTTGCAGGCAAAGCGGCGTTTGGAAAACATGGAGCGCAAATTCGTCCGTAATCCAGTTCTTTACGCAAAATATTCGGCATTCATGAAGGAGTACCTGTCCCTTAATCTTATGTCGCTGATGCCAAACGAAGAGAGGCACAAGTGCAAATATTTCTTGCCACATCACTGCGTCATCAAAAAAAGACAGCTCCACCACAAAGCTGAGGGTCGTATTCGACGGCTCGGCAGCCACCACATCTGGTCTTTCGCTAAACGACCTGCTCATGTCAGGTCCCACTATTCAGGCCAAACTATTTCACACACTCATTCGTTTTCGTACATTTTCCATTGCATTTACAGGTGATATCGGTAAAATGTATAGGTGCGTGCGTGTCTCAATGCCTGACACCATGCTCCAATGCATATTATGGCGGGACTCTCTTTACGATGACATACAGGTCTTTAAGCTAAACACAGTCACCTATGGGACTAAGCCGGCATCGTTTTTAGCTATTCGAGCTATGCACCAGCTGGCCATGGATGAGTCATCATCGTATCCATTGGGGTCGGAAACCATTCTACAGAACTTCTACGTGGATGATATGATATCTGGAGGGAATTCGGTCGAGGACGTACTGGATATTATGCGTCAAACCAAGGATCTTCTTGCTCGAGGCAATTTTCAATTGCGGAAATGGTGCTCCAACTCTCTAGATGTGCTTCGTACCGTCCCAGAGGCCGAAAGGGAAAGCTTTCTGAAGCTGGATGATGGCAGTGATGTAACAAAGGTGCTTGGGCTCATTTGGGAGCCCCATAAGGACTGCTTTCTGTTCACATTTGCTCCACAAATCGGTGTTGGCAAGCACACTAAGCGTTCGGTATTGTCGACCATTGCACGCTGCTATGACCCTATGGGATTGATCGGACCTACTCTGACCAGAGCGAAAATCATCATGCAGCGCATGTGGAGAGACAAGCTGCATTGGGATGAGAGCCTTCCTCAGTCGTTGGACTCAGCTTGGACTGAGTTTTGCAAGGACTTCGCCATTGTGGGTCACGCCACATTTCCTCGCTATGTACTTCAGCCCAAGGCTAGGTTTGAATTGCATGCCTTTTGTGATGCCAGCCTCCAGGCCTATGGGGCTTGCATCTATGCTCGATCGTTTACAGATACAGCCGCTGAGGTTCACTTGCTTTGTTTGAAGGCAAGAGTTGCCCCACTAAAAACCCTCACGGTTCCTAAGCTTGGGCTATGCGCAGCGTTCCTATTGGCAAACTTACTTCGCGAAATCAGGAAAATGGATACCCTTGATTGCCCAATTCATTGTTGGTCGGATTCAACTGTGGTCCTGTCTTGGTTGCGAGAGGAGCCATCCAAGTTCAACGTATTTGTCTCCAACAAAATCGCCGGAATTCAACAACTTACGAGGGGCATGGATTGGCGCTATGTGCCAACTGAGATGAACCCGGCTGACATTCTTTCGAAGGGAGCAGCGCCGCAGGATCTCTTGCATTCTAGGTTGTGGATGAATGGACCTACCTTCTTGCAAGGCGAACGAAGTTGCTGGCCTGAACGGTGCTCGCCAGAAATCAACCTTCCGGAAATTCGACACCGGGTATTGCAGTCATCTGAGCGTGCCGACATCTCGCTTTCGTTTAAGCACATCAACTCATTTGGAGTCATGCTGCGCATCTTCGGCTACGTTCAGAAGTTCATCACTCGGACGAAGACACCGGACCTCTCGTCAGATGACCTTCGAAGAGGGTCCCATTTGTTATGTCGCATCGTTCAACGGGCCCATCTGTATCCGGAGTACCGTACTCTGCAGAAAGGGAACTGCGTGCAGTCATCCAGCAGTATCGCATCGCTTTCGCCTTTCATAGATGACTTTGGTCTAATACGTGTTGGTGGTCGCTTGCAACACTCAACTCTCGGCTTCGATGCACGCCACCCAATCATTTTGGGCCCATCGGCGGCCTGAAGACTGTGGCTCGAGCCTTGAGGAAATGCGCCATCTGCTGCAGATCGCAACCTCGTCTTGCTGAACACATCATGGCTGACCTACCGAAGGATCGAATACAGGATTCGCCTGCATTCAGTGTCACCGGAATTGACTATTGTGGTCCCTTCTACTACAAGCCAGATGGCAGCAATCGAACTCCCATGAAATGCTATATTAGCGTCTTCATCTGTTTTACCACAAAGGCAGTCTGGTTGGAATTGGTAAAGGATCTATCAACTGCAGCTTTCTTGAGTGCCCTCAAACGCTTCGTCGCGACTCGCGGCATTCCCCGATGCATTTGGTCGGACAATGCCACTAATTTTGTGGGCGCTAGGAACGAGTTGGATGACCTTCGTCGGCTATATATGAGCGAGAAGCATCGTGCTGAAGTCCATAATCGCTGTCTCAACAACGGCTTCGATTGGAAGTTCATACCGCCCCGCTCGCCTCACTTCGGCGGCTTGTGGGAGGCAGCAGTGAAGATGGCCAATCAGCACTTCTATCGCTCCGTGGAATTGTCACTCTTTGGCTTCGACGAGCTGCGGACATTGGTCTGCCAAATCCAGGCGATAATAAATTCTCGTCCTCTCATTCCAATTTCAGAAAACCCTGAAGATCTTGGCGTCCTTACACCGGGGCATTTTTTGATTGGTCGTCCGCTGATGGAGTTTCCCGAGCCAGACGTTACTGCTCTCAACTTCAATCGACTCGATCGTTGGCAACGAGTCACCTGTGCCCAGCAGATCTTTTGGAAGCGTTGGAGTGAGGAGTACTTGACTCTGCTCCAACAACGTGCCAAATGGCGCACGCCACAACCTCCGATCCAAATCAATGACGTCGTCTGTATGAAGGACGAAAACTTGCCGCCACTGAAGTGGCCATTAGCACGAGTGATCGAGGTCATCACTGGAACCGATGGGACCGTGCGAGTTGCCATCCTGCGGACACCATCTGGAACCACTCGTCGAGCTGTCAACAAGCTGTGCGTCCTTCCCGTTAAGGATTCTGTTAAAAGCCCTGGTCTTTCAACGGGTGGGAGTATGTTCGGAGCAGCAGCTGGCAGTAGCTCTTAAGAACAATTTATATTTCTCTATAGTTATATTACTCTTAAATTATCTAAGATAATCTGTTCGCATGCTCTCGGTGCATACGCACACACCATCACACTCATGTTCGCCGCACTTACTGCTGGTATGGCAGTGCGTCGGTCAGCTTGGGTTCACATTCGGTGAAAATTTGTCGTCGAAAGCAGCATCGCGTATCATTCTCACCTACCGACCGTCAAATTGTCAAATCGGTTCTATAACGGCCACTAGAGTTCCTACCCAGACATATACATTTGTACACTAAAAAACACAAAGTTTACGGCCACGGCCTTTAATATTGAAAATAAAATTAGAAATTAAACACAAACCCGAAAACCCAACAACGGAGTATTTATTTGTAAATGTGGAGTCAGAGTTGCTGAAAAAGCTCGGCAGCTTCCAACAAATTCCATAGGAGATTTTTTCGAATATAACGATCAGACTAAAGTAAGCCAGTGTAAAAACTGTAGTGTGCCACAAACTTAAAAAAACACGTTGAACGCGAGCCCTCTGATGTTTTCAAGCAACTTACCGAAAGTGAAAAAATTAACAAAAAAAAAGCAACAGCCACCGATCAGCAAATTTTTTGAAGATTCCAATTTAAAAGTGAAGTCATCTAAAGATGAGATAATACATGCATGTGTTGAGCTGGTCACCAAAAATGGGCGCCCACTAAAAATGCTGGAAGATTCTGGGTTTAAAAAAAATTTAGATCCAATATGCAAGGCCTTTCCAAAGCCTTTAACAATAAATCGGCAAAATATTCAACACCTCGTTCAAGCGAAAGCAAAAGCTATTCGGGATAATATCAAAGAAATTTTATCCAATCGGTAAGTGAGTTTTAAATTAACAAAAATTGGTTTATGTACATTTGAAAAGACTATATAAATACTAAGATGTGTAACACTCATACAATTCTGTATTGTATGTAGTGAGAGACAAAATACGCGCTGACTCCTAGCAGGAATGATCCCAATCCAGCTGCTGGCAAGTGGGATCAGGAAAAAACGAGAGCTGGAGACTTCTGACCAGGAGACAAGACACGCAGCACGGCAATGCACAATGTTGCAATGGCGAAACTCGTGGGATAGTAGCAACAGAGGACGCTGGACCCATAAGCTTATCCCAGACCTGCAGAGCTGGCTGAGCCGCCGCCATGGACAAGTGGAGTACCACCTGACGCAGCTATTGACGGGACATGGATGCTTTAATGCCTATCTCCATAGGTTTAAGCATGAGGACGACCCCTTCTGTGTGCTTTGCACAGGGATTGTTGAAGACGCTGAACATTGCTTCTTCGAATGTCTACGATACCAGCAAGATCGGGTAGCTCTAAGCACCAAGCTAGGAAGGACAATAACTGTGGCAAACCTGGCAGAATGCCTAATGGAGTCGGAAGAAAACTGGGCTGCAATCAGCAACATGGCTGCAGCAATGACCATCAGACTGCGTTGCGAGGAAAGAGCACGCAAAGAAGGAAGGTAAAATTCGTTAAAGATTGACGAGCCTATGGCCATGCCCTATGGAAGAGCCTCTTCGGCATTTCCCCCCGGCGTTGTAATATCTACTGGTAGACAGGCCAGCCGGGATAAGGAAAAGGTGTGTTTGGTTTTAGACCGGTTAGAGTCCCTCACTCTGGCTTCGGCTGGGTCGGCATGATGCTCTTATGTAATCACACGACAAAAAAAAAAAAAATAACATGTATGTGTACGTGTGGTCTACCTCACGTACAGAGCGTTTGTCACTAGAGCGCTCTCTGTCTCTCTCATATCAGTGAAGATTGCGTGGAACTCCACGCCGATAAAATCGAGCTGAAAATTTGTATGGAATGACAGATCTTAGTGTTTATATTAACTTTGGTATGTGTACATATACATATATGTACATATGTTGTATAGCACATGCAACTAAAGTGTTGTTGTTTAATTTTTAAAATTTGCCTACATTTTTCTTAGATTGGTGTCAATTAAAGTCGACTGCGTAAGCCGTTGGGAACGCTCTATTGTCAGCATCAATTGTCAACTATTTAATGGAGGAGAGCTTCAAATTTATACGCTTGCGATGAAGGAGGTTCACGTGCAGCAGACCAGCTCGAACCTGACGAACATAATTAAGGAGGTCCTTGACAGCTATAAGCTTGTGAGTGTATACCGGAAGGTACAAATATTTTGAAAAACGTTGATGAGATAGATGAGGGAATAATAACAGTTCGGTGTGCTGCGTATACTTTAAACCTTGTCGTCAACGATTTTTTTAAAAAAGTCAAGGTTGACCTTAAAAAAAAAAAATGACAAATTAAAAACGAAAGGGAACGTTGTGAGCCGCGGCAAAGACCGCGGCTCTACCTTATACCCGGTACTCAGTCAGTATATACATACATACATTTATGAGCCTACGATTTATGAAATTTATTATATGTTCTCAAAAGGGACGAAAATAATATTTAAAATAAAAAAATTAAGTCAAACCATTTTTGCAATTTTTATACATGTTTCCATTTTTGTTTACATATGCTTTGTATATATGCGCCTACATATCTACATGACATGTATAACTACATATTTGAGACGTACAAGTGTTTACGACAGAGAGAGAGAGGGCATGAGTCAGCGCTTGGCAGGCGTTGCGTAGTCACTGAAATTTAATTTGTTTCTTCTGGCCATAATATTCATCCGATCTGATCCAGATTCGGTAATCTGGTAGATATGGTAATTTTCATGATTCTGCGTTTTTGGTTTTCATTTATTTTAAAAATTGTGGATTCCACAGATTTTCGTCTTTTGTGGGGGCGGAAAGGGGCGTGGCCAAATTTAAAAACAAACTCGTGCTGGTTTGGTATCACAGGAGCTTGGATAGAAAGTTTGGTTGCTCTAGATCTTATAGTCTCTGAGAACTAGGCGCTCATTTAAACGAATAGGCAAAACAGATGGGGTCTCGTGTGAGAGAGAGCGAGAGGGAATGATGACTTTTGAAATGGTTTTCTTCATTGTAGCTATAATAATGATCCGATCTGATCCAGATTCAACACTCTGATAGAAATGGTCATTTTCTATGATTCTGCGTTTTTAGTATTCTTGTATCTTCAACATTGTGTACGCCACAGACTTTCATCCTTTGTGTGGGCGGAAGAGGGCGGGGCGAAATTTTTAAATACATTTGGAGTAGTGTGATCACACAGGAGACTGGATACAAAACTTGGTTGCTCTAGCTTTAATAGTTTCTGAGATATAGGCGTAAATGAAGACGGACAGACGGACGGACAGACAGACATGGCTATATCGACTCGGCTATTGATGCTGATCAAGAATATATATACTTTATGGGGTCGAAAACGCTTCCTTCTGGGCGTTACACACAACCGTTATCCCCACAAATCTAATATACCCCTATACTCTTCGAGTACCGGGTATAAAAAAACAATTTTTCGACTGTGCCACTCAATGGAACTCCAAGTTTCAAATGTGCGAACGATTACTAACTTTAAAAGAGTTCTGTGTAAAGAGTATTTAAAAGAATTGCAATTAAAATCATCTGAATGGAAGGCCGTGGATAATATTTGCAGTTTACTTCTACCCATTTATAAAACTTCATTGAAATTGCAAAATGCTAAGTTGCTGTCAAGTGACTTTTTTTATGCAAGGTTCTCCTGTAAATCTAATATAAAACAGACAACTGCACAACATTCATCAATTCAGGCTAAATGTCTTGAAAAGAGGTCAGCAATTTTAAATTTAATTCCCGTTGAAACTGCAGTATATTTATACCCCCGCTATCAAGCGCTACTTTGTTGTGAGCAAAAACAGGCTGCAATACAAAATATAAGCCAGTTAAAGAGCCGATTGCAATCTTTTGACGAAAGTCTTAACGTTTCCGCAGTAAATGATTCTACTTCAGATTGTGAGGAGGAGACTTTTATGAAAAGCATTGTAGGAAACCAAACCACAACGAAAAAATTCGTTTCTACCTTCAATAAATCGTTAAGAAATTCCTCAAATGCATGCGATGGCTGTTTTGGCGGTTCCGGCAACTCTAACTTCTGTAGAGAGAGCATTTTCCTCCCTCAAATTTGTGTTGTCGGACAAAAGGGCATTAATTGATGCCCTGTAGTCCTTGGGTGAGATGTGGTTTATCTTATCAGCCTTGGGGATGAAGTCCAATCTCTCTTTCTTCCATTCTTGAAGGACGTACCCAGTTAGCAGGCATCCTTTAAAGATTTTTTTCAACCATGGCAGTATGTGTTCAGCATGGCTGGTCTAACCTTATAAGGCCCCGGCGATGTGTAGGGACTGAAAGATTTAATAGCCCATGTAATCTTATCCGGTTCCAATTGTTCCCGTACGAGCTCCTCGCTTTCCTCTCCCTGTTGCTGCACCACGTGGGCGGTTGGCGGGTTGGATTCGCCCCACGCGACATTAGAGAAGCCAGGGGAGTGGGTTTTCATGAGCAGCTCTAGGGATTAGCAGCTCCTGGTGGTCCTGGCCGTCCTAACAGGCGTTCTTGTAGGAGATGAAGCTGTGATGAAATGCATCCCAGCCTTTCTATGTATTCATAATTTTGGCCATGTAGAAAAGCTTCCTCGATTCCTTTCTGACTTTTCAACTCCCGCGCTCACCACGAGTTGCGATTGGACTTTGCGGGTCGTCTGATCGGGAAGAAATTGAGAAACGCCTTTTATAAGGCCTTGGTGATTCTCTGTACCGCTTCCTCTAGTTTTCCCGTGTGGAGGATGACTCCTGCGGGGGATCGGATAGCGTCTTCTTACGGTTTTGGAGAAGTGGTTGCAGTCTATCCGCTTGGGATTTCGGTAGGCCTTGACCTTCTCTCTTTTCCATTTTATATTGTAGAGTATCCTGCAGTAGTCCGTGAAGGAGCATTCACAAGACACGTGCCAATGCTCAATGGCAAGGGAGCCGCTGTTCCAGGTCATGGTTATATCTACATATAGCCTCAGCAGTTTTCTGTTGCGGAAAGTGGGGTGGTCTCTCCGGTTGCACATAATAAGATTCGTGGACAGGAAGTACTCGAACGGCGACTCTCCACTGGAGTTTGTGCCCGTGCTTCCGCAGAGGGAATGATAGGCGTTGGCGTCACACCCTAAAACGATGTCGTTACCCTCCCTCCGAGCTTTACGGATGAAGGCAGATCTTCTTAGTCAAATGGCAAATAAGCGAAACCCAGGTATAGGTTTTGCTCGTCCGTCCTCTCGTAATGTACCACCGTCAGGTCCGGACTGGTGTACCTAGAAGAAAACAAAACATTTAGGTCGTTCCTTGCCACGATACAGGTTCTTGGCATACCTGCAAGTTGTGGTGTCAGAAGATGGTATACGCGACCACTCAGCCCTCCAACCCTTTCACTTCGATCTAGCGCTCTTGGATAATTGCCATGTCTATCGTCTTCTCGTTCATAAACTGCAGCAGGTCCGCCGATGGTACACTTGAATGATGTAGATTAATCACCTTCATGCTCTCCAACAGACCTAGGTCTACGCGGCTCTACCCCCGCAATGGTGCCCATACCAAAAGATATGCGGCAGTTCGCTGCAAGGAGCTCGGCAAGGCTGTTCTGGCCAATACTGATCCAGAGTTCGTTGCCGTTCCTCTTGTCACGGACTATCGCCATTGTGATCGTCCAGTCGGCTGTCTGCAGGGTCTGGTTCTGAGTCTTGCTCAGGGTTACCACAGCTCCCTTGTACCATTTGATGCCCTTGAACTCACATAAAGTGGGTTGTATGCGCAATTAATGGCATCCTTAATGGCACTCAGTATCTCACATTTTGCAGTCAGCCAGTTAGCATCCAAGATCTTCCCCTCTGGGTGACCGCGGTGATGGCCATCAGCAGATCAGCCGTCGACCCGTGACTGGACAGAATGTCTTCTGGTTTCCCCCCAGCGGGCTTTGGTGTTGTCTGGCGCTTGCCGCGTTCTGCGTCTGAGGTGTGGTCTTCTCTCTCTACTTCCTGCCTATATTCCGCCCGTGCGCCTTCGCAGACGACGACGTCTCCTTTTGCTCCCTTTCGCGCTCGTGTCAGCTAGTTTGGAGGTCGTTGTCCAAGTTTCCTAAGATATTTGACGGGTGCCTTATATTCTGCCAGCTGATTGCATTCGCTCACCGCATCGTCTTCTGCTTTCGCTGCATCTGTGAGGCCCGGAGAGGCCTGGGGTACGAGATTCGTAACTTCAACAGTCGCCTCCTGCGCTTCCTAGTTGTGTCCAAGACGAGAGAAGGTATTAGCCAACTCTGCCTCAGATACTGACGGACCTGTGAAGACGAAACTTCCGCCTGTGGTTCCCGGCTCCAGTTCCTCCAACACTTTTTTCTCCCGGCGGATCCGGCTGTTGCTTATGGCACTACGTGAGCTAGCAGCCAAGCAGTCCACTGCTACCGTGGAATTTTACATTTTGTAGTCACTGGATATCGATGCCGGGGGCCCTGCGTGCGCACCCGCAATCACTGCCGGTAGTGACTCTATCCCTTGACCTCCCCGGTTTGGTAACCCTACTGGTAGCATGCGTTACCACCAGTATAACTCATGGGTTTCTTACGCTTACTTAGTCTTACAGACGCTAAAACAGCTGGCAAGAAACAAACTGCGATTGAGTCCATAGGTTAGGTTAGGTTATCCCGGACGGCCCTCAACGGGGCCTCTCATAGGCCAAAAGGCCCTTAGTAATCCGGATCTTTGTATGGACCTTACGAGGGTGCTTCTGAGGTTCCGAAGTCCCCCAAAATCGGGGTATTTTTAGCAAAGGCAAGCAGTTTCCCTGCGACCTCTTGGAGGCATCCTCCAGTGATACCAGCATCGGTGCGCCCAGGTACATTCTCCTTGCCCTTAAGAGAGCCGGACACCGGCAGATGAGATGCTCCAGGGTTTCGACAGCCCCGGGCTCATTGCATTTCCTGCAGATGTCACTGTTAGTGATGTTCAGCCTGGTTGCGTGCGACGCAGCCAGGCAATGGCCTGTTAGTATGCCCACTAGCAGTCTGCACTCCTTCCGTGGAAGATGCAGCAGATAGTGGCTGAGATTATCATTGCGTTCCTTGCACATGATTTTCGAGATTCTGCAGGTGGTGGTGTTCTTCCACCTGCTATCTGTCCTCATTTTGGCCTGCTTCTCCAGGTCTTTTTGTAGCGTTCCTAGGGAGACCGGCACGCTTTCTGTCATTTCGTTTGCCAGCCCGACGCCTTCCTTAGCCAGAACGTCCGCCTCTTCGTTTCCTTCGATGCCCTGGTGACTGGGAACCCAATAGATCTGCACTGACTTAGTCGTGCTTAGTGATTCTAGTGCCTCCCTGCTTGCCAGGACACTTCTAGAACTGACCGCGGACGACTGGATGGATTTTATCACTGCTTGGCTGTCAACGAATATTTTAGCCGTATTGTGTGGTCGCTCTAGGTGCACTACCGAGATGTAGATCCAATGCATCAGAGCGGGCGACAGGCCCCATGTGCTACTAAGCATCTTCTTGGATGCATATAGTGCATTGGTGGCCTTTTTCACCCGCTCTACTACATTGGGTCTCCATGCCAGCTTGCTGTCCAGTACTGTGCCGAGGTATTTGACCTGTGCTTTAGGGGTTAGCCTTGTTTGGTTGACTTTCGGGGGGACCCATGTTGGTACCTTGTATCTCTTAGTGAAGAGGATGAGGTCCGTTTTGTCCGCGTTGATACTGAGCCCTACTCCATCTGCCCACTCACATATCTCCCTGAGTGTTCGTTCCATTATGGAGCTGAGAGTCGACGGACATACACCCTTGATAAGTACGCTTATGTCGTCCGCATAAGATGTTATTTTTGGGGCTTTCCTTTCGAATCTTTTGATGAGGTTGTCGACCACCAGGTTCCACAGGAGGGGTGACAGGACTCCACCCTGGGGTGTGCCCCTGTGTGCACCTCTGACCATGGAGGCGGTGCCCCACTCTGATTGCACCCGTCTACAACTTAGAAGGTTTTTTATCCAGAGGTTAATTGACCGGTGGGTGCTGGGAGCTTCTAGGCAGTCCATTATGGCTTCTGTAGCGACGTTATTAAATATGTCAACGAATACTCCAAGTGCATATTTATTAGTTTTGAGGGCTTTCTCGACGGTAGCTACTAGCGAGTGAAGTGCTGTTTCCACCGATGTAGGCATGTAGGCATGTTGGTTGGTTGACATCAGTCCCCTTACTTCGGCTCTGATGTGTAGATCGAGCAGCTTTTCTAATGTTTTCAGTAGGAAAGAGGTTAGGCTTATCGGTCTGTAATTCTTGGAACTCACATGGCTGCACTTTCCTGCTTATGAGAGGAAGACAACACTAGAGGTTCTCCATTGGATCGGGATATAGCCTGTTCTTAGGCATGCTGCGTATATTACGAGAAGCAATGGGGTGATCACCTCTTTGGTCACTTGCAGCATGGCTGGGAATATTCCGTCCAGTCCAGGTGCCTTTATGCCCGTGAAGGAATCTATAGCCCATTGGATTTTCTTTGGGGTTTATCAGATCTGTTGGGGGTGTTTGTTCCTCAGTTGCTAGGTCCTGATGCGTTTCGGCATCGGTGACCTCGGTGCATCCTGGGAAGTGGGCCTCCATTAGTGCCGTAAGGGCTTTTTTGCTGTCCTCCGACCACTGTCCGTTGTCTACTTTGAGTTGACTTTGTACTGTGGGTGCTTTGACAGCAGCTTGCTCAGCCTAGCCGTTTCAGGCACTTTCTCAGTGCTGGAGCAGAAGTTTCTCCATGAGCTACGCCGTGCCTTACGTATCTCTTCCTTGTATTCCCTTAATAGGGTCTTGTATTCCTCATTGATGTTCTCGTCGTTCGCTAGTTTAGCGAGCTTGAAAAATTCCATGAGGTTGTTTTTTTGCAAAGAGAGGTCTCGATTCCACCAGAGTGGCTTGGACTTCTTCCTTGTTCTAGATGGTGGGCATGCTGTGTGGTATGCCTCTAGCAGTTCCGTAGATAGGGTCTCTAAGGACTTCTCTATATCCTCCGTGGATTTCACTGAGCCCGGGCTCACGAGTTTCGAGGTGACTGTCTTTCTAAACTTCTCCCAGTTTGTGTTCCGGGGGTTTCTATAGACTATCACTTTCGGAGTGTATTCAAATTCGCACTTGAATTGAATGTACCAGTGGTCTGAGAAGGAAGGTCTTTCGAGGACCTTCCATCCAGATATGTTGGTACTCTTTCCCTTTGCGAGAGTTAGATCTAGCACGTTTGACGAGGTGGGACCCACGTAGGTGTATTCATCTCCCACGTTTGCTTCATCTATGTTATTTGTTAGTATAAAGTCTAGGAGTGACTCACCTCGGTCGTTAATATCAGGGCTTCCCCACACACTATGGTGGGCATTAGCATCCGTACCAACGATCAGTTGATAGTCTTTGGAGTCGGCTTCGTCCACCAGACTCCTTAGTTCTTCTGGCGGTGCGGACCTGTCGTGCGCCATGTAGCAGGAGGCTACCAGAAGGCGCTTCTCCTCACTTTCCAGCATAACTACTGTCAGGTCGTGTGTGCTGTAATGAGACATACGGTAAGCGTGGATTCCTTTCCGTACTAGTACGGCAGTTCTATTCCTGCTTACCGGTGTTGAGTAGAGTGTGTTGTAATTTGAGAGCTTTAGCCCGGCCACCGAATTGGCTGATGCAATCCAGGGCTCCTGGACCAAAGCTATGTCAGCGGGCCCTTGCTCCATGGCAGTGTGGAGCTCCGCTGACACTGTCTTGCTCTTATGCAAGTTGAGCTGCAGCACACTCAGTTTCATACGCAGCTGGCTCCCCTGCATACGACGGGTTGACTACTACGGTCAGGTCACCGTCCTCTTCTTCGAGCGTGTCGTCCAACGCCATACCCTGGGCGGTCTCTACGATGGTATCCAGACCGAGGTCCTTCTCCACTTCGCCTGCCTGCAGGGTGTGTGCGTCCTTATCGCTGGGCTGACGCTTTTTGAGGCGCAGGTAAACGCTCCCCATACCCCACGCCATTTTCCCGTACTTGGGGTAAAGTTGATCCTCCGCTGCTTTGTTGATCTGGAGGATCACATGCTGGCCCCCCTCGTTGGGTAATGGGCTACCAGCCTGCAATACCTTCCAGTCAGCGGTCGGTACCAGAGGTTTTGTCGCTGAAGGAGCTTCAGCGCGCGGTCCCCTTGGATTGCGATGGGGAAGAGCACCTTCGCCTTTGGGATTAGCTCCCTGTCCACCACCTCCAGCTTGGCCCCCTCCCACATCGCTTCCAGTTGGCAGACCGTTTGCGTCAGCCACTTCAGCGTCGTGTCGTCCTTACATTTCAGGATTTTGACCCCATTCAGCCACCCAGCACCATCGAAGGTGGGCATGGGAGCTGTTGGGTTCTCATCCATCCTTGTAAACAGGGAGTCTACCAGCCGCGCGTGGACCATTTTCCACTGCGCCTCTGTTATCCTCCCATTCTCATCACGTCTGTCGATGAGTGCTACAATCAGGTGTCTCTTGGACACATCGCTGATCTTCTCGCCTGACCCCTGCTTTGCCGGTTTGAGTCCATACATTTTAGTTAAAAAATTTTGTGGTAATTGTTCGAACAGTCCAAAGTGATTGCAATAATTATTACAGTGCACAATTACCATAAAATATACTTTTATAATTACAAAACAGCATTCGAAACAAAGAAAAATAACAAAACTTTTGCCTCTTCTGTTTTGTTTCTCATTGCTCTTGTCAACTAGGGATGCAAACACAAGAGTAACAGCGCGCCAAATACCAAAACACCAACAAAACAAACTATGACACCTCTACCAAAACGTACGCGCAAAAATTCCTCTGAAGAAATAAAAACTAAAAGGACAGGTAACCCAGCTTCTCTTATGTGGCTGATTAATCAGCGGTTTGATGAGCAAGCCGATCTGATAGAGAAGAAGATGAGTGATTCCGAGGAGCGGGTACAGGCCCGCTGGCATTCTCGCTAGGGCTAACGCCAGCACGGTTTTAGACCCTGTCCCCATTATCAAATTTGATTGTCTCCGATACAAAATAAACTTTCAACGAGCTCATATAAAGCACTCTTTCTCTGCTGCTACTCTCGCTTACCTAAACGAGCAGCTTTCAAAAGAGAATTATATTATCTTTTATATTTTATATTATATTTTATTTTTTTATTTATATTTTATATTATAGCCATTTATTTTTATATTCTTATAAGCGATACCTTAAACGACGCCTAATTAATGAGTCTATCTAAAACCAAAAATCAAGGCATTCAAATATTTTTTGTCGTCTTTTCCTGAGCTTTCAAAGCCAAAATTTCGGGGCAAAATACCGAAAAAAATTATGAAATTTCAATTTGGAAGCTTAATATCTTTCAGACGTTAACTTGCAGCTACACAATTGGATTTATAGCTACATTTGTCAGCTTTTTTAAACTGCAAAGTTCAATACAACCAGTTGTAGAAAACTTAAGTTATGTCAAAAATAGAAGCACTACCTATGGCAAACAAAAAAAACCAAATTTTTTAAAAATTCTTAAGAAATGAAATAAAAAACAAAAATTCTTTAAACATTTTTAAACATCCAAATCTATCAAAAAACGTAATTTTTGGCGACAGCAGAAAAGTCGTGTCGACTAGTGTTATCGGCTCAGTAGCCGATAAGATCCCGCCAACAGCCAAATTTAGGTTAGAGAAGAGCCGGTAGCCGAACAATTCCCAATTAGAGCTATTTAAATTAAATTAAGTTATTGATTAAGATAATTTTGACCCTATTAGAACTAGTATCAAAGGAAAACAGATGGAACGAGGGGGAACGTTGTGAGCCGCGGCAAAGGCCGCGGCTCTACTTTATACCCGGTACTCAGTACATATATACATACATATGTACATATTACTATGAGCTTACGATTTATACAATTTATTATACATATGTTCGCAAAAGGAAAGAAATTAAATTTTGGGCAAAAATTAATATTTCAAAAATTGAAGTCAAACCATTTTAGGAATATCTATACATGTTTCCAATTTTGTTTGCATATGATTTGTATACTGCTTCTACATTCTTTCTTTCTACTTGTATAACTACATATTTGAGACGTACAAGAGTTTGCGACAGAGAGAGAGAGGGCATGAGTCAGCGCTTGGCAGGCGTTGTGTAGCCACTGAAATTTAATTTCTTTCTTCTGGCCATAATATTGATCCGATCTGATCCAGATTCGGTAATCTGGTAGATATGGTAATTTTCATGATTCTGCGTTTTTGGTTTTCATTTATCTTAAAAATTGTGGATTCCACAGATTTTCGTCTTTTGTGGAGGCGGAAGGGGGCGTGGCAAAATTTTAAAACAAACTTGTGCTGGTTCGGTATTACAGGAGCTTGGATAGAAATTTTGGTTGCTCTAGCTCTTATAGTCTCTGAGAACTAGGCGCTCATTTATACGAATCGGCAAAGCAGATGGGGTCGCGTGTGAGAGAGAGCGAGAGGGAATGATGACTTTCGAAATGGTTTTCTTCATTGTAGCTATAATAATGATCCGATCTGGTCCAGATTCAACACTCTGATAGAAATGGTAATTTTCTATGATTCTGCGTTTTTAGTATTCTTGTATCTTCAAAATTGTGTACGCAACAGACTTTCGTCTTTTGTGGGGGCGGAAGGGGGCGTGGCAAAATTTTGAAACAAACTCGTGCTGTTTTGATATCACAGGAGCATGGATAGAAAGATTGGCTGCTCTAGCTCTTATAGTCTCTGAGAACTAGGCGTCAAAAAATACGAATGGGCAAAGCAGATGGGGCCGCGTGTGAGAGAGCGCGAGAGGGAACGATGACTTTCGAAATGGTTTTCTTCATTGTAGCTATAATAATGATCCGATCTGATCCAGATTCAACACTCTGATAGAAATGGTCATTCTCTATGATTCTGCGTATTTAGTTTTCTTGTATCTTCAAAATTGTGTACGCCACAGACTTTCGTTCTTTGTGGGGGCGGAAGGGGGCGGGGCGAAATTTTTAAATACATTTGGAGTAGTGTGATCACACAGGAGACTGGATACAAAACTTGGTTGCTCTAGCTTTAATAGTTTCTGAGATATAGGCGTAAATGAAGACGGACAGACGGACGGACGGACGGACAGACGGACAGACGGACGGACAGACAGACATGGCTATATCGACTCGGCTATTGATGCTGATCAAGAATATATATACTTTATGGGGTCGAAAACGCTTCCTTCTGGGCGTTACACACAACCGTTATCCCCACAAATCTAATATACCCCTATACTCTTCGAGTACCGGGTATAAAAAAACAATTTTTCGACTGTGCCACTCAATGGAACTCCAAGTTTCAAATGTGCGAACGATTACTAACTTTAAAAGAGTTCTGTGTAAAGAGTATTTAAAAGAATTGCAATTAAAATCATCTGAATGGAAGGCCGTGGAAAATATTTGCAGTTTACTTCTACCCATTTATAAAACTTCATTGAAATTGCAAAATGCTAAGTTGCTGTCAAGTGACTTTTTTTATGCAAGGTTCTCCTGTAAATCTAATATAAAAAAGACAACTGCACAACATTCATCAATTCAGGCTAAATGTCTTGAAAAGAGGTCAGCAATTTTAAATTTAATTCCCGTTGAAACTGCAGTATATTTATACCCCCGCTATCAAGCGCTACTTTGTTGTGAGCAAAAACAGGCTGCAATACAAAATATAAGCCAGTTAAAGAGCCGATTGCAATCTTTTGACGAAAGTCTTAACGTTTCCGCAGTAAATGATTCTACTTCAGATTGTGAGGAGGAGACTTTTATGAAAAGCATTGTAGGAAACCAAACCACAACGAAAAAATTCGTTTCTACCTTCAATAAATCGTTAAGAAATTCCTCAAATGCATCCCCATGCAGACGTTTTAACGTTTTGGGAAAATTACAGCAAAACAGATTTGAAAAAGTTGCGATGGCTGTTTTGGCGGTTCCGGCAACTCTAACTTCTGTAGAGAGAGCATTTTCCTCCCTCAAATTTGTGTTGTCGGACAAAAGGGCATTAATTGATGCCCTGTAGTCCTTGGGTGAGATGTGGTTTATCTTATCAGCCTTGGGGATGAAGTCCAATCTCTCTTTCTTCCATTCTTGAAGGACGTACCCAGTTAGCAGGCATCCTTTAAAGATTTTTTTCAACCATGGCAGTATGTGTTCAGCATGGCTGGTCTAACCTTATAAGGCCCCGGCGATGTGTAGGGACTGAAAGATTTAATAGCCCATGTAATCTTATCCGGTTCCAATTGTTCCCGTACGAGCTCCTCGCTTTCCTCTCCCTGTTGCTGCACCACGTGGGCGGTTGGCGGGTTGGATTCGCCCCACGCGACATTAGAGAAGCCAGGGGAGTGGGTTTTCATGAGCAGCTCTAGGGATTAGCAGCTCCTGGTGGTCCTGGCCGTCCTAACAGGCGTTCTTGTAGGAGATGAAGCTGTGATGAAATGCATCCCAGCCTTTCTATGTATTCATAATTTTGGCCATGTAGAAAAGCTTCCTCGATTCCTTTCTGACTTTTCAACTCCCGCGCTCACCACGAGTTGCGATTGGACTTTGCGGGTCGTCTGATCGGGAAGAAATTGAGAAACGCCTTTTATAGAGCCTTGGTGATTCTCTGTACCGCTTCCTCTAGTTTTCCGGTGTGGAGGATGACTCCTGCGGGGGATCGGATAGCGTCTTCTTACGGTTTTGGAGAAGTGGTTGCAGTCTATCCGCTTGGGATTTCGGTAGGCCTTGACCTTCTCTCTTTTCCATTTTATATTGTAGAGTATCCTGCAGTAGTCCGTGAAGGAGCATTCACAAGACACGTGCCAATGCTCAATGGCAAGGGAGCCGCTGTTCCAGGTCATGGTTATATCTACATATAGCCTCAGCAGTTTTCTGTTGCGGAAAGTGGGGTGGTCTCTCCGGTTGCACATAATAAGATTCGTGGACAGGAAGTACTCGAACGGCGACTCTCCACTGGAGTTTGTGCCCGTGCTTCCGCAGAGGGAATGATAGGCGTTGGCGTCACACCCTAAAACGATGTCGTTACCCTCCCTCCGAGCTTTACGGATGAAGGCAGATCTTCTTAGTCAAATGGCAAATAAGCGAAACCCAGGTATAGGCTTTGCTCGTCCGTCCTCTCGTAATGTACCACCGTCAGGTCCGGACTGATGTACCTAGAAGAAAACAAAACATTTAGGTCGTTCCTTGCCACGATACAGGTTCTTGGCATACCTGCAAGTTGTGGTGTCAGAAGATGGTATACGCGACCACTCAGCCCTCCAACCCTTTCACTTCGATCTAGCGCTCTTGGATAATTGCCATGTCTATCGTCTTCTCGTTCATAAACTGCAGCAGGTCCGCCGATGGTACACTTGAATGATGTAGATTAATCACCTTCATGCTCTCCAACAGACCTAGGTCTACGCGGCTCTACCCCCGCAATGGTGCCCATACCAAAAGATATGCGGCAGTTCGCTGCAAGGAGCTCGGCAAGGCTGTTCTGGCCAATACTGATCCAGAGTTCGTTGCCGTTCCTCTTGTCACGGACTATCGCCATTGTGATCGTCCAGTCGGCTGTCTGCAGGGTCTGGTTCTGAGTCTTGCTCAGGACAAGCGCATCTTACTCTTCCTTGATCGGTTTCAGTCGAAACCTGGTCTGTGGGGACCACACAGAGCGCCGCTCCTGGCCAAAGTTTGCCAAAACCATGAACTATGGTCATTAGAAATTCCAGAGCTTTGCGGGTTACCACAGCTCCCTTGTACCATTTGATGCCCTTGAACTCACATAAAGTGGGTTGTATGCGCAATTAATGGCATCCTTAATGGCACTCAGTATCTCACATTTTGCAGTCAGCCAGTTAGCATCCAAGATCTTCCCCTCTGGGTGACCGCGGTGATGGCCATCAGCAGATCAGCCGTCGACCCGTGACTGGACAGAATGTCTTCTGGTTTCCCCCCAGCGGGCTTTGGTGTTGTCTGGCGCTTGCCGCGTTCTGCGTCTGAGGTGTGGTCTTCTCTCTCTACTTCCTGCCTATATTCCGCCCGTGCGCCTTCGCAGACGACGACGTCTCCTTTTGCTCCCTTTCGCGCTCGTGTCAGCTAGTTTGGAGGTCGTTGTCCAAGTTTCCTAAGATATTTGACGGGTGCCTTATATTCTGCCAGCTGATTGCATTCGCTCACCGCATCGTCTTCTGCTTTCGCTGCATCTGTGAGGCCCGGAGAGGCCTGGGGTACGAGATTCGTAACTTCAACAGTCGCCTCCTGCGCTTCCTAGTTGTGTCCAAGACGAGAGAAGGTATTAGCCAACTCTGCCTCAGATACTGACGGACCTGTGAAGACGAAACTTCCGCCTGTGGTTCCCGGCTCCAGTTCCTCCAACACTTTTTTCTCCCGGCGGATCCGGCTGTTGCTTATGGCACTACGTGAGCTAGCAGCCAAGCAGTCCACTGCTACCGTGGAATTTTACATTTTGTAGTCACTGGATATCGATGCCGGGGGCCCTGCGTGCGCACCCGCAATCACTGCCGGTAGTGACTCTATCCCTTGACCTCCCCGGTTTGGTAACCCTACTGGTAGCATGCGTTACCACCAGTATAACTCATGGGTTTCTTACGCTTACTTAGTCTTACAGACGCTAAAACAGCTGGCAAGAAACAAACTGCGATTGAGTCCATAGGTTAGGTTAGGTTATCCCGGACGGCCCTCAACGGGGCCTCTCATAGGCCAAAAGGCCCTTAGTAATCCGGATCTTTGTATGGACCTTACGAGGGTGCTTCTGAGGTTCCGAAGTCCCCCAAAATCGGGGTATTTTTAGCAAAGGCAAGCAGTTTCCCTGCGACCTCTTGGAGGCATCCTCCAGTGATACCAGCATCGGTGCGCCCAGGTACATTCTCCTTGCCCTTAAGAGAGCCGGACACCGGCAGATGAGATGCTCCAGGGTTTCGACAGCCCCGGGCTCATTGCATTTCCTGCAGATGTCACTGTTAGTGATGTTCAGCCTGGTTGCGTGCGACGCAGCCAGGCAATGGCCTGTTAGTATGCCCACTAGCAGTCTGCACTCCTTCCGTGGAAGATGCAGCAGATAGTGGCTGAGATTATCATTGCGTTCCTTGCACATGATTTTCGAGATTCTGCAGGTGGTGGTGTTCTTCCACCTGCTATCTGTCCTCATTTTGGCCTGCTTCTCCAGGTCTTTTTGTAGCGTTCCTAGGGAGACCGGCACGCTTTCTGTCATTTCGTTTGCCAGCCCGACGCCTTCCTTAGCCAGAACGTCCGCCTCTTCGTTTCCTTCGATGCCCTGGTGACTGGGAACCCAATAGATCTGCACTGACTTAGTCGTGCTTAGTGATTCTAGTGCCTCCCTGCTTGCCAGGACACTTCTAGAACTGACCGCGGACGACTGGATGGATTTTATCACTGCTTGGCTGTCAACGAATATTTTAGCCGTATTGTGTGGTCGCTCTAGGTGCACTACCGAGATGTAGATCCAATGCATCAGAGCGGGCGACAGGCCCCATGTGCTACTAAGCATCTTCTTGGATGCATATAGTGCATTGGTGGCCTTTTTCACCCGCTCTACTACATTGGGTCTCCATGCCAGCTTGCTGTCCAGTACTGTGCCGAGGTATTTGACCTGTGCTTTAGGGGTTAGCCTTGTTTGGTTGACTTTCGGGGGGACCCATGTTGGTACCTTGTATCTCTTAGTGAAGAGGATGAGGTCCGTTTTGTCCGCGTTGATACTGAGCCCTACTCCATCTGCCCACTCACATATCTCCCTGAGTGTTCGTTCCATTATGGAGCTGAGAGTCGACGGACATACACCCTTGATAAGTACGCTTATGTCGTCCGCATAAGATGTTATTTTTGGGGCTTTCCTTTCGAATCTTTTGATGAGGTTGTCGACCACCAGGTTCCACAGGAGGGGTGACAGGACTCCACCCTGGGGTGTGCCCCTGTGTGCACCTCTGACCATGGAGGCGGTGCCCCACTCTGATTGCACCCGTCTACAACTTAGAAGGTTTTTTATCCAGAGGTTAATTGACCGGTGGGTGCTGGGAGCTTCTAGGCAGTCCATTATGGCTTCTGTAGCGACGTTATTAAATATGTCAACGAATACTCCAAGTGCATATTTATTAGTTTTGAGGGCTTTCTCGACGGTAGCTACTAGCGAGTGAAGTGCTGTTTCCACCGATGTAGGCATGTAGGCATGTTGGTTGGTTGACATCAGTCCCCTTACTTCGGCTCTGATGTGTAGATCGAGCAGCTTTTCTAATGTTTTCAGTAGGAAAGAGGTTAGGCTTATCGGTCTGTAATTCTTGGAACTCACATGGCTGCACTTTCCTGCTTATGAGAGGAAGACAACACTAGAGGTTCTCCATTGGATCGGGATATAGCCTGTTCTTAGGCATGCTGCGTATATTACGAGAAGCAATGGGGTGATCACCTCTTTGGTCACTTGCAGCATGGCTGGGAATATTCCGTCCAGTCCAGGTGCCTTTATGCCCGTGAAGGAATCTATAGCCCATTGGATTTTCTTTGGGGTTTATCAGATCTGTTGGGGGTGTTTGTTCCTCAGTTGCTAGGTCCTGATGCGTTTCGGCATCGGTGACCTCGGTGCATCCTGGGAAGTGGGCCTCCATTAGTGCCGTAAGGGCTTTTTTGCTGTCCTCCGACCACTGTCCGTTGTCTACTTTGAGTTGACTTTGTACTGTGGGTGCTTTGACAGCAGCTTGCTCAGCCTAGCCGTTTCAGGCACTTTCTCAGTGCTGGAGCAGAAGTTTCTCCATGAGCTACGCCGTGCCTTACGTATCTCTTCCTTGTATTCCCTTAATAGGGTCTTGTATTCCTCATTGATGTTCTCGTCGTTCGCTAGTTTAGCGAGCTTGAAAAATTCCATGAGGTTGTTTTTTTGCAAAGAGAGGTCTCGATTCCACCAGAGTGGCTTGGACTTCTTCCTTGTTCTAGATGGTGGGCATGCTGTGTGGTATGCCTCTAGCAGTTCCGTAGATAGGGTCTCTAAGACTTCTCTATATCCTCCGTGGATTTCACTGAGCCCGGGCTCACGAGTTTCGAGGTGACTGTCTTTCTAAACTTCTCCCAGTTTGTGTTCCGGGGGTTTCTATAGACTATCACTTTCGGAGTGTATTCAAATTCGCACTTGAATTGAATGTACCAGTGGTCTGAGAAGGAAGGTCTTTCGAGGACCTTCCATCCAGATATGTTGGTACTCTTTCCCTTTGCGAGAGTTAGATCTAGCACGTTTGACGAGGTGGGACCCACGTAGGTGTATTCATCTCCCACGTTTGCTTCATCTATGTTATTTGTTAGTATAAAGTCTAGGAGTGACTCACCTCGGTCGTTAATATCAGGGCTTCCCCACACACTATGGTGGGCATTAGCATCCGTACCAACGATCAGTTGATAGTCTTTGGAGTCGGCTTCGTCCACCAGACTCCTTAGTTCTTCTGGCGGTGCGGACCTGTCGTGCGCCATGTAGCAGGAGGCTACCAGAAGGCGCTTCTCCTCACTTTCCAGCATAACTACTGTCAGGTCGTGTGTGCTGTAATGAGACATACGGTAAGCGTGGATTCCTTTCCGTACTAGTACGGCAGTTCTATTCCTGCTTACCGGTGTTGAGTAGAGTGTGTTGTAATTTGAGAGCTTTAGCCCGGCCACCGAATTGGCTGATGCAATCCAGGGCTCCTGGACCAAAGCTATGTCAGCGGGCCCTTGCTCCATGGCAGTGTGGAGCTCCGCTGACACTGTCTTGCTCTTATGCAAGTTGAGCTGCAGCACACTCAGTTTCATACGCAGCTGGCTCCCCTGCATACGACGGGTTGACTACTACGGTCAGGTCACCGTCCTCTTCTTCGAGCGTGTCGTCCAACGCCATACCCTGGGCGGTCTCTACGATGGTATCCAGACCGAGGTCCTTCTCCACTTCGCCTGCCTGCAGGGTGTGTGCGTCCTTATCGCTGGGCTGACGCTTTTTGAGGCGCAGGTAAACGCTCCCCATACCCCACGCCATTTTCCCGTTCTTGGGGTAAAGTTGATCCTCCGCTGCTTTGTTGATCTGGAGGATCACATGCTGGCCCCCCTCGTTGGGTAATGGGCTACCAGCCTGCAATACCTTCCAGTCAGCGGTCGGTACCAGAGGTTTTGTCGCTGAAGGAGCTTCAGCGCGCGGTCCCCTTGGATTGCGATGGGGAAGAGCACCTTCGCCTTTGGGATTAGCTCCCTGTCCACCACCTCCAGCTTGGCCCCCTCCCACATCGCTTCCAGTTGGCAGACCGTTTGCGTCAGCCACTTCAGCGTCGTGTCGTCCTTACATTTCAGGATTTTGACCCCATTCAGCCACCCAGCACCATCGAAGGTGGGCATGGGAGCTGTTGGGTTCTCATCCATCCTTGTAAACAGGGAGTCTACCAGCCGCGCGTGGACCATTTTCCACTGCGCCTCTGTTATCCTCCCATTCTCATCACGTCTGTCGATGAGTGCTACAATCAGGTGTCTCTTGGACACATCGCTGATCTTCTCGCCTGACCCCTGCTTTGCCGGTTTGAGTCCATACATTTTAGTTAAAAAATTTTGTGGTAATTGTTCGAACAGTCCAAAGTGATTGCAATAATTATTACAGTGCACAATTACCATAAAATATACTTTTATAATTACAAAACAGCATTCGAAACAAAGAAAAATAACAAAACTTTTGCCTCTTCTGTTTTGTTTCTCATTGCTCTTGTCAACTAGGGATGCAAGCACAAGAGTAACAGCGCGCCAAATACCAAAACACCAACAAAACAAACTATGACACCTCTACCAAAACGTACGCGCAAAAATTCCTCTGAAGAAATAAAAACTAAAAGGACAGGTAACCCAGCTTCTCTTATGTTGCTGATTAATCAGCGGTTTGATGAGCAAGCCGATCTGATAGAGAAGAAGATGAGTGATTCCGAGGAGCGGGTACAGGCCCGCTGGCATTCTCGCTAGGGCTAACCCCAGCACGGTTTTCGACCCTGTCCCCATTATCAAATTTGATTGTCTCCGATACAAAATAAACTTTCAACGAGCTCATATAAAGCACTCTTCCTCTGCTGCTACTCTCGCTTACCTAAACGAGCAGCTTTCAAAAGAGAATTATATTATCTTTTATATTTTATATTATATTTTATTTTTTTATTTATATTTTATATTATAGCCATTTATTTTTATATTCTTATAAGCGATACCTTAAACGACGCCTAATTAATGAGTCTATCTAAAACCAAAAATCAAGGCATTCAAATATTTTTTGTCGTCTTTTCCTGAGCTTTCAAAGCCAAAATTTCGGGGCAAAATACCGAAAAAAATTATGAAATTTCAATTTGGAAGCTTAATATCTTTCAGACGTTAACTTGCAGCTACACAATTGGATTTATAGCTACATTTGTCAGCTTTTTTAAACTGCAAAGTTCAATACAACCAGTTGTAGAAAACTTAAGTTATGTCAAAAATAGAAGCACTACCTATGGCAAACAAAAAAAACCAAATTTTTTAAAAATTCTTAAGAAATGAAATAAAAAACAAAAATTCTTTAAACATTTTTAAACATCCAAATCTATCAAAAAACGTAATTTTTGGCGACAGCAGAAAAGTCGTGTCGACTAGTGTTATCGGCTCAGTAGCCGATAAGATCCCGCCAACAGCCAAATTTAGGTTAGAGAAGAGCCGGTAGCCGAACAATTCCCAATTAGAGCTATTTAAATTAAATTAAGTTATTGATTAAGATAATTTTGACCCTATTAGAACTAGTATCAAAGGAAAACAGATGGAACGAGGGGGAACGTTGTGAGCCGCGGCAAAGGCCGCGGCTCTACTTTATACCCGGTACTCAGTACATATATACATACATATGTACATATTACTATGAGCTTACGATTTATACAATTTATTATATGTTCGCAAAAGGAAAGAAATTAAATTTTGGGCAAAAATTAATATTTCAAAAATTGAAGTCAAACCATTTTAGGAATATCTATACATGTTTCCAATTTTGTTTGCATATGATTTGTATACTGCTTCTACATTCTTTCTTTCTACTTGTATAACTACATATTTGAGACGTACAAGAGTTTGCGACAGAGAGAGAGAGGGCATGAGTCAGCGCTTGGCAGGCGTTGTGTAGCCACTGAAATTTAATTTCTTTCTTCTGGCCATAATATTGATCCGATCTGATCCAGATTCGGTAATCTGGTAGATATGGTAATTTTCATGATTCTGCGTTTTTGGTTTTCATTTATCTTAAAAATTGTGGATTCCACAGATTTTCGTCTTTTGTGGAGGCGGAAGGGGGCGTGGCAAAATTTTAAAACAAACTTGTGCTGGTTCGGTATTACAGGAGCTTGGATAGAAATTTTGGTTGCTCTAGCTCTTATAGTCTCTGAGAACTAGGCGCTCATTTATACGAATCGGCAAAGCAGATGGGGTCGCGTGTGAGAGAGAGCGAGAGGGAATGATGACTTTCGAAATGGTTTTCTTCATTGTAGCTATAATAATGATCAAATCTGATTCAGATTCAACACTCTGATAGAAATGGTAATTTTCTATGATTCTGCGTTTTTAGTATTCTTGTATCTTCAAAATTGTGTACGCAACAGACTTTCGTCTTTTGTGGGGGCGGAAGGGGGCGTGGCAAAATTTTGAAACAAACTCGTGCTGTTTTGATATCACAGGAGCATGGATAGAAAGATTGGCTGCTCTAGCTCTTATAGTCTCTGAGAACTAGGCGTCAAAAAATACGAATGGGCAAAGCAGATGGGGCCGCGTGTGAGAGAGCGCGAGAGGGAACGATGACTTTCGAAATGGTTTTCTTCATTGTAGCTATAATAATGATCCGATCTGATCCAGATTCAACACTCTGATAGAAATGGTCATTCTCTATGATTCTGCGTATTTAGTTTTCTTGTATCTTCAAAATTGTGTACGCCACAGACTTTCGTTCTTTGTGGGGGCGGAAGGGGGCGGGGCGAAATTTTTAAATACATTTGGAGTAGTGTGATCACACAGGAGACTGGATACAAAACTTGGTTGCTCTAGCTTTAATAGTCTATGAGATCTAGGCGCAAATGAAGACGGACGGACGGACGGACAGACGGACGGACGGACAGACAGACATGGCTATACCGACTCGGCTATTGATGCTGATCAAGAATATATATATTTTATGGGGTCGGAAACGCCTCCTTCTGGGCGTTACACACAACCGTTATCCCCACAAATCTAATATACCCCTATACTCTTCGAGTACCGGGTATAAAAATTGGTTATAGTTACGGCAAAGACTACGGAAAGATTCATAATCCGAGTAGTTAGAAAGGCAGAATTGGAGATGAAGAGGAAAGTAATGCCTAGTCGGGCGGAAAGGAACAGCAATACTAATAAGGTTGATGAGGGCAGTCAATTCGACCTCACAAGAGAGAAGCTTATGGAGGAAGAGAACTCCTTGGCAGGTTCTACGGGACTTAAGAGAGTGGAGGTTAATTAAGCGCAACCTACTTTCATAAGAAGGGAGATGGATCGAAGGGTCCTAATTGAGTCCCCGGAGGGCAAAGATGAGGAACTGTTTTTGTACTGATTCGAGCATATCCTGAAATTTTTGGTAGTGAGGAGAGCAGACACAAGAACCATATTTCAAGATAGGCCGGACCAGAGAAACATACAGAAGTTATGTAGTATAGGGGTCTGTGAATTCCTTAGACCATCTTTTGACAAATCCAAGGACTCCTTTGGCTTTGTTATAGATAGTAGAGATATGAGAGTTGAAACATAGATTAGGTACAAAAGTAATGCCCAAGTCGTTAACTTTAAAGAGGCGTTGAAGGATAATGTTATTGATAGAGTAATCGAAAAGGTATGGCTTGTTGCGGTAAAAATTATATTGCATTTGGAAATGTTAAGGGGTACAATTGCCATCAAGATCTGATTGCAAAGATAGTGGGGACAAGGGGTCACTGTAGGAAAAACATAGCTTAACGTCATCAGCATACATTAGGACACGGGAATGAGATAACATTTGTGGAAGATCGTTAATAAATAGGTTAAATAGCAAGGGACCCAGATGGCCACCTTGAGGAACCCCCGATGAGACAATAACAGGTTTAGGGAGAGAGGAGTTAAAGCAGACGCGTGAGAACTGTTACAAAGGTAAGAATTAGTTCAGTATAGAAGCTTAGTCGGAAACCCTAGAAGAGACAGACAGACAACCCTGAATGGGTAGATTATGATTGACGGAGTCGAAGGCTTTACTAAAGTCAGTATAAACGACATCAGTTTGACACTGTTAAGCAAATCCCGAAGTTACAAAGGTGGAAAATTCAAGGAGATTAGTAGAAACTGAGCGACGTTTAATGAATCCATGCTGTGATTCAGAGAATACAGAAGTACAAAAATGTTGCAGCTGAGAGGTGATGATTTTTTCGAAAAGTTTAGGAATGGCAGATAAGTTGGAAATACAGCGGTAGTAAGACACATCAGATTTAGATCCCTTTTTATGAACGGGAACTATTTTGGATTCTTTCCAGACGGTGGGAAAGTCACCAGTCTCGAGAAACAAGTTGAAAAGTTTTAGGAGAGGCACAAAAGGAGATTCTGCACAAAGTTTAAGAACAGCACTCGGAACCGATTCTGGCCCAGTGGAGAACGAAAACTTGCACGATTTTAAATTTTTAAGGACGTTCATAGTCGATGAAGGGGGACAGATACAACTAGAACTATTTAAAGGGATAGGATATGAGTAATTACTACTAAAGTCGTTCGATGAGGCTAGGATAGTGGGAAGGTTAATAGAAGGGAAAGAATAGCAACGTTGGAAAAAGGAAACGAACAGATCAGCAATATCACAATCCTTATCAGCATAACTGTCATAAGGTAAAGCGAAGAAGGAAGTTGGGAAGACTTACGTTTAGAATTAACAAACCTGAAGGATTGCTTAGGGTCGCGTTTAAAGTTATGATTGCATTTGGTCAAGTATCTATTGTAGCACAATGTATTAAATAAGGAAAATTTCGATTTTGCAATTGAGTACGTCGAAAAGTCTGATTGCAAACAGGATTTTTTAAACTTCTTGTACATACGGGATTTTAAAATCTTCAGATTTATTAATCTCGGGGTGAACCAGATAGGACCAGAAAGATTTCTGGAGGGGGTGACTAAAGGAACTTGCATAAGAAAGATGGAAAAAATAGAGCTATAGAATGCATTCGTGGCAGACTCGATTTCCTGGAAATCGTCAAGGAATGACCAATCCATCTGAGATAGGGCAGTATTCAAGGAGAGGAAATCAGCCTTCTTAAAGCAATAAATATTTGAAGACTTAATAAACGACTGTATAGGGCTTGAAGATGGTAACATGAAATCAATTGAAAGTGTGGGATGGTATGGATCTTCAGGGAATGATAGAGGTGATCCTCGACATACCAAAGTGCTTGAGGCATCGGTAGTGAAGACGAGATCAAGGGTGCTACACATGCTATTGCGTATGCCATTTACCTGGCCTATCGATGTATCGGACAGAGAATCAACGAAGTCATGCTACATAGATGTGAACATTAAGTTTGAGTCATTGGATGGAGACCAAGTGACATTAGGGAGATTAAAGTGACCGAGGAAAATAAGACGATCAGAATCACTAAGCTGAGACAAAATGGACTGTAGGTGGGCAGCGTGAAGCATATAAGTTGTAAATTCAGAGGACGGTGGGATGTAAGAGCATGATATGAATAAATTAAAAGAACACAGACGAATTTTAACTACGATAATTTCAATAGTGTTGAGCTCATCGATGGAAAAGAGTTGGGAAGCTAAGTCGAACGAACAGCAAATATGACGCCGCCACCACAAGATGGTCGATTAGATCTATGTATGTTATAATTGTCTACAAAAATCTCGGAATCGATAATGTCGAAATGAAAGGTTGCACTATCAGCATGTAATTTGGTGAGCTTACTGCACAGGCCGCGTACATTCTGATAAGTGATCTTTAGAGGTGGGGAAGAATTCAGTTTTTTGAAGATGGCAAGGAGGAGGCAAGGAGTTGGAAGGATTCGAGGAGCGGGTTGCGAAGATCGAGATCGACTATTGAAAATGTGACAGAAAGTGTGCTCGGGCCAGAAAGAGGGTTCCAACACAGTCTTAACAAACTTCTCCGGGACAAGAATTTTGAAGGAAGAAATACTACGTTTTTCTTTAAAAGAAAATTTAGTTACTACTATGCCAGAGGAGCTATTGATGTTTAGTTTAGAGAAAATATACTCTCAAACTATTGCATCCGTAGCCGATTCCATAAGACGTGAGACAAAAATAGATTTTAGAGGAGCGACAGCGAATAGAGAAAATCGGTCAAGGGGGGTCACATGGCTTATGGGTGAGCCAGAGGCGGGTTCTACCCGAGGAGCAGATGGGATAGCGCTGGCTGAGGAGCCAGTGCGAGCCGGTGTGGAAGGATCTTTTTCCCCCGATATGGAAGGAGTCCTTTATAATTCCTCTCCATAAGAAAGGTAGCAAGTCTGACGTAATGAACTATAGAGATATTTCTAAGTTATCCGCTATTCCTAAAGTGTTTGAGAAAATTCCAACTCCGCACCTGGAGCAGCTATGCAGATCACTTATATCTCCAGCTCAAGGCGATAAGGTGGAGATCAACCACTACTATTTTATTGGAGTTTACCTCCTTCATAATTAAAGGCATTCAAGGTAATTTACAGGCGGATGTTGTTTACACCGATTTTAGTAAAGCGTTCGACTTTGTAACCAATTCCCTCCTTGCACAAAATTATGACCTTCTAGGTCTAGCTAGTTTTGTTCTAGGTCTCAAAGAGTCCTTTTCAAAAACTCCCTATCCTCACCAATTATGGTTACTTCGGGCGTACCACAGGGCAGCCATGTACATAGGCCCTTTACTCTTTACACTCTTTATAAATGACCTGCCTTCTGTATTAACATACTCTCCAGTACTCATGTATGCGGATGATGCTAAGCTCTGTGTTCAGTATAAGGACATTTCTTAATAATTCAGATTGCAATCCGATCTCGATGGATTTTAGTCTTGGTGTTGTGCAAATTTATTAAACCTTTATACTTCAAAATGTAAAGTTTTGACTTTTCATGGCTCCAGCGCCTTTCTGGTTCCTTACACCCTTTGTGGTGGTTCTCTTGAGAGAATTCCCCGGGTTGATGATCTTGCTCTTCTATAAGATACCAAGTTAAAGTTTTCAGAACACATTTCTACCATGGTAAATAAGGCCATGGGCGTGCTTGGGTTTATAAAGAGGTGGTCAAAGGAATTTAACGACCCCTTTATAACAAAGACTCCCTACATCTCTCTGGTTCGTCCGCTTTCAGAATATGGCTCTTCTGTATGGCGCCCTCAGTATAACAAACACCAGGACCGTATAGCAATTTTTGTTAAAATTTCACAACTTGATCAAGAGTGGCGTAGATAGGTGCATTCAATTCAAGTGCAAATCCGAATACACTCTAAAAGCAAAAGTCTATAGAAACCCCCGGAACACAAAGTGGGAGAAGACAGTCAAAAGACAGTCACTGCGAAGCTCGCGAACCCGGGCTCAGTAAACACGGCGGAGGACATAAAGAAGGCATTAGAGACCCTATCTACGGAATTGATGGATGCCTACCAGGCAGCATGCCCACCCTCAAGAACAAGAAAGTAGTCCAAGCCACTCTTGTGGAATCGGGACCTCTCTCTCCAAAGAAATAACCTCAGGGAACTCTTCAAGCTCGCCAAACTAGTGAACGAAGAGTTAATCAACGAGGAATACAAAACGCTACTCAGAAATTACAAGAAGAAAACACGTACGGCACAACGTAGCTCATGGAGGAACTTTTGTTCCAAGCTCACTTTCTAGGGTGCACCGATGCCGCTGCGCATCAGGACTTAGCTACTGAGGAACAAACACCCATAACAGATCTAATAACCCCAAGAAAATCTAATGGGTTATAGATTCCGGTCATAAAAGCACCTGGACTGGCTGGAATATTCCCAGCCATGTTGCAGGTGACCAAACTGGTGATCACCCTATGGCTTCTCGCCATATACGCGGCATGCCTAAGAACAGGCTATATCCCTATCCAATGGAGAACCCCTAGAGTTGTCTTCCTTTCAAAGGCAGAAAAGTATAGGCATGTGAGCCCCAAGGGTTAAAGACCGATAAGCCTTACCTCCTTTCTCATAATCGATATCCACTTTCGTTGCTGACAGTCGTTCTTCACTTCGCTCCGCCTAAATAATTTAATTTTTGTGCTCAAAGGAAAGTAATTGTGTTGTATTATTGCTTACTGTGTTTTAAACCGATCGTGTAACTAAATTACTATCCGTGTTTATTCTTTTATCGTGTTTTTGTGCAGTTAATTCATATTTCAATTGCAATTGCAGTGGGTCCAATTTTTCTGCATTCTTTCTAGCCCCAGTCGTTCTTTTGCTCAGCTGAGTTGTTGTTGCTATATGCATTGTATGCTGTACTCTCTCTTAGCCGCTGTCTAATTTTACACGTCTATTTTGACTATCTTCTGCTTATTTTCATACATATTAGCATACATACATATACCGTGCCTGCAGAATTTCTGTGCTTCTCGGTGTTATTTGTATACTTTTCTCCAATTTTGTTGCCAATTCTTCGCTTGCTCTCTCTGTACCGCTCTCTGTTTTTATCTACCCTCAGCTTATTTATTTTCATTTCCAACACACACGCACTGCATTAGCCTTCGCTGTGTGCTTGTCTCTCTATGTTTTCAATCGTCTCTTTGTGTCTCTCCGTTCACTTGCCGTTGTTGTGACTGTTTTTGTTTTGTTCGTGCTTGCGCGCGCAATTGCTAACAAAAGCTAAAGTCACTATCTCTGACCCACACCGACTTATATTTTACCTTTCTCTTCTTTTCTTTTTTTGTTTTTAGCTTAATTGTTGTTTTTAAGCTTAATTTTTGTCGCTTGGTCTCTACACGCCGACTTATATTTTACCTTTCTTTTATTTTTTCTTGAACAAACTGTTTATATTTTTCTAAAAGAAAAATATGAGTTCTTGTTGTGCTAAGAACTGTGACCGTTCGGTCTCTACACGGCAAACGTATGTCTACTGCTGGTTGTGTGACAACACGGCTCATACAAACTGTGATGAATTGGGACACATCGGAGGTCGCGTTGGGGATCTTATTAAGACTCTCTGTGGCCTCAACTGGACCTGTTGGGGGTGCAGGGCTATCGAAAGCGACATGCGTGTCTTTATGAGACAGACGCATCTTGAATTCGCTGCCTTAAACGCTGGATTCCGAATGGTTCAATATAAGTTTCGGTTGACGGAGTCTCACTTGAAAACACTTAAAATTTTGTCTGAGTCTCCGAAGAGGAAGAAGGGTAATAAGTATTTACCCAATACTAACAATGATTTTTCTCTTGCAGCCCCTGAACCACCTGTACCTCTTGCTCGGTCACCGCCTGTACCTGGTATGGAACCTGTAGCCAATGGTGCCGTTGCATCTGTCACTCCTGCACCCATGCCTGTCGCCTCTAGGCCTCCACCTGTTAATGCCGACGCGGCTGTCATGATGGCTGTTGAGGCTCCTTCAAACTTGGCATCCATCGCTATCGCCTCAACCAGCACTATGCCTAACCTTACTAGCACCGTTGCGTGTGCTCCCAGGGTGCAAGTGCTTGTGGCTGAGGATGCCGCCAATGCTACTGCCCCCACACTAAGACCTATTCGGGGTATGGCTACACCTTCTGGCTCTCGCTCGGGTCTTGAAATTAGTAGAGTGGTTCCTCGGAAAGCAATTTTTGTTTCTCGACTCAATCCTGAGGCCACTACGGAGAATGTTAAGCATCATCTTTATTCAAAACTTAGCGCTCGCCTGGAGGATATTATTGTGACTAAGTTTTCTTTTAACCATAAGCGTAATATTTCCTCATTTAAAATTTTTTTCCCTGATTCTTACCTTGATAGATCTCTTGACCCTTCTATTTGGCCTGAGAATATAATTATGCATGAGTTCGTCCGTAAAGTCCCGAATCAAAGGCTTAATGTTACCGGCCCTGCCAATTCTAATTCTAATCAGATTCCTAATGTTACCTGCCCTGTCATTTCAAAAAACTAATTAACTATTATTCCGTTCACTATCAGAATGTACGCAGTCTTTTAGGCAAATTGCGCCAACTACATACGGATAGTGCCTCTTACGATTTCGATGCTGTCGGTTTTTCCGAAACATGGCTCAACTCCACTTTTCATCATCAGGACATTTTTGGTCACAATTTCATCATTTATCGAATGGATCGTGAATCTTACGCTGGGGGAGTTCTGATTACAGTCAAAACTGACTTCTGATCGGAGTTATTCCCTTACAACAATATCCATGGGATTGAGTTCATTGCAGTCAAAGTCCGTGTTGGCATGGCTTTTATCTATCTAACCTGCTCATATATTCCTCCTAATTCTGATGCTGAGGTCTACTCAAAGCAGCTTTTTGCCATCCATTCTGTTGTGTTTTCGTTAGGTTGTGCTGATCAGATTGTGGTCATGGGTGACTTCAATTTACCACTTCTTTCTTGGCTACCCTGCGACGATGCTAACCAATTGTTTCCTAGTACTCATAACCAATTTATCAATGAGTTAACGGATGTTTCCCTTGCCCAAAATACTTCTATTCAAGGTACAGTAGCCAGAGTCTCCCCACTATCACTTCCTGAAGACCAATACCATTCTACGCTATCTATAACTTTAGAGTGTACCAGTTCTAGTTGTGTTAACATTACTGATTTCGATAATTTAAACATTCACCTCTCGAATGTCGATTGGTCCACTCTTCTTTCCTTACCGAATATTGACGTAACAGTCAACTCATTCTATAAAATTTTAAACTCTGCCCTTAATACTTATGTTCCGGATATTATTTTACCTTTATCGTCGAAGCCTCCCTGGTTCTCCAGGAATTTTTCATAGTTAAAGAATAGGAAATCCAGACTTTTCAAAAAGTACCAGAAAACTGGCTCCTTGCTTGTCTTTGTACAATATTCTTCCGGCCGCTCTCAATTCCTAACAACTAATAGTCTGTGCTAAAATCTTTACCTCTCTTCTTGTAGTAGAAACTTCCGCAATGATCGTAAAAAATGTTTTCTTTTGTTGTCAACCCCGTCCCTTTATTATCTGAACAATTTTGAATCTTCTGCTGCCGGCATTGCAAACTTATTTGCGACCTTTTTCCAGTCGTCTTACTCCTCTCATATTTATAACGCGTCCCCGTATCCCTACCAATTGCCTCACTCTAATAGCATTTTTCAACCATATTTTGAGGAAAGTGTTGTGCTTGATGGCTTGAAGTCTTTGAAAATTTCATTTTCTGAGGGTTCTGATAAAGTGCCTAGTTGCATTTTAAAACATTGTGCCCAGTCCCTATGCTAACCTTTTACCTTTATATTTTTTTTGTTTTTTTTTTTTTTTTTTAGGACGTTGATGTGCAATGACTGCACCATCAAGTGGCCCAAGCGACACCAGCCGATGGCTGTTACGCGCGGATCCCAGGCAAGAACGCAGCCCACCTCCCGCCCAACCGACCGAGGGGCGCTGCCGCATAACGCGCGACTCGTTTACCGAACCGATCGCGGACATGCAGGAAGGATAGGTGTTAGACTAGTGTTCGAGGAAAAGTAGAACAAATCTAACTAAAGAAGCGAAGTAATTACTAGTTACGGGAAAGATATAAGAGTATCTGTAATTTAAGACTAGGAAGGGAGTTAGTGGTAGATACAATATGATAGAGGGAATTATAATCCGAGCATAGGTCCCCAAATGGTTCATGCAAGGAGTAATTCGACCTACAAAGCGGAAGAAACAAGGGTGTATAGTTCCTAGTGCTTCTAATAGGAATCGTGAAGTTTATGCGGCTCAACAGGTCAGGGCTATCTATGTCACCCTTGATCAAGTTGTGCACAAAAATCACTCCAAGCATTTTCCTACGATTAGCTAAGGTTGGAAGGTTTATTAGGAGCAATCTATTAGAGTAGGAGGGCAGTCTCACACCTGCATCCCAGCCGAGGCCTCGAAGAGCAAAAAGTAAAAAGTTTTTCTGAACTGATTCTATACGGTCCTGGTGTACGTTGTACTGAGGGCACCATACACAAGAGCCGTATTCTAAAATCGGACGAACCAGAGAGGTGTAGAGAGTCTTTGTTATATAGGGGTCGTCAAATTCCTTTGACCACCTCTTTATAAACCCAAGCACGCCCATGGCCTTGTTCACCATGGTAGAAATGTGTTCTGAAAACCTTAACTTGGGATCTAGTAGAACACCAAGATCATCAACCCGGGTAATTCTCTCAAGAGAACCACCACAAAGGGTGTAAGGAACCAGAAAGGCGCTGGAGCGATGGAAAGTCATTACTTTACATTTTGAAGCATTAAGGTTTAATAAATTTGCACAACACCAAGACTGAAATCTATCGAGATCGGATTGCAACCTGGATTGAAAAGAAATGTCCTTATACTGGACACAGAGCTTAACATCATCCGCATACATAAGTACTCGAGAGTATGTTAATACAGAAGGCAGGTCATTTATAAAGAGTGTAAAGAGTAAGGGGCCTAGATGGCTGCCCTGTGGTACACCCGAAGTCACCATAACTGGTGAGGACAGGGAGTTTTTGAAAAGGACTCTTTGAGACCTAGAATAAAGGTAGCTAGAGATCCATCTCAGGAGATTGGGCGGGAACCCTAGAAGGTCGAGCTTTTGTGCTAGGAGGGAATGGTTTACAGAGTCGAACGCTTTACTAAAATCGGTGTAAACAACATCCGTCTGCAGATTACCTTGAAAGCCTTTTATTATAAAGGAGGTAAACTCCAATAAATTTGTTGTGGTTGATCTCCGCCTTATAAATCCATGTTGAGATGGAGATATAAGTGATCTGCATAGATGCTGCAGGTGCGGAGTTAAAATTTTCTCAAACACTTTAGGAATAGCGGATAACTTAGATATACCTCTATAGTTCCTTGCGTCAGACTTGCTACCTTTCTTATGGAGAGGAATTATATAGGACTCCTTCCATATCGGGGGAAAGCATGAAGAATTTATGGATAGGTTGAATAGTTTAAGCAACGGCCCACACAGAGACTCGGCACAGTACCTGAGTACACAGCCGGGAACTCCGTCCGGACCCGGTGAGAACACCGGCTTTACTGTTCGTAGATCATGAAGCAACGAGCTTTCATTTAGCAAAGGACTGAAAATGCCGTTCGACCTCGGTAAACCGTATGGATACGGCTGACCAGAGTAAACGTCTTGCGAATAGGTAGTTTGGAAAAAACGGGCAAAAAGATCGGCAATTGCCTGATCATTATCTGCCGACGTATTACGGAAGGACAGCGAGGATGGGTGTGCGGACGTTCTACGCTTACTGTTTACGAAGCTGTAGAACTGTTTGGGGTCCTTAGAAAAACGTATCCTGCATCGAAATAGGTAATTCTGATAGCATTGAGCGTTAAGAACTGAGAAGTTTGACCGAGCTATGACATAATGAGCAAGAGAAGAAGGAGAGCCAATTTCTTGAAATTTTTTATACAGTCTTGATTTTAAGTTTTTTAGATGGGATAACTCCTTGGTAAACCAAGGGGGTTTTCTTGATCTAATCGGACAGGAAAGTGGGACACAAGAGACAAAAAGTGAGTCCAGTGCATCATAGAAAATGTTTGTGCCTGTCGTAACATCATTGCACAAATATAAAGCGGACCAATCAAAATCCCTAATGAGGTTATTAAGCTTCGTGAACTCGGCTTTACGGAAGCAGCGGACACTTTGGGGTGGTCTACCCGACCGATCCAATACAGTTCGTCCGAGGTCGAACGACACTTCGAAAGTAGGATGGTAGGCATCTTCAGGTATAGTGAGCGGGGGGACTCGAGTCCCCCCCAACGCTAAGGTCGGATCCGTTACAAAGCACAGATCAAGAAATCGACCCAAGGAATTTTTAACATGGTTAACTTGAGACAGAGACAGGTCAATCAAGCCGTCAACAAAGTCATGACGTGCCATGGGCACCAGACTATTAGACTCATTTGCCGAAGACCAAACAATTCCTGGTAAGTTGAAGTCACCAAGAATTATCATGTGATCTTTGTCAGATAGCGAGGAAGAAATAGCGGTTAAGGCGGACAAATGCTGCTCGTAAATTGCGATATCCGAAGACGGTGGAATATACGAACAAGTAATGAAAATTGAGAAAGCGGGAAGAATCAGTCTTACACACAGAAATTCCAGTTCCTGCTGGATCTGGACTGTGAAAAGTTCCGACGTGAAGTTTGAGTCCACAGCAATCAGAACCCCACCTGCACGTCGAGACGAGCGATCCTTTCTATAAGTTGTGTACCGACCTGCCAAAACTTCGGAACTAAGAATGTCCGGCTTTAACCAGGTTTCGGTAAACACAATAACGTGGGATGCAAATGCGACACTATCCTGGAAAAGAATGCTGAGATTACTACGCAAGCCTCGAACATTCTGATATGTCACCAAAAGAGAGTTAGTTAGTTTTTTGGACGGGAGGTAGAGCGGGAAGACGACGAAGACGACGAAGGAGCACTGGTCTGATTTGTTGGCAGAGTTATTGGGGGCCTAGTCTTCTTTTTGGCCTTAAACTCCTTCACCACCAAATGCTCCGGCCAAAATTTGGCAGAACAGATGGTGTCAAAATGAGTTTGAGAGACACTTATTTTAAAGGAAGATATCTCCCTGGCGTAAGAAAATTTAAATTTTTCCACCTTAAAATCAGCGGCTTTTATTTTGCTTCGGATATAAGCCGTCACATCATTGATTGTGGAATCAGGGGCAAGCCGCGAGACAAAAACTTGTCTCTTTGGTGGGATCCCCACCAATCTTGGCACCACAGGCCTATCACCTGTGATGGTAATACCCGGTGGTCCGGGACGTATATTAACTGGTGGGGTCGGAATTGAGGGGACCGCTAATGAGTTTGCGGACATTACGGACACGGACGCTACAGACGACTTTGGCTGCATGCCCTCCGACGCGATAAATTCGGCTACCGAATTTCCATCGCCAGCAGCTGTCGTTGCCTTCGGAGTGGCAACCGAAATCAACTGCTGCACTGCTGCTGGAGTGGTCGGAGTCAGCTTGTCAGCATCGGCCGGCCGAGGGGCAGCTGGCATATGCAGATCCCGCGGAGTGACCTTTTTGCGCCTAGGAGACTCAGTCAGTAGTTTGAGGCCACTAAACTGAGACTCCATGGCTAGGAGCCGATCGTACTGCTCTTTGAAGCCCACGGTCAGCTCCCTAAAGCCCTTCCGGGTCTGCCTCATAAACGCTGCCATCTCCCTCTCAACCGGACGGCATGCCTCACAGCTGTAGTGCAGGCCATTCCTTTTCGCGATGGCATCACCCACGAGGCCGGTCAACCCGGCGCATTTAGTGTGCACGACGCTATCGCAGAGCCAGCAGGGGATACTCGGCTGGTCATGGGTGATCTGCTTCTTGCAGGTTTTTTTGTCGCAGACAACGGAGAATTCCATTTTAAAATTTACTTAATTTTTCCTTCAAAAAAAAAATTGGTATCAGACCAGTGTGCCAGATAAGCGCCAAAAGAGGAATAAGTGAAAACGAGAGCGGTTATAGTAGCAACAATTGAGAGAGAGAGAGCGCTACTCTACGGAAAATATCAAGAGCGAGAGAGGAAGAACAGTTATTTGAGTGTGGGTAATAGAGAGAGTGATAGATCAGCAACAACTAATGCGTGAGAGCGGCTAAATAGAAGAACAAATATGACACTGTGCGTACTTACAAAAGCACAAACAAAGACACACTGTTAGGCGATGCAAAAAAATAATTAAATTAAGTTTTTACACCAAAGCAGGCATGCACTCGCGATCAGGAAATAGAATGATAAGGCTGTTAGTTTATGAATTTATTATTATTATTATTTTCGTAAAAAACCGGCGGTTTAAGCAAAAATAGGCAAAAAGTTAGCGGAGCGCAAACAAAAACGCGTCTGACTACTACAAAGAGAATCGGACGAATGGTTTTCAATCTAACTTTGGAACAGTCTTGTCTCCCCGTAGTTTGGAATAAGTCCTACATAATTCCGCTTCACGAGAAGGGCTCCAGATCCAACATAGAAAATTACTGAAGAATTGCAAAGCTCTCTGCCGTTCCTAAGCTCCTTGAGTTCCTGGTTACCCGGCAATTACAGCATCTTTGTCTTAGCTTGACATCGGTCAACAACTACCAATCTGCTCGAGTTTTCCCCTATAATCAACCGTGGATTTCAGAGCGGTCTGCAAACTGACGTTATTTTTACGGATTTAAGCAAGGGATTTGACTTGGTTAACCATACTCTATTAATTCAGAAGCTGTCCTTATTAGGTTTCCCTAGTAATCTTCTAAGTTGGATTTCATCGTATCTTGCTAATCGTACACAACGGCACTTATTTACTAATGTTTTATTAGAGATCGTTAACGTTACATCTGGGGTGTCACAAGGTAGTGAAGTCAGGTAGGCAAGGTAGTCCGCTCCTCTTTATTTTATTTGTGAACGACCTAACTCAAGTTATAAATAACATTCTCTCATACATTAATGAATGCGGATGACGTTAAAATCTGTCTGCACTACTCCGACTGGTACTTGCACACACACCTTCAGCTGGATCTAAATGAATTGCTATTGTGGTGCTCAAGTAATCTTCTATTTTTGAACCTCTCGAAATGCAAGCTTATGACATTCTACCGTCGTGCTCCACATTTTTTATCGTCTTCTCTTGGTAATCATGTATTGGATCGAATTTCGAGTTCAAATGATCTTGGAGTATTATTTGATCGTAAACTGTGTTTTTACACTGTGGAGCAACAAGCTTTTTTCGAATCAGTTCAGAAACAATTTTTAATTTTCGCTCTTCGTAATTTACACTGGGACCCTGATAGAATCCTGCCACCTTACCGATCTAGGCTAAGACTGATTGATCTACCTTCGTAACACCATCGCAGAATATGCAAAGGGGTGCCCGGGTTGATGATCTTGCTCTTCTATAAGATACCAAGTTAAAGTTTTCAGAACACATTTCTACCATGGTAAATAAGGCCATGGGCGTGCTTGGGTTTATAAAGAGGTGGTCAAAGGAATTTAACGACCCCTTTATAACAAAGACTCCCTACATCTCTCTGGTTCGTCCGCTTTTAGAATATGGCTCTTCTGTATGGCGCCCTCAGTATAACAAACACCAGGACCGTATAGCAATTTTTGTTAAAATTTCACAACTTGATCAAGAGTGGCGTAGATAGGTGCATTCAATTCAAGTGCAAATCCGAATACACTCTAAAAGCAAAAGTCTATAGAAACCCCCGGAACACAAAGTGGGAGAAGACAGTCAAAAGACAGTCACTGCGAAGCTCGCGAACCCGGGCTCAGTAAACACGGCGGAGGACATAAAGAAGGCATTAGAGACCCTATCTACGGAATTGATGGATGCCTACCAGGCAGCATGCCCACCCTCAAGAACAAGAAAGTAGTCCAAGCCACTCTTGTGGAATCGGGACCTCTCTCTCCAAAGAAATAACCTCAGGGAACTCTTCAAGCTCGCCAAACTAGTGAACGAAGAGTTAATCAACGAGGAATACAAAACGCTACTCAGAAATTACAAGAAGAAAACACGTACGGCACAACGTAGCTCATGGAGGAACTTTTGTTCCAAGCTCACTTTCTAGGGTGCACCGATGCCGCTGCGCATCAGGACTTAGCTACTGAGGAACAAACACCCATAACAGATCTAATAACCCCAAGAAAATCTAATGGGTTATAGATTCCGGTCATAAAAGCACCTGGACTGGCTGGAATATTCCCAGCCATGTTGCAGGTGACCAAACTGGTGATCACCCTATGGCTTCTCGCCATATACGCGGCATGCCTAAGAACAGGCTATATCCCTATCCAATGGAGAACCCCTAGAGTTGTCTTCCTTTCAAAGGCAGAAAAGTATAGGCATGTGAGCCCCAAGGGTTAAAGACCGATAAGCCTTACCTCCTTTCTCATAATCGATATCCACTTTCGTTGCTGACAGTCGTTCTTCACTTCGCTCCGCCTAAATAATTTAATTTTTGTGCTCAAAGGAAAGTAATTGTGTTGTATTATTGCTTACTGTGTTTTAAACCGATCGTGTAACTAAATTACTATCCGTGTTTATTCTTTTATCGTGTTTTTGTGCAGTTAATTCATATTTCAATTGCAATTGCAGTGGGTCCAATTTTTCTGCATTCTTTCTAGCCCCAGTCGTTCTTTTGCTCAGCTGAGTTGTTGTTGCTATATGCATTGTATGCTGTACTCTCTCTTAGCCGCTGTCTAATTTTAGACGTCTATTTTGACTATCTTCTGCTTATTTTCATACATATTAGCATACATACATATACCATGCCTGCAGAATTTCTGTGCTTCTCGGTGTTATTTGCATACTTTTCTCCAATTTTGTTGCCAATTCTAGTGCGGTGCGCTTGCTCTCTCTGTACCGCTCTCTGTTTTTATCTACCCTCAGCTTATTTGTTTTCATTTCCAACACACACGCACTGCATTAGCCTTCGCTGTGTGCTTGTCTCTCTATGTTTTCAATCGTCTCTTTGTGTCTCTCCGTTCACTTGCCGTTGTTGTGACTGTTTTTGTTTTGTTCGTGCTTGCGCGCGCAATTGTTAACAAAAGCTAAAGTCACTATCTCTGACCCACACCGACTTATATTTTACCTTTCTCTTCTTTTCTTTTTTTGTTTTTAGCTTAATTGTTGTTTTTAAGCTTAATTTTTGTCGCTTGGTCTCTACACGCCGACTTATATTTTACCTTTCTTTTATTTTTTCTTGAACAAACTGTTTATATTTTTCTAAAAGAAAAATATGAGTTCTTGTTGTGCTAAGAACTGTGACCGTTCGGTCTCTACACGGCAAACGTATGTCTACTGCTGGTTGTGTGACAACACGGCTCATACAAACTGTGATGAATTGGGACACATCGGAGGTCGCGTTGGGGATCTTATTAAGACTCTCTGTGGCCTCAACTGGACCTGTTGGGGGTGCAGGGCTATCGAAAGCGACATGCGTGTCTTTATGAGACAGACGCATCTTGAATTCGCTGCCTTAAACGCTTGATTCCGAATGCTTCAATATAAGTTTCGGTTGACGGAGTCTCACTTGAAAACACTTAAAATTTTGTCTGAGTCTCCGAAGAGGAAGAAGGGTAATAAGTATTTACCCAATACTAACAATGATTTTTCTCTTGCAGCCCCTGAACCACCTGTACCTCTTGCTCGGTCACCGCCTGTACCTGGTATGGAACCTGGAGCCAATGGTGCCATTGCATCTGCCACTGCGCCCAGCCCAGTCGCACCACCCGCACCTCGTGCTCGGTCACCGCCTGTAACTGGTGCTATGGTGCCTGTAGCCAATGGTGCCGTTGCATCTGTCACTCCTGCACCCATGCCTGTCGCCTCTAGGCCTCCACCTGTTAATGCCGACGCGGCTGTCATGATGGCTGTTGAGGCTCCTTCAAACTTGGCATCCATCGCTATCGCCTCAACCAGCACTATGCCTAACCTTACTAGCACCGTTGCGTGTGCTCCCAGGGTGCAAGTGCTTGTGGCTGAGGATGCCGCCAATGCTACTGCCCCCACACTAAGACCTATTCGGGGTATGGCTACACCTTCTGGCTCTCGCTCGGGTCTTGAAATTAGTAGAGTGGTTCCTCGGAAAGCAATTTTTGTTTCTCGACTCAATCCTGAGGCCACTACGGAGAATGTTAAGCATCATCTTTATTCAAAACTTAGCGCTCGCCTGGAGGATATTATTGTGACTAAGTTTTCTTTTAACCATAAGCGTAATATTTCCTCATTTAAAATTTTTTTCCCTGATTCTTACCTTGATAGATCTCTTGACCCTTCTATTTGGCCTGAGAATATAATTATGCATGAGTTCGTCCGTAAAGTCCCGAATCAAAGGCTTAATGTTACCGGCCCTGCCAATTCTAATTTTAATCAGATTCCTAATGTTACCTGCCCTGTGATTTCAAAAAACTAATTAACTATTATTCCGTTCACTATCAGAATGTACGCAGTCTTTTAGGCAAATTGCGCCAACTACATACGGATAGTGCCTCTTACGATTTCGATGCTGTCGGTTTTTCCGAAACATGGCTCAACTCCACTTTTCATCATCAGGACATTTTTGGTCACAATTTCATCATTTATCGAATGGATCGTGAATCTTACGCTGGGGGAGTTCTGATTACAGTCAAAACTGACTTCTGATCGGAGTTATTCCCTTACAACAATATCCATGGGATTGAGTTCATTGCAGTCAAAGTCCGTGTTGGCATGGCTTTTATCTATCTAACCTGCTCATATATTCCTCCTAATTCTGATGCTGAGGTCTACTCAAAGCAGCTTTTTGCTATCCATTCTGTTGTGTTTTCGTTAGGTTGTGCTGATCAGATTGTGGTCATGGGTGACTTCAATTTACCACTTCTTTCTTGGCTACCCTGCGACGATGCTAACCAATTACTTCCTAGTACTCATAACCAATTTATCAATGAGTTAACGGATGTTTCCCTTGCCCAAAATACTTCTATTCAAGGTACAGTAGCCAGAGTCTCCCCACTATCACTTCCTGAAGACCAATACCATCCTACGCTATCTATAACTTTAGAGTGTACCAGTTCTTGTTGTGTTAACATTACCTCGACTCCTCACCGAATGAAGTGTTTTCGCAAAACTGATTTCGATAATTTAAACATTCACCTCTCGAATGTCGATTGGTGCACTCTTCTTTCCTTACCGAATATTGACGTAACAGTCAACTCATTCTATAAAATTTTAAACTCTGCCCTTAATACTTATGTTCCGGATATTATTTTACCTTTATCGTCGAAGCCTCCCTGGTTCTCCAGGAATTTTTCATAGTTAAAGAATAGGAAATCCAGACTTTTCAAAAAGTACCAGAAAACTGGCTCCTTGCTTGTCTTTGTACAATATTCTTCCGCCCGCTCTCAATTCCTAACAACTAATAGTCTGTGCTACAATCTTTACCTCTCTTCTTGTAGTAGAAACTTCCGCAATGATACTAAAAAATGTTTTTTTTGTTGTCAACTCCGTCCCTTTATTATCTGAACAATTTTGAATCTTCTGCTGCTGGCATTGCAAACTTATTTGCGACCTTTTTCCAGTCGTCTTACTCCTCTCATATTTATAACGCGTCTCCGTATCCCTACCAATTGCCTCACTCTAATAGCATTTTTCAACCATATTTTGAGGAAAGTGTTGTGCTTGATGGCTTGAAGTCTTTGAAAATTTTATTTTCTGAGGGTTCTGATAAAGTGCCTAGTTGCATTTTAAAACATTGTGCCCAGTCCCTATGCTAACCTTTTACCTTTATTTTCAATCTAACTTTGGAACAGTCTTGTCTCCCCGTAGTTTGGAATGAGTCCTACATAATTCCGCTTCACGAGAAGGGCTCCAGATCCAAAATAGAAAATTACTGAAGAATTGCAAAGCTCTCTGCCGTTCCTAAGCTCCTTGAGTTCCTGGTTACCCGGCAATTACAGCATCTTTGTCTTAGCTTGACATCGGTCAACAACTACCAATCTGCTCGAGTTTTCCCCTATAATCAACCGTGGATTTCAGAGCGGTCTGCAAACTGACGTTATTTTTACGGATTTAAGCAAGGGATTTGACTTGGTTAACCATACTCTATTAATTCAGAAGCTGTCCTTATTAGGTTTCCCTAGTAATCTTCTAAGTTGGATTTCATCGTATCTTGCTAATCGTACACAACGGCACTTATTTACTAATGTTTTATTAGAGATCGTTAACGTTACATCTGGGGTGTCACAAGGTAGTGAAGTCAGGTAGGCAAGGTAGTCCGCTCCTCTTTATTTTATTTGTGAACGACCTAACTCAAGTTATAAATAACATTCTCTCATACATTAATGAATGCGGATGACGTTAAAATCTGTCTGCACTACTCCGACTGGTACTTGCACACACACCTTCAGCTGGATCTAAATGAATTGCTATTGTGGTGCTCAAGTAATCTTCTATTTTTGAACCTCTCGAAATGCAAGCTTATGACATTCTACCGTCGTGCTCCACATTTTTTATCGTCTTCTCTTGGTAATCATGTATTGGATCGAATTTCGAGTTCAAATGATCTTGGAGTATTATTTGATCGTAAACTGTGTTTTTACACTGTGGAGCAACAAGCTTTTTTCGAATCAGTTCAGAAACAATTTTTAATTTTCGCTCTTCGTAATTTACACTGGGACTCTGATAGAATCCTGCCACCTTACCAATCTAGGCTAAGACTGATTGATCTACCTTCGTTACACCATCGCAGAATATGCAAAGGGGTAATGTTCGTGCACAAGCTTCTTCTTGGGATGGTGGACTCCCAAACTCTCTTGAGTCTGATTGACTTTACGGTTCCCTCTCGTTCTACTCGTTCCTTTAGACCTATGAGATTACCCTTATTTAGGTAAAACTATGCTCAGCATGAACCTTTCAGGGTTTTATGCTATAATTATAATACTCTTTTCTATATCATATCCCCTGAACTAACCCTTAAACATATAGCATTTAGTATTTACAACCACCTCAACTCTGCTAACCTGTAATTTTAATTTTTGAATTTTATTATAGTTTATCTTTAGTTCTCTCCCCAATTTATATAGACTTATTAGCAGATACTTGTTAATTGAATAAATAAATAATGAAAACACTAGAAAAGCTGCAGGATTTACATTAGAAATGAGGTGCGGGGACTGATGTCAACCAACCAGTATACCTACATCAAGGCAAAATCGGTGGAAACAGCACTACTCGTTAGTAGGTACCATCAACAGCAAAAAGTATTCATTTAATAACGTGGCGATTAAAGCTATAATGGACTGCCTAGGAGCAACCAACACTCACCCAGCAATCAACCTCTTGATAAAAATCTTCCAAGTTATAGATGGGTGAAATCAAAGTGGGGCACCGCCTCCATCGTCGAAGGCGCACACAGGGGCACACCCGAAGGCTGAGTCCCTCCACTTTCCCTTCTGTGGAATCTGGTAGTCGACAACTTCGTCGAGAGATTCGAGAGGAAGGCCCCAAAAATAACAACTTATGCAGACGACATAAGCGTACTTATTACGGGTGTATGTCCATCGACCCTCAGCTCCATAATGAAACGAACATTCAGGGCGATATATGAGTGGGCAGATGGAGTAGGGCTCAGTATCAACGCGGATAACACGGACTTCATCCCCTTCACCAAGAGGTACAAGGTACCTCCCCACGAAAATCAACCAGACAAGGCTTATCCCTAAAGCACAGCACTGTTCTGCTTTATATGACAGGCCCGTTGAGGTCAACCCCAACTAAATCACTCGAAACAATACTTGGAATTGACCTTCTGGACATCTACGCTATACTGACTGCAGGTAAGGCAGCACAGCGCCTGATCGCATCAGGGCACATGTCCTCTCAAGGATACGGGCACAGTCCAAGTGGCATGGACATGATCAGTGCTACTGACTACATAACACAGTGGTTCCCTCCATATGCATAACCCCCCATACGTGCCTCGAAGTAAAAAAAAAACATTTGTATGAGATCCGAAGACTGGAAAACGGGACGGGACCAGACTGAGCACCTCAACATATACACTGACAGCTTCAAGATGAACGGAGGAGTAGGATCAGGCCTATACTGCACGAACCCTGAAAAAAGGGCATCTTATAAGCTACCCTACCGGTGCAGTATATTCCAGGCGGAAGTTTTCGCCATCAATAAGCCAGCAAAGGTCGCTCTGCGAGCTGACCATAATGCGGTTAACATATTCGTTGATAGCCAAGCAGCGATATAATCCATGCAGTCGTCCGCGGTTAGTTCCAGAAGTGTTCTGGCAAGCAGGGATGCACTAGATTCACTAAGTACGACTAACTCAATGCTGGAAAACGAAGGAACCGAAACGTGTCTTTCTTAGAACGCTTCAGAGCGACTTAGAGAAGCAGGCCGAATTGAAGACCGATAGGAGGTGGAGGAACACCACCGAAATTATTAAATACATATTATTAAATATTATTATTATTATATTAAATATTATTATTAAATAAATATTATTAAATATATTAACAGTGTAATATTACAGGAGTCTGGATAGAAAATTTGGTTGATCTAGCTCTTATAGTCTCTGAGACCTATGCGGTAATGAAGATGGACGGACGGATAGACAGACATGGTTATATCGACTCGGCTATTGACGCTGATCAAGAATATATATACTTTATGGGGTCGGAAACGCTTCCTTCTGGGCTTTACACATATCCACTCTCAACACAAATCTTGTATACCCCTATACTCTAAGAGTACCGGGAATAATTATAACCAGACATTTCGACCGATCTTTTAAACAACGATGCGAAAAATAATCTAAAACAACCATTAACCAAAACTAACAAGTATTTTCCAAAAATTTTTCCCATCAATCTTTAAATTTGTTTACTCTTTTGTTGCATTTTGTAAGTCGTAGCCGTGTAATTTTTGTTCATTAACTTTGTTTAAAATGCCAAGCTTTTTTGGCACCTATTTCTATCCAAAATAATAACGCGAATTGTTCAAATGTAATAACTGTTTATTTATAGCGGCGGCTGCTAGCGGAAGCCGATTGCTTGCTCTTAGCACAACCAGATAAATGTACATATGCATAAACGAGATCCAAATGCAACCAATGCGCAGAGAGGTTAGCAGATTACTGAAATTAGCACCGTCGGCTAATCAAAGCTAGAGCCGAGGCGGCGGCTGCAGAGCGCCCTTTACAGAGGGAGAGCGCAGCAGCGCTGCCGAACGTGGGCGTTTACAGTGCATTGAATATTGTATTGTATTGTAGTGTATTTATAGTTTTAAGTTAGGCCTGTTGATTAGCGGCTGGCCCGAACAGCCAATCTGGAACGACGTGGCCTGTAAGCCAGTCTTTCAACAGAATCCTTGAGGGGCAGCACACATAGCCGGGTAACGGCCCTTCTGATGGTTCCTGTGGCAGTCTTCAAATCAGCTACGCGGCACACTCCATCCATGCCCTTGACGACCTCGACCACTCTAGCTAGTGGCCAACGCATTGGAGGAAGATTTTCGTCCTTAATCAGAACGAGATCGTTTATGCAAAGATTTTGCGTGGGAGTCCGCCATTTCGACCGCTCTTGCAAAAGAGTTAGATACTCTTCGCGCCAGCGGCTCCAGAAGATCTGCTGAAGCTGAGTGACCCGTTGCCAGCCATCCAGACGATTGTAGTTCAGCTTCGTCAGATCGGGCTCGAGGAATGCCTCATGGGGACCGCCTAAAAGCAGATGAGCAGGAGTCAGCACATCTAAGTCAGCAGGATTTTCTGAAAGCGAGAGCAAAGGGCGAGAATAAACAATTGCCGTGATCTGGCAGATCAGAGTGCGCAGCTCGTCGAAGTCAAGCACAGAGGGCCCAACTGAGCGGTACAGGTGATGCTTTGCTGTCTTCACGGCCGCTTCCCACAAACCGCCAAAGTGCGGAGAGCGTGGTGGGATGAAGCGCCAGTCGATCGAGTCCGCCAAGCAGGATTCATGGACCTCCTTCATATGCGAGCCGCTCATAACAAGTTTCTTGAGCTCCAAAAGCTCGTTCTTGGCGCCAACGAAGTTTGTCGCATTGTCGGAACAAATTTTACTTGGCCTTCCTCGCGTGGAAGTGAAACGCTTCAGGGCGCCTAGAAATGAAGCGGTGGTCAGGTCCTTTACGAGCTCCATGTGTATAACCTTAGAAGTAAAACAAATGAATACACTGATGTAGCACTTGATGGGTGGCCTCGTGCGGATTTCTGATCTGTAGAAAAAGGGCCAGCAGTAATCCACTCCAGTGACTTCAAAGGGTCGAGATCCCTCCAAACGCTCCTTAGGCAGATCTCCCATGATGTGCTGAACCATGCGCGGCCTAGTCCTGAAGCATCTCACACACTTGCTGACTACCTTTGATACGGCCTTGATTCCGCCAATGGGCCAATATTCCAGCCGAATTTTGGCAAGTAGTGCGCGAGGTCCAGCATTAAGGTTCCTTTCGTGATAATACCTTATCAACGCACAAGTTATGGGATGTCCCTTTGGCAGAATAAGAGGGTGCTGAGCATCAAATCCCAGAGATGAGTTTCCAAGACGACCTCCAACTCTTAGTAATCCATGCTGATCGATGAACGGAGAGAGTGAGCTGATTGAACTGGATTTCCTGACTTGACCATTGCGTTGAATCTCCCTTATATCCATATACAAAACAGCCAGTTGAATATGCCGGATCAGAAGATACGTTCCTTGCCGAATATCCGAAACGGTGAGTCCAGAATGCCGAAGCCGATGTACAAATTTATGCATGTAGGCGAATGTGCGCTGCATGCCGAAAAATGAATTTGCAAATTTGCATTCTGACGTGAGATCGGCATGTGGATACGCGATCAGCAATGCACGCCTGCGAAGCTCTGCCGTTGCTGCTTCAGGAACAGGAGGTATAGGCCACTCTTCCTTGGAGCCTACCAAAAATGATGGACCATGAAACCACAGGTCTGAGTGGATAAGTTGGTGGGGAAGCGAGCCTCTAGAGAGAACGTCAGCAGGATTTAATGATGTGGGGTCATAGCGCCATTTCATGCCTGCCGTCAATTCCTGAATTGCTGCCACTCGAATTGCCACGAAGACTTGAAATTTGGCTGGCTCATCCCGTATCCAAGATAATGCTGTCGATGAATCTGACCAGCAATAAAATCGACCTGTAAAACTTCCAATATCCTTCAAATTATTCATTAGTTTCGCAAGCAAATGGGCTCCACTTAATTCAAGCTTGGGAATCGATAAGGGTTTTTAGTGGCGCCACTCGAGACTTTGAGCACAAGATATTGCTCGACAACTGCCCTTCCCTGGACACCACATATATGCAAGCGCCATATGCTTCTGTGCTGGCGTCACAAAATCCGTGAAGTTCGATTACCGTATTATAAGGATGAACAACGCGAGCAAATGATATCCGCGTGATACTTGACAAACTGTTTCTCAAGTCCATCCAAGATGAATGCAACGCTGAGGGTAGGCTTTCATCCCAATCCAAATTTTCTCTCCAAAGCTGCTGAAGGAAGATTTTACACCTGACAATAACGGGATTTATCAATCCAAGAGGGTCGTAGAAACGAGCAATCGTAGACAAAACCGATCGCCTGGAGGGCTTCGAATTTGTGTCCAGCGCGGACAAGGCAAAAAGCAGCTGATCTGATGCAGGGTCCCATGCTAAGCCAAGAGTTTTCGTTATGTCACTTCTATCATGAAACCTTAAGTATTTCTCTCTGTCCGCTTCAGGCGTTCCCTCAAGTAATTCCTGATGGCTAGAGCACCATTTCCTAAGCTTAAAATTACCGCAAGACAGTATGGCGGAGGTTTGATGCATCTTTTCCATGACCTCAGCGACAGAGCTGCCGCCCGAGATGAGATCATCCACGTAAAAATCCTGCTGCAGAGCAGCTGAGCCAAGAGGGTAGGACTCACCCTCGTCAATGGCCAGCTGGTGCATTGCGCGAACTGCTAAAAACGATGCAGCTCTAGTGCCATGTGTGACGGTGTCTAATGTGTAGACCTGAACTTCGGACTGGACAGAATCTCGCCATAGAATGCACTGAAAGTAATTGTCAGGTGAAGACACTCGTACGCAGCGGTACATTTTACAAATGTCCCCAGTGAGAGCGACTGGATATGTGCGAAACCGAATTAGTATGCTGAACAATGCAGGCTGAATAACAGGGCCTGCCATCATCGCATCATTTAGGGAACATCCAGTTTATGTAGCTGCCGAACCATCGAAAACGACACGAAGCTTTGTCGTCGTACTATCCTCCTTTCAAACACAGTGATGAGGCAAGAAATATCTGCAGAGACTACGAGAATCAGGGTTGACTGGGGACATATGCTTCAACTCAATATACTCCCTCATAAAGGCAGAGTACCGCTCCTTGAGTGTAGTATCACGATCCAACTTTCGCTCCAAATTGATGAATCGACGATGCGCCTGAGTGTAAGATTCCCCTAAGCGATCGCCATTATCCTTTAACGGGAGACGAACTGAATACTCCCCTGATGGCAAACGTGAGAAGTGGTCTACGAAATGTGCTTCACAATCTAATTCTTCCTTGGTATTCAAAACGGCGTCCGAACAAGTCTCGACCTCCCAAAACATACGAAGAGTTTTGTCCAACCTTGCATCCATGCGAGCTTCCGAATCTGGAGAATTGTGCGTTGCCAAGAGCGCCGAGCGTGCTACCTTTTGTCCACCACCGGATACGATCCACCCAAGCCGGGTCTTCTGCAGAAGAGGCAGATTATCGATGAGTTTGATTTGCCCTACGCAGAGGAGATCATAGAAAATGCTGGCACCAATGAGAAGATCCACTCGCTGAGGGTTGAAAAATGCAGGATCAGCAAGCTGAATATTTGACGGAATATTCCAATCGGCTACATTGACTGCCAGACTTGGTTGACAATCGGTGATCGTAGGAGCTATAAGAGCAGTAAGCGTATTTGTATAGTCAGTTGTGCGAGAATGCATACAAATGTTCACGGTGGATCCCTCAGTAGCCACGTTGGTATCGCCGAGCCCAGAGACAAGTGCAGACGATTGAGTTCTCCTAAGCTGAAGCTGATGGGCGAACCTGGATGTGATGAGATGAAGCTGAGATCCTGAATCTAGTATGGCACGACAAGGAACTAAAACGCCAGACCGATTCTTTACGAGAACCACAGCGGTAGCCAGAAGCACAACATCGGATTGAAGACCTTGGGCAGCAAAAGAGGTAGAGGCAGGGGATGGTGAACTGCTAACAGAATCCTGAGTGGCAGAAATAGCGTCTGGTTGGAGCGTTAGATCTGGAGGAGAAAGATCTGGGGAGCCTTGAGTTGTGGATTGCAGATTCTCGAAATGCAACAAACTATGATGCCTCCCACCGCATACTCGACATTTTCGACTGTTGCATGCACGAGTCCGATGCCCCGCTTTCAGGCAATTGAAACAGAGGGAAAGCTTCTTCACTTCTTTGTGGCGCAGCAACGGAGACAAATTCCCGAACATCTTGCAGGAATATATACCATGTCCCGCTGAATGGCAAAAACTGCATCCAGATGAGTCGGTGGAAGAATTGGAGGCAACAAAAGTTTTCTTAAAATGAGAATTATGGGTTTTTCCCACCTGAGCGCTACTAGCGGGTGGCGCTGTAGCGTATTCCAAGGTCTCCATTTTCTGGCACCGCTTCTCCAAGTATTCATAAAAATCCTTTGCTGTAGGTATGGCATCCGACGACAGGTGTTCTTCCCATTTCATTTGCGTCTTAGCGTCCAACTTCTGCAGCAGCAGGTTAATTATAATACAGTGGGATATCTCCAAATCCGTTCCTAATGTTTGCAAGGCACGCATATGCAAATTGACGGCATCCGAAAACTCCCGAAGCCTTTTAGGAGATGGTGAATCCACTCTCTTGAGCCCAAGAATCTTCTTGATGTGTGCCTGAAAAACAAGTCGCTTGTTACTAAAACGTTTATTAAGTATATCCAGCGCCACACGATAATTGGCACTGGAGAGTTCCAAAGATCGAACCGAATCCAAAGCCACATCAGCGAGGCTAGAGCGAAGGTGCTGGAACTTCTCGATGTCGCTGAGATCCGCATCCGCGTCAATGATCGAATTGAACATAGCCATAAATTCCGAATATTCGACGTATCCACCGGAAAACTTGGGTATTTTCAGCTCAGGAAGTCGCTGCTTGTGAGCAATGATGATGGTACTGTGTCCCGAATGGTTTGGTAGGGTAGTCGAATTGGCAGCAGCGCGCGAGTGGCCTAGTTCGAGAGCAGCCAGTAGCTCAGCCTTCAACGATATGAAGAGCATATCAAAGTTGTTGCGCATCTCACTCCCAATCTCATCTTGATTGAGCGCTTCCAGTTCATTATGGGCCTTATTAAATTCCTCTCGAATTTCTGACAGCATGTCGATACGAACGTCGATATCCGTGGCGTTAAAATTATCGATCTTATTGCCAGCGAATGATTCGCCGAGCCCGCTCATTCGATCGTACAAAGACTGAACTTTACGTTTATAAAGACTCAGCCTGTTATTAGCCGTCAAAATATTTTCGCCCGCGCCTGTATTGGGATCGCTTTCCATGTTTAACGGTGCGAAATGCAACGAAACAACGGAGAATAGATAACCGTTTAGCGACGGCGTACAGAATCGAGAAAGAGAGAGTGAAGACACGAAAAGTCGAAACCGTGGCTGCAGTTGTGCAGAGAATGAAAGACGACGATTATGCGACGGTGCACAGAAGCTGGAGCGAGAATGAGAGACACGAAAAGTCAAGAACCGTGTCTGCAGCTGAGCATAGAATGAGAGATTCGACGATTAAACTAACGGAATCTCAGACGACCGCACTCTCAACTGAGTTTGCACATAAACCGTTTTATATGCTGCACAAATGTATTTGTTTGTGGTTAAACTGTACAGAACCGAATATATTGTTCAATTTAAATGTTTTTACACGAAACGCGATTAGCCAATGTCTTTAATCACGTCGGGGTCACCAATGTTTGAGATGCCAAGCTTTTTTGGCACCTATTTCGATCCAAAATAATAACGCGAATTGCTCAAATGTAATAACTGTTTATTTATACCGGCGGCTGCTAGCGGAAGCCGATAGCTTGCTCTTAGCACAACCAGATAAATGTACATATATGTGTAAACGAGAACCAAATGCAACCAATGCGCAGAAACAGAAATTAGCACCGTCGGCTAATCAAAGCTAGAGCCGAGGCGGCGGCTGCAGAGCGCCCTTTACAGAGGGAGAGCGCAGCAGCGCTGCCGAACGTGGGCGTTTACAGTGCATTGAATATTGTATTGCATTGTAGTGTATTTATAGTTTTAAGTTAGGCCTGCTGATTAGCGGCTGGCCCGAACAAACTTATTTCTACTTTAGCATAAAAGATCAAAATATTTTCCAAAATATGAAATACAGTGAATTTATATAAAATTGCCATATATTTATATCGGAATAAGTAACTAAGGACTTTTTTTAATGGTGACCTGGAGAGCTAGGTGATAGCCATCGTGCAAGGATACTCGGAAAACCATATCAAATACCAATATCCAGGTAGGGAGGGTAAAGAACGTGTTGGTCGACTTACACCGTTAGAACACGACAATACTTCGCAACTCATGTTTGGGAAAGTGAATTCTTGATTATCCGTAGTTTGGTTGAACTTGTTCCACCGAATCGAATTGTTTCGGTAGTCTTTCTCCCTTTGTATTTTCAGAAGGGATCCTTATTCAGATATGAAAACGAAATTCAAGGTCCTAGCTAAACCCAACCCACCCTTAAAGAGCTAACTGAAACATAGGGACCCGCCCCGCTCGGATACCTTCGTCTCAGTCTGTGAATATGGATGGAGGCCGTAGTGCTAATGCGCTAGGTGCACAACTTATCTCAATGTTCTCCCTAGAAGGTTACACTGCTCGGGGAAGTATCGTAGCCTCACAAATTTGATTTGTTTCTTTCTGTCTATAATAATGATCTGAACTAAGGGAGACTTAACAAATTTTGATATACAGTTGTAGCAGTGTGATATCACATGGAGTCTGGATACAAAATTTGATGGCTGCAGCTCTTATAGTCTTTGAGATCTAGGCGTTCATGAAAACAGACAGACGGACAGACAGACATGGCTATACCGACTCGGCTATTGATGCTGATCAAGAATAGATATACTGTATGGGATCGGAAACGCTTCCTTCTGGCTGTTACACACATCCACTATCACCACAAATCTAATCTCTTCGAATATTGTGTATATAAATTGACTGTGCAGAAAATTATAGGCTGGTCTGCCAAAATATAGTTAAAAACGCGCAATTTAGCTGGATGGACTGAAAGACATGGCTTAACTAAACATAAAACTAAAACTAAACAGAAAAAAAAATAATTCTTAAAAAATATTGTAATCCCCAAATTTATCAGAAATTCTATCATTTTGGGCCAAAGCGGAAATGTGTTGACATGTGTAATCAGGCTTGTTTACGCCCTCTCGCTGTCGCTGGTTACGGTCAAACGCTGTCGAACGGGGTCACTTGGAGGATCGCTTTCCCCGTGATACATGTAGAACGATATCAGTCTTAGATGTATCCCCTGCTCTCTATTCTGTATGTAGCTACATGTTTCGTCGTATCATCGGAGCATTGGATCATTAATATAGCCACAATGAAGAAACCCATTTCACAAGGGAACGTTCCATCTCGTTCTTTCTTACACAAATATAGCCACAATGAAGAAACCCATTTCAAAAGGGAACGTTCCATCTCGTTCTTTCTTACACGCAACCACGTCTGCTGTGCTCGTTTATCCAGATCTCAGAGAATGTAAGGCCTCGCTCAGCCAAAGTTTCTATCCAATAAAAAAATAATTTTAAAATTTTGACACGCTGCCTTCCAACCCACAAAGAACGAGAATCTGTGGAATCCACAATTTTAAGCTACGAGAATATTTAAACGCAGAATCATTAAGATTGAAGGTATTATTAGATTGCCGAAGCTGGATCAGGTCTGATCAATATTATAGCTAGAAAGAATAAATTAATTTCAGTGGCTACGCAACGCCTTCCAACCGCTTACTCATTCCCTCTCTCCCGTGCACACACTTTCACGAGCTGTATATATGTAAAGAATATGTAGACATGTAGAGAACACAAAGGTAAAAACCCATATTTAAACAAACATGGAAAGTGATAAAATCTAATATATGTATAAATTAAATTATTGATGTTCATGATTACCGATACCGTGGCAGGGCCAGCGGCAATGAAACTCGCGGAGGTAAGTTTAATCGTATATTTTCCGGCTCAACTGGCTCGGTTGAAAGTGAGAATAAATCTGATTAAATCTAAAGATACAGAAATACAATTTTACTTAAAACTGCCCACCCTCGCGGCAGCGCTGCTTGGGCAGCGGGCCGACGTTCTGCACCGTCAGCGCCTCGTGCAGACCATCAGCTCCACAGCAGATGTTTATCAGCAGCGAAATATGATCCGCTGGCCACTCGAGTGCAGGCCAACGGCTCCTAAGCAGAAGCTCGTGCGACAATGTAGTCGCTGCCCCCACCCCTCGAGTGCGGCATCAGCATTCTTCCGTTTCGGAATTCTGCCGATACCCTGCAGCTGGTGGGGAGTGTTAACTACTCTCCCTCTCAAAGAGCGGTCTCTTGTCTTGCCTCCTTCTAAGATGCGCCCTGAGGAATACGATGCCTCCAATTGCCTCGCATAGAGCTATGCCGAGCCCGAAAGCAAGGGCTGGATTGAGTTGGCCCATGGTGGCCTGCTCGACCTCTTTGATGTAGTTTAGGTTCTCTTTGCTGAGCTGGTGCAGGAAGGGTCCCGAATGTTGATCAGCTGATCGTGGCTGGTCTGTTGTTGATGATGATTAGTCCGTCATCAACGAGGGTGATGGGCTCTAGGTGGCTTAATCCCTGCGCGCAGGAACCCCTCAGCTCCTTCTTGCAGAAGGCGGTCATGGTTGTGGAGACACAAGCTGTGAGCGCCCACACTTGGTTGCCTCACTCAGCCACGATGTTGTCTGTTAATAGTAGTATCGCTCCGCTGTGCTCAACCGGGAATACCGTGACCTTATTACAAGCTAAACTAACTCTAGGATATTCAATTATAAAGTGAATTACATTAATGGATTGTAGGATTTTTATTTTTGATACTTCTAACAAGTTCGATATTGTGACCCCTGTGAGTTGGTCAGCGAGAACAGATTCTATGTCAGCGTAGTCACTATATTGGCCTTTGCCAGGGTGATCGTGAGCATGAGGTTTCCTATCTCTGTTATAAGGGTTCTATTTCTGGCTAATAAGGTTTCATAAAGGTGCTCTAAATTTATAATTTCCTTTTTTTCTATACTGAGGATCTTATTTACGGTGCTGGTGAGGGAATTTAACTGATTTTAAACTTTCGTATTAGCCAGTCCTAGTCAGTCGGTGGTGAACACCGATATCGGATAACATGTCCCTAATGTGGTTGCAGTCGTCCTCTAGTAACTGTCTCATATGGGATCTTGGGAAAAGATCTGTCATTTTCGCGGTGTCGTCAGCAATGCGGCCGTATTCTAAAACTAACAAGTATTTTCCCAAAAAATTTTTCCCATCAATCTTTAATTTTTTTTTACTCATTTTTTGCATTTTGTAACTCGTAGCCGTGTAATTTTTGTTCATTAACTTATTTCTACTTTAGCATAAAAGATCAAAATATTTTCAAAAACATGAAATACAGTGAATTTATATAAAATTGCCATATATTTATATCGGAATAAGTAACTAAGGACTTTTTTTTTAATGGTGACCTGGAGAGCTAGGTGATAGCCATCGTGCAATGATACTCGGAAAACCATATCAAATACCAATATCCAGGTAGGGAGGGTAAAGAACGTGTTGGTCGACTTACACCGTTAGAACACGACAATACTTCGCAACTCATGTTTGGGAAAGTGAATTCTTGATTATCCGTAGTTTGGTTGAGTTTGTTCCACCGAATCGAATTGTTTCGGGAGTCTTTCTCCCTTTGTATTTTCAGAAGGGATCCTTATTAAGATATGAAAACGAAATTCAAGGTCCTAGCTAAACCCAACCCACCCTTAAAGAGCTAACTGAAACATAGGGACCCGCCCCGCTCGGATACCTTCGTCTCAGTCTGTGAATATGGATGGAGGCCGTAGTGCTAATGCGCTAGGTGCACAACTTATCTCAATGTTCTCCCTAGAAGGTTACACTGCTCGGGGAAGTTACGTAGCCTCACAAATTTTATTTGTTTCTTTCTGTCTATAATAATGATCTGACCTAGTCCAGATTCAGCAATCTGACAGATAATATCATTCTTTATAATCAGATAATCAACTATCGCTGCTGGCAGTCGTGTCTTTACTTCGCCCCGCCTAAATAATTTTATTTTTGTGCTCAAAGGAAAGTAATTGTGTTGTATTATTGCTTACTGTGTTTTAAACTGATCGTGCAACTAAATTACTATCCGTGTTCATTCTTTTATCGTGCATTTGTGCAGTTAATTCCAATTGCAATTGCAACTTTGCAATTTTTGTGCATTCTTTCTAGCCCCACTTGTTCTTATGCTCAGCTGATTTGTTGTTGCTATATGCTTTGTATGCTTCACTCTCCCTGAGCCGCTGTCTAATTGTATACGTCTACCTTGTCTATCATCTGCTTATTTTTCACACATATTAACATACATACATATACCGGGCCTGCCGAATTCAGTGTTTCTCGATATTATTTGTATTCTGCTCTTTTCCCAAATTTGGTTACTTCTGTGCATTTATTTTCAATTTTCAATTCCTTTTGTGCATTCTTAACTTCTCTGCACTTTCTTAATCGCAGCAGTTTTGTTGTTGCCTTTTCTAGTGCGGTGCGCCTGCTCTCTCTATACCGCTCTCTGTTTTTATCCACCCTCTGCTTATCTGTTATCTGTCTCTCCGTACACTTCCCGCTATTGTGATTGTTTTGTTCGTTCTTGCGCGCGCAATTGTGAAACACAAGCTAAAATCACTATCTCTGCCCCACACCGACTTATATTTTACCTATCTTTTTTCTTTTATTTTTTACATATTTATTGTTTCTAATATCAAACAATGACCACCTGTTGTGCTAAACGCTGTGACGCTCACCGTTCGGTAGCTACACGGCAAACATTTATTTTCTGCTGGTTGTGTGACAACACGGCTGATTAAGACCCGCTGCGGTCTCAACTGGACTTGTTGGGATTGCAAGGCAGTAGAAGCCTATATACGAACTTTTATGAGTGTAAGGAAGTTCCTATCTCAGGCCGGGGTACAGCCTCTCAGTCTGTCCAAGGCCCGGTCCCCATACAGAATTATTTGTATTAGGGGACCATAGAGAGGGATCGGACGGACGAAGTGTAGGGGAGGGACGGGTAGTGCGTGCACTCCGCGCGGTGCCGACGTTTGCCGTGGTCGGGGCCTCGACCAGGGGTGTGCTATGGGATGGCGTAGTTGGTGGGGATCCGGCACGCGCGCAGCCTGCAGGAGGTAGTACCCTCCACTCGTGGCCAGCGAAGGCGGCGCCGGGTACCCCGGGCCTGGGCGTGGGCGCGTGTTGCGGCTGGCGTGGCTGTTGGGGGGCCGGGGTACACGGGGCACGTGGTCGGTGGTACCCCCCACTCGTAGCTAGCGAGTATGGCGCTGCATACCCCTCGGCCTGGGTACAGGCGCGGGAGGCGTGCTGCGTGTGGTGTGGCCGAGTTGGTGTGCCGGGATGGAAGGGAAAGGGGATGGAGGGGGGAGCATTCAACGGGAAGGGGCGACCACCGGCTTGGCAAATCGCGTGGCGTCCGCGTACACGATTGCCCAGCGGTGATCCCCGAGGATGAGGAGGTAGTTCTACGGGAGGGGAATCTCAGTCCGTGGAAGTCGTGGCATCCGCGTACAACTCCACTGGCTGAGTTCCCGCCATGCAAAGGGAATATTAATTCGGCACCCAATACGGAAAAAGGGGGTGGGTTAAGAATCGAGGGCTTGCGGGCTATAGTATTAAATGATCGATGTATATCTATAAAATTCCAAAATCTTCTGCTAATATTTCACTTTATTTGTCTGATTCCTGTAACTATTATTTTTATTATTAGGGGTCCCTGTCGCACCTAGCTTCCCTTCCCTAGCTCGCTTACGCAAGGCCAGCTTACCCGCTGTCTCCTTCGGCATCCTGGCTGTCGTTGATCCTGGCTGCTGGCACTTTTAATAAATACTTTCTGACCGCGCACTTCTGCCTTTCTTGGCTGCTCAAAATCGACTCCCGTATCCATTTTTCGGCCGGCCACTCCAGGCCTCCAGGCTCGAGCCTCTGCCTGTAGCCTCTGCCGGCGTTTGTCGCTTGTCGTCGCGTAGGTGATCGACGCTCGCTCTCTGCTGTCTCTGCTCTCTCTGCCACTCTCGGCTGCGGCTCCTGTTTACCGTTATTTGGGGTCGGGGTATTGCGTTGTGCGATTTCTCGAACGTTCTGCTGCGGTTGCTGCTCTCTCTCCCTCTCTCGGCTGCGGCTCCCGTTTACCGTTATTTGGGTGTCGGGGTATTGCGTTGTCGCTTGTCTGCTAGTGATGCTCATTCTGGTTCTCGTCGGTGATGCTCTATAGGGTTCCCGTGAACCGCACCCCCCTCCCGTGCAAATAACTCGACTTGGTTTTTGAAAGAAAATAGTCAAAAAATATCCTAGTGTTTTTGTGATGGGCTCTGCCCCTTCACACTCCCTTCCTACTTCGGGGGACGGATAGAAATGAAAACCTGGCCGTCCCGGTTGATCGAGACCCTAAAGGTGCGACTTTCGTGCTCCTCGATATGCCTGGTTCGGGGTCCGTCTTCCCGGTCTTGTTGGTGCCGTCTCACGCTGTCCTGCAACGCCGTGGGTATCCGTCGGTCCGGCGTCTCCACACGCCACTCTTCCGGCGCCACTGGCCACTCCTGTTCGTCCTGAAGCTCGTTGAGGGCTGGGACTTCTTGGAACAGATCCAGTAGTCCGCCCATGGCCTCCTCATCGAGCTCCAGAGATGTGCTGTTCCCGGAGGTGTTGAGCTTTGCTGCTCTGCAGGAGGCACCTTGGTCGACGAGGCGCGTGTGCTTGTCGACGCCAAGGTTCCTGCGCTGTGTCGTGGCGGTGTTGAGGATCCCTTGGTCAACGAGGCGTGAGTGCTCGTCGACGCCAAGGTTCCTGCGCTGAGTCGTGGCGGTGTTGAGGATCCCTTGGTCAACAAGGCATGAGTGCTCATTGACGCCAAGGTTCCTGCGCTGTGTCGTGGCGGTGTTGAGGATCCCTTGGTCAACGAGGCGTGAGTGCTCGTCGAAGCTAAGGTTCCTGCGCTGTATCGTGGCGGTGTTGAGGATCCCTTGGTCAACGAGGCGTAAGTGCTCGTTGACGCCAAGGTGTCCGTGTTTCTCTGCTGCTCTGCAGGAGACGCCTTGGTCGACGAGGCGCGTGTGCTCGTCGACGCCAAGGTTCCTGCGCTGTGTCGTGGCGGTGTTGAGGATCCCTTGGTCAACGAGGCGTGAGTGCTCGTTGACGCCAAGGTGTCCGTGTTTCTTTGCTGATCCGCTTGGTTTGGGCTATTGCCTGAAAGGATGGTCGACCCGCTCGGAGCCGCCGTGTTTGTCGGGGGTCGAGGGCTGTGGTCGTCTTCGGGATCGGCGAACGTGACTTTGCGTGACTGTGGCGATGCGACTGCTGTTGGTGGAAAGCCGGGAGGCTGGCGTAACTTTAGTTGTAGGTATGCCCTTTCACAGTGGATCCTGGCGCGGATATCACAAAGGAAATCGAGACCCAGGATGACATCGTCCAGCACTGTTGACAGAACTAGCAGCGATACCTGGGTCTCCTGTTGGTCAAGGCGCACCTTTGCCGTTATCGCCTGGGTTATGTCCTTCCGAGTTCCGTCCGCCAGGCTGATATTGGTCCTCACTTCTCGTCGATTCTCAGCAGTTCCCAACTCTTCGGCCACCCTTTGACTGCCGAACGACCGGGTTGCTCCAGTGTCAAGAGTCGCCGAGAAGGCTCTCCCATTGATGGTCACCAGAGCTGCGATCCTTCCTCCGACCATACTCAATGGGTAAGAGACTCCGGGTCCTGAGTGCGTGTCTCCGCCCGTGTCCCTACCGGGCGGAGACTCGATCCGTTTCCCGACTCGGTCTTCCGGCAGCAGTAGATGGTCCTGATATTTCGGTGGCCACAATCCCAACAGAAAAGCTTCTGCCGATTGGTGCATGCTTGGCTGAAGTGTCCTACCTCCCCACAGTTTCGGCATGTTCGACTCACATCGATTGGCCGTTCTTCCTCTTGATTGATCACTCGCGCAACTCCATTCGATGTCCCGTTTGTGATGCCTCGCGCCGTTGTGGTTTCGTTGCTGGAGTACGTTGCGCGGGGCCGATGGGTTGGTCCGGTTCCGCTGCTGCGAGGGGAATCACGGTCTCGTGCAGTCTCGTACGCTGCGACGAGCTGGGTGAGCTCTGTAAGGGAATTGAAGTCCTGTCTTCTGGTATACATTTGGTACTCCGGTCGGAGATTCTCGTAGATTCGATCCAGTTCCTGCTCCCGCGTGAACTTGGCACGCTGCATCATCAGTCGTAGTTCTATCATATAGTCCCTGAAGGATTCTCGGGGCTTCTGTTCCCGGCTCCGGATGGTGTCTTCCAAGCGTTGGAAGTATCGGGGTGGTAAGAAGAAGTTCAGAAATTCCTTGCGAAAATCAGTCCAACTCTGGCCCTGCATCTGAAAGGTCCGGAACCATCCTTCAGCTTTACCTGTCAGGAGTCCCGAGATAGCCCGAGGCAGCTGTTCTGGGCTCCCGCCGTAGGATTCGACTCGCTCCTCCAGTCGCTCGATAAATGCCAGTGGGTCCGTCTGACCATTAAAGGTGAGTCCCCACTTCCTGAGCTTGTCCGCCAGGAGAGAGTATGAAATCTCCCCACACCCTAGGCGAAATGCTCGTTGGGCCGGGAGACTACGTGCTTGGTCGGGATCGCCGTTCGATGACGGATCCGTCACCACTGTCCGGGGTCCGATGCTACTGGACACGGGACGTCTGTGCTCGTGGCTTGGCTCGGTTATGACCCCAAGAGGCTGCCCTGAAAGGGTACGTGATTGGTCGTAGCCCGATGACGCTGTAGCCGGGTGGTTCCTTGGTCCGGTGCTGGATCCTCGGCTCGTACTGGGCAGATTCGGTATGACCAGTCGTTTGACTCCTTGACGCGGAGGGTTATCATCTGTGGCCGGTGTGTTGTCCTCGGAACCCTGGGTAGTGATGTTTAGTTCCGGCACTGCCAGTTGAAGTTTCTGCTCATCCATGTCTTCCTCCCTCTTTGCTCGAGTCTCAGGCCCTGGTGATGTGGCTGGGCTTCGATGCTCCCTGGGACTCGGAATGTTCCCGAAGTGCGAGTTCAATTCGTCCAGCCTCGCCTGGAGGCGCGGCACTGGGATCAGGGATCCTTCGAAAGGATATGCAGTAGATGGACACGGGGCGCGGCACTGGATTCAGGGATCCTGGGTCAGGATATGTTTCTCAGCGTTAGTGTACAAGGCGCGGCACTGGGATCAGGGATCCTTCGAAAGGATATGCAGTGGCTGGACACGGGGCGCGGCACTGAATTCAGGGATCCTGGGTCAGGATATGTTTCTCAGCGTTAGTGTACAAGGCGCGGCACTGGGATCAGGGATCCTTCGAAAGGATATGCAGTGGCTGGACACAGGGCGCGGCACTGAATTCAGGGATCCTGGGTCAGGATATGTTTCTCAGCGTTAGTGTACAAGGCGCGGCACTGGGATCAGGGATCCTGGGTCAGGATATGTTTCTCGGTGCAGGTGTACCCCGCGTGATACTGTGGTCAGGTATACTTGTCAGTCTTTTGTAGTCTGGGGCGTGATGCTTCCTGGTCGAAGGCTCGGACTTGATTCCACCTCCTGGGCTCGGACTATTCCTTTTATTGCTGATGCCAAGCTTCTTTTCAGAGGGCTCTGCTGCCGAGCGAAGTCCTCTCTCTCCTCTGCTGTCACCTTGTCGCTGTGTCGCCGCGGGCAGCGGCGCCGCGTTTGGGATGCTGGGCGCCCTCTCTTGACCGCCGAGACACGCGACCCGTGCCTGATCGTCGCGTACCGCGGCCGAGCGGCTGTGGTTTGCCTTGTCGCGGTGGTCGCCCTCTCTCTCCGATGGTATCGATGCGCCGTTGTCGCTTGGCGCCTCGGCGCCCGCTGCTGCTGTCTGGCCGCGCAAGGCACGTGGAGGGGCCAAGCTCTTCTCCCGGCGTCACGTGCCGTCTCTCTCGCACGTGGTGTGGCGTGGCGTGGCGTTGGCGTTGTTCCTAATACTCTCTGGCGTGTCGGTGGCCGTGCCTACTGTACCCGGGCGATCGCTTTTTGAATCAGGGCTTGCGGTTGTTTGCTAGGGGGAGGGGGGAGGGGAAAAAACCAGCCTCGGCTGTATTTGAACCAGAGAATGAAGATTGGTGCTCTGCTCCTGTTTTCCTATGCCTGATGCTGCTGTCGCTGCTGCTGCCTGCCCACGCTTGGTTTGATGGCACAACCTTGTGGCCGGGCTACGTGGCCGCGTGATCCCGCTACTATTCTGCTGCTCTGGTTACTGTACTTTTCGGCTTTCTGACTTGCCCGGGGTTCCGCAGGGCGCGGAGGGCGTTTTTCAGCTTAGAAATTCGGGGGGTGTGGGTTCGATGCTTAGTTATGCCTGCCACTCGTTACATCACTTATTTCCGAACTACCTCTTCCCCGATCCGCTCTCAGGTCCCTGCTCGGGCGCCATCTGTAAGGAAGTTCCTGTCTCAGGCCGGGGTACAGCCTCTCAGTCTGTCCAAGGCCCGGTCCCCATACAGAATTATTTGTATTAGGGGACCATAGAGAGGGATCGGACGGACGAAGTGTAGGGGAGGGACGGGTTGCGCGTGCACTCCGCGCGGTGCTGACGTTTGCCGTGGTCGGGGCCTCGACCAGGGGTGTGCTATGGGATGGCGTAGTTGGTGGGGATCCGGCACGCGCGCAGCCTGCAGGAGGTAGTACCCTCCACTCGTGGCCAGCGAAGGCGGCGCCGGGTACCCCGGGCCTGGGCGTGGGCGCGTGTTGCGGCTGGCGTGGCTGTTGGGGGGCCGGGGTACACGGGGCACGTTGTCGGTGGTACCCCCCACTCGTAGCTAGCGAGTATGGCGCTGCATACCCCTCGGCCTGGGTACAGGCGCGGGAGGCGTGCTGCGTGTGGTGTGGCCGAGTTGGTGTGCCGGGATGGAAGGGAAAGGGGATGGAGGGGGGAGCATTCAACGGGAAGGGGCGACCACCGGCTTGGCAAATCGCGTGGCGTCCGCGTACACGATTGCCCAGCGGTGATCCCCGAGGATGAGGAGGTAGTTCTACGGGAGGGGAATCTCAGTCCGTGGAAGTCGTGGCATCCGCGTACAACTCCACTGGCTGAGTTCCCGCCATGCAAAGGGAATATTAATTCGGCACCCAATACGGAAAAAGGGGGTGGGTTAAGAATCGAGGGCTTGCGGGCTATAGTATTAAATGATCGATGTATATCTATAAAATTCCAAAATCTTCTGCTAATATTTCACTTTATTTGTCTGATTCCTGTAACTATTATTTTTATTATTAGGGGTCCCTGTCGCACCTAGCTTCCCTTCCCTAGCTCGCTTACGCAAGGCCAGCTTACCCGCTGTCTCCTTCGGCATCCTGGCTGTCGTTGATCCTGGCTGCTGGCACTTTTAATAAATACTTTCTGACCGCGCACTTCTGCCTTTCTTGGCTGCTCAAAATCGACTCCCGTATCCATTTTTCGGCCGGCCACTCCAGGCCTCCAGGCTCGAGCCTCTGCCTGTAGCCTCTGCCGGCGTTTGTCGCTTGTCGTCGCGTAGGTGATCGACGCTCGCTCTCTGCTGTCTCTGCTCTCTCTGCCACTCTCGGCTGCGGCTCCTGTTTACCGTTATTTGGGGTCGGGGTATTGCGTTGTGCGATTTCTCGAACGTTCTGCTGCGGTTGCTGCTCTCTCTCCCTCTCTCGGCTGCGGCTCCCGTTTACCGTTATTTGGGTGTCGGGGTATTGCGTTGTCGCTTGTCTGCTAGTGATGCTCATTCTGGTTCTCGTCGGTGATGCTCTATAGGGTTCCCGTGAACCGCACCCCCCTCCCGTGCAAATAACTCGACTTGGTTTTTGAAAGAAAATAGTCAAAAAATATCCTAGTGTTTTTGTGATGGGCTCTGCCCCTTCACATGAGACAGACTCATAACGAATTCGCTGCTGTCCACTCGGAATTCCGGAAATTGCAGGATAAGTTTAGCTCAATGGAAGCTCATTTCAAAAATCTTAAAATTTTAAATGAGTCTCCAAAGAGAAAAAAGGTTACACCTAGTTAGCCCAGTGTTCACAGTTCTAATTCTCTTGCAGCTTCAGACTCTGACGTTCCTCCAATCAGTTCGCCAGCCTTGATCGAAAAACATGCATGAATAACGATAGCATTGATTTTGAAGTAGACACTCGCTACAAAAATGCACCCTTAGTTAAAACAAAAACAACTAATCCGTTCAAAAGAACAGGGGAAATTAGGCAAGAAGACGAAAAACACTTTGAAGAGAAAAATAGAGGCGCCAAAACATGTTGCCACGGTAATCGATGTACATGCAACTACATCGAAAAAGACGGCTGACTCTTCACATGTTGGCTGTTCACCTGTGCCTGTGTCTGCCAAGGATGTCCAACCGGATAGTATTTTTCATCCAGTGCCTGTGATTGCCCAGGCTGTCCAACCGGGCAGTTATGATTATACAGATGTCTGCATCACTGTTCCCCCTACGGAAGTTGATACTGCTGTCAGCCTGGAAGTCGAAGTAGTTCCTTCCCCACCCGCTCGCACTGGCTCCTCAGCCAGCGCTATCCCATCTGCTCCTCGGGTAGAACCCGCTTCTGCCTCACCCTTAAACCATGTGATCCCTCTTGACCGATCTACTCTTTTCGCTGTCGCTCCTCTAAAATCTATTTTCGTCTCACGTCTTATGGAATCGGCTACGGATGCTATGGTTCGAGAGTATATTTTCTCTAAATTAAACATTAATAGCTCCTCTGACATAGTAGTTACTAAATTTTCTTTTAAAGAAAAATGTAGTATTTCCTCCTTTAAAATTCTTGTTCCGGAGAAGTTTGTTAAGACTGTGTTGGAACCCTCTTTCTGGCCAGAGCACACTATCTGTCATATTTTCAATAGTCGATCACGGTCTTCGCAACCCGCTCCTCGGGTAGGAATCCTTCCAACTCCTTCTACTGATCTTCCATCCACTTCAAAAAACTGAATTCTTCCCCACCTCTAAAGATCACTTATCAGAATGTACGTGGCCTGTGCAGTAAGCTCACCAAATTACATGCTGATAGTGCAACTTTTGATTTCGACATTATCGCCTTCTCTGAAACATGGCTCAATTCCTCAATCTCGGATTCCGAGATTTTTGTAGATAATTTTAACATATATAGATCTGATCGACCATCTCGAGGTGGCGGCGTCCTAATTGCTGTTCGTTCCGACTTAACTTCCCAACTCTTTTCCATCGATGAGCTCAACACTATTGAAATTATCGTAGTTAAAATTCGTCTGTGTTCTTTTAATTTATTCATATCATGCTCTTACATCCCACCGTCCTCTGAATTTACAACTTATATGCTTCACGCTGCCCATCTCCAGTCCGTTTTGTCTCAGCTTGGTGATTCTGATCGTTTTATTGTCCTCGGTGACTTTAATCTCCCTAATGTCACTTGGTCCCCATCCAATGACTCAAACTTAATGTTCCCATCTATGCAGCATGACTTTGTTGATTCTCTGTCCGATACATCGTTGGGCCAGGTAAATGGCATACGCAATAGCATGTGTAGGACCCTTGATCTCGTCTTCACTACCGATGCCTCGAGCACTTTGGTATGTCGAGGATCACCTCTATCATTCCCTGAAGATCCATACCATCCCACACTTTCAATTGATTTCATGTTACCATCTTCAAGCCCTATACAGTCGTTTATTAAGCCTTCAAATATTTATTGCTTTAAGAAGACTGATTTCCTCTCCTTGAATACTGCCCTATCTCAGATGGATTGGTCGAGTCTGCCACGAATGCATTCTATAGCTCTATTTTTTTCATCTTTCCCATGCATGTTCCTTTAGTTACCCCCTCCAGAAATCTTTCTGGTCCTATCTGGTTCACCCCTAGATTAATAAATCTGAAGAATTTAAAATCCCGTATGTACAAGAAGTTTAAAAAATCCGGTTTGCAATCAGACTTTTCGAAGTACTCAATTGCAAAATCGAAATTTTCCTTATTTAATACATTGTGCTACAACAGATACTTGACCCAATGCAAGCTTAACTTTAAACGTGACCCTAAACAATTCTTCAGGTTTGTTAATTCTAAACGTAAATCTTCCCGATTTCCTTCTTCTCTACACTTAAATGGTAGTTATGCTGATAAGGATTGTGATATTGCTGATCTGTTCGCTTCCTTCTTCCAACGTTGCTTCTCTGTCCCTTCCATTAACTTTCCCTCTATCCTAGCCTCATCGAAAGACTTTAGTAGTAGTTACTCTTATCCTATCCCTATAAATAGTTCTAACTGTATCCTTCCCCCCTTCATCGACTATGATGGTCTCCTAACAAATTTAAAATCGTGCAAGTTTTCGTTCTCCACTGGGCCAGACTCGGTTCCGAGTGCTGTTCTAGAACTTTGTGCTGAATCTCTTTGTGTGCCTCTCCTAAAACTTTTCAACTTGTCTCTCAAGACTGGTGACTTTCCCACCGTCTGGAAAGAATCCTATATAGTACCCTTTCATAAGAAGGGATCTAAATCTGATGTCTCTTACTACCGCTGTATTTCCAATTTATCAGCCATTCCTAAACTCTTTGAAAAAATAATCACTTCTCAGCTGCAACATTTTTGTAGTTCTGTATTCTCTGAATCTCAGCATGGATTCATTAAACGTCGCTCAGTTTCCACTAATCTCCTTGAATTTTCCACCTTCGTAACTTCGGGTTTTGCTAAACAGTGTCAAACTGATGTAGTTTATACTGACTTTAGTAAAGCCTTCGACTCTGTTAATCATAATCTACTTATTCATAAACTGTCTCTTCTAGGGTTTCCGACTAAGCTTCTATATTGGACTAATTCCTACCTTTGTAACCGCTCTCAGCGTGTCTGCTTTAACTCCTCTCTCTCTAAACCTGTTATTGTCTCATCGGGGGTTCCTCAAGGTAGCCATCTGGGTCCCTTGCTATTTAACCTATTTATTAACGATCTTCCACAAATGTTATCTCATTCCCGTGTCCTAATGTATGCTGATGACGTTAAGCTATGTTTTTCCTACAGTGACCCCTTGTCCCCACTATCTTTGCAATCTGATCTTGATGCCCTTAACAACTGGTGCCTAATCAACATTCTACCTCTTAACATTTCTAAATGCTATATAATGACTTTTCACCGCAATAAGCCATACCTTTTCGACTACTCTATCAATAACTCTATCCTTCAACGCCTTTTCAAAGTTAACGACTTGGGCATTACCTTTGTACCTAATCTATGTTTCAACTCTCATATTTCTACTATCTCTAACAAAGCCAAAGGAGTCCTTGGATATACTACATATACTACATATACTACGTATACTACAAAACTTCTGTATGTTTCTCTGGTCCGGCCTATCTTGGAATATGGTTCTTGTGTCTGGTCTCCTCATTACCAAAAATATGCTTGAATCAGTACAAAAACAGTTCCTTATCTTTGCCCTCCGGGGACTCAATTGGGACCCTTCGATCCATCTCCCTTCTTATGAAAGTAGGTTGCGCCTAATTAATCTCCACTCTCTTAAATCCCGTAGAACCTGCCAAGGAGTTCTCTTCCTCCATAAGCTTCTCTCTGGTGAGGTCGAATCGACTGCCCTCATCAAACTTATTAGTATTGCTGTTCCTTTCCGCCCGACTAGGCATTACTTCCCTCTTCATCTCCAACTCTGTCTTTCTAACTACTCGGATTATGAATCTTTCCGTAGCCTTTGCCGTAACTATAACCAATTTTTCCATCTGTTTTCCCTTGATACTAGGTCTAATATGGTCAAATTTATCTTAATCAATAACTTAATTTAATTTAAATAGCTTTAATTTGGAAATGTTCGGCTACCGGCTCTTCTCTTACCTAAACTTGGCTGTTGGTGGGATCTTATCGGCTACTGAGCCGATAACACTAGTCGACACGACTTTTCCGCTGTCTCCAAAAATGACTTTTTCTGATAGATTTGGATGTTTTAAAATTTTGAAGAATGTTTTTTTTTTCATGGAGTAGTTTTTTTTTAAAGAATTTTATAAAAATATGGTATTTTTTGTCATAGGTAGTGCTTCTATTTTTCACATAACTCACATTTCATACAACTGGTTGTACTGAACTTTGCAGTTTAAAAAAGCTGATAAATGCAGCTATAAATCCGACTCAGACACTTTGTAGCAGAAACTTAACGTCTGGCAGATATTAAGCTTCCAAAATGAAATTTCATCATTTTTTCGGTATTTTTTACCCGAAATTTTGACTTTGAAACTTCAGGAAAAATCGAAAAAAAAATATCGCTTATAAAAATATAAAATCAAACGGCTAAGTTATAACCGTTTGACCAAAACGACCCAAAATGACTTTTACCTGAAAAAATACCGTCCGGTACGTTTTTGGTCCAACTTCCAAAATGGGATTGCACCTGTAATTTTGGTTTTACCGAGTCTTAGTTATTGATATATATCGGATATATATCCTACCTGGTCATATTTATTTGGGGTGTAAATGTTGTGGACAGTTTTATTCCGTATTCCTTATACCTAAGCCTTGGTGAGGATAAATATACATAAATACCTGTTAGGGTCAAATGTTGACCTTTTTCCTTCACAGGTGCTGGTCCCGCAGATGTTTGACCTTTCTTCTTCAAGCTATTCATAAAAAACTCTGTACCTATAGTATCCCTGCCTCAGTGTAGTTCTGACTTCCAGCAGAATACGATCGTGTGTTTTCGAAAAATACCACTTGTTTCTAATTGAAATGGACAACTCAAGCCGGTCAACTTCATGTGCTGGCCCCCAAATTCGAAAACTACTAAAAGATGGTGGATTTGAAAATATTTTATCTACGAATGAAAAAGCAGCCTGGAACTCGTTCCGACTGGTTACAACAAATTTTCTTGGTAACAGAAAGATGATTACGTTAATATCGTTCAAGACCTACTTAAGAATTATGAACAAATTGGAGCCAACATTTCACTCAAAAACCATTTCCTGCACTCCCACTTAGACTTTTTCCGCCAAACCTTCGGGATGTTAGTGATGAACACGGAGAGAGATTTCACCAACAATTAAAAGCTATGGAACGACGGTATCAAGGTGTTTGGAATGAGAATATGTTGGGCGACTATGTGTGAACACTCATAAAACAATATGACTTAAATGACAAAAGAAGACAGACAAACCATTTTAAAAATAGTAACAAGCAATAACAATAAAAATATTTAAGTATCATAACACTTAAATAAATTCAAGTATTTTTCGGTATTTTTTCAGATAAAATGAGATTTGGCTCGTTTTGGTCAAACGGTTATAACTTAGCCGTTTGATTTTATATTTTTATAAGCGATACCTTAAACGACGCGTAATTAATGTGTCTATCTAAAACCAAAAATCAAGGCATTCATATATATTTTTTCGATTTTTCCTGAAGTTTCAAAGTCAAAATTTCGGGTAAAAAATACCGAAAAAATGATGAAATTTAAATTTGGAAGCTTAATATCTGCTAGACGTTAAGTTTCTGCTACAAAGTGTCTGAGTCGGATTTATAGCTGCAGTTATCAGCATTTTTTAACTGCAAAGTTCAATACAACCAGTTGTATGAAACGAGAGTTATGTGAAAAATAGAAGCACTACCTATGACAAAAAATACCATATTTTTAAAAAATTCAAAAAAAAAAAACTACTCCATGAAAAAAAAAAACATAATTCCTTTAAAAAATTTTAAATCTCCCAATCTATTAGAAAAAGTCATTTTTGGAGACAGCGGAAAAAAAAAGTTGAAATTTGTCGAGTAGTGTAATCAGCCCCACCGGGTCTGAGTATTGGCTTTGGCCCTTTAGTTTAATTATTTGATATGTCATTTTACCCTTATAGTTTAACTGTACATTGTTAAACTTTAAACAAAATAAACAATAAACAATGATTCTGCATTTTTAGTTTTTTCGGATTGTCAAAAATGTGCATGCTACAGATGTTCGTAATTTGTGTGGAACTAAGGGAGAGTTAACAAATTTTGATATACAGTTGTAGCAGTGTGATATCACATGGAGTCTGGATACAAAATTTGATGGCTGCAGCTCTTATAGTCTTTGAGATCTAGGCGTTCATGAAAACAGACAGACGGACAGACAGACATGGCTATACCGACTCGGCTATTGATGCTGATCAAGAATAGATATACTGTATGGGATCGGAAACGCTTCCTTCTGGCTGTTACACACATCCACTATCACCACAAATCTAATCTCTTCGAATATTGTGTATATAAATTGACTGTGCAGAAAATTATAGGCTGGTCTGCCAAAATATAGTTAAAAACGCGCAATTTAGCTGGATGGACTGAAAGACATGGCTTAACTAAACATAAAACTAAAACTAAACAGAGAAAAAAAATAATTCTTAAAAAAAAAATTGTAATCCCCAAATTTATCAGAAATTCTATTATTTTGGGCCAAAGCGGAAATGTGTTGACATGTGTAATCAGGATTGTTTACGCCCTCTCGCTGTCGCTGGTTACGGTCAAACGCTGTCGAACGGGGTCACTTGGAGGATCGCTTTCCCCGTGATACATGTAGAATATCAGTCTTAGATGTATCCCCTGCTCTCTATTCTGTATGTAGCTACATTTTTCGTCGTATCATCGGAGCATTGGATCATTAATATAGCCACAATGAAGAAACCCATTTCAAAAGGGAACGTTCCATCTCGTTCTTTCTTACACGCAACCACGTCTGCTGTGCTCGTTTATCCAGATCTCAGAGAATGTAAGGCCTCGCTCAGCCAAAGTTTCTATCCAATACAAAAGTATTTCAAAATTTTGACACGCTGCCTTCCAACCCACAAAGAACGAGAATCTGTGGAATCCACAATTTTAAGCTACCAGAATATTTAAACGCAGAATCATTAAGATTGACGGTATTATTAGATTGCCGAAGCTGGATCAGGTCTGATCAATATTATAGCTAGAAAGAATAAATTAATTTCAGTGGCTACGCAACGCCTTCCAACCGCTTACTCATTCCCTCTCTCCCGTGCACACACTTTCACGAGCTGTATATATGTAAAGAATATGTAGACATGTAGAGAACACAAAGGTAAAAACCATATTTAAACAAACATGGAAAGTGATAACATCTAATATATGTATAAATTAAATTATTGATGTTCACGATTACCGATACCGTGGCAGGGCCAGCGGCAATGAAACTCGCGGAGGTAAGTTTAATCGTATATTTTCCGGCTCAACTGGCTCGGTTGAAAGTGAGAATAAATCTGATTAAATCTAAAGATACAGAAATACAATTTTACTTAAAACTGCCCACCCTCGCGGCAGCGCTGCTTGGGCAGCGGGCCGACGTTCTGCACCGTCAGCGCCTCGTGCAGACCATCAGCTCCACAGCAGATGTTTATCAGCAGCGAAATATGATCCGCTGGCCACTCGAGTGCAGGCCAACGGCTCCTAAGCAGAAGCTCGTGCGACAATGTAGTCGCTGCCCCCACCCCTCGAGTGCGGCATCAGCATTCTTCCGTTTCGGAATTCTGCCGATACCCTGCAGCTGGTGGGGAGTGTTAACTACTCTCCCTCTCAAAGAGCGGTCGTCCTCGTCGCTCGCAAATTCTCGATTATCTCGTTGATCCGTCTCTTGTCTTGCCTCCTTCTAAGATGCGCCCTGAGGAATACGATGCCTCCAATTGCCTCGCATAGAGCTATGCCGAGCCCGAAAGCAAGGGCTGGATTGAGTTGGCCCATGGTGGCCTGCTCGACCTCTTTGATGTAGTTTAGGTTCTCTTTGCTGAGCTGGTGCAGGAAGGGTCCCGAATGTTGATCAGCTGATCGTGGCTGGTCTGTTGTTGATGATGATTAGTCCGTCATCAACGAGGGTGATGGGCTCTAGGTGGCTTAATCCCTGCGCGCAGGAACCCCTCAGCTCCTTCTTGCAGAAGGCGGTCATAGTTGTGGAGACACAAGCTGTGAGCGCCCACACTTGGTTGCCTCACTCAGCCACGATGTTGTCTGTTAATAGTAGTATCGCTCCGCTGTGCTCAACCGGGAATACCGTGACCTAATTACAAGCTAAACTAACTCTAGGATATTCAATTATAAAGTGAATTACATTAATGGATTGTAGGATTTTTATTTTTGATACTTCTAACAAGTTCGATATTGTGACCCCTGTGAGTTGGTCAGCGAGAACAGATTCTATGTCAGCGTGGTCACTATATTGGCCTTTGCCAGGGTGATCGTGAGCATGAGGTTTCCTATCTCTATAATAAGGATTCTATTTCTGGCTAATAAGGTTTCATAAAGGTGCTCTGAATTTATAATTTCCTTTTTTTCTATACTGAGGATCTTATTTACGGTGCTGGTGAGGGAATTTAACTGATTTTGAACTTTCGTATTAGCCAGTCCCAGCCAGTCGGTGGTGAACACCGATATCGGATAACATGTCCCTAATGTGGTTGCAGTCGTCCTCTAGTAACTGTCTCATATCGGATCTTGGGAAAAGATCTGTCATTTTCGCGGTATCGTCAGCAATGCGGCCGTATTCTGTTAAGTTTGCCGTGTGCTTGACGTAGTCAAGACCGTCCCAAACCAGTACAGTTCTGTCCGTAATTGATGTTTATCTTGAGTGGGAGTAATCGGTGACGCGCGCCGATACTATTATAAGGAGGTGAAGTACCCAGACAATCCTCTGTATAAAAATACGTGAAAAATTATAAAAAGAAAAAATAAAAAAATAGCGCCACCAAGGTGTGTTTCTTAACGTAGTCGGTGTAGCTACCTAAGGTTGTCCTTATAGACCACCCTCCCTCTAATTAGGACTGTTGTCTCCAAGTCAGCCTCTACTGTTTCCTCTACAAATAAAGGGGTAAATGTATTCCTGAGGCGTCTGTTGGACTTAATTAACACCTTTTCGCCTACTCTGAAACTTCTGTTTTGACGTGCCTGGTTGATCCGATTATTTTGCACGATCTGAGCCTTTTGCACTCGTTTTTGAATTTCCTTGCTTGTATCCGCCGCTACAGCGTGGAGAATGTCAATGGGTCTTTTGTTGGTGACCGCATGCACTAATCTATTTTACTCCGCTGTCGCTTGAAGGAAGAGTTCGACTGTGTCGATAACTCCCCTATCCATTTTGAGGCACCTGGCAATTTCTACAAGAGTGCTATGGAATCTCTCCACTTGTCCATTTGAGGTACGGTACTGTAGAAGGGCGGAGCATTGACAATGAGTACTCCGAAGTTGTTTCGGAGTAGTGACCTGATGGTTTCTGAACTCATTGATGGTTCATTGTCGCAATATATTTGTTTCGTGTTTGGGAAGATGTTAAAGAGCTGCAGTAGTGGAGTCTTGATGTCTGATATAGTGCGGGAAGCTATCGGATGTACAATGGCAAATTTAGAGAATTTGTCCACGCAGGTTAGGAAATACTTTTTTTCTGTAGAGAATGTATCTACATGAAGCATCTGAACGAGGGGACCGGTATCGGCCCCAGCTCCTGTTTCTTGGGATGCCTATCGTATATCGCTTTGGAGCATTGCAATTTATGACGACCTCGTTTGCGAGCTTGGTCATTTTTGGGAAGTAATAGTCCGTCATGATTTGCTTGACGTTTTCTTGGGCTGCTCTGTGGGCCCGATTGTGTTCAATGGTGACTATTTCTTTTCTCTCATTCTCATCGAAAATGGATCGCGTTTACGACCTAGGGGTTTACTATGGACTTGACGGTTTTCACGAGATCGTTTTTGTCTGGGAAGTGTATTACATGGCGCGTCTTTTCTCCAAAGAGTACAAAAACCTGTTTTAGTGGAAACTGCGCCTGCTCTAGGATGATCTGATTCCTGAAGCAATTGACAGGCTTATCTGTCGTCTCTACCGTGTAGGTCATTGACACTTCGTTATGAATTGTCGCAGCATCTGACTGCGATTCGCTACTCTCTAGACTTCACAAATATTCTGTCTCGACAATGCGTCTGCGACAAAGTTTTCTTTACCGGGTTTGTAGAAGAGCTTAGCACCGATCTCGTCGATGCGTTTCTTCCAAAGCTTGACTTTCGCATTGGGGTTTCCCTCCGAAACTGCGAATGTGAGTGGCTGGTGGTCAGTGAACACGTTTATGTCCCTGACGCCATAAATTTAATGGAGCAGCTTCCCCAAGGCCCATACAATTGCCAAAAGCTCCCGCTCGTTAGTAGCGTAGTTTAGCTGTCGGTGTCTTTGAGGGTTCTGGAAATCATTGTTATTGGGCGTCCCCCCTGTGAGAGGACTGCTCCAATGCCATAGGCAGACGCGTCGGTTGTCAAGTCGAACGGCTTTTTATAGTCTGGATACATCAGCATTACGTTTTCTGACGCCAAAATGTCCCTCAGTTTATGAAAGGCGCCTCGCCTCGTTGAACGTGATGGGGGTTTTCCTAGACTTATATTTGCTTATGGAACCATTTTCCCCTTTTAGGATGTTCGAAGCGGTTGGGCGATCGGAGCGGAATCTTTCACAAAGCAAAAGTTTAATAGCTTGCTAGGCCAAACAACGACCTTAGACCGAACAGCGTCGTTGGCTCGACGTACTCTTGGATAGCTTTCACTTTCTCAAGGTCAGTCCTTGCGTCTTCTGATTGAGCTTCTGAAAGTCCACTACGAAAAGTTTCTTTTTATTGCCCTTTTCATCAGTGTACTCAGTGTCTCAATTCAGAGGATGAAGGGTCTACCTCTATCGGCTCATGGGTCTGGCCCTGAGATTTGGGCTGATGGTATGAATTGCCCTATTGGGCGTTGGGTGTACCCTGACTCCTAACATAGTGAGGGCTTTTGTAAGAGGTGTGGTCTTGGGGCCTATTTTGCCTGCCATTACCCTGCTGTGGCGCTTGGTGTTTGCACTCATTTGTACGGTAGGTTCTCTTCTCCATGACCTTGGCGTAATTTGCAGCCCAAGCTCTGCGGTCTTCGCTGAACTTAGACGATTGGGCAAGGGCCAGAGCTGTCTCAAAGTCTGTCGGCCTTGCCGGGAAGACAGCCGCCTTTAGAGGCCTTCTCAGACCTGAGATGAAAACCTCTAAGGCGTCTTCCCTGGCTTTTTTGTTAAGTACACTCGTTGCCTCTGCAGTTGTACCATTACGTTTTTATTTGTGATGAGGGAAAGCTCTTTTTCGATCTCGTCGTAGTACTCTGTCAATGGAAGGTTACCCTGCCGCATGGTCGTCAGCCTTTGCTGTATTACGCCTATCGGCGTTTTGTCTGAATACGAGCTTTGAAAGTGAGGACTGTGTTGAAAGACGACCGCAGGAATAATTTGTACTTTTTTAGTACTTCTACTTGAGGCACAGATTGTGCGCGGGATTGGTCAAATTCGGCCCGTAGCTGCTAGTTTGCTTCTGCAAGCTCCGTTCGCAATCGTTGTATTTCGGCCTGAAATGACGAGGCCTGACTTGCCAAGGTGGCCTCTATTGTCTGTCCGAACTGTTCCAGATTCATGTTGTCTGGTTCTCTATGTGGTGGCCGTCTATTCAACTAGAGGCCTTCTATCAGGGAACTTAGGCTATCATCATTATCTTCCCTATCTTCTCTAACTTCTCTAAAGCTCATGATGTGCGATCTGATTTGACAAGCACCACTCCTGTTATATATATTCTAGTAAGCTCCTTCTGTTTCGTACAGACAAAAGAATATTTTATTTTATTTTGTTTATTGTTAAAATTATTTTCCTTTATAACAATCTTCCTTTATAAATTTCATACTTTCTTTCTTATAATAAAAACTGGCATAAAATTGCACTCGAAGCGCAATTCACTTACATTTTTCTTATTATTGTCTTTTTATCTTGTCGTTTATTCCGGTTGAGCGGATTTGGGAGGAACTCTGTTCGATGTTTCTTGATGATGTTGGCTTTTGTCGTTTTTTTTCCTAGGCAAGGGAGGGCCCTTCAGCCTATTTTTTCTTTGTAGATCACTGATGGGAGCGAGGAATTTTCCTACAGCACCTTCTCTTTTCTTTGTCTGTTTTGTGGTCGTCGCTGTAGGTGGCAGCACACGCAGCTTCGTGTTGCTAAATTTGGCCGTTTTTTTCTTTTATTTTTCCACGGGCTTATGTTCTGGTGCGGCACTCACGCAAAAACAAAAAATCACCACTTTATGCACGGGAAAATTAACGTTAAAATTTTATCCTGAGATTTTAGATTTTTTCTATTATTTATTTTATTTTTATAGACGCAGCTTCGTGTTGCTTAATTTGGCCCTTTATTCTTTTATTTTTCCGCGGGCTTATGTTCTGGTGCGGCACACACATAAAAAAAAAAATCACCACTAATGCACGGGAACGTTTTTCTCCGACGTCACTCACGAATGTTAGAGGGCGTTAAAACTTTATCCTGAGATTTTCAACTTTTTCTATTATTTATTTTATTTTTATTTTTCGGTACTTTTTTCTCACTTTTTTCTCGACCGTTTATCGTGGGTTCTTAGACCCGTTGGGCGCCAATTAAATTATTGATGTTCGCGATTACCGGTACCGTGACAGGGCCAGCGGCAATGAAACTCGCGGAGGTAAGTTTAATCGTATATTTTCCGGCTCAACTGGCTCGGTTGAAAGTGAGAATAAATCTGATTAAATCTAAAGATACAGAAATACAATTTTACTTAAAACTGCCCACCCTCGCGGCAGCGCTGCTTGGGCAGCGGGCCGACGTTCTGCACCGTCAGCGCCTCGTGCAGACCATCAGCTCCACAGCGGATGTTTATCAGCAGCGAAATATGATCCGCTGGCCACTCGAGTGCAGGCCAACGGCTCCTAAGCAGAAGCCCGTGCGACAATGTAGTCGCTGCCCCCACCCCTCGAGTGCGGCATCAGCATTCTTCCGTTTCGGAATTCTGCCGATACCCTGCAGCTGGTGGGGAGTGTTAACTTATACAAATCTCCAAAAGAGTTCGACTTATAAATAAATATTCATTTTTGGCTAAAATTCAATTTTTTTTTGCGAACATTTAATAAATTACAGAAATCGTAAGCTCACATATATACTGACTGAGTACCGGGTATAAATAAGAGTCGCAACCCTTTTTGCGGCTCACAACTTTTCCCCTCGTTTTAGTTTTGATATAATTGGACACTACACGACTCCCTTCGACTCGTTGTCGTCGGTCTCCGTTTTTAATCTCGGTGACGCCAGAATTCCGCAGTAATTTCTCAATGCCTTCTCCTCTTTACTCTCCCAAAATATAGTATACTTCCATAAACGCGCTAGATCGCTGCCGATCCATTCCCATTGTTTATGTCCTCCCGTGAGATCGCCCGCTCTCCTCTCCTGAGTTAGCTCTAAGTATCGAAAGTATGGAAAGTATAGTGTTTGTAGGTGCGGATCATCAAATAAATATAAATATATGTTAATTCTAGTTTATTCTCCAGTTCGAGTAGATGTATGTGGATATATTTATGTATATCGTAGTTATAGCGAGAGTACGTAGGAATCGAAATCGTTGTAAACGGGGGTGGAAGCGAGAAAATGTATATAAGCCGTGACAACTTAAATTGTGGAGTTAGGGGCTAGCCGCGAGAATGGAAATGGAAATGTTTAGAAAATCTATTGCTATTGAGATTCATGCAATTTGCTCATACGCCCATTTTCGCTATCTTTTTTGTTTTAATCGTTCGACGGCCAAAATGGGCCATATTGCGTATTGATTGTTCACTGTAAAGCACGCACAAGCTCACCAAATTGCTTTTCTTTCTTATGAAAACCAGTATACAAAAGTTTCAGCCACAAAACATTTAAAACATACCCACAAAGCATATTGGATTATGTTTACATTTTATATGCATAAAAATGGTGGGTGGTGCTAGAAAGGATATAAAAAGGTAGTAACCTATTTTGTGATAGATAATAGAGAGATGCAAATGGTGATTGTCATTTCAGATTTTATATTTTTTAAGACTATATTTATTTTTTCATATTTTATTTGAAAGACATAATATATTTATCAATAGGTATATATTGTTTACTAAATATGCTTATATTTTATTTAATTGATTCGATTACACTAGTCGACAAGACTTTTCCGCTGTTGCCAAAAATGACATTTTCTGATAGATTTGACATTCAAATATTTTTTTTTCGACTTTTCCTGAGCTTTCAAAGTCAAAATTTCGGGGAAAAATACCGAAAAAATTATGAAATTTCAATTTGGATGCTTAATATCTTCCAGACGTTAAGTTGCAGCTACAAAATGTCTGAGACGGATGTATAGCTTAATTTGTCAGCTTTTTTTTATCTGCAAAGGTCAATACAACCAGTTGTAGAAACTTAAGTTATGTTGAAAATAGAAGCACTACCTATGACAAATTTTACCAAATTTTTTAAAAATTCTTTAAAAAAAACTATTCCATCCAATAAAAAAACATAATTCTTTAAAAAATTGTAAATCTCCAAATCTACCAGAAAAAGTCATTTTTGGCAACAGTGGAAAAAAAAAGTTGAATTTTGTCGAGTAGTGTTATATAAAATTTTTACGGGGCGTATGCTTTTGTATTGTTTATATAATCTAAATAAATCTGGTTCATTTTGGTATTTACTGTTGTTAATTCAGTCGTCAGATTTGAAAGGTTTTTCTGGTTTGTTAACCTAACAGGAAAAGTAAACTTTTTTTTTACGTTTGATATATGTTCCATACTTTTTTTTATATTACTATACTTTGTAAAGTTATTTAACGAACGACTTAATTCAACTTTCTGCCACTGTTGAATATTTGCTTTCCGTGGCGCTGATGGATATATTATGTGCTGTAAAAAAAAAAAAGTTTAATAAATAAATGTCCATGTAGTCATTCAATGTGAGTCACTATTCCCGTTTAAAATGTAAAACAGTATATTGAGATATTCTTCGACATTATAAAAAGGTTAAAAAAAAATTAAAAAGCCAAAACAAAAGCAGACATATTTGGTTTTTATCTTGCAAATAATTGAATATGAAACAATGTTTGTATGAAGTGTATGATGTGTTCTCTGTATCGAGTATATCACTCTCGCTTGCAATCCGACATCAGTAACTTTCAGTCATGGTGGTGTGCAAATTGGATACACCTTAATGCCTCGAAATAAATGGGTTAATACAGAGGTGGTCAAAATAATTTGATGTCTCTATATGATGTCTATATCTAGCTAGTTCGTCCGATATTAAATCACGCATCTTGAGTACTAAGTACACCAGGACAGCATAAAATCAGTTCTGTACAATCTTACCTAAATCTCTCAAGAGCGATTTCTGATCCGAATCTAAAACACCCACGACACGTAGATTCCCAGATTCCTACGCTCGGTCCCTGCCGCACTCCAGCTTGAAATTCAAGACGGTTTTCGAATCAAAATGAACTCCAGAGAACTCTAGCAAGGGAATCTTGGAGTCCCTCAATGTGGTCCGCCACACTACGACGTCCACACGTCATTCCGATCCTTAGCATAGGCACCAGGCGGATATCCAAACGACGTTACCTCCACTTTTAGTATCACCGGAGAAATTTTCAGAACCCCCATCTATCTTTTTTTCAATTATTTATTAATTTAATTTATATTTATGTAATTTCTGTAAAGAATGACTTTAAATTAAAAGAAAAGGTAAAATAGAAAACGAAGAAATATACAAAAATTGCAGATTAGCCGTATTAAGATAGTGGTAAAATTATCTGTTAATAATGCTATTAAAATTAACAAAAGAACTAAAGATAAACTATAATAAAAATAATTATAATAGATTACAGATTAACTGTACTAAGTGCTATACGTTTTAGAGATAATTCTGGGGATTCTTAACCGCTTTTTCTTCCTCATTGTCACCCAAAGATCACATGGTAGTTCTTGCTGACTTCAACTTGCGGGGAATTGTTTGGTCTTCGGTAACCGAGTCTAATAGCCTAGTGCCGTTGTCACGACATGACTTTTTTGACGGCTTGATCGACCTGTCTCTGTCTCAAGTTAACTAGGTTAAAAATTCCTTGGGTCGAATTCTTGATCTGTGCTTTGTAACAGTTGCGACCTTAGCGTTGTTAACTCGAGTACCCCCACACAATATACTTGATATATATACTATACTATACTATACTCGCTCGACAACGAACTAACTTTATTAAAGGATAAAGGTCACTCCGCGGAATCTGCATGTGCCAACTGTCCCTCAGCCAGCCGATGCTGATAAGCTGACTCCGACCACACCAATAGTGTAGCAGTTGATTGCGTTCGCTACTCCAAAGGTAACGACAGCTGCTGGAGATGTAAATTCGGTAGCCGAATTTATCGTCTCGGAGAGCATGCAGCCAAAATCGTCTGTAGCGTCCGTGTCCGTAATGTCCGCAAACTCATTAGCTGTCCCCTCAATTCCGTCCGGGAATATACGTCCCGGACCACCGGGTATTACCATCACAGGTGATAGGCCTGTGGTGCCAAGATTGGTGGGGATTCCAACAAAGAGACAAGTTTTTGTCTCGCGGCTAGCCCCTGACTCCACAATTTAAGATGTGACGGCTTATATACAAAGCCAAATGAAAGCCGTTGATTTAAAGGTGGAAAAGTTCAACTTTTCTTATACCAGGGAGATAGCTTCTGTTACAGTAAGTGTCTCTCAAACTCACTTTACCACCATCTGTTCTGCCAAATTTTGGCCAAAGCATTTGGTGGTGAAGGAGTTTAAGGCAAAGAAGAAGACTAGGCCCCCAATAACTCTTCCAACTAATCAGACCAGTGCTCCTTCGTCATCTTCCCGCTCTACCTCCACCCGTCCAAAAAACTAACAAACTCTCTTTTAGTGACCTATAAGAATGTTTGAGGCTTGCGTGGTAAGCTCAGCATTCTTTTCCAGGATAGTGTCGCATTTGCATCCCACGTTATTGTGTTTACCGAAACCTGGTTAAAGCCGGACATTCTTAGTTCCGAAGTTCTGGCAGGTCGGTACACAACTTATAGAAAGGATCGTTCGTCTCGACGTGCAGGAGGGGTTCTGATTGCTGTGGACTCAAACTTCACGTCGGAACTTTTCACAGTCCAGATCCAGCAGGAACTGGAATTTCTGTGTGTAAAACTGATTCTTCCCGCTTTCTCAGTTTTCATAACTTGTTCGTATGGAATATACCTTCTTTGGATATCGCAATTTACGAGCAGCATTTGGCCGCCTTAACCGCTATTTCTTCCTCGCTATCTGAAAAAGGTCACATGATAGTTCTTGGTGACTTCTACTTGCCAGGAATTGTTTGGTCTTCGGCAAATGAGTCTAATAGCCTGGTACCCATGGCCCGACATGACTTTGTTGACGGCATGATTGACCTGTCTCTGTCTCAAGTTAGCCATGTTACAAATTCCTTAGGTCGATTTCTTGATCTGTGCTTTGTAACGGATCCGACCCTAGCGTTGTTAACTCGATTCCCCCGCTCACTATACCTGAAGATGCCTACCATCCTACTTTCGAAGTGTCGCTCGACCTAGGACGAACTGTATTGGATCGGTCGGGTAGACTACCCCAATGTGTCCGGTGCTTTCGTAAAGACCAGTTTACGAAGCTTAATAACCTCATTGGGGATTTTGATTAGACCGCATTATATTTGTGTAGTGGTGTTACCATAGGCACAAACATTTCGTATGATGCACTGGACTCACTTTTTGATTCTTGTTTCCAGCTTTCCTGTCCTATTAGATCGAGAAACCCCCCATGTTTTACTAAGGAGCTATCCAGTCTAAAAAACTTAAAATCAAGACTATAAAAAATTTCAAGAAGTTGGCTCTGCTTTTTCTCTGTCTCGTTATGTAATGGCTCGGTCAAACTTTTCAGTTCTTAACGCTTAATGTTTTAAGAAAGGTAGCAAGTCTGACGCAATGAGCTATAGAGGTATTTCTAAGTTATCCGCTATTCCTAAAGTGTTTGAGAAAATTTTAACTCCGCACCTGCAGCAGCTATGCAGATCACATATAGCCGTTTATTTTTATATTTTTATAAGCGATACCTTAAACGACGCCTAATTAATGTGTCTATCTAAAACCAAAAATCAAGACATTCAAATAAGTTTTTTTTTCGACTTTTCCTGAGCAGTCAAAGTCCAAATTTCGGGGAAAAAATACCGAAGTAGATCGAATTACTCCTTGCATGAACCGTTTAAGGTCCTATGCTCGGATTATATTATATATTATATTATAATTCCCTCTACCATATCATATTTACTATTAACTCGTTTTCCAGTATTAAATTACTGATATTCTTATATCTTCTCCGTAATTAGAAATTGCTAAGTTTTTTAGTTAGATTAGTTATACTTTTCCTCGAACACTAATTTAACACCTATCTTTCCTGCATGTCCGCGATCGGTTCGGTTAACGATTCGCGCGTTATGCGGCAGCGTCCCTCGGTCGGTTGGGCGGGAGGTGAGCTGCGTTTTTTCCTAGGATCCGCGCGTCACAGCCACTTGGGCTTGGGAAACTTGATGGTGCAGTCATTGCATATCAACGTGCTAAAGAAATAAGATGTGACAATGGGCTATATAATTATGGCATAAAAGGTTCATACTGGGCATAGTTTGACCTAAGTAAGGTTAATCTGATAGGCCTTAAAACACGGGTTGAACGAGAGGGAACCGTAAAGTCAATCTGACTCAAGAGAGGTTGGGAGTCCACCATCTCGAGAAGGAGCTGGTGCGCGAACATTACCCATTACGAAGGTAGGTCAATAAGGTTTGGCCTTGGTCGGTAAAGTTCCAGAGTACCAGTATAAATTACGAAGGGCAAACATTAAAAATGGTTTCTACACTGCTTCGAGAATAGCTTTTTGCTCTTATACTGTGGGCTCCACACACAGGAACACTACTCTAATATCGGACGCACTAACAAATTGTACAAATATTTGGTCCCATATGGGTCGTCACACTCCTTGATGAACTCCTAGCTTTATTAGCTGTAGCTGCTATATGGCTATTAAAACACAGTTTATGATCAAATAAGACTCTAAAATCATTTGAACTCGAAATTACAAGGATAGACCCGAACTTTATTTCAAAGAGAAGGCATACATTTATTCAGGTTTTTTTTATATTTACTTTCTTTTATTGGCTACTATATATAGAATATATTTAATAAGTAACTAATAATTATAATTAATAATAATCTTATATATAAAAATGAATCGCAAAATGTGTTGGTACGCGCATAACTCAACAACGCCTCGACCAATTTGGCCAAATCTTTTTTTAAAATGTTCGTTGAAGTTCAAGGATGGTTTAGGATGGCGAGAAAAATTAGAATTATTGCTGGAAAAACCCTAAAAATAGCCCTTTTCTTTTTCCCATACAAATGATTTGTAACTAAAACGTAGTCAATGCTTCATTGTAAATTTCTTCACTGATTTGTATATTTGGATTTCCCATTCTATTCCGTATTTGATACAAAATATCATCAAAAAAGTCAGTTCAATGAACTATTATTCATACCGCCTAATGATTCGGGAAAATGAAGAAAATCACATATTGTGTAAATGTTGGCGATTATATCACAAATATGTTGTAGACATGTATGTTAAAATTGAAACGGAGAGATTAACATTCATCAGGTTGAATCAAACCAAACTCCGATCTGAAGAGTATATTCACCTTCGAGATGCGATTAATACTGATGGAAATGCACAGAATGTCGGATGACTATTCTTCCAGTAACATACATCGGAAGCCCTCGGCATATGCACGAATATGCTCAAGATGCCATGTCGTATGTTCGTCATTATGGTACAGCAGTTTTGTTCATCACATTTACATGCAATCCGCAATGGATAGAAATCAAGCAGGAGTTATTCCCTGGGCAATCACCCATTGATCGTCATGATATTAAAGCCAGAATCTTTAGACAAAAGTTGAAATCTTTAATGGATTTCATCGTAAAACATAATGTGTTTGGTGAGACACGCTGCTGGATGTATTCTGTGGAGTGGCAGAAACGAGGATTGCCACATGCACACATTTTGATTTGGTTGGTTGAAAAGATAAGGCCAAATGAAGTTGATGCAGTGATATCAGCTGAAATCCCTAATGTACAAGTAGATCCTGGATTGCATGAGGTAGTTATCAAAAACATGATTCATGGTCCCTGTGGAACTCTTAATCAAAATTCACCGTGTATGATGGATGGTAAATGTTCAAAACGATATCCACGGACATTAATATCGGAAACAATTACTGGTAATGACGGTTATCCATTGTATCGTCGCAGATCGACAGCAGACAATGGAAAATCAACAATTGTCAAATTAAATCAACAAGATATTGAAAGAGATAATCGTTGGACTGTTCCATATTCACCCATTTTATCAAAGACATTCAAAGCACACATCAACGTTGAATCTTGCCATTCAGTGAAATCTATTAAATACATTTGCATTACATTGAATTCCAATGATGAAGTTACCCAATACCAAATGGGCCGCTATGTCAGTAGTAATAAAGCAGTTTGGCGAATATTTTCTTTTCCTATTCATGAGAGACACCCTTCTGTTGTTCACTTAGCTGTGCATTTAGAAAATGGACAAAGAGTTTATTTTACAGCACAGAACGCAGTACAAAGAGCTGCTCAGCCACCATCTACTACATTAACCAGTTTTTTTGAGATGAGCCAAAACGATGATTTCGCACAAACATTGCTATATTCTGAAATGCCAAAATATTATACCTGGAATCAATCCTCAAGGAGATTTATACGACGGAAACAAGGAAAACCAGTTCCAAGATATACAGATGTATATTCCACCGATGCGATTGGCCGGATTTATTCAGTACATCCAAGCAATGATAATGTTTTTATTTACGACTGCTTTTAGTCAATGTACGTGGCCCAACATCATTCCAACAGTTAAGAACTGTTGATGGTGAATTGTGTGGATCCTACAGAGAAGCCTGTCAACGATTGCAATTGCTTGAAAATGACGCTCATTGGGATCAAACTCTCAATGATGCTGTAATATCATCACACGCTCATCAAATACGAACATTGTTTTCTATAATCATATCTACATGCTTCCCATCAAACCCAATTGATTTGTGGATCAAGTACAAAGATTATATGTGTGATGATATTTTATATCAAATACGGAATAGAATGGGAAATCCAAATATACAAATCAGTATGCAATGTTTTTTCCTTATTTCTTATCCGTGCAACAAGAACGTGTGCCACAGCGAAACGTGGCGGGGTAAAGCTAGTAATAAAATAAAAGTGAGCGCTCTCCGACTGCCCCCTCCACCTTCTCTCCAGCGACATGAGCGGCTGCATCACGCTAGCGGCAAACTCTGCGGTCACTTCCCAGCTTTTCAAGTCCGGGGTCCATGGTCTCAATTCCTCCAACGTCTGTCGCTCGCGGGCAAATCTATGGCACTCGAAAAGGACGTGCTGTGCGTCTTCCAATATGCCCGTACCACACTGGGGGTATCAGTCCTATGCCTCATGTCCGAAGCGCTTGAGGTAGCTGCAGAAACAGTCACGGCTACTCAACCTGCCCGTGCTTCCAACCGATCCAGCACTCCAAGCTCGGGATGGGTCTTACGGGCCTATGGTATGGATCCAGCGCCCTTTGGTCGACCTGTCCCACTGGGTCTGCAATCTCTCTGTGATGCTTCGTCTGGCAGCCTTCTACTACCCTGTCTTGCTTGGCGGCGTGAACCTCCGTTCTCTCATGGATCAGCTCCCTGATCGGGACGACCGCGGCGTCCAAGATGGTTCGAAATGAGCACGCTATGCTCATGGCGCATAGTCTGTGCACTGCCTCCAACCCACGGACGAAGGTTTTCACCATGCGCGGCTTCCACCATGGCGGTCTCGAGCACTTTCCAATATTAGCACTCTCGATGTAACGATTTGTTGGGCCACCAGCTTCAGTCCTGCGAAAGCTAGCCACTCTTCTATGGCGTGTTTGACCACATTGGTGGCAGATTGCGTCTACAGTCGACCTGCCCTTTCTGAAGCCGTATTGATTAACGGATAGACCGCCATCTGCATCAATGCCTGCATTTAGCCTCACGCCAATAACCCTCTCGAAGACTTTCCCGATCGAGTCCAAGAGGCAGATGTCAGTGCCACACCTTTTGGGGAACGTCCCCTAAGGAAGCATCTGTTAAAGAGGCCCGGCACTTCACGGGGTAGAAGCGCTAGTGCCAGCTTTCGCGCTCTATTGGGGATCGCATCAGGTTCCGGGGCCTTTTTTGGACTCCGATTTCTGCTACCCTGCTACGCGCAGTTTCTCCTGGGCTAACCTCAGCACTTGGAAACCCGGTGATCGGCCGGTCTCGCGGAAACAGAGCCTTGACTATGCCTTTACTGTCTGCGTTTATCCGCTTCACGACCATGCTGTAAGTGCCTCCCCAGGGATTCCCTTCGGCGGCATCACATAGTTGGAGGAAGCAATTCCGCTTTCAGTCTCTGATGGCGTTCTTCAACTCCTTCATCGCTTTATATGCCGTGTGCCCCTAGCTCGTTGTAGCAGCCTTCTGTTGTGGATGCAAATACTGCGGATCTCGATTATCCCCTCGCTCGCCAGAACACAGGTTCGTGGTGTGAGCGGAATGCCCTCCCCTACTGCATGATCTAGATTGGCTAGATTGTTTCCCCACTTGTTAGCTTCAACTACCTCGCTTGCAGTGCGCTAGCGAAGTACTGGAGCCTCAGAGTGTCCTGGCGGTACGCCTTCCACTGCCGGGGTGGGAATCCTCTCCTTCAAGCAGACATACCCAGGTTGCTGACGGTGAACACCTGATCCTCCGGGCGTGGCGGGTCAACGCGCTGCTACCGTCCACTGCAGTCCACGGTGCTCCGATTGCTTGCAATATGTCCGGATTCCTTCTCTCTCTTTTTGATCCTACAGATTAACCAGCCGCTTCGCACCTCGACGCTCTGAATAACAGCTTTGCCCAAAGAGAAGGGCAGGCTGGTTTGCGATAGTGGCGCAGATCTTCCGGTCCGTCGCGAGGGAGTCGAGGTCACGTATTTACAGCACTACCTCTTTGGAGTCCTCCGTCATGGCACGTACTGATGCTGCGCCGCCGAGAACCCACACGATGCTCACCTTCATGGCCTCAGCGCTCTCTGCGTAGCCTTTGACCACCTCCAGCAGAAGGTTGCCATTGTTGGTACGGCGTACCTTGATGACGTACTTATTCAGGCCCACCAGGTGGTCGTCATCCCTCCTAGTGACCATCACCAGCACCTTGCTGTACGATTTCCCGCTTTCTACACCATGGTCCATCCGCTGTCCGCGTTTACAATGTCCTTGGGCTTGCTCGCGACGCTGCTCGCCATCTCCTCGGATCGCGGTCGCACAGGGGGCTTGTTCTGCGACCTCTTGGCAGCGTTTACGCCTTTGAATTGCATGGTGCGCGTGCGGGGCACACTTGGCTCCACTGGCATGCCTTCCGTCACGACCTGCTGGCTGAGCCTTCGCCACGGTTCCGTTAGCGATGCTGCGTCCTTCTTCCAGACGGTCTGCTGAACCTTCCCTACGCTCCGCGTGCTCTGCGTCGACGCTTTCCTGCCTGGCGCTGGTGCCCGCTTCGTTCGCTCTGATCGCTTCGTCGATTTTCGAGTGCAGATCCATCATGTGCAAGAACAACCTTCTCGTCGCTACGTTGATATGACGCGTTTGTTTATCGAACATCCGGCTCGTCACCTCCTCCAGAAGCTTTCTCATCTCCTCGAGGTTCTGATTCCTCCTGGTACGCCTTGCTCCTCTTTGGTGACGTCGTTCTCTGAGAGCTAGCTGGGCTAACGGGGTCACGAACCCTCTTAGGAGTCTCCCTGGAGTCGGCTTCCGTGCTCTGTCTTGCTAATGGAGCAGACGAGTGTGCCGTCGATCGAGTGAGCTTGTCTCTTACTGCTTGGCGTGGCAATATTGCCAGCGCCGAAGTGCCCACGAATGGATTTTCTGACTATTCCGTCTGCATTCGGAGGGTCCCGCATTGGCCACGGATTTCCCCTTGGCGGATCGATGAGGGATACACCGCCCTTTCCGGTACCCGACGATCCCGTTGACCAGGGCAGCGCCTCAGTGCGGGATCGGAGGTTGCTCGGTTCCGTGACCTTTCCCAGTCCCCCTGTGCGGGCCTACTGCTTCTAGAATTATGCAGTCTTCTTCTTCTTTTGGCACAGGACAAAACTCGGTATGTACCCCCCTTTGGGCTCCACGTGGTTAACCTGCTTCCTCTTTTTTTTAGGGTGGTACTTCGCTTTGGAATTTGGCAAAACACTGGAAGAATTCCATACGCGCCACACTTTCGACTTCACTTTTATATGTTTTCGAATGGGATATCGTTAGTGTGTGCGTATACAAATCAAATGGTTGAGCAATGTTGCTTATTTTTCTAATACATAACACATCTCTCCCCTTAAATTAAGGTTTTTTAGTAATATTTGAGCTTCCTGTGATCCTGAGGTGAAAAGCGGCTGGTTGCTCCCGAACGGCGTTGATGGGGTGGCTGAAGAACCTATTGATGAGGTGCTGCAGGCTCTTCGATGAACCGAGGAATGAATTGAGAGGTCTGGATTGAACTCAATATCGGTTATTCTTCTTGGGCTTGTATTGTTGGCGTTGTAGGAGGACTTGAGAATTCAGGTGTTCACCAATTCATATTGTTGTCGTTGTTGGAGCTGGACCTGCAGACTCATCAGACTCAGATCTTGGCTTTATCTGGTTTATGTGGCGCTTGATGAAACCTGTGGATGTACGAGAGATAAATAACATACCACCGATGTTCCGATCAATGATAGCTTTTATTAATTTTTCTCGCCTTACATAGTTTTTGGCAAAAACTTTCTGGTTCGGAGAATATTTTGATGTCTGTTTCTGCTTACTTTCAGTTTGCTTCTCAAAGAGTAAACTTAAGATCCTACGAACCGGACAACCTTCAAGAAGCTCTACTGGGTTTTTGCCTTCTGAATTAGGTGTGAAGCAATACGAACTGAGGTACTTTGTTATGGCTGTTTTTTTTATTTTTGCTGACGGAAGTTTTGAATGATTGAACGAAACGCTCAGCAATTCCGCTTAATGCTGGATGAAATGGTGCTGTTGTGATGTGGTGTATTCCATGTTGCTGACAGAACTGGTTGAAAGACTTTGAAGTGAGTTGAGGCCCATTATCGCTGACCAAAGTCTTCAGATAACCCTCAATAGGAAATATGGTTGACAGTGCGGCTATAGTTTTTCCAGTTGTTATCGATGTCGTACAAATGACGAGAACGAGAACTGATAATGTGCATCGACACACATCGACGAGTCGAAAATCGGACCGGCGAAGTCAATGTGTATCCTTTTCCAGGCGTATATCGCTTTTAGCCAGCTCTTAAATTGCTTTACTGGGGCTGGATTTTGCACACGCTACAATTTTTTACAACTGGCCACCACACATTTTGTACTGCCAGTTGTTTCCTTCGTACTATTCCCCAATGACCCTCGTGGAAGACATTGAGAATATTATTCCGTAGTGCTCGGGGAATAATGATTCTATTCACATAAAAATGGAGACATAGTAGGTTGTTGTTAATCGTCAGGGCAAATCTACGATTAAAATATGTAGTAGATACACAGATACAGTAGATACAAATTGATAGACCTTGTATGGTCGCTATTTAGCTTTTGCCTGACTATGTCGGCATTTATTGTACATGACGTCTCGACGACATTGTAGCATACTACCGGCATCTGGGTGACGGTTTACTTCCTCCCTGAATTGTTCCATTTGATCAATTTTGTCACGAAATTTAGCTTGCCTTAATATTTTGTATTCTACCGATGATCGGCTCAAATACTTCCTTGTACTTGTAACAAAAGTCAGTCATATGAGAACACTGCGCTTCACTCACATTTGAAATTTGTTGATTTTCGAAATTGAATGTCTTGAACAAATCCAATCCGATCCAAACGCATGCAATATACGGCTTGGACTTTTTGCAGCTTTGCACTTTTGAGTTTCTTGAATGTTTTGAAATTCATAATTAATACCGTTGTGCCAGAATCTATTTGAAAAGGAATAATTTCGTTGAAAATTTCGAGGTCGATTACACATGTATTTCCCTCAAACTTCAATAGGCTTGAGACGATGTGAACAGTTTGCATTGATTCTGAGTGTTTCTCTTTATGCTGGTATTTGTGATGATCGCTCGCTCTCGTCCATATCTTTGCATTGCGTTGATATGCAGACGATAGCTGCATATATGTCTCTTTCTACCACATTTATGGCAAGTAGCGTCCCGAAAATTAAAATTTTCACAATCATGCACATCCACAATCGTAGCAAGATTTAAGAAAGGTTTCGCCTCCTTTTGCTTCCATACCACAGCGTTTCTGTTGATTTTTCTTATGTGTATATACAGCGTTCATGCCAGTGTTTTCTTCTCGCTCTCCTTTATGACTGCTACTGGTTTTGGTGTTGCTTCATAGGTTTCGGAGATTGAGAACACGTCTGCGAGGGACGGTTGAAGCTTTTGCGATGCGTATTACTTCAAATGGCGTGTGTACGTATGATGGACGTTTAATTGGACGTAATTTGCTCCCCAAGTGCTGTTGCCACCAGTTTTAATTTGAATTATTGACATTTCATTGTTTTATTTTATAAAATACAACAAATTTCTTTTTAAAACCCGGAAGCTCAAAATTTATTTTAGACCCCAAGACTTTCCAAAGATAGATTGAAAAGGAAACTAAATGGTTCCCAAAGGGACTAAACACAACAACTTTTTAAAATACTACTTAAAATTAAATGTTCAACTATTTGCAACAGCACTACTCTTTCCTTAAAATAAGCATCATGTGGTATATGTTAGGGATACGGAGTGTATTCGTTATAAGTCTGAAGGGATCAAGTTCATAATAAATGATCTACTTGATACGGGAGCTCGTTGTTTTTTGTTTATGCAATATCCGTCTTGCCCCTTCCAGAACATTAGCGGATATTGGAGAGCGTCATATGAACGATGTGTATCAGCAATGAACTGAAGATTATATTTCTTCTACGAATCACAATTTCTCGTGCACCTGTACGATTGCCAACCATCATTCCAGCAACGTCATCAATAACTGGAGCATTGAATCTACAAATATGCTCTCCAGCTGGTGTTTTATCAGGATTAATGCCGATAGCGTGATTATCGCTTTGTAATTTGTGCATGTGTAATTGGAATATTTTCAACAATTCATTGTGCTCGTTCAATAAAGCATCCAGTTCGCTGACGATGCGTCTGGCATAAAATGAATCAAGGTTATTATAGTCACACAACGTGCATTCACGCGATTGGCAAGTGCGCCCATGAAGTAGATTTGTAAAAATGTATGTGATTCGTTTGGCATTGGCAGCAGTGAGCCCCTTTTATGATAAACTTGGCCTCTGATTTTGAATTTAGAATTGTATTGTTGACGATTTGCATTAATATTTCGAACTGTGTATGTTTCTCCGAACGATGTAATTTAAAAGCATGAATTGATTGTTCGAATTGACTTCAGGAACACTTTAGAATCTGATCTATTTCAATGGTTCAGGTGGTGTTTAAATTTCAGGTAGTTGCACTTTTCCTGACGCGCAACACATATCAGAGCATGACAATGCGGACATTCCTTGTCCATAGCACCAATTACCACTTTTGAATGAGCATAATATTCAATATCAGGCTCATACGGGAATGCTAGACGCAGGAATGAATCACATGTAAATGCTCGATGTGCCTGTTGTCGTAGTTAGTCAGTTGTTCTGCGTCTATTGACTGTGAAACGGCGTGATTGTCGTTGTTCTAATCGTATTACTTCTTTGCGTTTAGCTCGTGTATCTTCTGACTCTTCTTGACGCAATTACGCCATTCTTACACGTGCATCATTATGTTGTTGCCGGGTTTGTTCTTCGGTTCTTTCGGATCTTCTATTTCCCAAACTTTTACATTTATTAGTATTATGGCTCAAATCAGCCCCTTTGCGTTTTCTTGGCATTGCTCACGCAGTTTGAAATAATTTGTTTGAATTTATGAAATTATAGCAAAAATATTTTTTCGGTAATGTCAAAAACCTAACAGCATTAATTGTAAAATGTTAAAATGAAATTAAAAAAAGATGTGTCAAAAACTTGACAACATGAATTGTAAAATGCTAACATTTTTATGGTGGACAACCCTTATCAATAAGGGGTATGAAAAATTGATGTTGGTCGATCCTCAGATTCACTCAATATGCTAAAAAAATTTCATGAGAATCGGTCAAGCCGTTTCGGAGTGGAAACGAACATTGTGACACGAGAATTATATATATATATATATATATGTATATATTATATTATATATATTATATTATATATATATATATATATATTATATATATATATACATATATATATATATATATATACATATATATATATATTTTATATACATATATATGTTTAATGTTTACTGAAATAAGGTGGCGAATAAATTTGTGTTGCTAATTAACAAGACAGTACATGACCAGTGTTACCTCTCGTCTCTCCAGTTCGTATTTATGTACACATAACATCTGTTCAGTTCTGAATAGACTCATATAATAGTTTGCAATGCCAGCAGCCAAGGGCGTACACAGGATATCGTGAAAGGGTGGTCCGGATTTTTTTTTTCCCCGTAAATTTAATACTCGAAATATATATTTTTATTAAATTATAAGGCGTCTGGGATTTTTCCCGAACTCTTCCTTGGAAGAGTCTTGTCATCTTCTTAGAATACCGCATTCTTCTCCTTTTCTAAAGGACTGTTTGCACTCAATATACACAAACCTATGAAGAAAAACTTAAATTTTATAACTGTTATTAGGTAAGAATACATCAATAAACTTTCTGACGTGATTCATCTTCATTCTCATCCACGTGCCTTGCAAATTGCTAAAATCACAGGCTGCAGAAATGTTTGCTTTTGCCTTGATTAAATTTATCTCAATATTACTAGGATAAAGAGCAGATAAATAAAATGCTGGATTATATTGCTCTCTGGTGATAAATTGGCACAGGTGTAAATAGAGGATCTGATCTATTAGATACCAAGCGGCCGAGGCATATCGTAAACTCATTTTGGAACAATTTAGGAGCTTGTCAAAAGCTACTTAAATTGATACGGCGATTTTACAATGAATTTGTTCGTGGTCTGGATGCTGTAAATCAAACGGGACGCGACTGTTGGATTATATGTTTGGTACTGTAAATATGCAGCATAGACAAACCGTCACCCACTCTCGACGACTTTTCAAGAGTTTCGATGATCGATGAATTGGAACTAAGCAGAGGGGAGCCGACGTCTATAGGGAAAACAGTAACTCTAGGGGTAAAACTAAAAATGTTCACACATTCGATGGTTGCAGATGAAGGCAGCAACTGCACCAAATGCCATTCTTTTGTAACGAGAAATATCTATGCTACAACTGTTTAAAAGCTGGTCATTTGAGAAAAACGGTACATCGAAATACACATGTAAACAGTACAAAGGTCATCGAGTAACATCGGAACCTTGGCAAAAAAAGAAAGGAATCATGATAGCAATGCTATGATCATATCACTGCAGTGACATCAAGTCACATTGCCTAAGCAGTGGCTACACCATCGATTTTATGTATGCAGGGCACTGCAAAATCTTCTCAAGCAAAGGGATTAAACAGAAGCACATTATCTACGGCCATGGTGTATGTCAAAAACGCAAATGAGGACTACATTACATGTCGCCTCTTATTGGATGCTGGCCCAGAACACTCGAATATTTTGGAACGTTGCATACACGCTCTTGGATTCGCACGTTCACAATCACGAATTCTGTACATATAGTCTAAATTTACAGGAAGGAAGATATATGACAGCACGCGCAATCTTATCGCCATTTCATAGTTTTTCGGATGGGTTATTACATCAATCATGATACCCCAAACAAGCAACGCAATTGCATTAACAACCACACAACCATTAATACAGATGCTGTCCTCCAGAAGTTTTGGGAGCTGGAGACTGTTGACTGCACGACCAAACTTGAACCAACTGATATCAACCACCAAATGCATAATAGAGGATACTGATACCTCCATACAATCAACTCAATGGTCACCAGTAAAGGTTCTTGGACCCTGGAAAAGACGTTCTAACATACAATGTGGGTCTATCTGCAAAGCCTAACCGCACAAAAAGACAAGTCTAATCCGACGATTCACGAATATTCGACCCACTTGGACTCTTTGCACCTGTCGTTCAATTCGAGATCCTTTTTCAACGATTATGGATACTTCATTTGAATTGGGATGATTAACTCCCAACCAAACTAGCAGACAATTGGCTGAAGTGGCGAGCTGACCTCGACATATTGCAGAAGTTTCACCTACCACGATTGGCTGTCGGTATCTTTAGTGGCTGCAAAGACAAGGCTGGCACCACTCAAGCAACAATCCTTGCCACGCCTGGAACTATACGGAGCACTTCTTCTGAGCCAACTCATAAACTCGATTAAGGCTAAATTTCGACAAAGAAATACAACTGTATTTGCATGGTGCGACTCTACAATTGTTTTATCCTGGCTGACATATGCACAAGCCCAGTTGAAGACGTTTGTTGGGAATCGAACCTCGGAAATTCTGGACTCCTTTCCAAGCCATGCTTGGCGTCATGTGGATTCCAAAACAATCCCAGCTGACTGTGCGTACAGGCCAGGATTCATGGCTGCCGACCTCGTCGACTTTCAGTTGTGGTGAAATGGTCCTTTATGACAACGGGACAAGAATCAATTCTTGTTAAAGTTGAAAAACTCAAAATTTCACTTATCTCTTTCAGAAAATGGCATTCAAAATGAATGAATGAACTAATTACTTATCAATATCAGCCGAATCACAATCGGTTATTCCACTGGAGAAAATAATTAAACGAGTATCTTCCTAACGGAAGCTCGTACACCCTATTAGCTGTGTCGTTCCCTTCATCCAACGCACAAAACACCCATCTCGGGACAGAAGCTCCAAATGCCTTACATTTGATCAGATTTAGACGGCACGGATTGTGTGTTTGCGGCACCAATCATTGACCAGAACAATCTACTCAGTGTGGGCGGACGATTGCATCACTCGCAATTGCCAGCCGAGGCAAAACATCCAGTTTTGCTGTCAAAAACGCATCGTATCAAGAAACTGATTTTGGAACACGAGCACCGGGTCAACTTTCACCCTGGTGTTTTTGCACTCTTTGTCATTGTTCGGCAAAGATTCTGGATATTCGACTTCTTGGCTAGTTTTCGGCAAAGACAGCATACATTACATCAACGAATGGTCGATTTACCCAGCAGCACATCAACTTGGTCACTCATACCCTGGCACTAGGGCGGAAAATGAGAATTGGCAGTTTGATCTGTTAAGCTGCACCTTCGGCGAGTCATCGGAGCCGCTATCTTATCGCTATCACCACCACTCGTGACTGACTTGGATCAGCAACCGATCAATTACTTAGATTGCGGTATTGCCCGGCTCAGAAACTGTGTTTCAGGGCGGCCCGGGATGTTGAGGAACCAGACGCTAGTTCATAGTTATAGTTAAGTTCATCACTAAGTGAAGAAGAAAGTGCGAAAAATGAAAGAGAAGAGAACTCGATATACACGTTCGTTCTATGATGCTGTGTTGTCAGTTTTGAGTTCCAAAAATACAGTGAAGCGAACGAGAATAAAAATTTATAGTTGATTTGCAAAATCAAATCGAGTATATTATTCCAGAACACTGATTCAGATTCAACATTTTGATAGAAATGGTAATCTTCTATGATTTTGCGATTTTAGTTTTCTCGTAGCTTCAATATTATGTATGCCATAGATTTTCGTCCTTTGTGTGAGTGGAAGGGAGCGGGGAGAAATTTTGAAATACACTTGTAGTAGTGTGATATCACAGGAATCTGGATACTAAATTTGGTTGCTGTAGCTTTAATAGTCCCTGAGATATAGGCGCTAATGAAGACGGACAGACGGGCAGACAGACAGACAGAGTATCACCACAAATCTAATATACCCCTATATTATACTTTTCGAGCAGCGGGTATAACAAAAGAAAGTTATATTCTTCGTAAATGGATTTTTGGAAAGACCATCAAAAATATGCTAAACATTTATTTTGTGGCGACAATAAGCTGACGACTGAAAACTAGAAGAATAATCAACATTTCAATTCTAGCCCCCATCAATATTATAGCAGACACGCAAAGTAGATGAAAATGCAAGTGCACACATAAATTAAAAAAAAAACTAAACATAACAAAAACAAGCATTGAAACCTGCAGAAAATGAGAATCGCGGCACGTCATGAGCCTAACGTGACGACAGAAGAGCCGGAAACCCAAGCCGAAGTTTTCGGTTTGCGCATTTTTGAAACTTTGCTGCGGATAACAAAATGTATGAACTGGCGCATATACGAGTGTTACTGTTCGGTAAGTGACTATAGTGTTTTTTCCAGGTTTTTTTTTCATTTTTAAAATATGGTTCATTTTTTTTAGCTTATGAGATTCTTATCTGGTTTTATTAAACTGTGCTATTCTGAAAACCTGATAATTGCAGATATAAATCGCATAATTTATGTACCTATACAAAAATATAAAAACCCAGGAAATTATTTATTTCCATATAGCCTGAGTTTTCAAAATCAAAATTTCAGGAAATATACCGAGGTCAAATAGGACACCAAACTAAAACCCAACCAAAACAATATCTCATATTTCTCTTATAAATTTGAGGACAAAAAAAAAATAAGAGGGGAAAAGCTAACACTATAAGATATCTACGCTCTAAATACAAAAGACCAAAACATATAAAATGATCTTACCCAAGAGTTGATTGCTCAATTATAATAAAATTGCTCAACAATGTTAAACTACAATTTACATAACATGTAGAATCAATTTCCTGTCCATTAAGAAAGTATTTTTTGAAGTACCTCTTGACTCATTAATCCACAAAATCTATCTATCTATCTATCTATCTATCTATAAGGCACTTTGCCAACTAAAGTGAATAAAAAAGAACCCCCTTTTATACCCGGTACTCGAAGAGTATAGGGGTATATTAGATTTGTGGGGATAACGGTTGTGTGTAACGCCCAGAAGGAAGCGTTTCTGACCCCATAAAGTATATATATTCTTGATCAGCATCAATAGCCGAGTCGATATAGCTATGTCTGTCTGTCCGTCCGTCCGTCTGTCCGTCTTCATTTGCGCCTATATCTCAGAGACTATTTAGTGTGATCACACTACTCCAAATGTATTTCAAAATTTCGCCCCGCCCCTTTCCGCCCGCACAAAGGCCGAAAGTCTGTGGTACGAGAAGATACGAAAAAACTAAAAACGCAGAATCATAGAGAATGACCATTTCTATCAGATTGTTAAATCTGGATCAGATCGGATCATTATAATAGCTACAATGAAGAAAACTATTTCGAAAGTCATCGACCCTGTCTGCTTTGCTTATTCGTTTAAATGAGCGCCTAGATCTCAGAGACTATAAGAGCTAGAGCAACCAAACTTTCTATCCAAACTCCTGTGATATCAATCCAGCACAAGTTTATTTCAAAAATTTGCCACGCACCCTTCCGCTCCCACAGAGGACAAAAATCTGTGGAATCCACAATTTTTAAGATAAAAGAAAACCAAAAACGCAGAATCATGGAAAATGACCTTGTCTACCAGACTGCCGAATCTGGATCAGGTGGATCATTATTATGGCCAGAAGGAACAAATTAAATTTCAGTGGCTACGCAAAGCCTGCCAAGCGCTTAATCATTCACTCTCTCTCTCGCACACACTTCCACGTCTCGTATGAGTAGTTCTACATGTACATGTAGAAATGAAGAAGCTGATGTAAAAATTATGTATGTAAACAAAAATGGAAACAGATAACATTTAATATATAAAAATATAGCATAGGGTTCGACCTAATTTTTTTAAATATATAATAATATATAAATAAGATATATAAACATATAATAAAGTACATAAATCATAAGATTAAATATATTCTGACTGAGTACCGTTTGTAAAAAAGAGCTGCGATTTTTGCCGCGGCTCAAATCGTTCCCTCTCGGTTTAACTATACTACTTACCGAAACAATAGCTCTTTCTGTAAATGCGACACTATTTCTAATGATATCATCAGAATGGTGGTGATAATAAAATTGGGGATTTTGTGTCTCCGTGTATCTAGTGGTGCTGCTTATGACGTCGATGCCATGATGGTCAGCATTGGTCATATTATCGTATCCATTGCTATTACTAAAAATATCAACAATGCTTATTGTATGAAATTCACTAGGGTGAATATAAAAAGTCGCAATCAAACCAGTGCATATTATTACATGAAATAATATACATGTCCAAATAAGTTTTATCTGAAAATAAAAACAGTGAGTACCTTATTTTTGAACCGATATCAGTTCAAATGTTAACCTTTTTTTTTCGTCCATATTTCGAAAATGTTGTAAATGGCACAAGGGTCATAGTTAAAAGGCCACCACAAGCCACTCCAGCCAAAAGTCCAACAAAATTAAGCTGATAGGGAAGGGTTCCGATTCCGACCAAAACACTGCATAAGAGTAACAATTTAAACAAAGCAATATGCGGCTTGTGAAGACATTTCCAATGCATCCATATCAAAAGTGCAATAAGCGAAGACACCACACCACTGAGCGATGCTGATGGTCCAACCTGTTAAAAATGAAGAAAAAGGGTTTTCAATAAAGTAGCGAAACATTTTAAAGTCTATTATAAAGGGAAGTCGGCTGATTTCATGAGCGCCTAGATTTCAGAGACTAAAAATTGCTAGAACAACCAAATATTGTATGCAGATTCCTGTGCTATCACACTACTATAAGAATATTTTATAATTTCGCCTTGCCCCGCCCACACAAAATACAAAAATCTGCGACATACAAAAACCTTAAAATCACAGAGTCATACAAAATTGAATCTGGATCAGATCGGATCATTAACACAGCCAAAATGAAGAAAATAATTTCGACAGACCTCGTTCCTTCTCGCTCTGTCTCTCTCACACACGAGACCCCGTCTAGATCTCAGATCTCAGATCAGAGACAATAAGAACTAGATCAACCAAACTTTCCATCTGAGTTCCTACGATATCACTAAGGTACAAGTGTATACTACAATTTTGCCAATCTGTAGTATGCATAATTTTAAAGATATAAGAAATTAAAAAACGCCAAATCATAGAGAATAACCGTATCTATCAGATTCCTGATTCTGGCTCAGGTCGGATCATTATTATAGTCAGGAAGAAAAAATTAAGTTCAGTGTCAACGAAACACTCGCCAAGCGCTTTCTCATTCCCTCTCTCTCTCTCGCACACACTTCCACAACATATACATATATAGTAACATATCCGCAACACAAATAGCATGTTTTTGATATGTTAACGTACAGCCAATGATCTTTTGAAAAGCTTCACTTTGTAAAAGCTAATCACCCAAACTAAATGTAAAGCTTACAAAATTCTCAATCTTTTTTTTAATCCAGTAAAAAAGTATTATCTAAGTATGACCGCCAATAAAGTGAAAAATAGAAACAATTGAAAATAAAAGTGCACGCTGAATTTCACAAAAGACATACATAAGTCTGCAGCAGTTTGTAAATTCAAAATTAGTAGCCCAAGACGAGACCGCTCCAAAACAAAAGCAACAAATAAAACAAAAAGCATGGCAGCTGCAAACATTTTACCCCGTGAAAATCGTTCACAACTACTACGGCAAATACAACAAGTACCCCAATTGTGCAGGGAGCAGAACAATCTCAGCCCATTCATTTAAAGAATTGAATATTTATTGCAATTGTCCCCACGGACGACCCCCAACAGAAAGAAGTGTTCTTTGGTGGCATCGAGATACAGATCAGACGGTCAGTCCAATGACGATCAATTCCACTGTGAACAAAACGGTCAGTACCACGACGATACCGACAAAGACAAAACATCTTACCAGTCAAAAAATTACCACCGACCGATACATAACAATTATATTTAATAATAACATATACCGTTGCATGATAGACACAGGGTCGTCGATAAACATGATAAATCATAACTGTTTCCATTTACAAGTCCATGATAAGCAAATAGTTGTCAGAAGTATGACAAGGTACTCGAACATAAATAAATTTGTAAACTTCCCACCCAATGGTTTAGTCCAGCATACACAAAAATTTTATTTGCATACATTTTCACCATATTATGACATTCTTATAGGTAGAACATTTTTAATGAAAAACAATGGCATAGTTGATTAAGTAAGTTTACAACAATGAGTAACAAAATATTTTTTGGAGGAGATTTAAAATGAAAACAACCCTATGGTAGTTTGAGCCAGATCATCGGTTAACCCGTAAGCAGATCGGGAATGTTTGTTGAAAATAGCCCATTATACAATCCTAATTTAACCATCTACCATATATCTGTTCTTAATCGCGGATGCATGCTTGATTACTGTGTAAAAATTAATAAAATAATTCTTTTTTCCTCAGTTAATAGTGAGTTTTTGTTTGTGCTTTTCGTAAGTACTCACAACATCATATGTAGCTACTCTTACTTAGTAAATTTGTTGATTTATTACTCTCGCCCTCTGGTCTCATGAGCGCGTGAGATGGCTCAGAGGGGGCCTAGCTGAGGCCACCGGACGGGTCGCAGGTTGCCGATAGCGAAAGGCCTACCCTAAAAGGTAGGTCATCTGGGAATAAGCGGTTATCCTTATGGAGAGTACCGAAAAATAAGCAGTCCCGGACAGCCAGAGGTGTTCGCGAAGCAGGAACACTGACGATGCGCTTGTGGTGCCGCCTCGTATAAGTAGCTCACACACTCCCACTCCCCCACACCCACCTACCCACATTCAAAGACTAGCCCAGTCTCGAACGGAGAGCTCAGGGACTTGGCAGCCCCCTGTTCTAATGATGCCTTTCCCGGGCAACGTGGATCTCTGCCCGGGCTGACCGTTCCCCTTCTCTGCATCTCGTGGGATGTAACATGTAAAACAAAAATAAGAAAAAAACAAAAAACAAAACAGAGTCTGGCACTCCCCAAATGTCAAATGGGAGCAATCTTCTGCATGGGAAGGCATCGGCCCTAAGGCCTGGCCCGCCCAGCTCAACAGCAGGATAGACCTGTATGGTGGAAAGCGCTGGAATGAACCCGAGTGGGCCCCATCTCAAATCTGGGGTAGGTGGCAGACCAACTCCTAACACGGACACCTTGGAGAGGCAGCTAAGCAACATTGCGACTGCCCGACCTTCTGGTAAAATGGAGGGAGATGATCTGCCTTCGATCAGCGCACAAGCCAAGAAGCACACATATGCTGAAAGGAGAAGTGCAGAGCACATACTCCGCCGCCAAAATGCAAGTACGGAGGTCAGCCCATCAGCTGACTTTCTGAAAAATGTGGAGTGGGCCACAGTGGTGTTCCCACACTTTACAATGGTCTCCCAAACGAAGAGACAACGATCGCAAGAGACACCCGGTCCGGCCGCGAAAAGGTCCGGCCGCGAAAAGGTCCGGCCGCGAAAAGGTCCAGGGTCGTGCCAATCGTCTCCTTCACGCAGATTGCCAAGGAGAGGACGCTAATTGGCGTCCTCGACAAAGGCAACACTGAGGGAAGAATACTCAGAAAGCAATGTAAGTGGGTGGAAGTGGCACTAGCCGACCGCTGCTTCGAGCTCCTCGACAAAGACCCAGGGACACCCCCAGTCTGCAAAGACAGCTGATCGGAGAGATCTACGCTGGGGCGATGCTCGTCGCTGTAGACTGGAGCGAGGTGCCCAGCAGACTGAGGGCCAGAATTTGGGTGCCGGCTACCTTCAAGGAGCCTGAGCGTATCCTTAAGATGTTGCAGAGATGCAATCCAGGACTGCCAACCAATGATTGGAAGGTAATCAAGGTCGAGCAGACACAGGGGCCTACAAACCAGGCCGCGCTCATCCTCAACAAGGAATCGCTGGCCCATATAGCGGCAGCCAACGGAGAGATAAATTTCGGCTTCAGCTCGGTCACCATAAAGGTGTACAAGGTGTCGGACGCAGCCTCGGCCGAGGATCGTCCCGTCGACAACCCAGTCGAGCAGTATGTTGCCTCAAAGATCGAGGCACCCGACAGCGAGCAGGAGATGGTCAAAGAAGACTACTCATCAGACGCAGAGCTCATGCGTGATTTCGAGGCGATGACCATTTTTTCTGGCCAAAACCCATTCTCCAAAAGTCGTTAAATATTTTTAACGGATATATATTTGAATAACACTGCTCTTCAATGTTACGTAATCAAAATTTTAAGAGAACAAACCACTGGTAAGTTAACAACTGTCAAAATCAGGTGTTTGCTGGCGAGACAACCGTTTTTTTGCACAGAGTAATTTTTCTCTAAGTTTAAAGTTAAAACGAGGGGGAACGTTGTGAGCCGCGGCAAAGGCCGAGGCTCTACCTTATACCCGGTACTCAGTCAGTATATACATACATACATTTATGAGCTTACGATTTATGAAATTTATTATATGTCCTTAAAAGGGACGAATTAATATTTGGGAAAAAAAAAAATATTTGAAATAAAAAAATGAATTCAATTTTTTTGAATTTTTATATGTTTTATATATTTTCATTTTTTTTTACATATGCATTTTACCTCTGCTTCTACATTTCTACATTACATGTATAACTACATATTTGAGACGTACAAGTTTTTTCGACAGAGAGAGAGGGAATGAGTCAGCGCTTGGCAGGCGTTGCGTATCCACTGAAATTTAATTTGTTCCTTCTGTCCATAATAATGATCCGAAATTATCCATATTCGGCAATCTGGTAGATATGGTAATTTTCCATGATTCTGCGTTTTTGGTTTTCTTTTATCTTAAAAATTGTGGATTCCACAGATTTTCGTCTTTTGTGAGGGTTGAAGGGGACGAGGCAACATTTTGAGATGAACTTATGCTGAATTGATATCACAGGAGTTTGGATAGAAAGTTTGGTTGCTCTAGCTCTTATTGTCTCTGAGATCTAGGCGCTCATTTAAACGAATAAGCAAAGCAGACAGGGTCGCGTGTGAGAGAGAGCGAGAGAGAACGATGACTTTCGAAATAGTTTTCTTCATTGTAGCTATTATAATGATCCGATCTGATCCAGATTTAACAATCTGATAGAAATGATCATTCGCTATAATTCTGCGCTTTTAGTTTTCTCGTATCTTCAACATTGTGTACGCCCCAGACTTTCGTTCTTTGTGCGGGCGGAAAGGGGCGGGGCGAAATTTTGAAATACATTTGGAGTAGTGTGATCACACTAAATAGTCTATAAGATATAGGCGCAAATGAAGACGGACAGACGGACGGACGGACCGACAGACATAGCTATATCGACTCGGCTATTGATGCTGATTTAGGACTTAGCCTAAAAATCCAAAATTAAGAGATTCTTGCTATGTGGTTGTTCGGCTTAGCGCCGGCCCACGGCAGTATAAAGAGCGCATCTCTCTTAGTCATTGGTGCTTACATTCGCCCTGCACTCTATATCGCAACATCGCCCTATCTTCGTGGTTCGTCCAACAAGAGCTGCGTGGGAGGCACATCTTCGGAGCAGCACTTACTTCAGAATTGATCGTCTTCGTGAGCGTTTGCTCGTATCGTCGTATAGTTAATCTTCGTTTCGTTGGCACTGTGACCTGTTTTTATTTGTTGCATCACTCGCTTTACCAAGCATTACTAAATCAAACATACACGAATATTATATACACATAGAAATCAAACCAATTTTTTGTTTTAATAAAATTTCGTAAAAATACGCTGCTGAAGAAGCTCAGTAGCTGAACATTTTGATGACGCCCCGACGTAATAAACAAACATAAACATATAAACAAAAATCCAATTATATCGTTCCCTAATTTGCATAAAACCACATAAAACCACAGCTTGATGAGATCGGTAGTCCCTTAAGAGAAGAGTTCGACGAGAGCGTGGTAATGCTGGATACCAGCATTAAGCATGAGTTGAACAAGCGGCAGTCCACAATGCTCCCTTGGTCAACAATGCGGACGGACCATGTTTCAGAAGCCCGGCTACAGTTATAATGTAGCATCGGCATCGCCTACCGGAGTTAAAACTTCCAGAATTCAGTGGGGGCTACTCACAGTACTCCGCCTTTTGGAGCATGTTTTCCTCGATAATCGATAGATAATTTTGCCACGACAGCTATCCAATCGCTTTAGATTTGCTAAACAGACGCTTTAATAACAAACGGTTAATTTTTCAGGCACACGTCAATGACATTCTGGGTGTGCAGCGCGTTGAGGAGTCGTCTGTGTCTCAACTCCGGTTCTTGACAGATACCGCAATTGGCAATCTGCGAGCCTTAAAAAGTATTGGGACAAAAGAACAGATTGCTGACTGTATTATAATACACAGCCTGCTGCAGAGGGTAGACAGTGACGCACAAGCCAAGTGGGAGGACACTCTGTCACTGGATAGTATACCCACAGCCGAGCAATTCACCGAGTTTCTGGAGTAAAGATCTCAGAAGTTAGAGAATCAGAAGCACGCTAGGGCAATGTATGCGCCCGGCATTCAGGTGGGAAAGATTAAAAAAACTTTTAACAACAGTAAGAGTTCTTTCGTAGCGACTGAATCGGGTGCTCATGACTGTGTATTTTGCAATACTAATGGTCATAGTATTTATACCTGCACCTTGTTTTTAAATCTTTCGCCTTCACTGCGCCTACAAGAGGTGAAAAAACTAAGTCTTTGCATGAATTGCCTGAAACCCGGCCATCAAATTCGCACCTGCAGGTCCTCAACTTGTCGCCACTGTGGGATCAAACATCACACGTTATTGCATTACAATGACAGACGCTCGCAATCGGAGTCTGCTGTCTCGTCGTCGTTACCGCACCTTGAAGCCCATTCACAGGCTTCAGCCACCGCTCTGATAGCTCACAATTCTTGCAATGAGGTCGTACTCTTAGCCACTGCAGTGGTTTTGTTGAAGGATCGCTCTGGAACTGTCGTGCCATGTCGGGCACTCTTGGATTCCGGGTCACAAATGCACCTCATAACATCTAGTCTCGCTCAGCAACTTAGACTAAAAAAGACCATGTCATCGGCCGCAGTATCGGGTCTTGGGGACTCTAGTTTCGCATCGGAGGGCTACACAATGTGCCTTAATTTGCAGTCGCAAGCCTCTGACTACAGTACCAGTTTCGTCGCATTGGTAGCACCCACAATCACCAGCAGCAGCCCAGCTTTTCAGTAGACGTTTCCGACTGGAAAATTCCGCAGAACATCTCACTGGCGGATACGCAGTTCTTCAGGCCGCAGCGTATTGACCTGCTTATTAGGGCTAGTCTCTTCTTTGATCTTCTGTGCGTTGGCCAAATCAAATTGGCAACAGGCTTGCCATCGCTTCAGAAGTCTCGCCTTGGAGGGGTAGTTTCAGGAGGTGGCCAGCAACCTCGTAAGACAGCCTTTTTGAGGTCTCGGTGTTCATCCGTCAGAGGTCATGAGTCCCTCGATCAAGTGGAAATGCTGCTGAGCCGTTTTTGGGAGATTGGGAGATAGAAAGTTCCACTAAAGTTTCGGTGACGGTCAAGCAGGAGGATATTGATTGTGAGGAGCACTTCAAAAGAAGTTTGTATATCTTGGGTGATTCGTACATGCAAGCATATCGCTGGTTCCCCAACTTGGAGTGGAAACTTGAACGTTGGTCGCAGCTACAATCTCAGTACTCCTCTTTCATCCAGGAGTACCAAGAACTTAATCACATCACATCGCTGGTAGAATCAGAACTGTCCAGTCGCTGTCGATATTTTTTGCCACATCATTGCGTGCTTAAGGAAGACAGCACAACTACCAAAATGCGGGTTGTGTTCGATGGATCTGCAACAACTGCAACGGGGTTTTCTCTGAACGAGGTTCTAATGGCTGGGCCTACTATCCACCCAAAGCTTTTTCATACATTACTTCGTTTCCGTACGTTCCCAATTGCGCTGACTGGGGCCATCTGCAAGATGAACAGGTGTGTCCGGGTAACTAAGTCGGATAATTACCTTCAGTGCATCTTATGGAGAGATTCACCTCAGGAAAATGTAAAGACGTTTAAACTCGACACGGTTACGTATGGGACCAAGCCATCTTCCTATCTTGCAATTCGTGCGATGCTGAAATTGGCCGACGAAGAAAAATTGTCGTTCCCTATTGGCTCGGAAGTGTTGGCGTCCAATTTTTATGTCAACGATTTGATGACTGGTGGAGGATTACTTCAGAATTGATCGTCTTCGTGAGCGTTTGCTCGTATCGTCGTATAGTTAATCTTCGTTTCGTTGGTACTGTGACCTATTTTTATTTGTTGCATCACTCGCATTACCAAGCACTACTAAATCGAACATACACGAATACATACATATATATATACACATATATATATATATACATATATACATAATACACATATAAATCAAACCAATTTTTTTGTTTTAATAAAATTTCGTAAAAATACGCTGCTGAAAAAGCTCAATAGCTCAACAGTGGCTATGATAATGATCAGATCTGATCCAGATTCTAAGCTCTGATATATGATATACTTTCTGATATATATTTCTATCTGATATATGATATACTTTTTATGATTCTGCGTTTTTATTTTTCTCGTATCTTTAAAATTAGACATGCCATAGATTTTCGTTCTTTATTGGGGCGGGAGGGGGGAGTGGCGAAATTTTGAAGTACACCTGTATTGAAGTGATATCACAGAAACTTCGAAAGAAACTTTGGTTGCTCTAGCTCTTATAGTCTCAGAGATCGAGGCGCTCATTTGGACAAATAGGCAAATCACACAGGGTAGTGTGTGAGGGAGAGAAAACGGTTCTCTTCATTGTGGCTATATTATTGATCCGATCTGACCCAGATTCAACATTCTGATTTTTAGCTTTCTCGTACTATCAAAATTGTGTATAGCACAGATTTTCGTTCTTTGCGTGGGATTAGGGCGGGGCGAAATTTTTAACTACACTTGTTATAGTGTGATATAACAGAAGCTTAGATACAAAATTTGGTCCATCTAGCTTTGATAGTCTGTGAGATCTAGGCGCTCATAAAGACGGTACTCGCGAGTACCGGGTATAGAAAGGAGCTACATACCACGCCCATTTTTTCAAAATATCTTCCTCTTATTGCTTCGTTTGAAAATTATTAATGAATGCCACAAAAAGTGGTCAAATTTCCCATAGTGCGATGTGTCGCACGGACGTATCCGACGGCTCAGACGCCGACACTACAGTGAAGGGGATTCTTGAAGATGTCTCTGAGACTTCTTTAAATAAATCTCCACCACTGTAAATCAGCATCTGCTGCCCTCATACTCCGCTTGGACGCAAGCGGAGCCGACGTCGTCCTAATCCAGGAGCCTTGGATAGCACTACTCGACAAATTTCAACTTTTTTTTTCCGCTGTCTCCAAAAATGACTTTTTCTAATAGATTGGGAGATTTAAAATTTTTTTAAGAATTATGGTTTTTTTTTCATGGAGTAGTTTTTTTTTTTAAGAATTTTTAAAAAATCTGGTATTTTTTGTCATAGGTAGTGCTTCTATTTTTCACATAACTCTCGTTTCATACAACTGGTTGTATTGAACTTTACAGTTAAAAAATGCTGATAAATGCAGCTATAAATCCGACTCAGACACTTTGTAGCAGAAACTTAACGTCTGGCAGATATTAAGCTTCCAAATTGAAATTTCGTCATTTTTTTCGGTATTTTTTACCCGAAATTTTGACTTTGAAACTTCTGGAAAAATCGAAAAAAAAATAAATGAATGCCTTGATTTTTGGTTTTAGATAGACACATTAATTACGCGTCGTTTAAGGTATCGCTTATAAAAATATAAAATCAAACGGCTAAGTTATAACCGTTTGACCAAAACGACCCAAATCTCATTTTATCGGAAAAAATACCGAAAAATACTTGAATTTATTTAAGTGTTATGATACTTAAATATTTTTATTGTTATTGCTTGTTACTATTTTTAAAATGGTTTGTCTGTCTTCTTTTGTCATTTAAGTCAGATTCTTTTATGAGAGTCCACACATAGTCGCCCAACATATTCTCATTCCAAACACCTAGATACCGTCGTTCCATAGCTTTTAATTGTTGGTGAAATCTCTCTCCGTGTTCATCACTAACATCCCCAAGGTTTGGCGGAAAAAGTCTAAGTGGGAGTGCAGGAAATGGTTTTTGAGTGAAATGTTGGCTCCAATTTGTTCATAATTCTTAAGTAGGTCTTGAACGATATTAACGTAATCATCTTTCTGTTACCAAGAAAATTTGTTGTAACCATTCGGAATGAGTTCCAGGCTGCTTTTTCATTCGTAGATAAAATATTTTCAAATCCATCATCTTTTAGTAGTTTTCGAAATTGGGGGCCATCAAATATGTACGCCTTCTTTAACTTTTGCCATCGACAGACGTGGAAAAACAGTTTGGAGGTAATTCATCGATTCACCTTCGTTATCCAGTGCTTTAACAACATTTTTTATCAGTCCTAGCTTAATGTGCAATGGTGGTAATATAATGTCTTGGACTGTCACAAGAGCTGCATTTTGTACGTTGTGATGTCCCAAAGTATTTTCGTTCCGTTTTTCCCAGTTCTTTCTTGAGTAATGCTCTTTTCTATCTCGGCTATCCCATAGGCACAGGAAGCAACGGTATTTTGTATAACCGCCCTTCAATCCAGTTAGCATGGCTACAACTTTTAAGTCACTGGTGTTTTTCCACTGGTGTTCTTTATATTTAATATTTTCTAACAATTTAGTCATTGTTTGGTAGGACTTTTTCATATTAACAGCATGGGCGATGGGAATAGACGGCTTTTGATTTCCATTGTGTAGCAAAACAGCCTTTAAACTTTCTTTACTGCTGTCAACAAATAACCTCCAATCGTTTGGGTCGTAATCTTCACCCAGTTCCCTGAAGAGGCCGAAAATGTCGTGACAAACGCACATGTCATCCTTCGTCATATAAAACTGTGCGTGAACCAAGTGACGCGTCCGGAAATTAGTATAAAGAGGAAGGAAGGTATAAGGAATAAGGAATAAAACTGTCCACAACACTTACACCCCAAATAAATATAACCAGGTAGGATATATATCCGATATATATCAATACTTAAGACTCGGTAAAACCAAAATTACAGGTTCTTTTTGTTTTTTGCAATCCCATTTTGGAAGTTGGACCAAAAACGTACCGGACGGTATTTTTTCAGGTAAAAGTCATTTTGGGTCGTTTTGGTCAAACGGTTATAACTTAGCCGTTTGATTTTATATTTTTATAAACGATACCTTAAACGACGCGTAATTAATGTGTCTATCTAAAACCAAAAATCAAGGCATTCATTTATTTTTCTTTCGATTTTTCCTGAAGTTTCAAAGTCAAAATTTCGGGTAAAAAATACCGAAAAAAATGATGAAATTTCAATTTGGAAGCTTAATATCTGCCAGACGTTAAGTTTCTGCTACAAAGTGTCTGAGTCGGATTTATAGCTGCATTTATCAGCATTTTTTAACTGTAAAGTTCAATACAACCAGTTGTATGAAACGAGAGTTATGTGAAAAATATAAGCACTACCTATGACAAAAAATACCAGATTTTTAAAAAATTCTTTAAAAAAAAACTACTCCATGAAAAAAAAAAAAAACATTCTTCAAAATTTTTAAACATCCAAATCTATCAGAAAAAGTCATTTTTGGAGACAGCGGAAAAGTCGTGTCGACTAGTGTAATTAATGTCGTGATTAATGTCGAAAATTTTGGGAAACAAACTACTCTATTGGGTTATTACAGATGTAGTGGAGGACTCCAAAGCGCTTTTTAAGAAAAATTTCTGCATTGAAAGGATTACTTCAACATTCTCGTTGGACTGTTGCCCAATCTCAAAAAGAAAGACACTCCTTTTAGACTGACAATCCCTCTGGAGAAGAGAATAGCCATAGCATAGCCCTTTATTGCCTAGGAATATTGTACGGGAGTCTATTTGGTGTGTCAAGGGCTTTTGTCTGCAGCATATTACTGCAGTTTTGTCGCGAGGTAGTTGCTCAACTCGCTGACAAGTATTTGACTGCAGACTTTCTTACACTGAGAAGATCACGGAAACAGTGAAAGGATTCAAAGACATGGGATTTGCAGCAAAAAATTTGAAATCAACCATATTGTTGAAATGCTTGATTTAATAATAAAATTAGTTTATACAATTTGTTCTAAGCATTAAATGTATTATTGCCCCTTTTTACTCAGCTAAAAATTTTGCGTGGCAATATTTAAATTTTAATTTGCTATTTTTGTTGTTATTAGTAGTTCTGCTGATTAAGCTGATAAGTACGAAAAATGCTGTTATGCGCACAGAAATACCAAAACGCACCTGCGTCGGAAAATGACGCAACTTTTTGCCATCACTAGAACCCTATGCTAAACCTATGCAATAAAAACTACGTTTCTGGCAAAACGCAAAGAATCAAGACGCAACCTCAGTGTAAACGGCACCTTAACGAACGACGTTGGGACGACGCTGCCAGAATAAAAACAGTTATAATTTGAAGTCAAAACAGCGCACAATGTTTTTCTGTTCGTCTTTCCGGTTCACATGTCTATCTAAAACCGAATCAACTGTGCTTAGCGGCACAAACTGTATTTAGTGTTACATTGGATTTACACCAAACAGGATGGATGTTTCGACTAAAAAATTGCCCTCCTCTATTGCTTATGTATTTCACATTAATATATTTTAAGATATATTTACTTACCTCTGGGCGATGTGGTACAATTATAGCGCTTGTAAGATTTCCTGCGAAGCCGGAAATTATGTAGACAACAGCAGTTCGGAGAGTTCCAATTAATTTTTCCAAATCAGCAAGAAACAAATGCTGAAAAATTAGTGTAATTGCCAAGTGTAAAATACCAGCATGCATGCACAGCGATGTTAATAGTCTGTAGAGCTGATCTGGAGTTTCCACAGATATAAACGGTAACATGCCACAAACATTATTGAGGCATGATATCTGAAAATAAATGGGGTAGGTACTGGAGTGTCGATAACAATTTCAAGTCATTAACTCTTACCTGTGAGCAGAGAGAGGCTTCCTCATGAAAATATCCATTTATAAAATCACAATATTCCCTCGTAGTTATTCGGCATTCTCCATATAACCCGGTGCAACACGGATGACCAATTACTTCACAGACCATATGCTCAGAAGTATGGTCTTTATAACGATAGCGCTGCGTGAACGAATTGGTTTTACGACAAATGGGCCACTTTGTGATATCGTCGGGCCACTCATATGGGGCTATTGACGCTGGTGCATCGCAAAATTTTGGATCTAAGCCACAAACTGATCCAGAAATTCGACCTCCAGGTCCGGATTCGCCGGGAGACCATTTTTTCCATGTTGAGATGGATTTCTAATCAATGGGAGTAAAATGGAAATAAATAAGTGAGATTCTGATTCTAACAAAATTCCTCATGAAAATAAATTGGTGATATTGTCAATGCAAAATAAAAACAAATTAAAATCATTCCAAATGTTGTAGTGGACTGTGATAGAGGTGGAAAGCAGACCGCGCATGTGAGGTGTGGAAAATGTCTCCCTGCAGCCACTTGCAATGTTCTTAAGATAATTCTTTTACTTTGTTTATCACCTTTCCACCTAATTACATGTTTGATGATCATTTTTATACCCTATATTAAAATTGTGTAGGTTTATATTAGATTTGTGGTGAAAGTAGATATACCCTGCAGTACGGGCCATCGCTTACAAATGTGCTCACACATCGATTTCAGCGTGACATAAGTGACCCCAGATGACATAAGTGATGTAGCGCGGAACGATGAACTGCTCACGTTAACATTGCGATGTCCTAGGAGCATAGGAGATGACATGGTCATCGAGAAGTGCCAAAAAATAAGGCTAACTATAAGTGATGATTTTCTCGAAAAAATAAGGCTTCCTATAAGTGATGATTTTAGCCGAAATATAATGTATACTCTATGTGATGATTTTAGCCGAAAAACGAGGGGGAACGTTGTGAGCCGCGGCAAAGGCCGCGCCTCTACCTTATACCCGGTACTCAGTCAGTATACACATATGTACATACATACAAGTTAACACTCCCCACCAGCTGCAGGGTATCGGCAGAATTCCGAAACGGAAGAATGCTGATGCCGCACTCGAGGAGTGGGGGCAGCGACTACATTGTCGCACGAGCTTCTGCTTAGGAGCCGTTGGCCTGCACTCGAGTGGTAAGCGGATCATATTTCGCTGCTGATAAACATCCGCTGTGGAGCTGATGGTCTGCACGAGGCTCTGACGGTGCAGAACGTCGGCCCGCTGCCCAAGCAGCGCTGCCGAGAGGGTGGGCAGTTTTAAGTAAAATTGTATTTCTGTATCTTTAGATTTAATCAGATTCATTCTCACTTTGAACCGCGCCAGTCGAGCCGGATAATAAACTATTAAAACCTTCACCCGCGAGTTTCAATGCCGTTGGCCGAGCCACGGTACCAATAGTCGGGACTTGTGATTATTTAATTGGCGCCCAACGGGTCTAAGAACCCATAGTAAACGGTCGTGTGAAAAGCCACAAAAATGTAGTGAAAAAAAAGTGCCGACGAAAAAAGTGAAAGGCAAACTTATAATAAATACTCAATACTTAAATCGTTTTTTTTTGTGTTGAAACAAGTGGAAATTCTCCCTTACACCTTTAAATCCCCCCTATGAGGAGGCACAAAGACAGATAAAGAGAAGAGAAGGGGCTGTAGGGAAATCCCTCGCTTCCATCAGTGATCTACAAAAGAAAAATAGGCTAAAGGGGCCTCCCTCGCCTAGGAAAATAAAATACAACAAACAACATACAAAAAAAAACAACAAGCAAGACACTACCAGCTAATTATATTGGATAAAGTGAATAGAGAGAAGAAACAGTAGAGGCGGACTTTGGGACAACAGTCCTAATTAGAGGGAGGGTGGTCCATAAGGACAACCTTAGGTAACTACACCGACTAGGTTAAGAAACACACCTTGGTGGCGGTATTTTTTAGTTTTTCTTTTTATATTTTTTCACGTGTTTTTATCCACAGGATTGTCTGGGTACGCGTCACCGATTACTCCCGGTCAAATTACATACCAATTACGGACGGAACTGTACTGGTTTGGGATGGTCTTGACTACGTCAAGCACACGGCAAACTTGACCGAATACGGTCGCCTTGCTGACGAAACTGAAAAAATGACAGACCTTTTCCCAAGATCCCACATGAGACAGCTACTAGGGGCCGACTGCAACCACATTAGAGACATGTTGTCCGATATCGGTGTTCACCACCGACTGGCTAGGAGCCTAGACTTTCTAGGGACAGCCCTTAAGGTCGTGGCCGGAACACCAGATGCGTCCGATTTAGAAAACATCAAGTTCACTGAAGCTCAGCTAGTGCAAGCAAGCAATAGACAAATTTTGATTAACACAAAAGTTCAAAATCAGTTAAATTCCCTCACTAGCACCGTAAATAAGATCCTCAGTATAGGAAAAAAGGAAATTATAAATTCAGAGCACCTTTATGAGACATTATTAGCCAGAAATAGAATTCTTATAGCAGAGTTAGGAAACCTTATGCCCACCATCACCCTAGCGAAGGCCAATATAGTGAGCCCGTCCATTTTAGACCATGCTGACATAGAATCTGTTCTCGCTGACCAACTCACAGGGGTCACAATATCGAACTTGTTAGAAGTATCAAAAATAAAAATCCTACAATCCATTAATGTAATTCACTTTATAATTGAATATCCTAGAGTTAGTTTAGCTTGTAATAAGGTCACGGTATTCCCGGTTGAGCACAGCGGAGCGATACTAGTATTAACAGACAACATCGTGGCTGAATGCGGCAACCAAGTGTGGGCGCTCACAGCTTGTGTCTCCACAACTATGACCGCCTTCTGCAAGAAGGAGCTGAGGGGTTCCTGCGCGCAGGGATTAAGCCACCTAGAGCCTATCACCCTCGTTGATGACGGACTAATCATCTTCAACAACAGACCAGCCACGATCAGCTGTGACTCGGACACGTTGATCACAACATTCGGGACCCTTCCTGCACCAGCTCAGCGAAGAGAACCTAAACTACATCAAAGAGGTCGAGCAGGCTACCATGGGCCAACTCAATCCAGCCCTTGCTTTCGGGCTCGGCATAGCTCTATGCGAGGCAATTGGAGGCATCGTATTCCTCAGGGCGCATCTTAGAAGGAGGCAAGACAAGAGACGGATCAACGAGATAATCGAGAATTTGCGAGCGACGAGGACGACCGCTCTTTGAGAGGGGGAGTAGTTAACACTCCCCACCAGCTGCAGGGTATCGGCAGAATTCCGAAACGGAAGAATGCTGATGCCGCACTCGAGGAGTGGGGGCAGCGACTACATTGTCGCACGAGCTTCTGCTTAGGAGCCGTTGGCCTGCACTCGAGTGGTCAGCGGATCATATTTCGCTGCTCATAAACATCCGCTGTGGAGCTGATGGTCTGCACGAGGCGCTGACGGTGCAGAACGTCGGCCCGCTGCCCAAGCAGCGCTGCCGAGAGGGTGGGCAGTTTTAAGTAAAATTGTATTTCATTCTCACTTTGAACCGCGCCAGTCGAGCCGGATAATAAACTATTAAAACCTTCACCCGCGAGTTTCAATGCCGTTGGCCGAGCCACGGTACCAATAGTCGGGACTTGTGATTATTTAATTTACATACATATATGAGCTAACGATTTATGAAATTTATTATATGTTCGCAAAAGGGACGAATTCAATTTTGGGCAAAAATTAATATTTCAACGAGAGGGAACGTTGTGAGCCGCGGCAAAGGCCGCGGCTCTACCTTATACCCGGTACTCAGTCAGTATATACATACATACACTTATGAGCCTACGATTTATGAAATTTATTATATGTTTTCAAAAGGGACAAAAATAATATTTAAATTAAAAAAATGAATTTTTTGGAATTTTATTACATGTTTCCATTTTTGTTTGCATATGCCTTGTATATTTGCGCCTACATTTCTACATGACATGTATAACTACATATTTGAGACGTACAAGTGTTTACGACAGAGAGAGAGAGGGCATGAGTCAGCGCTTGGCAGGCGTTGTGTAGCCACTGAAATTAAATTTGTTCCTTCTGTCCATAATAATTATCCGACCTGATCAATCTGTTCGACAAGCAATCTGTTAGACACGGACATTTTAGATGATTCTGTGTTTTTCGTTTTCTCGTACCTTACAAATTGTGAATTCTACAAATTTTCGTCTTTTGTGGGGGCGGAAAGGGGCGTGGCAAAATTTTTGAAATACACTTGTGCTGGTTTGATGTCACAGGAGCTTGGATAGAAAGTTTGGTTGCTCTAGCCTTTATAGTCTCTGAGAACTAGGCGACACAAAATACGAATGGGCAAAGCAGATGGGGCCGCGTGTGAGAGAGAGCGAGAGGGAATGATGACTTTCGAAATGGTTTTCTTCATTGTAGCTATAATAATGTTCCAATCTGATCCAGATTCAACACTCTGATAGAAATAGTCTTTCTCTATGATTCTGCGTTTTTAGTTTTCTCGTATCTTCAAAATTGTGTATGCCACAGACTTTCGTCCTTTGTGAGGGCGGAAGGGGGCGGGGCGAAATTTTGAAATATACTTTGAGTAGTGTGATAACACAAAAGGGGGCGGAAGGGGGCGGGGCGAAATTTTGAAATATACTTTGAGTAGTGTGATAACACAGAAGACTAAATACAAAACTTGGTTACTCTAGCTTTAATAGTCTATGAGATATAGGCGCAAATGAAGACGGACGGACAGACGGACGGACAGACAGACAAAAGCTATTGATGGCTTTTGATGCTGATCAAGAATATATATACTTTATGGGGTCGGAAACGCTTCCTTCTGGTCGTTACACACAACCGTTATCCCCACAAATCTAATATACCCCAATACTCTTCGAGTACCGGGTATAATAAGGCATACAAAAGGTGATGATTTTCTCGAAAAAATAAGGCACATAACAGGTGAAGATTTAAAAAAAAAAAAAAAAAAAGGCACATAATAAGTAAAGATTTTAGCCGAAAAAAAGGCATACAGCAAGGGATAATATTCTCGAAAAAATAAGCGATATAATAAGTGAAGATTTAGGATAAAAAAGTAAGGCGTATATAAGTAAGCAGTATATTCATTTATTTTCTTTTGCTTCTTTTTAAAATTAAAATTATGAATTTCAGTTGAGGGGATCCCTGAGGCTCTTTCGATAACTTCAATTGCATCGCCACTGAAATAATATGGATTAATTTATTCTGTTTTTGTTTAGTTTTTTGACTTGTAAAGACTGACTTTCCATGTCCTTCCAGGAGGTGCCCGTCCCCATTGTGTTCCGTATTTTGTTGTTCTATCAATAAAATGATTATTCTATAAAATAATATTAATTTGGTCGCAATTATATAAGAAAGGAAAGATCAAAATTTCAAAAATATGTTCGATTTGTAAAAGATTTTGTTTAAACAACAAGCAATGCTCACTGTAGATCAGCGATGTTCTGTGTAATTACTCCTACAACAAAAACAAAACACGCGTCAAAATATGTACCTGCTAGACTCAAGCCTCGCATATAAGGGTTGCTTTTCTGTTTTTGTTGTTGGACTGCTTAAAATTTAAATTTCGGGCCCACCGCATGTTATGCATTCACATTATATTTCTTCTTCTTTCAATCCATACTATATTAGTCGGAGCATAAGGGCACAACAATTAAAGAGCATAAAAGAAGAATAAATAAATACAATGTGAATGAGCGATACATTGAACTTAGTTTTTTCACAATTTCACAAATTCAACATTATACACAACTGATATTTTAATTATTTACACGCGTATTTATTTAAACAATGCACTTACCTGGTAGTAATGAATATTATAGATATTTTTCACTAAATCACTGCAATTTCGCTACCAACTCTTTCCGCACAATTGTAACAATGTAACGTAATAGGCAAATGCAAGGCGAACAAAGCAAGAATGCTCTGCCGACGCAGGCGCAAAAGAAAAAAAACCAAATTCTCTTGTACTTCGCACGATCGGCAGAGCCGATCTATCACGATCGCGCGGGAAAGAAAGAAACAGAGAGAAAATAAAGGGTTCGGCTTAGCGGGTCAACGTGTAGATGACATTATCGTTGACATTCGTCATCGCTCACGGCTGGTACTGCAGGGATCTTATATATCGTGTGTGTGTGTTAAGTTAATTAATATTAGTTTCTCGGTGTGCCAGTTATTATTAGGTGTGTCCTTGTGTAGTGTATTGTGCGAAATGGAGTCTGGAATTATTTAAAAAAATGAGTATTTCTTTGACATTTCAGGACTATATAGTGCGGTGTGAAATAGGTTTCTTTTTCATTTTAATTCATTATTCATTCTTTACTGACATTTCTTCCTTTTCTTCTTCCACTACTGTGCACTCTGAAGTTAACTGTTATACTGTGCGTTACAGTATTCGCAGCCATACGCAAACAGTGTGTCTTTTGTAGCATCGTTCTTCTTTCAACCACTCCCATACCAGGCGTCTGCACTGTGCTTTACAGTACTTCGCCCTACATATGTGAGTGGTCGAAGTTTTTCTCTTGTTTCTTTATTCTGCTTCCTGTTTTTCACCATTGTCGTATCTCTACTATCCCCCCAAGCTGTGCTTTCACCCTGTGCGTTACAGGGCTCTGCTCTATGCATGTGGGGCTAGAATCCCGCACTTCGTTTATTATATCGTTAATATTTCATATAGTAGCCCATTTTTTGGCCCGCCGGCACCCTTCGTTTTCGTGCCGGCCCTGTCTTTATGTGTTGCGTACACATGTATGGGCTCGCCGTAAGCCACCGGGCTTCCGACCCAATTTGGTTGGTCTCACCTTATCTCAATCGAATCGCCCTTCCATCGAACCGCCTGCTGGTCCGATCTTCGCCGCCAACGGTCGGCCATACATCAATCCGTTCGTTCATACCAAACGATCGACCCGATCAGCCGATCGCCTCGCGCCGAACAACGTTCCGAACGCTGCTACGACTGCTCGTACGCCAAACCAACCGCCTCTGCTGATTGCTCGGGTCGACGTCGAACCAACCGCAACTGCAACCGTTCGATCCGCTGCCCGTCGCGGCAACCTTTACTGCGGCCCCCTTTTCGTTGCTCCCCTTTTACACATATTTTTAAAATTAATTCTTTCATTTTGTTTGGAATGCTTCTGGTTGAAGTAATGTTGCCTTTTGGCACTTTATTTTGCACTTAATTGTAATTTGTATTAATTTGTATTTTTCAACGATTTTGACTGAGCTGATTTTCCGCTAAATCCTCAATTCTTCGCTCCCTATTTCACTACTCACATTTTTTCAATCATTCTCTAGGGTATTTCCTTGGTGTGTTTCTTCTTGTGTCCCGATCTTGGCAAAGGTCTCCGATTGCGTCAGTTGTGATTAAGTGTGAGATTTCCTGGAGGTATGTTTAAGTTTAGGATATTCCTGGTTAAGATGCTTATAGCCCCGTATCTTGGTTTAATTATTACACGTCCGATTGGTTTGGTATATAAAAGTATTCTGACTCTTTATTCAACTTTGGGTAGATATGGTTTTACAATAATGCTGATTCCCTAATTCTGAGCGGCCGAGAATCTGCTGATGTTTGGGTTTACGTCCGCTGTTGCAATTGGAGCGGATGTGAGTTGGTCGTGTAAGTCGATGTTGTTGGTGGTCTCTACATTGTAGCCAGCTCGTAGGGGTTTAGGAGGAGGAAGGGCGAGGGTGCTGATGTGATAACCCGCGCGTATGTCGATTTGAATGGATAGGGGTAAGTGATCTGAGAAAGTTTCCGGCTCTACTACCACATCTTCAATGAGATCATGTCACCTACCATTTACAAGACAGTAGTCTATTGTGGAGGCCGCTTGCCCTCGTATGAAGGTGAAGCTTAAGTCCCCGTCGCGTTCAGCAAAAACTGTTGTCCTCGCACAGCTTTATTATTTTCTTTTCGTTGTTGTCTACATTTAGATCCCTTGCCGCGTTGCTGACTAGCATTTCGTATTTCCCTGCGTGGTTTTTTCGCACTGGGGCACAATGATGTATTCCTATTCTGACATTTAAGTAACCTACGACCATTAAGTTATTACTGGCGGACTATTAATTCATGTCATATAACTGATCAGAGTAGCCCTGCCAGCCATTGCAGTTGAGGTAGGATGCGAGTATGGTTAGATGTGCGTCCTCGTTTTGATTTGTACGGATTGTGAGCCACATAGGTCCAGACAACTGCAGCTTCCAGATATAGCTAGGTCTGTGTAGATGCCTCTCAGTTGGCCACCACTTGCTCTTCCTCTGCCTGCTGTTCTTACTGCTGGCTCCCGCGATAGTACATATGTGGTTTGGGAAGTTTCACACTGCTGCATATTTTGGTCGATACAAGTTTCGTATAGAACAAAGATTTGATGTGTTTATAAATTTAAAGAATTGACTAAATATACGCTTATTTGCTAAACCTGCTTATGTTGTAAAATACGTCAGACGGACTGACTTGATTATCTATTCATGTTATATCTCGCTGCTACGCTATACATAGAGTATGTCTGGACTGGGACGCCCTGTTGGCAGAAAAATAAGCACGAGATTTTATAGCGTAGCAGCGAGACATCGCAATTCTTCAGTAGTTTGCAGTGCAACGATACTTCACAGGAGGCAGTGTATCGAAGCTGCAAATAGACGTATGTACGTGCAGACCAGTTAATCAGCGTATTGAGCGGTTTCAAATATCAGACAAATTGATCGGGATGTAAATATAAAGACGGAGCTTATACATATGCTCGAAAAAAGGCGTGTTATTTAAAAAAGAAGGAATAGAACGAGACTGAAAAGGTTCTTAGCCAAACTAGGCTCTAGTTTATGGCTGCTTCAGATGCATCCAGATTGGCTAAGCATATAATATTAGAAATGAATCTTAAAATTGTTAATAAATATATGCCTTCAGATTACAGTATTGCTCTGAACCGGTCGATATCTGGTCACAAGTAAAGCATTTGAAACAATTTTTCTGGACTCCTTTATGTCACTGGAAATCCAAGCGATACACCAAAGAAGGTATACATGATGCTTTTCAAGTGCGCAGAAATTCGCGCAGTGACCCTCGAACATACCCGTGCGAGCAAAGTGAGGCGGATTTTGAGATTGTCTTGTAAGCACAATAAAATGTTGTTTAAAGTCCACGATTGGAGAGCACCGACTCACGAAAATTTGAACCTCTTACACTTGCGCACTTCTTGGGAGATTCCCGATTCCCGTTAACCTGTGAAAACTTTAAAATAAAGTTTAAATTAAAAGCCAGAACGGTTCTTAATCATCGCTACATAAAGAGATAGCGTGATGGCCTTCTATTTATTTTAACAGGTCTTAATCAGCGACATCTTTATACGAAGGCGACGTAGTTATTGTACCAAAGGATTATCATCCTCGCTTACTCTGGTAATTAGCAGTGATGGCTGCGAAGTATATTGGACGAGATGGGAGATCTTGAGCATGCGACGTGAGAATCAATAAATTTTGCGATGACCGATTGAACTATTGTATCCGCTGGAGGTAAAATCAGTCTTTGGCAGGGCCAAGGATGTAGTAAATTAAGTTAAATGAATATCCATATTAACCGGCTTGGTTCACAGCGGTTCAATTTTGTTCGCAAAGGTATACGGTCTGCATTTTACAAGTTGGCACAGACAAAAAAAATTTACATGACAGACAAGCGCTTAAAGACAAGCAACAACACAAACCCACGATTAACCATGCACAAATTAAATAGCTAAATTATATTTTTACACAATTAATAGCCATGTTGTTTTAAGATAGTTTTAAAGATGGTAGGTTAATTAAGGAGTTTATATAAATTTTATTTTGAAAAAAAACACGTCTTCTTATGTAAAATAATAGGTGATGAGAATCCGATGAGATCTATTAGTAGTAGATGCCAGACAGCAGTGTGAAATAAACTCGATTCAGTCATTCTTTGCATATTTATTTGAAGAAAAAAGTAAAGAAGAATGTATTCACTTATACACTGAAAAACTAAAAGTCTGGCTCACACAAGCATACAAACATTCTTTAAGGATGACAACTGTATTACAGAGTCGCATTGCTATATTTATCTATAGATATCGCTGACTCGCATTACTTTGAACCTATCATCGCATTCTGTTCGTCGATTACACTAGTCAACACGACATTTCTGCTGTGGCCAAAAATGCTTTTTTCTGATAGATTTGGAGATTTCAGAAATTTTAAAGAACTATGTTTTTTTTCTAGGCTAGTCTTTTTTAACAAATTTGTTAAAATTTGTCATTTTTCCAGAAGTAGTGATTCTATTTTTCACAAACAAATGCAGCTATAATTCCAACCCAGACACTTTGTAGCTGCAGCTTAACGTCTGGATGATATAAAGCTTTCAAATTAAAATTTCATAATTTTTTGCGCTATTTTTTCCCGAAATGTTGACTTTGAAAACTCAGGAAAAGTCGAAAAAAAAGTATTTCACGGCTAACATTTTTAGTTTTAGATAAACAGTTTTAAATTAATAATAAGGCGTCGTTTAAGGTAGGTTTGTAAAAATCAATGGAAACGGCTAAGTTGCAGGCGTTTGACTAAACCTTCACATGCCAAATTTTGCCAAAGATTTCCGTTAGCAGACATATAACCTTTTTTTTTCCTACAAAAAATACCATTTGGCATTTGGGATAGTGCCAAATGGCATTTGAAGGTTCTATTCAGCACAGTGGAAGTATCATTAACAACGTTAGAATCTTGACCATACTCAAGCGCATCAAATCGGGCGAAAAGAAAGACAAACAGGTAATTTATGGTAACATTTTCTTTGCACGATTCACTGGATGTATCCCAAGCTTCCTTGCATTCATGGTTTAGTTTTGATAACAAGATATCAGCTACACATCGCCACGGTAGTCGCACTTCAGCGTGTGTAAGCCGCGTATACTCTCGCCTGCGGTGTCGACTGTTTTACGCAACTCAATTATGCTTGAACCTTTTGTATTGGCAACGAAAGAAAGTTTTGAATGAATGACCGAGCAATCAGTGATTTTGTTTTATAACGGGTTTTTAGCCTCTCCCACGCGTGCTCGCAATTATCATCAGTAAAGGGAATATGTTTAATCAGAGACAAAGCTTCACCATCCAGATAAGATTTCAAATAATGGAACTTTTAACATTTGGAAGGACTGCTCTTTTTGTCGACTGAACCTAGGAACTGGTCACTAAACTGACACCAATCCTTGTACCTTCCAGAAAATGTAGGAATGCGTATTTTCTCAAAATGCAGTTCTGTGAGTTCGCTGAATCCCGAATCTTCTACAGAAGTTACTACACTGTAGCTAAGAATATATTTAAAGTGTCGTGACCATTACTTCGCTACTTCGCTCACTTATGGCTCCAGTGAAAATGTCATGGGCGCTAAAGAACTTTCCCTCATATTCTGCGATATCCAAATTCGGGTCGAAAAATTCCTCTTCCCTATTATATTGGACGAGGCCTTCAAAGAGCTCTATAAAGTGGTTGAAAGTTTTAAATTCCCCATACTGCAATGGTTAAAATTCAGTGTGCCACCCCTCTTCCAAAGGTCGCACAATATACGACGAAGATGGGAAACATAGGGAACGAGTAAGCGTACCCACTGCAATTTTTACCTTTTCTGGCTATAATAATTATCCGATCTGATGTAGATTCGGCAATCTGCTAGTTAAGGTTATTCATATAATTACCCGTTTTAAGTTTCTCGTACCTTAAAATTGTGGATAACTCAAATTTTCGTCCTTTTTGGAGACGGGGAGAAATGTTAAAATACACTTGTTACAGTGGAATATGAAAAGAGAAGAAAAATACTTAATGGGATCGGAAACGCTTCTTCTTCTTCTGCGTGTTACCTATTTACCCTGCAGTACCAGCCGTGAGCGATGACGAATGTCAACGACAATGTCATCGAGGCGTTGACGTTGGCTAAGCCGAACCCTTTATTTTCTCTCTGTTTCCTTCTTTTCCGTAATAGATCAGCTCTGCCGATCGGTCGAAGTACAAGAGAATTTGGTTTTTTTTTCTCTTTTGCGCCTGCGTCGGCAGAGCATTCTTGCTTTGTTCGCCATGCATTTGCTATTACGTTACATTGTTACAATTGTGCGGAAAGAGTTGAAAGCGAAAATGCAGTGATTTAGTGAAAAATATCTATATTATTTATTATTACCAGGTAAGTACTTTGTTTAAATAAACATATTTACGCGTGGTAAATTATGAAAATATCAATTGTATTGAATGTTACATTTGTGAAATTGTGAAAAAACTGAGTTCAATGTATCGCTGCAATCACATTGTATTTATTTATTCTTCTTTTATGCTCTTTAATTGTTGTGCCCTTATGCTCCGACTAATATGTATAGTATGGATTGAAAGAAGAAGAAATATAATGTGAATGCATAACATGCGGTGGGCCCGAAATTTAAATTTTAAGCAGTCCAACAACAAAAACAGAAAAGCAACCCTTATATGCGAGGCTTATGTCAAGCAGGTACATATTTTGGCGCGTGTTTTGTTTTTGTTGTAGGAGTAATTGCACAGAACACCGCTGATCTACAGTGAGCATTGCTTGTTGTTTAAACAATATCTTTTACAAATCGAACATATTTTTGAAATTTTGATCTTTCCTTTGTTATATAATTGCGACCAAATTAATACTATTTTATAGAATAATCATTTTATTGATAGATCAACAAAATACGGAACACAATGGGGACGGGCACATCCTGGAAGGACATAGAAAGTAAGTCTTTACAAGTCAAAAAACTAAACAAAAACATAATAAATTAATCCGTACTATTTCAGTGGCGATGCAATTGAAGTTACCGAAAGAACCTCAGGGATCCTCAAAACTGACATACATATTTACATAATTGTAGTTTTAAATAAAACAAAAGAAAATAAATGAATATACTGCTTACTTATATACGCCTTACTTTTTTATCTTGAATCTTCACTTATTATATAGCTTATTTTTTCGAGAACATCATCCCTTGCTGTATGCCTTTTTTTCGGCTAAAATCTTCACTTACTATGTGCCTTATTTTTTCGAGGAAATCTTCACTTATTATGTGCCTTATTTTTTCGAGAAAATCTATGATTCTGCGTATTTAATTTTCTTGTATCTTCAAAATTGTGTGCGCCACAGACTTTCGTCCTTTATGCGGGCGAAAAGGGGCGGGGCGAAATTCTTCAACACATTTGGAGCAGTGTGATTACACAGGAGACTGAATACAAAACTTGGTTACTCTAGCTTTAATAGTCTATGAGATATAGGCGCAAATGAAGACGGACGGACAGACAGACATGGCTATATCGACTCGGCTATTGATGCTGATCAAGAATATACATACTTTATGGGGTCGGAAACGCTTCCTTCTGGGCGTTACACACATCCGCTATCCCCAAAAATCTAATATACCCCTGACTCTTCGAGTACCGGGTATAAAAATTTGGTACACACGATCTCTCTCTGAGCGAAACACTTTTTTCGATTCGCTTTTGTGTTTCGGTCCGACTGTTTGGCTCTACCGAAAAAACGATTCGGTCTCTCAATAACCACAGATAGGGTCACTTTTGAGGGAGCGGTCCCTGCAAAACGGTCTTTGAAAGACCACTGCGCAAGAAGTGTCTTCAAAAAGGGTTGTTGCGAAAAAGAGAAAACAATATGCCTGAGCAATTCATGTGCATAAATGTTATGTAGGAAAACACAGACGCACGCATACATTCAAAAAGACTTTTTTCCGAAAGTTTCCGATCAAAATAGTCCCTGAGAGAGCTAACCAAAGAGAACACAAAAAAAAAGTGTCTTGGTCTGAGAAGAACAGTTGTTGAGCGAAAACACTTTTGATGTGTTCTTTCGCTCCACGTTCTCGAAGTGTTCGTAGAAGTTCGGTTTTTTTCGGACACTTTAAAATGGTTGACGGTTATTTGCGAGCTCTGGTCTTTGGTAATACTGTGGCACTAAGAATTTGTCTTTAATAAAATTAAATTTGTTAAGAGCGTCAAGATCTTCTTTCGTTCGATTTTCTTTGTAGTGATCAGACGTGTTTTTGTTTTACGCTCAGCTTATCTGCCTTTTATCCTATATAAATAGCCGGTGTTTTTTGAATATACTAACTAAATAAACTCCTTAATTTACCTGCTTGCTTAGAGCTTTTCCGTAAGCTCGAGTGCATGCCCTTTTATTGTGTTTTAAACATAATTTAATTATTTTCCTGTGTCGGTAGTCAATGTGTTTTTGTTGTTTCGTTTCGTAAGTACACACAAAATCAAAATTTGCCGCTCTCACCTAGTTGATTAACTATTTTATCACTCTCTCCCACTATTACCCAAACTAACATAACTTTTCTTCCTCTCTCGCTCTCGATACTTTCTGTGTAGTAGCGCTCTCTCTATCTCAACTGAAGCTGCTGTAACCGCTCTCCTCTCATTCTTATTGCTCTTTTATCGTTTATCTGGCACACTGGTCTGATATCTATTTGTTTTGAAATTGTATTTTTATACCCGGTACTCGAAGAGTATAGGGGTATATTAGATTTTTTGGGGATAACGGTTGTGTGTAACGCACAGAAGGAAGCGTTTCCGACCCCATAAAGTATATATATTCTTGATCAGCATCAATAGCCGAGCCGATATAGCCATGTCTGTCTGTCCGTCCGTCCGTCTTCATTTGCGCCTATATCTTATAGACTATTAAAGCTAGAGTAACCAAGTTTTGTATTCAGTCTCCTGTGTAATCACACTACTCCAAATGTGTTCAAAAATTTTGCCCCGCCTCTTTTCGCCCGCATAAAGGACAAAAGTCTGTGGCGCACACAATTTTGAAGATACAAGAAAACTAAAAACGCAGAATCATAGAGAAAGACCATTTCTATCAGAGTGTTGAATCTGGATCAGATCGGATCATTATTATAGCTACAATGAAGAAAACCATTTCGAAAGTCATCATTCCCTCTCGCTCTCTCTCACACGCGGCCCCATCTGCATTGATTATTCGTATAAATGAGCGCCTAGTTCTCAGAGACTATAAGAGCTAGAGCAACCAAACTTTCTATCCAAGCTCCTGTGATACCGAACCAGCACGAGTTTGTTTTAAAATTTTGCCACGCCCCCTTCCGCCCCCATAAAAGACGAAAATCTGTGGAATCCACAATTTTTAAGATAAATGAAAACCAAAAACGCAGAATCATGGAAAATTACCATATCTACAAGATTACCGAATATGAATCAGGTCGGAACAATATTATGGCCAGAAGAAACAAATTAAATTTCAGTGGCTACGCAACGCCTGCCAAGCGCTGACTCATTCCCTCTCTCTCTGTCGCAAACACTTGTACGTCTCAAATATGTAGTTATACATGTAGAAATGTAGAAGCAGTATAAAAATCATATGCAAACAAAATTGGAAACATGTATAAATATTCCAAAAATGGTTTGACTTCAATTTTTGAAATATTATTTTTTGCCCAAAATTTAATTCGTTCCTTTTGCGAACATATGATAAATTGTATAAATCGTAAGCTCATATATGTATGTATGTATGTACATATATACTGACTGAGTACCGGGTATAAAGTAGAGCCGCGGCCTTTGCCGCTCCCCCTTTGCCGTTCTCCCTCGTTGTACCTAACGAGCCCCTTCGTATACCACGGTAACCTATAGGAGCCACGCACTCTTCTATCAACAAAATGACGAACAGTTTCAATGAAAACGCTATAACAAGTATCAACACTAGGATGCGATAGAACAAACGCCCAGTTTACATTTAACATGTCATCCCGTATAGCATTCACACTTACATCAGTAAAATAATAATGAAAATCAAGTTTCTCTCGAGGCGAGTAACAAATGAATTACCTTGAAAGCCTTTAATTATAAAGGAGTTTAACTTTAATAAATTAGTAGTGGTTACTCTCCGCCTTATAAATCCATGTTGAGATGGAGATATATGTAAGTGATCTTAATAGCTGCTGCAGGTGCGGAGTTAACATTTTCTCAAACACTTTAGGAATAGCGGATAACTTAGAAATACCTCTATAGTTCATTCTGTCAGACTTGCTACCTTTCTTATAACATTGAGCGTTAAGAACTGAAAAGTTTGACCGAGTATTACATAACGAGACAGAGAAGAAGCAGAGCCTCCTTCTTGAAATTTTGTATAAAGTCTTGATTTTAAGTTTTTTAGACTGGATAGCTCCTTAGTAAAACATGGGGGTTTTCTCGATCTAATAGGACAGTAAAGCTGGAAACAAGAATCAAAAAGTGTGTCCAGTGCATCATAGAAAATGTTTGTGCCTGTCGTAACATCAGTGCACAAATATAAAGTGGACCAATCAAAATCCCTAATGAGGTTATTAAGCTTTGTAAACTCGGCTTTACGGAAGCAGCGGACACATTGGGGTAGTCTACCCGACCGATCCAATACAGTTGGTACTAGGTCGAGCGGCACTTCGAAAGTAGGACGGTAGGCATCTTCAAGTATAGTGAGCGGGGGAACTCGAGTTGACGACGCTAAGGTCGCACCCGTAACAAAGCACAGGTCAAGGAATCGACCCAAGGAATTTTTAACATGGTTAACTTGAGACAGAGACAGGTCAATCAAGCCGTCAACAAAGTCATGACGTACCATGGGTACCAATAGCCTGGGAGGTTAAAGAGGTAAACACAATAACGTGGGATGCAAATGCGACACTATCCTGGAAAAGAATGCTGAGCTTACTACGCAAGCCTCGAACATTCTGATAGGTCACTAAAAGAAAGTTTGTTAGTTTTTTGGACGGGTGGAGGTAGAGCGAGAAGATGACGAAGGAGCACTGGTCTGATTAGTTGGAAGAGTTATTGGGGGCCTAGTCTTCTTCTTTGCCTTAAACTCCTTCACCACCAAATGCTTTGGCCAAAATTTGGCAGAACAGATGGTGTTAAAGTGAGTTTGAGAGACACTTACTGTAACAGAAGCTATCTCCCTGGTATAAGAAAAGTTGAACTTTTCCACCTTTAAATCAACGGCTTTCATTTGGCTTTGTATATAAGCCGTCACATCTTAAATTGTGGAGTCAGGGGCTAGCCGCGAGACAAAAACTTGTCTCTTTGGTGGAATCCCCACCAATCTTGGCACCACAGGCCTATCACCTGTGATGGTAATACCCGGTGGTCCGGGACGTATATTCCCGGACGGAATTGAGGGGACAGCTAATGAGTTTGTGGACATTACGGACACGGACGCTACAGACGATTTTGGCTGCATGCTCTCCGAGACGATAAATTCGGCTACCGAATTTACATCTCCAGCAGCTGTCGTTACCTTTGGAGTAGCGAACGCAATCAACTGCTACACTATTGGGGTGGTCGGAGTCAGCTTATCAGCATCGGCTGGCTGAGGGGCAGTTGGCACATGCAGATTCCGCGGAGTGACCTTTATGCGCCTGGGAGCCCAGTCAGTAGTTGTAAACCACTAAATTGAGACTCCATGGCTAGGAGCCGATCGTATTGCTGTTTGAAGCCCACGGTCAGCTCCCTAAAGCCCTTCCGGGTCTGCCTCATAAATGCTGCCATCTCCTTTTCAACCGGACGGCATGCCTCACAGCTGTAGTGCAGGCCATTTCTTTTGGAGATGGCATCACCAACGAGACCGGAAAACCCGGCTCATTTAGCGTGCACTACGCTATCGCAGAGCCAGTAGGGGATACTCGGCTGGTCATGGGTGATCTGCTTCTTGCTGCTATGAGCTTGCGATTTATGCAATTTATTATATGTTCGCAAAAGGGACGAATTAAATTTTGGGCAAAAAAAGGATATTTCAAAAAATGAAGTTAAATCATGTTTCAAATTTTGTTTGCATATGCTTTTTACATCTGCTTCTACACTTCTACATGTATAACTACATATTTGAGACGTACAAGTGTTTGCGACAGAGAGAGAGGGAATGAGTCAGCGCTTGGCAGGCGTTGCGTAGCCACTGAAATTTAATTTGTTTCTTCTGGCCATAATATTGTTCCGACCTGATTCATATTCGGTAATCTTGTAGATATGGTAATTTTCCATGATTCTGCGTTTTTGGTTTTCATTTATCTTAAAAATTGTGGATTCCACAGATTTTCGTCTTTTATGGGGGCGGAAGGGGGCGTGGCAAAATTTTAAAACAAACTCGTGCTGGTTCGGTATCACAGGAGCTTGGATAGAAAGTTTGGTTGCTCTAGCTCTTATAGTCTCTGAGAACTAGGCGCTCATTTATACGAATAAGCAAAGCAGATGGGGCCGCGTGTGAGAGAGAGCGAGAGGGAATGATGACTTTCGAAATGGTTTTCTTCATTGTAGCTATAATAATGATCCGATCTGGTCCAGATTCAACACTCTGATAGAAATGGTCTTTCTCTATGATTCTGCGTTTTTAGTTTTCTTGTATCTTCAAAATTGTGTGCGCCACAGACTTTTGTCCTTTATGCGGGCGAAAAGGGGCGGGGTGAAATTTTGAATTACATTTGGAGTAGTGTGATCATACAGGAGACTGGATACAAAACTTGGTTGCTCTAGCTTTAATAGTCTCTGAGATATAGGCGCAAATGAAGATGGACGGACAGACGGACGGACAGACAGACATGGCTATATCGACTCGGCTATTGATGCTGATCAAGAATATATGTATATACTTTATGGGGTCGGAAACGCTTCCTTCTGGGCGTTACACACAACCGTTATCCCCACAAATCTAATATACCCCTTACTCTTTGAGTACCGGGTATAAAAATCTGCGCAATAAGTTTTTTAAGCGTTTTAATAAGACCCGTGACCCTGGTTACTGGGATAGGTATGTGCAACATAAACGGGAGTTTTCGTTTCTAAACAAATTTTTATATAATCAATATATTGCCGACGTTGAGACGGGGCTCAAACTTAATCCCAGGTCATTCTGGGATTTTATAAACTTTATAAACTTTTATAAACTCTAAAAGGTCAACGAGTGGTCTTCCCTCAGCTATGTATCTTGGTCTCCATAGCTCTTATACTGATAGTGGCATAGCAAACCTTCTTGCTTCTTTTTTCAAATCAAATTTTCAGCCATGTGCGACGTGGCATGATTCGGATGTCCTTGACTCCATCCCTTCGGTGGTCAATATTGGCACACTTGATATATTGGAGGGGGACATCTTGGAGGCTATTGCTGACTTCGACAATTCTAATAAGACCGACAGTGATGGTATTTCTGCCTTCCTGCTTCGCAATTGTGGTGATGCTTTTTGTGCACCGCTGAAAATTCTTTTCATAAATTCCTAGTTAGCGGGTCCGTTTATTGGTAAGTTGAAAGCTGCCACAGTCACTGTTTTTAAGAAAGGCTCGAAGCATAGTATCTATTCAATTATAGACCAATTGCCAAACTCAGCAATATCTCAAAGCTTTTTGAGCGTATCATTGCCAAAAAGATAACTTTTCTGATGGATCATACCTAATGTCCTAATGTTACCTGCTCTGTCATTTCAAAAAAATAATTAACTATTTTTCCGTTGACTATCAGAATGTACGTAGTCTTTTAGGCAAATTGCGCCAACTACATTCGGATAGTGCCTCTTACGATTACGATGCTATCGGTTTTTCCGAAACATGGCTCAACTCCACTGTTCATGATCATGAAATTTTTGGTCACAATTTCATCATTTATCGAATGGATCGTGCATCTTATGCTGGTGGAGTTCTGATTCCAGTCAAAACTGACTTCTCATCGGAGTTATTCCCTTTCAACAATATCCATCGAATTGAGTTTATTGCAGTCAAAGTCCGTGTTGGTATGGCTTTTATCTATCTAACCTGCTCATATATTCCTCCTAATTCTGATGCTGAGGTCTACTCAAAGCACTTTTCTGCTATCCATTCTGTTGTGTCTTGGTTAGGTTGTGCTGATCAGATTGTCGTCATGGGTGACTTCAATTTACCTCTTCTCTCTTGGCTGCCCTGCGACGACGCTAACCAATTGCTTCCTAGTACTCATAACGAATTTATCAATGAGATAACAGATGTTTCCCTTGCCCAAATTAATTCTATTAAAAATAATAGGAACAGACTTCTCGACCTTATTTTCGTTATGGATTCTTCTCTAGGCACAGTTGCCAGAGTCTCCCCACTATCACTTCATGAAGACCTATACCATCCTACGCTATCTATAACTTTAGAGTGTACCAGTTCTAGTTGTATTAACATTACTTCGACTCCTCATCGGATCAAGTGTTTTCGCAAAACTGATTTCGACAATTTAAGCATTCACCTCTCGAATGTCGATTGGTCCACTCTTCTTTCCTTACCGAATATTGACGTAACAGTCAACTCATTCTATAAAATTTTAATCTCTGCCCTCAATACTTATGTTCCGGAGATTATTGTACCATTATCGTCCAAGCCTCCCTGGTTCTCCAGGAATTTGTCATACTTAAAGAATAGGAAATCCAGACTTTTCAAAAAGTACCAGAAAACTGGCTCCTTGCTTGTCTGTGTACAATATTCTTCCGCCCGCTCTCAATTCCTAACAACTAATAATCTGTGCTACAATCTTTACCTCTCTTCTTGTAGTAGAAACTTCCGAAAGGATCCTAAAAAATTCTTTTCTTTTGTCAATTCTAAACGTAAGTCCTATGCATTTCATCCGTCCCTTCATTATCTAAACAATTCTGAATCTTCTGCTGCTGGCATTGCAAACTAATTTGCAACCTTTTTCCAGTCGTCTTACTCCTCTCATATTTATAACGTATCCACTCCATATCCCTACCATTTGCCTCACTCTAATAGCATTTTTCAACCATATTTTGAGAAAAGCGTTGTGCTTGATGGCTTGAAGTCTTTGAAAATTTCATTTTCTGAGGGTCCCAATAAAGTGCCTAGTTGCATTTTAAAACATTGTGCCCAGTCCCTATGCCAACCCTTAACCTTTCTTTTCAATCTATCTTTGGAACAGTCTTGTCTCCCCGTAGTTTGGAATGAGTCCTACATAATTCCGGTTCACAAGAAAGGCTCCAGATCCAACATAGAAAATTACCGAAGCATTGCAAAGCTCTCTGCCATTCCTAAGCTCCTTGAGTTCCTAGTTACCCGGCAATTGCAACATCTTTGTTCTAGCTTGTTATCTCCTTCACAAAATGTTTTTTTTTAAACATCGGTCAACAACTACCAATCTGCTCGAGTTTTCCTCTGTAATCAACCGTGGATTTCAGAGCGGTCTGCAAACTGACGTTATTTTTACGGATTTTAGCAAGGCATTTGACTTGGTTAACCATACTCTATTAATTCAGAAGCTGTCCTTATTAGGTTTCCCTAGTAATCTTCTAAGTTGGATTTCGTCGTATCTTGCTAATCGTACACAACGGGTCTTATTTACTAATGTTTTATCAGAGATCGTTAACGTTACATCTGGAGTGCCACAAGGTAATCATTTGGGTCCACTCCTCTTCATTTTATTTGTGAACGACCCCAAGTTATAACATTCTTTCATACATTAATGTATGCGGGTGACGGTAAAATCTGTTTGCCCTACTCCGACTGGTACTTGCACACACACCTTCAGCTGGACCTAAATGAATTGCTATTGTGGTGCTCAAGTAATCCTCTAATTTTGAACCTCTCGAAATGCAAGCTTATGACATTCTACCGTCGTGCTCCACATTTTGTATCGTTTTCTCTTGGTAATCACGTATTGGATCGAATTTCGAGTTCAAATGATCTAGGAGTATTATTTGATCGTAAACTGTGTTTTAATAGTCATATTGCTGCGACAGCTAATAAAGCTAAGCGTGTTCTAGCATTCATCAAGCGTTGGTCCAAGGAGTTTGACGACCCGTATGTGACCAAAGAATTGTACATTTCGTTAGTGCGCCCGATATTGGAGTATTGTTCCTGTGTGTGGAGCCCACAGTATAAGGAACAGCAAGCTATTCTCGAATCAGTTCAGAAACAATTTTTAATTTTCGCTCTAATTTACACTGGGACTCTGGTAGAAACCTGCCACCTTACCGATCTAGGCTAAAACTTATTGACCTACCTTCGTTACACCATCGCGGTTCCCTCTCGTTCTACTCTTTCTTTTAGACCTATCAGATTACCATTATTTAGGTCAAACTATGCCCAGCATGAACCTTTCAGGGTTTTATGCTATAATTATAATACCCTTTACCATATCTTATCCCCTGAACTAACCCTTAAACATATAGCATTTAGCATTTACAACCACCTGAACTCTGCTAGCCTGTAATTTTAATTTTTTAATTTTATTATACTTTATCTTTTGTTCTCTCCCTAATTTATATAGCATTATTAGCAGATAATTAATAATAAATAAATAAATAAATACATTAGCCCAAATCAGCATGGTTTTATACCGGGTAGATCAACAACCATGAATCTGATCGCATTCAGTAATTTCTGCACACGTGCATTTGAAAAGTACTCTCAGGTCGATGTTGTGTACACTGACTTTGCTAAGGCCTTTGACAGTCTCCCACTGTGCTCTAGTAACCAAGCTACATCGGTTGGATATTCATTCGATCTTGCTCAGTTGGTTCATATCATATCCTGAGCAGCGAGAGTATGTTGTATTGGTGAATGAAAAGCAGTCGGACCCATATTTGGCCACTTCCGGCCTTCCACAGGGCAGTGCTCTTGGTCCGCTGCTGTTCTCTATTTTTATCAATGTCAAATGTCTTAGCATTCGAGCCTTTTTTATGCTGATGATTTCAAGATTTTTCGCTCTGTCAAATCATTAGGTGACAGTATCCTTCTTCAGCATGACCTGGATGAAGTTGCTCGTTGGTGCACACTTAATTTGCTCCCACTTAATATTAGCAAATGTTATTTGGTTTCGTATGGCAAGTGTACATTTAAAGTCCAGACCTCGTATTCTATAGATGGCCTTTAGCTCTTAAAGCAGACGGAGATACTCGATCTAGGCATCTTGTTTTATTCCAAACTTTTGTTTGTGGAGTATCTGAATTACATTCTGCCGAAAGCTTATGCTATGTTTGCCTTTGTGACGCGCAACTCATCCCAGTTCAGCGATCCATACACGAGACTAAGTCTATATTCTTCCCTCGTTCACTCGCGCCTTGAATATGCTTCAGTGGTTTGGAACTCTACTGGGGTTGGTCAGATTGCGCGCATCGAGAGATTGCAGAGGAAGTTTTTGAAGTTTGCACTCCAGCCTTTGCAGTTTGCAGACCCATTGCCATCCTATGAATGCAGATGTCGCCTTGTGCATCTCTCCTCTCTCGAGGATCGTAGGATTGGCTTCAATACGCCTGCCAGGAGCCTAAAGGACCACGCACTCTTTGCTATTGATCTCCACCGGAGCAATTACGGAAGTAACGAGCCAATATGTAGGGCTCTTCGCCATGCTGCATAGATGGGAACATTAAGTTTGAGTCCTTGGATAGAGACCAAGTGATATTTGGGAGATTAACTAAGCTGAGACAAAACGGACTGAAGATGGGCAGCGTGAAGCATATAAGTTGTAAATTCCGAGGACGGTGGGATGTAAGAGCATGATATGAATAAATTAAATGAACACAGACGAATTTTATCCAATATTATGGTGTTTTATCTGTGGATTGTCTATTGGATTACACTACTCAACAAAATTCAATTTTTTTTTCCACTGTCGTGCAAAATTAATTTTTCTGATAGATTTGGAGATTTTAAAATTTTTAAGGAATTATGGTTGGTTTTCTAGGATTCTACGACAACGACTTATACGACGATGACTATACATTAAGAGTTTCACAAAAGTTTGAAATCAAAACGTTATAATTTATTGTATGTTGTTTTGTATAGTGAGGGTGGCCGAAAATTCTAGAGCCTTTAACAATGTATTGTTTGCAATTAGAGAGGTAACAAAAACTTGGGGAGGCAAGCGGGCAAGCCTCGTGTTAAATAATAGTTGGGACAAAAAAGGTCTGTGCGCCAACTATATCAAGCGGTAACTGAATTTTAGCAGACGCAGCTGCCGTTTGCTTAGCTACGTCGTGAGGAAGCATAGATGAGAAAACGAGAGTTAAGAAGCAAAGATAATAGATGATAAGTGAGAGCATGATGCTGATGGAAAGTACAATACGAGTAAGAGAATGTTCGCCCGAACATAAAGAATTTTTAACAAATGTTGTATTTTTTTTTCAGAGGTAGTGCTTCTATTTTTCACATAACTTAAGTTTTCTTCAACTGGTTGTAACGAACTTTGCAGCTTTGAAAAGCTGACAAATGCAGATACATGAAAATCCAGACACTTTGTAGCTGCAACTTAACGTCTGGAAGATAATAGGCTTTCAAATTCAAATGTTATCATTTTATTTCGGTAATTTTTCCCGAGCTTCCCGCGCCGACCGTATCATGGAGAGCTGACAATCTTGAGTACTCAACTCTTACGGCGCCGAGTCTGCTTAGCAGTGCATCCGCTACGGACCTTGCACCATTTTCTTTGTCTAAAAGAGACGAAATACAACAGTCCAATTAAAAGAACTGCGGCGCCATCGTCAACCTGTAAGCCACCCCATGGCAGGGACCCCGGCGCCATTCGTAGACTCCATTCAACAACATCGGAGCCAAAACATACTCTCTAAGGCTCTGTTGGTCCTGGAGACGGGTTCCAAAAACTTTGACATATGCTTTGTAATTCTGCAAGGTGTGGGGAAGATGCTGAGAGGAGCAGCAGATTGCTGCTACTTACTGTATAACCTAGTGCGCTCCTATTTCGCTTCGCGCCCTTTCAGTCACATTCTCTTCCATAGCGTAGAAATTAAGCTAGAGCATACCATCAACTGCGAGAGGTTGTCTCGTAGCGGTCTCCGTATAACACTTACCGCGTCCGCAATCGCCTTGGTCGATCCTGCTCTGCCACACTCTCGTTGCCCGCGATATCGGTTTGATCCGGATCCCACGTAAGCGCTTCGTTGCTCATGTATTCCTTACTAGTACTCGGCATCGAGGCTTGTTGTGCTGATAACTCTGTTATGTCAGACGTTCAGCGTTTAGCCTACCAAACAACGCCGAGTGGACCGAACGAGTGCCCTGTATCCGCCTGTAAACTTGTATCTGGACCTTCGCTGGACTTCGCTGATGGCAGTCCAACACTCATCACTCCTAGAAGCCATCTAGTCAACACTAGGTGTTGACTGCTTCAGTGACGCTTTTGGGCTTTTTGGCTTTTCGTGGCCGTTGCTAATGCAAATCTTTTATTCTCGATTTCAAAGTGCCAAGTCGAGCCAAATGACATACTGACTGTTTGAATGGCGGTCTGCCTGCTTCGTCGGCTCAATCACTCCTAAAAAGGCTAACCATCAATCATCATCTGGATCATCTGGATTCGTAGCGATGCCTGGCCTTCTAGCAAGCTGCTGCTTAACCCTTTCGAGTCTGTTGAAAGTCAGCCTTTCAACAGGGGGAGTATGTTGGGTTTCCCAGCCCGATATTTAGTCGACATAAATTAAGTTATAGCCAGTGGTACAGCTGTAAATTAAATGCCTATTATTGTTTGCTATTTTGCCCACTGCCCACTACATCTCATTGTACCTCGACTTAAGTTCCGCACGGCAGCAGCCTATACATCGCTCTCTCGGATCATCGTCTTCGTCGTCGCTCTCTCGATCTTTAATTATTGCTCTCTCGGATCATCGTTCGCTTGCTTACATTAGGGCACGGGCAATTCGGGCGGGCAATTGCCCGCCTGCCCTTAATAAGTCTGAATCTATCACTCATATAGTCGGCATCTATCACTTTCAGTCTGCACCTAGCACTCATTCTATCTTGAGCTGATCTTCGCAGTAAATCTCATCGATCGTTCACCCACACACATATGTACATATATGTACATACGCAATACGTCGGTCTGCATACCAAAATACCAATAAACTATAACTACTATTAGTTTAACCATTCGAACTTTCATTAACTAAATCGCAACAGCTAGTGAAAAAGCTCATTAGCTTAACAATAATGATATGAATAAATTAAAAGAACACAGACGAATTTTAACTAGGATAATTTCAATAGTGTTGAGCTCATCGATGGAAAAGAGTTGGGAAGTTAAGTCGGAACGAACAGCAATTAGGACGCCGCCACCTCGAGATATTTCAGAGAAGGCGATAATATCGGAATCAATATTTGCACTATCAGCATGTAATTTGGTGAGCCTACTGCACTGGCCACGTACATTCTGATAAGTGATCTTTAGAAATAGGGAAGAATTCAGTTTTTTGAAATAGATGGTAAATCAGTAGATGATGCTGGAACGATTCCTACCCGAGGAGCGGATTGTGAAGATCGAGATCGGCTATTGAAGATGTGACAGATAGTGTGTTAGGGCCAGAAAGAAGGTTCTAACACAGTCTTGATAAACTTCTCCGGGACAAGAATTTTGAAGGAGGAAATACTAAGTTTTTCATTGAAGGTAAATTTAGTTACTACGATGCCAGAGGAGCTATTGATGTTTAGTTTAGAGAACATATATTCTCGAACCATTACATCCGTAGCCGATTCCAAAAGACCCGAGACAAATATCGATTTTAGAGGAGCGACAGCAAATACAGCAGAACGGTCAAGATAATTAGGTCACATAATTGTTAGGTAAGACAGAGGCGGATTCTACCCGAGGGGCTCGTCGGGATGGGATTGAGCTGGCTGAAGAGCCAGTGCGAGCCGATATGGAAGGAACAACTTCAAACTTGTTCGATCGCAAAGTTTCGGTCACGCCCACCCTAACATGATGCCTAAGGGCCAATTATTATCTCTATAAAGCATCCCTCCAACAAAGACGTCGGTAGCTTATATCTCTATTAAATGATGCTACATGGTTCCTATCGAATTTATTTAGCGTTTTTTCATTTCAATTATAATTTTATTCACGAGCTGCATAATTATTCATTTAGGGTAACAGCGACCTTACTTTAACTGAACCTAGCATCAAACATAGGTATGAATAACTAAATGTTTTAGATTTTATTATTATGAGTAAAATATGGGGAGGTAGGGGTCAAATCAGTGTATCGTTTCAAAATGGGTGCATGTCATAACACCTAGTGTCAAAACGCCCGTGGGCGCTGTGACAGCAAAAAAAAGTGTCATATTGCCCACGGGAATTATGACACTTTTGAAAGTTACATAGCACCCGCGGGGCTTTATGTAACTTTTTTGTGGGCTCTATGACACTATAACGCCCAATCAAATAAGTAAATAAGTTTCATAAATTTCAGCTTTTTATCCGCTTTAAATCCTAATTTCTTATAAAGAGAACTTTAAGAAATAAGCCAAATATAATGTCTCTGAGCTGGTAATTAAAATGTTGTAAGATGGCAGGGTAAATGATAAGATATGCCTAAAAAGTGTTTTGTTTTTTTAATCGCCCGATAGATTGCAAAAAAATGTGTGCCAGCAACTCTTTTTAGTCATTCCTTATTATTTACCCTGCATCCTTACCCAACTCAATTTTTACTACTTTACTACTTCATCGCAGTATTCAGTATTCTTCTTCCAGCTAAGTTCAGCTTCGACGCCTTGGGAGAATCCTATCAGCGTGCCTTAAAGCGCTTCAAATCGCTAGAAGGCAAATTGGCCCAAAATCACCAGCTGACGGAGAACTACTCTGCCTGCGTGCGAGAAGACATAGACTGGGCCACATGTTTTTGGATTCCAATCAGCATCTAACATCTTTGTGTCCAACAGGGTAGCGCATATCCAGGAGCGGACGAAAGGCATAACCTGGTATTATGTGCCCCCCCAGCTCAACACTGCGGGCATTTTATCAAGTGGGTGCGCACCTCTCGAGCTTTTAGACTCGCAACTATGGCACAATGTACTCTTGACTTGCCCTAAAAACGTTGCTTACTGGCCTATAGGAGGTTTCAAGGCTGTATCGAATATCAGTGACATAAAGCCTCGCGCGCGCTATATCTTTTTCTTTGATGTCGCAGCTGGGCGTTATGAAACGCCTCAGGTCGCCACAGCCATTGGCAGCGAGTATGTCATATGTAGCAGTCGTTTTGGAAGAAGTGGAGTACATCGTATCTGCCTTTGCTTCAAGAGAGGTGGAAATGGTGATTATTAGTTTCGGTCCAAATTTTGTTTCGTTATGTAATAGCTCAATTCTTAACTCTCCGTGCTATAAGAATAACCTATAACGATGCAAGATATGTTTTCTCAGGACCTAAACAGTTTTACAGCTTCGTAGACAGTAAGCATAGAACGTTCGCACACCCATCCTCGATATCAATCCTTAATACGTTGGCAGAGGAAACCTACTATGGTCAGTCACAACCATACGGTTCACCGAGTTCGAACGGAATTTTCTGTCCCTTGCTAAATGGAAGCTCATTGCTTCATGGTCTCCATATTGAATGAGTTTTTTATTATTTCTTTCGTTAAGTCTGACGCAATAAATTAAAGAAGTATATCTGAGTAATCCGCTATTTCTAAATTGTTTAAGAACATTTTAACTCCGCACCGGCAACATCTCTGCGGATCACTTATATCTCCAGCTTAATATGGCTTTATAAAGCGCCGATCAATGCGGATGATGTTAAGCTCTGTGTAATTTCACTTCAATCTCTCTTAAAATCTGATCTCAATCTCTTTCATGGTTTTATACAATTTTGATACACCTTAATGGTTCGAAACTTAAAGTAATGACATTTCATCTTTGCACCGTATTTCTGGCTCCTTACACCCTTGGCGATGGTTCTCCCTGTTTCTCCCTGGTCGATGATCTTCGTGTTCTATTAGATCCCATGTTAAAGTTTTCTGAACACAATTCTACTATAGTAAATTAGGCCGTGCTAGGGTTTATAAGTCAAAGCAGTTTGACTATAAAAAAGACTCTGTACATCTTGTCCTACAGTTCTTTCGATTTTACAATACGGGCCTTGTGTATGGTAGTGTCAGTACAAAGTACACCAGAACCGTATAGAATCAGTCCAGAAAATTTTCTACATTATTACTCCGCGCTGCCTCAGCTGTCTTACCCTAACAGATTTCTTTTAATAAACCTTCCAACCTTAGCTTATCGATAAAAATGCTTGGTGTGATTTTTGTGCACAAATTGATCCAAATTTTAACTGTGATAAAACATACAACAAACTGGAGTTTAAACATTTTTGGTTTTTCGTTTATTTTACAATTTGTAGCACTTTAAACTTTTTATTTGCTACTGGATCGTTTTGGCTTTGAGCCACTGTAATATCTGCTATTAATCCCATTCCTCTTCTAAAACTACTAATACTAACATACCTTTCCCGTAATTAGTATAGGTATTTAACATTTTTTTCTAATTTTCATCGGCAGCGTCCCCCGGTTGGTTGGGTGGGAGAACGCAACAGTTTTCAACTTGTTGTCGCCTTGGCTACTTGATGGTGAAATCATTGCATATTAACGTCCTATGTAACATTTTGAATACACGAAAAAAGTGACAATCATGGTGATGGTATGGAAATAGCTTAAATATTTGTTATTATATTATCTTCCATCCGTATACGAATATATTTTGTAAATAACATAAATCAAAGGATAAAATCTGAGTACCGGGTAAAGTCTACGTAAGTACTTTTAGGGCCGGTTTCTCGAATTCGGGCTAACTCGAATCGGAACGTTAAAGGGTCTGATAGTGACACTTAGTTTTCTCAAGAGCTCATGTGACGGTTAACTTCCAATCCGACGTGATTTTCGGTTCTACCAGGATAATGACCCGAAACATTCGTCCGGAATAGTGCAGTCCTGGCTTCTCTGGAACTGCCCCCACTTGATGATTCCCCCAGCCCAGTCTCCACACTTAAATGTTATTCAAAATTTGTGGGCTGCGCTGGAGAAAAACACCCAGAATCACAGAATTTCTAGCAAAAACGACCTTAAAAAAGCTCTGCTGGAGGAATGCAGCAAAATAAGCCCGGAAAGCACTCGAAAGCTGGTCTCTTCCATGAATAGTAGGTTAAAATCCGTAATAAAGGTTAGGGGATTACATACTAAGTATTAAAATACCTTTTTAACCTTTTATTCGACTAATATTTAATTTTTTTGTGGATGGATCATTCTGGCTTTGATCTGTATTTAAGATATATTTTAAGTTTTTATTTTATTTTTAAAACTGAGCAATATTTAAAATCTGAGTACCGGGTAAAGTCTACGTAAGTACTTTTAGGGCCGGTTTCTCGAATTCGGGCTAACTCGAATCGGAACGTTAAAGGGTCTGATAGTGACACTTAGTTTTCTCAAGAGCTCATGTGACGGTTAACTTCCAACCGGCGGCAGGTAGCGTTTAAACTGCCAACCGGCATTCGACTGCCCGATTGCGAATTTATCTGCTTCATAAATAGATGACGAAGAACACAATAGCTGATAAAAAATTATTATGTTCTTCGTAATACAAAAATGTATTATTTTTACTTCTGGTTGTTTGCCGGACCTTAAGAAAACGAATTGTTTTACCGACCAGACCAGTATAACATCACTTTTCAAAACCTAATAATTTGTTAGTTTTGTCAAATATTTACTTACTGTAGGATAGAGTCCTCTTATACTACAATCCGCTTGAGAACTTTGGACGCATCCAGAGTCATCGTTCCGAATACAGCAGGCTGTTTCCCTTTCGTGACGTCTTGTCTTCATAACCACGTCCATAATCTTACTGTCACGTCGCATGCATGCAGCAAACTTTGCACCAATGTGAACTAAGTCAATATTCCTTGGCCCAATCCACAGATTTCGTTGTTCTACATGTTGAACCGTCTGTAGACTTAGACTGGTAACCAGTACCTGTCCTGTTTTTTGTTCAGAGCCAATTCCAATTGGAGCTATACCATAACATATTATCGATAGAACTAAAACAACAAACTGTACGGTATTAATCCAATAGGTAAATATAGGCCGATGATCTGTTCGATCGTCTAAATCATTAACTGAAAAATATTTAATGCGCCGTAAAGGTGTTCGCCTTGAGTTTTCCAAGACTCCATCTAACAGCTGTGCTGTTATACGAGTGCCACGTTGGCATCCAGATGTTGTAGATTGTGATGTTCGCATTGATGGTTGTATTTGGCTTGAATTACACAATTGTATATGACCCACACTTATTTGATGTAGATTTTGATCAGCAGTTAAATTAATATCACCATTCGTGCATGCACTGCTAATCAGAGCGGATGTGCGCCATCCGTTTTGGTGCCTTTCAGACATGTAAACACTTACTCCAACTCCTATATTGGTACCATTGGTTCCTAATGTAGATACACGTGGCTTAATGGCTTGTCTGTTATCAGATATGTCATCATTTGCAGATGTAGTAGATACTTCGCAAGGACTATCAAAGAAGAGTTCATCGACAATTATCGTTTCTAAAGCATCCGTCATGCTATTGCTTATTTCTATATCAACCGGTTGATCATTGTGAGTGGGATCAAAACTAGAACTGCTTTGCACATGTAACGGTGCAAAACTACGTGACCATTGCCATTGATGTTTTACTCTGTGGCTACACTTAGTCTGCCGTTTATAAAAAAAATGGAGCAAATAATTAACCATTGTTATAAACATGTGACCAACTGACGCCTTTCGCTCTACAAATTCCCCTTCACAAAAATCTCTATTTGTATAGAATTTGGGTCGCCTATTATCTGAAGAAAATGTCATATTCATTGAAACTGCATCTTGAACTGGTAGAATATCGGGGCGATCTTGTGCGTAATTACTACTTTCGTTAGAACAGTTCCGCTTCAATTCCGGACTATGTTGCTTTCTAACTTCAACATTAACACCGTGTCTTATTGACTGTTGCACACGATATTCTAGTGCGGTGTCGAACAATCCAAAGCGACGAATAGCCAGTCGACGATGTCGACCATGCCACAAAGCACAATCTTCGGCCTCAGTACTAGGCTCAACTCCAAAAAATTGGGATGTTGTACGTTTTAGATAAATTACTATTCGTTTTTTGCAAGAGTAATGATGAATTTGAGCCTGCGGTTGGATTTGCAACGATTGGAGTTGATGTGTCTGTGTGTGATGAGTATGTTGTAAACGTGGATTGCTTATAAGATGGCTAAACGCAGCTGCAGTGCCTGGTCCGTACAACTGATGATGACTTGACCCGTGTTTCAGTGCAATATTTCTACTATCATGGAGCTTTGATTGAACGGATACGATACTTGATTCGGTATTTGTATTTGCCACTGGCTCACTTAAATTCGTTATTGCTGGCGCAGTCAAAGGAACAGACAAAGATATCGGCACAGGACTAATAGGTCCAGTCGTTTGTGTTGTCTGATGTACACCAGTGGTTCGTCGTGAAGTATTGCAATGCATGCATGTGCTAGCGGGACTATCCGCGTCTAATCGGGGTATGGTGGCTCCTGGTGCTATAACAATTAAAGAATCACTTTCTTCGGATCTTCGGCTGGTTATATATGAGTTGTCGCTACTGTGAATTATAGTTTGCTCCGCACTGGCTGTCATAATCGGCGAGCAATGGTTGCCTGCTGAAAAAGCCATCGAAATACTTGTTGATGATGCGGGCAATGGCGAGGTACAAGATGTTGAACAAGATACACTTGCGACATACGTTTGTGATGGTTTGGTCAAACTTCCATGAATAGATTCAACATTTCCATTACGGCAGCACTTTGAACGATAATTATAGGGCATATTTCCGTACTGAGACTGCACTGATGATGCAGGGGGGGTCATATTTTCTGACGATGCCTGTAATGTTAGGCCTGCATACATATCAATAGCAGGCGGTGGAGTTGGGACATATCGCTTAACTGGTGTATGTACAGCAGATCCTAGATAAGCATTAAAATTTTCACATTGAGCTATAGGTAGAAGTAATCGAGTAGAGGAAACAGATGGAACAGTTGATGAAACATTTACTGCTTCTAATAATTTAGGTTGTTGAGCTGGCTTCGCCTCTTTATACCGCTCCAAACGATATCTTGAGTTTGGAGATAAGCCACGTTGATGGTAGCTTGTTGATCCGCTTATACCATGCTTCGGAACTAAGGCATGGTTGTCTGCTTTTGATATTGTTACGTTACATGTGTGAGTTTTTAATTGGTTAACACAAGCCTCAAAACCATCACTATTAGGTGCGGGCGACGGAGGGGCTGCGATATTGGCATCGTCAATCTTTTCCAGCGGCGATAATTTCAGCTTTCCAGCGTTGGTCTGGAAAACATCACTAGACTGTGCATTTGAACGAGCAGATTGCAAGCTGCAGTACATCACATCACATTCACTTGATTCAAAAGTCAACGAAAACTGATTCTGTGAATTAATAGATTTTCTTTGACTGATGTTGACATTACCATTTCCACGCATTATGAAATTAACATTGTCTGGACACTTTTTTCCAATTCTACAATTATTGCTTAACGGTTTTTCTCCACTTGATGTCATGATAACAGTGATGGGGTTTTCATCTGCAAAAAGAATATAAATAAATAAACATTTACATTATAAACATTTACAAATAAACATAAACATTATAAATAAACATCTTAAAATATACATATATGACGACTTAAGTCTCTATTTAAATTAAATAAGGGCATTTCCACCGAAAAGTTCACTGAAACCAAAAAAAAAAAGTCATTAAAAACACATTTCCATGCACTTTTTTTTCTTGTTTTCTAAAAATATTAAAACTTTTCTTATTTGCGACATGCCCTATCCTAAAGTAGATTCGAACACAATATGGCGGAAGTTCCACGCAAACAGTCCAGGGCTTGATTACCCTGCTCAACGGAACGGGCTGGAATCAGCTCGCACTTTTCTTCATTCTAGAGTAGAGGCCGGCGGCGTCCTATCCCATGTGCATAGCAAAAAGGCCACGGGGCAGCGCAGTCGGCACATGCATAGCGTAAAAACTTTGAGTACCGTCGGCCTTACTGCTCGGATCCCGCGGCGGCAGAGAAAATGAGTCGTGTGTCTTCGGGCCTATGCACATGCTGCTTCGGTATTCTGTTCGTCAGCGTTGCGAGAACAGAGATGAATCAGTTTGCGTTCAGAAGTCAAATAGTGAAGACCACGCTGCGCAACTTTTTGATTTTTCAGCGCAAATTAAATTGTACACTGACAAAAACGTTCAACATAATGTGGGAACATGATTTTTTCTTTTTAGAAAATATGGATGGCGGGGCGCAATGTTTTTTTTTCTTGTTTTTAGTTGTTTATGATGCTGTTTTATTTTTTTTATTACTACGATTTTTTTCCCCTGGTTATTTTTTTTTGTTTGGCGTAAAACATTTTTCCTTATCTGGATTCATTTCTTTCAGTGCAAAGCAAGAAAAGTTTTGCCTTCGTGTTGCTTCGTGTGTCTTATCTGCGCACACAAGCGCACAAAACATGTGAGTGTATTGCGTGCCGACCCCTGTTCTAGAGACGGTTCTAGATATGATTACAGTAGGCGATATCGACAAGCAGAAACAGGGCAAACGGCATCCATGCGACGCCTACAGAAAAATTCGGGGTTTAATTTAATAATTAATAATTAATATACTTGTTTTGCCTTCGTACGAATAGTACCAAACAGCTTAGTTTTAATACAAATTAAATAAAGAACTAGTACTGCAAGTGTATTTAAAAAATTTTGCCACGCCCCCTTCAGCCCACTCAAAGTACCAAAATCTTTGAAATCCACAATTTTTAAGATACAAGATACAATTCGGAAATGACCGAATTGGGAAAATGCTAAATCTGGATCAGGTCGGATCATTATTATAGCCAGAAGGATCATTATTATGGTCAGCGCTTGGCAGGCGTTGTGTAGCCACTGAAATTAAATTTGTTCCTTCTGTCCATAATAATTATCCGACCTGATCAATCTGTTCGACAAGCAATCTGTTAGACACGGACATTTTAGATGATTCTGTGTTTTTCGTTTTCTCGTACCTTACAAATTGTGAATTCTACAAATTTTCGTCTTTTGTGGGGGCGGAAAGGGGCGTGGCAAAAATTTTGAAATACACTTGTGCTGGTTTGATGTCACAGGAGCTTGGATAGAAAGTTTGGTTGCTCTAGCCTTTATAGTCTCTGAGAACTAGGCGTCAAAAAATACAAATGGGCAAAGCAGATGGGGTCGCGTGTGAGAGAGAGCGAGAGGAAACGATAACTTTCGAAATGGTTTTCTTCATTGTAGCTATAATAATGATCCGATCTGATCCAGATTCAAAACTCTGATAGAAATGATCATTTTCTATGATTCTGCGCTTTTAGTTTTCTCGTATTTTCAACATTGTGTACGCCACAGACTTTCGTCCTTTGTGTGGGCGGAAAGGGGCGGGGCGAAGTTTTGAAATACATTTGGAGTAGTGTGATCACACAGGAGACTGGATACAAAACTTGGTTGCTCTAGCTTTAATAGTTTCTGAGATATAGGCGCAAATGAAGACGGACAGACGGACGGACGGACAGACGGACGGACGGACAGACGGACGGACAGACAGACATAGCTATATCGACTCGGCTATTGATGCTGATCAAGAATATATATACTTTATGGGGTCGGAAACGCTTCCTTCTGGGCGTTACACACAACCGTTATCCCCACAAATCTAATATACCCCTATACTCTTCGAGTACCGGGTATAACAAATATGGAAGCAGACTACATCTAATATATACAAATTTCCAATTGGGTTCGACTAAATTATTGTTAATTTTCTTTTTTGGCCAAATTTTAATTCGTCCCTTTTGTGAACATATGTATGCATAATTAATTACATAAATCGTAAGCTAATATATATACTGATTGAGTACCGGGTATAAATTATTATAAATGAAAAAGGTAAATATTATAAAAAAGCTTCTTTACTACATATGAAAAAGCCTTCGGCTCTCGACTTTGTCAACAAATTATTTTATTTCAGAGAATATCTTTCCCCAAGAGTATACATAAGTACACATATATGTTTGTACGTCTTTCTACACATATACGCATGTTCATGTACATATATTAAATATAGAGTATACCTTAATTGCATATGGCGAAAATACGCCGCAGAAGAAGCTCAATAGCTCAACATTTTGGTAACCCCCCGATAAATAATTATTTCAAAAATTTGTCGTGGCCTAATTTACATAAAAGTACGGTTGTTCGATTCGACGGTTGTGTACAACTAACAGTAACGGTTCTCACTGTTTCGGCTCGGTTACGGTGCACCCAATGTGTATGAAATTGTTTTTGTTAACAAATTGCAAACTCTCACTGCTGGTCTGTGGCTGTGTGTTCGAACTCTGCGATCGATTGTAAAGTGCCTTCGTAACTTTTCGAGGTTATTCACCGGCTACTAACCTCTGTGTTTGCCTTATTAAACACGCGCAATGGCTTCTAGTGGCACTCCCTCCCCTAACTCAGTTTTGTTATTGTCATCAGCTTATAGACAGTAAGCGGTATACGGTGCCAGTGTGAATCGGAGTTTCACCGTCTGTCAAAAATCCTAACGTTCCCCCTTGACGGGCTCAGTGTGCAGAGGGTATAATACTTAACACATCTCTCCCCTTAAATTACAGTTTGTTAATAATTTTTTTCTTCCTCTGATCCTAAGGTGAGTAGCCGCTGGTTGCTCGGCGTTCGCGAGTGCTGCTGCGGATGGGGATACCCGATGTCTTTGCTGAGGTGGCTAAAAAATCTCTTGCTGAGATGCTGTCGGCTCTATGTTGAACCTAGAAATGGATTGAGAATTCTGGATCGGATTCGATGACGGTTCTTCTTCATGGTCTGGTGTTGTTGGAGTTGTAGGCGGACTTGAGAATTCGGGTGTCCACCAAGCCATATTCGATATGATCCTTTTTAGGGCCGATTCGGTGGATTTTCACTCCAGATAGGCAAGCTGCTAGTCTGAGATTAGACTGGGTGGAATACTCTGCATGAGATGTAGCCCTAAAAGCCGTTCAATTATGTTAAAGAGGAGTGTTGAGAGACTTATGGGTCTGATATCTTTAAGGGCAGAATGCGTGGGCTTCATGTGATACAGCACTAAAAGCCGTTCAATTATCTTAAAGAGGAAGGACGAGAGACTTATGGGTCTGATATCTTTAAGGGCAGAATGCGTGGGCTTGCCTGTCTTTGGAATAAAACCGATGGCTATTTGGTTACGTCAACTATATATTTCTCGTTCGAACTTAACTATAACTATGAATTATCGTCTGGTTCTCAATTTAAGTAATTGATCGGTGGCAGATCCAAGTCAGTCACCGGTATGGTGGTGAATGGTCGTCCAATTAAGGAGTGAGCCGGCAATAAATAGTTGACCTCAGTATCCGGTGTATAGCATAGAGGGCGTGAATTTACCATAGCGCTGACTTAAAAAAGTAGTGTACGAATCTGCTCAAATGTAAGATAGCACTTCCGACCAAGTGACCAAGTTGATGTGCTGCTGTTACGACAGTAGGGCTTACATTTCATCGAGCGAGCGTTTTGCTCCGATACAATTTGTGACGTTTTCACTGTAGATTTTGGCACACTTGCCACGTAGAGATATGAAGCTTCGCAGCGCAGCCAGAAAAGTTTCCGTGGTGAGATCCGTGAAAAGTGCCAAGTGTATTGCCGACGTGACCAGGCAAACGAATATGCATATGTATGTAGCCATTGCTGATGCGTGGTTTCCGACCCTTGCTCGCAGCCGGTGTTAACAAATGGTAGGGCTTGTGTGATACGAATGCTGGGTAAATCGGCCATTTGTTGATGTGATGTATGCTGTCTTTGCCGAAAGCAAGCCAAGAAGTCGAATATCCAGAACCTTTGCCGAAGATTCCAAGATCATAAATTGTTCCAAAATTAGTTTACGATATGTCTCGGCCGCTTGGTATTTAATAGATCAGATCCTCTATTTACATCTGTGCCAATTTATTACCAGAGAGCAATATATTTACCATATCTTAACTCTCTCTTAACTTGACAATTCAAATTTCAACACAAATTTATTCGCCATCTTTCTGGTCTGATGAGCGCGTGATGAGGCTCAGAGGGGGCCTAGCTAAGGCCACCGAACGGGTCGCAGGTTGCGGATAGCGAAAGGCCTACCCTAAAAGGTAGGTCAGCTGCGAATAAGCAATCATCCTTAGGAAGAGTACCGAAAAATAAGCAGTCCCTGACAGCCAGCGGGTGTTCGCGAAGCAGCAACACTGACGATGCGCTAATAATGCCTTTCCCGGTAAACGGTGGAAAGCGCTGGTGCGAACCCGAGTGGGTCCCATCCCGAATCTGGGGTGGGTGGCAGACCAACTTCTAAGACGGAAACCTTGGGGAGGCAGCTAAGCAACATTGCGACTGCCCGACCTTCTGGTAAAGTGGAGGGAGATGATCTGCCTTCGACCAGCGCACAAACCAAAAAGCACACATGTGCAGGAAGAAGAAGTGCAGGGCACATACTCCGTCGGCAAAATGCTAGTAGGGAGGATAGCCCATCAGCTGACTGGCTGAAGAAGGTGGAGTGGGCCACAGCGGTGCTCCCAAACTTTAAAATGGTATCCCAAACGAAGAGACAACATTCGCAAGAGTCACCCGATCCGGCCGCGAAAAGGTCCAGGGTTGTGCCAATTGTCTCCTTCGCGCAGATCGCCAAGGGGAGGATTTGGCACTCCCCAAATGCCAGGAGGAGCCGACAAATCAGGTTGTGCTCGTCCTCCACAAGGAATCGCTGGCCCTGATAGAGGCAGAGCTTTTGCGTGATTTCGAGGCGATGTGTCGTGAGGACGTATCCGACGACTCAGAAGCCGACGCTACAGTGGTTGGAATTCTTGAAGAGACTCCTTCAAATAAATCTCCACCACTTAAAAGCAGCGTCTGCTGCCCTCATACTCCGCTTGGACGCAAGCGGAGCCGACGTCGTCCTAATCCAGGAGCCTTGGATAGTCGGAGACAAGGTCTGTGGATTAGCGACGAGAGAGTACAAGCTCATGGTACCCCAAACTGAAGGTAAAACTCGTACTTGCATTCATGCAAGAAAGCACATAAATATCTTTCTGCTCCATAACTTTAGCAATGGCGACAACACAGCAGTAAGCTAGAGCCAGAGCTAAAGCGCACACAGCTGAGGCTGATGTCGTCCTACATGGCCCATGAGGAAAGCGATCCTCCCAACGACCTCGTCTGCAAGCTGGCCAGCGACAGCGAGAGGTCCAATACATGCCTACTAATAGGCACACTCACACACTCAATGTGGAAGCTCAGACACAAATATAAGAAGTGACTGACTTTTTATCTTTATCCTAAACTCAAACTTAATCATCTGCAACCGGGAAAACGACATTTATTACATAAAACCGACAGGAGGTTATTAACCTCAGTGTCTCACAATTTGTCGGACAAAGTGAAAAGTTTGAAAGTCCTAGAGGACCATTCCTTCTCTGACCATAGGCACATAGAGACGATTTTATCCCTTGAGAGCCCAACCCCCACCGACTACAGTAACCCCAGGGAAGCCAACTGGGTAAAATATAGTTCAGCTTTCGAGGATTTACCCCCCAAAAAAGCACCAACGAGCCCAGACACTCAAGACGACTTAGATCGTATCGTGAAAAGATTTACTGAAGTATGCAACAAGGCCTTCACGGCGGCTTGCCTGCTACACAAGGAAAGGGGTAACAAAAAAACCCGGAAAGCAAAAAGGGCCTCTAGGCAAAAATTCTGCTCGGAGATAGAGGAGACGTCAGAAGCTGCAAGGCTGCGCAAGATCTTCTCAAAAACTACCCCCTCGGTAGTGTATCTTAAAATAAACAAGGGAACTACAAAGAAACAAAAGAAGCTACTACTCGAAACCCACTTCCCTGGGTGCACAACCATCAAGCCGGCGCAACTTCATCGTCTTCATCCCCAAAGTTGGTAAAGTCTCGCACTCGACTCCAAAGGACTACAGACCAATCAGTCTATCGTCTTTTCTTCTCAAAACTTTTAAGAGACTTGTCGGGCTATACCTGAGGACTATTATTAGCCCTCAGATGTTTTCAGGAGCAGAACATGCCTACCAAAAAGGAAAATCCACGGAAACGTCACTCCATGAAGTAGTCTCAGTGATAGAGAAATCCTTACACTCCAAGGAATATACTCTAATAGCCTTCCTCGATATCGAGGGAGCTTTCAACAACGCCATTACGGAAGCGCTGACTGACCTGGAAGTGGACGGTCACTTGGTGATGCTTATCCCTCCAATACTAAATGAATGCAGGCTCTCCTTCAGCGACAGTGCCAATTACCGAGGGTTGGTAATGGACAAGAAGCTTAACTGGAACCTGAACATAAAAGATAGAGTAAAGAAGGCTACGATAGCCCTATACACTTGCAAACGAGAGGGAACGTTGTGAGCCGCGGCAAAGGCCGCGGCTCTACCTTATACCCGGTACTCAGTATATACATACATATTTGAGCCTACGATTGTTTCCATTTTTGTTTACATATGCTTTGTATATCTGCGCCTACATTTCTACATGACATGTATAACTACATATTTGAAACGTACAAGTGTTTGCAAGAGAGAGAGAGAGAGAGAGAGAGAGAGGGAATGAGTCAGCGCTGGGCAGGCGTTGCGTAGCCACTGAAATTTAATTTGTTTCTTCTGGCCATAATATTGAACCGATCTGATCCAGATTCGGTAATCTGGTAGATATGGTAATTTTTCGTGATTCTGCGTTTTTGGTTTTCATTTATTTTAAAAATTGTGGATTCCACAGATTTTCGTCCTTTGTGGGGCGGAAAGGGGCGTGGCAAAAATTTTGAAATACACTTGTGCTGGTTTGATATCACAGGAGTTTGGATAGAAAGTTTGGTTTCTCTAGCTCTTATAGTCTCTGAGAACTAGGCAACGCAAACTACGAATGGGCAAAGCGGATGGGGTCGCGTGTGAGAGAGAGCGAGAGGGAATGATGACTTTCGAAATGGTTTTCTTCATTGTAGCTATAATAATGGTCCGATCTGATCCAGATTCAACACTCTGATAGATTTGGTGTTTCTCTATGATTATGCCTATTTAGTTTTCTTGTATTTTCAAAATTGTGTATGCCACAGACTTTCGTCCTTTGTGAGGGCGGAAGGGGGCGGGGCGAAATTTTGAAATATACTTTGAGTAGTGTGATAACACAAAAGGGGGCGGGGCGAAATTTTGAAATATACTTTGAGTAGTGTGATAACACAAAAGACTGAATACAAAACTTGGTTACTCTAGCTTCAATAGTCTATGAGATATCGGCGCAAATGAAGACGGACGGACAGACGGACGGACGGACAGACAGACATGGCTATATCGACTCGGCTATTAATGCTGATCAAGAATATATATACTTTATGGGGTCGGAAACGCTTCCTTCTGGGCGTTACACACAACCGTTATCCCCACAAATCTAATATACCCCTATACTCTTCGAGTACCGGGTATAAAAAGCTATTGGCTTGAAGTGGGGCTTTAACCCAAATATAGTCCACGAGATGGATCAGCACTTTGTTATCAGCCTTATATGGGTCCCGGGCCACCGGGACATCGAAGGCTACTGTATTGCAGACGAGCTGACCAGATGTGGCACTACAATCCCCCTTCTCCAAGATATGGAGGATACTCGTATGCCGATGGCCACATGTAGGCTCATAATAAAGGAGCAATATAAGTGACTAATAGACAACAGGTGGCAATCAGTACCACGTTTTCAAATAACTCTGCAAACATGGCCAACCATAGATAGGAAGCGCACCTCTAAAGCTGTAGAGACGCAGAAGAAGGCTAAAACACTTGGGCCCGACCTTCATAGCAGACATTTCGGAAATGTCCACCGTATGTTTCACAAAGATAGCTTAATTTATAAGAGCTGCAGGCTGGGATAATTGTTGACATTAGGTCTCATTCCGATCGTTCCAATGACGACCGGAATGTCATTGCAATCATGTAAAGGGAAAGCAAAATTTCTTGTTTTCGATTTTTCCGTCCATTCTTCTGTACATAGAAAAGAAATAAATAGTGCTTGCACAGGACCAGAGAACACAGGCTATTTTATTCCCATCAATTGGACAAAGTGCTCCCAATGCAATGCGGAGAACTGGCCAATCTTCATCATCATGTACGAGAACAGCTGCGGGGAACAGAAGTGGCCGGCTTTTCAAACTCAGAAAACAGGCTTCGGCTCCAGAAGTGTCCGAGAAGCTTCCGAGAAAAGCTTACGAGCTGGTGCGTGATAAACAGCTACTACTGTTTCCTCAACTACCGAACCTCTTTGCCTGCAGTGGACTGTAAGACTGTAGGACAATAAAATTTCCAACAAGTGCGCTCTGGCAAAACCCCGTAAAATTCGTGAAAGACGACGAAACGCACCCATTGCATCGAAATGTACACTAGGATGGAGCATCCAAGGAACAAGTAATACACACACAAGACATACATATTTCCTTGCATCATTGTACTTGTAATTCGAGTGAAATCGACAAAGCGGTTAAGGAGATTTTTAACATAGATCCAATCACACCACGGGAACTCCACTGTGAAGATAACAAAAAGGACAAGTATTCTCGTGGATACTTATAAAAACGTTAGCGGCCATTATCAAGTCGGTCTGCTTTGGTGAGATAAGGAAGCCATTCTGCCGGAAAGCCACTCCACCGACTTGAAGCGCCTTGAATGTCTACGAGATAAAATCAGCAAAGATCCAGACCTGTTCGAAAAAATACAGGGCAAAATTGAATCTGATATCAAAACGGTTTGCATTTCAACATGAGGCTAAAGACGCAGCTAACCAGATGGATCGCTTATAGTATTTACCGATCTTTAATGCATTAAATACAAATATACAAAGTAAAATAAGGCTAGTCTGGGATGCAGTCAAGATGCCAAGAGCCATGGAAAGTCACTTATTCCATTAACCGATGTTCTAATGGCATTCAGAGTCGGCCGAGTAGCCGACTTCAAAAATATTCGTCATGCACTCAATGACATTTGGAATTAGCTGCGCCTCTTGCATTGCTCACCATGTACGCGACAAAAGCAGGAATTAAAAAATCGAAATCCACGAAATCCATACGAGTCCATTACAAAAGCGTAATACGCACCCATTGCATCGAAGTGTACACTAGGATGGAGCATCCAAGGAACAAGTAATACACACACAAGACATACATATTTCCTTGCATCATTGTACTTGTAATTCGAGTGAAATCGACAAAGCGGTTAAGGAGATTTTTAACATAGATCCAATCACACCACGGGAACTCCACTGTGAAGATAACAAAAAGGACAAGTATTCTCGTGGATACTTATAAAAACGTTAGCGGCCATTATCAAGTCGGTCTGCTTTGGTGAGATAAGGAAGCCATTCTGCCGGAAAGCCACTCCACCGACTTGAAGCGCCTTGAATGTCTACGAGATAAAATCAGCAAAGATCCAGACCTGTTCGAAAAAATACAGGGCAAAATTGAATCTGATATCAAAACGGTTTGCATTTCAACATGAGGCTAAAGACGCAGCTAACCAGATGGATCGCTTATAGTATTTACCGATCTTTAATGCATTAAATACAAATATACAAAGTAAAATAAGGCTAGTCTGGGATGCAGTCAAGATGCCAAGAGCCATGGAAAGTCACTTATTCCACTAACCGATGTTCTAATGGCATTCAGAGTCGGCCGAGTAGCCGTGTGCGTAGACATCGCAGAAATGTTTCATCAAATTAACATTTAGGATTGCAACATGCATGCTCAACTATTTTTATGGCTCTACAATGATAATCAGACTTCAAAAATATTCGTCATGCACTCAATTACATTTGGAATTAGCTGCGCCTCTTGCATAGCTCACCATGTACGCGACAAAAGCAGGAATTAAAAAATCGAAATCCACGAAATCCATACGAGTCCATTACAAAAGCGTAATACGTAGACGATCTCATTGACATCTACAAAAACGATGTATCAATCCGCAGTACGAGATATGCATGGATTCACCAAGCTGGAGCTCCAGGGGGAACGTTGTCAGCCGCGGGAAAGGCCGCGGCTCTTCTTTAAACCTGGTACTCAGTCGGTATATACATACATATAAATATGAGCTTACGATGCAATTTATTATATGTTCGCATTTGGTACGAATTAAAATTTAAGCAAAAAAAAAAATTTAACAAAAAATTAAGTCAAACCAGTTTTGTAATTTTTATACAAGTTTCCAATATTGTTTGCATATGCTTTTTACATCTGCTTCAACTTTTCATAATGTATATGTACAACTTCTTATTCGAGACGTACAAGTGTGTACGAGAGAAAGAGAGGGAATGAGAAAGCGCTTGAAAGGCGTTTCGTAGCCACTGAAATTAAATTGGTTACTCCTGGCCATAATATTGGTCCGACCTGATCTAGATTGGGCAATCTGGTAGATATGGTAATTTTCCATGATTCTGCGTTTTTGGTTTTCTTTTATCTTAAAAATGTGGATTCCACATATTTTCGTCCTTTGCTGGGGGCGGAAAGGGGCGTGGCAACCTTTTTGAAATACTCTTGTGCTGGTTTGATATCACAGGAGTTTGGATAAAAAGTGGGTTTCTCTGGCTCTTATAGTGTCTGAGAACTAGGCGTCAAATTCGAATGGGCAAAGCAAATGAGGTATCGTGTGAGAGAGAGCGAGAGGGAACGATGACTTTCGAAATGGTTTTCTTCATTGTGGCTAAATTAAAATTCCGATCTGATTCAGACTTAACACACTGATAGCAATGGTCATCCTCTATGATTCTGCGTATTTAATTTTCTCATATCTTCAAAATTGTGTATGTCACAGACTTTCGTTCTTTGTGGGGGCGGGGTGAAGTTTTGAAATACACTTGGAATATTGTGATAACACAGTAGGTTGGACTCAAAACGTGGTTCCTCTAGCTTTAATAGTCTCTGAGATATAGGCGCTAATGAAGACTCGGCTATTGATGCTGATTAAGAATATATATACTTTATGGGGTCGGAAACGAAAATTATTATTATTATTATTATTAAATTATCGGAAAATTATCGGAGTTGTGACAGCTTGTGTGTACAGCTTAATCATGAATGGCTGGTAGAAAGAGCAAGATTGGCATGTGGAGGAGAAGTTGACACATGCAAAAAAAAAAAACGCGCTATATCGAATTAGAAGCCACCGAACACAAGACACTAAATTTTTCAAAGGAAGTAATCTACTGCAACGAATTACGAAACATTAATGAAACAGAAATACGAAACGAAATAAAATCTCAAACCGATGTGCGAAAAATATTAAAGAAACAAGAGCAAGGCATAGCAGAAACGGGACTTATAATTATTACATTCGCCACACACAATCTTCCAGAATCTATTAAAATTGGATATGAGAGCACACGAATCCGCCCGTACATTCCTCTCCCTCTGAGATGAAGAAAATGTCTACGATTTGGCCACCCAACCCCGATCTGCAAAAGTTCAGAAGAACTGATATTCAATGACTGCACCATCAAGTGGCCCAAGCGACACCAGCCGATGGCTGTCACGCGCGGATCCCAGGCAAGAACGCAGGCCAACTGCCGCCCAACCAACCGAGGGGCGCTACCGCATAAAGCGCGACTCGTTAACCGAATCGATCGTAGACATGCAGGAAAGATAGGTGTTAGACTACTGTTCGAAGAAAAGTAGAACTATAACTAAAGAAAACTAAGCAGTTGCTAATTACTGGAAAGATATAAGAGTATCAGTAATTTAAGATTAGGAAGGGAGTTAGTAGTAGATATAATATGGTAGAGGGAATTATAATCCGAGCATAGGACCCTAAACGGTTCATGCAAGGAATCATTCGATCTACAAAGCGGAAGAAACAACGATGTATAATGTCTACTGCTCTCAAATGATACACTCCGCTGAAAATTAAAGTTGCACCAACGAAAAGTGTTGCCTAAATTGTAAAAACAACTCCGAAATGGACCCTAAACACAGCCCACTGGACCGCAAATGCCCAACATTCATAAAACAACAAGAACTGGTAGCAATCAAAACTACATGGAAAGTTGACCACAAAACAGCTTTATCAATTTACAACTATCGTCACAACATGCAACTTAAAAACAGCTAAGCATCAACATTAACCAAAGCTGCCACAAATCAAGACGCTCAACTCATCAAACTCAAAAACAAATACAGCTACAATAAAATTGACCCCGACCTATAACACAAAATCATCATCTGCCCAACGAACGAACACCTCATCTCTACCCACATCTTACCACGACCTCTTACACTACTCGACAAAATTCTACTTTTTTTTTCCGCTGTCGCCAAAAATGACTTTTTCTGATAGATTCGAAGTTTTACAATTTTTTAAAGAATTATGGTATTTTTTCATGGTGTATTTTTTTTAAAGAATTTTTAAAAAATGTTGTATTTTTTGGTATAGGTAGTATTTCTATTTTTCACATAACTTAAGTATCACTTCAACCTCTCGAGAGAAAAGACGTGCTGCAACTGTATAAGAACCGCTAAACGCAAACGCAAAAGCAAAAGCTTACCAGCAAACCCGTGACAAACAAATATTAAGAACAAAAGAGAAAACAAAAAAACAAAAACAAACACACAACACAAACAGTTACGCCGGGCTTGAGCCCAAAAACAATAACCATGCACGAGCCACCGGACATAACCAAATTAAACAGAACAACCAACAACGCACAACTAAACGAACCCAAATATATCGTCTTAAAACGAAATGATAACGAATCTTTCGAAAAGGTATCACCATTCGTCATTAAAAAAACCATAGACTATGCCTGTGGAGGGGAAGTGGAAATGTGCAAAAAAATAAGAGACGGCTCTCTTCTTATTAAAACTAAAACTAAACTGCAAGCGTTAAAATTACTCAGGCTTACCAAAATGACAGACATAGACATTACCGCAACAGAACACAAAACATTAAACTTTACAAAAGGAGTTTTATACTGCAATGTACTACGTTACATAACCGAGAACGAAATCCTACAAGAACTAAAAGCGCAGAACGTATCAGAAGTACGAAAAATTCTAAAAAAAACAACCAAACAACCCAAACCAAGAAGGCAACACACTCACAGAAACGGGACTTATTATAATAACATTCGCAACACACAAATTACCCGAAAAAATTAACATCGGATACGAAATCGTCCGAGTGCGACCTTATATCCCCCTTCCCCTTCAATGCAAAAACTGTCTACGTTTTGGTCACCCTGCCACCATCTGTAAGAGTCCAGAATCATGCAAAAACTGCTCAGAAGGAAAACATAAAAACGAAGGAGAACTTTGCAAAAAAATGAGGAACTGCATAAACTGCAAAAATAACTCTGAAGCCGACTACCAACATAGCCCTCTCGACCGCAAATGCCCGACATTCCTTAAGCAACAGGAATTAACTGCAATAAAAATCACCGAACAAGTCGATCACAAAACTGCACGAGATATATACCACAATAGACACAACCAGCAGATGAGAAATACCTACGCCAAAACAGCTGCACAATCAACATCACTTACAACAACAACACACGCACCAACACACACATCACCCAATTCCCCATGCACACACACACAAACCAGCGCCACGCAGCAACTAAGAAACTCCCCATCTACTTCCACATCCCATAACCATAACACATCCACAACACAGCCAACCACAGCACGATCAACCGAAACAGCACAGTTACAAAAAGAACATCAACAACATCATATCGTAGCAGAAGACATAGAAACAGACAGTAACATTCCCAATACGGAAAACAAATCTCATACATCGCAGCCCACCGAAGATATAAAACTAAGAATATTTCCTAAAGATAAGTCTAGTCCCCTATCTACTAACTTTAAGCCCCCCAAAACCAAAACAAAAACCAAACCAAGAACAGTCAAAAACAAGAACCAACACAGCGACAGCGAATCTATTTAAAACAAAAATCCTATACTTAACTCTAGCTTAAATCCAAAACAAAACCAAATACCAACTTTAAACACTTAAACTCAAAACTATAGCAATGCTCAAAATACTACAATGGAACATTAGAGGATACACAAACAACTACAATGAACTCTTAATTATAATAAAAAAATACTCTCCACAAATCATATGTCTCCAAGAAACTCACCATTTCAACACAAATACCCCCTCCCCCGTCCCAGTAAATTACCATATTTATTCCAACACAGCATCCAACAGATTTGGTGGAGTAGCCACTTTAGTCCACAAATCCATACAACACTCTCAATCAAATCAATCTCGACACCTAGAAACACTCGGAATAGAAATTACATCAAAAACAAAAATTAACATCCAACAAACCTTTTTCACTCAAATGCTTAAACGACCACTTTGAAACACACAATACCAACCAAATTATCCTAGGCGACTTCAACAGCTGGCATCACAGTTGGGGATCACCCCAGGACAATAGAAGAGGCAGAATACTATCAAAATTTTTCCAAACCGCCAACCTCACTATACTCAATGACGGCTCCCCAACCCACTTTTCCACACACAATACATTCACCCACATAGACCTTTCGTTATGCTCTCCCCAACTCACCCCCTTTACTAACTGGAAAATAGTCGATGACCTTCATGGAAGCGATCATTTCCTAATCCTGATATCCTTGTTTCCACAGTCACAAACAGCAAAACTTCTCTCGACCCTTTTTCAAAATAAAAGAAGCAGATTGGCCACTATTCAAAAAACTATCTAATGATTTAAGTGAACGGATACCCAAAAGCACGAACATCAATAAAGAAGCCGCAATCATAAACAAAATAATTCTTCAAGCGGCACACCACAGTATACCACAGACAACCCCGCATCGCTTCAGCAAATACACTCCCTGGTGGAATAAGACCCTGACTAAACTTAGGGCAAATAAATTTAAAACCTGGCAGACCTTCAAATGTTTCAACAGCACTGAAAATCTCCTCAAGTACAAACGAGCTAACGCACTCTTCCGAAGAGAGCTAAAATTATCCAAAACTAAAGCCATGACAGACTTCACGTCCACAATCGACCCCAATACCCCCTCAGACAAAATCTGGGCAAGCATCCGACGTCTCTGCGGACTCAACCCAACTAAAACCATTCATTGTATCACAGATACAACCAACAACTTACACACGACAGAAACAACCCACATAGCTCATCTTTTTGCTCAATACTGGTCAGACCACTCCAAAGACGAAAACTTTAACCAAAACTTCACTGCCAACAAATACTCAGACTCAACAACTACCGTTATACCCTGTCCGACAGCACAAACAATAGAATCAGACATTACACAAATAGATCTACTATCTGCATTGCACTCCCTTAAAGGAACAACTCCTGGCCTTAACCGAATATCGTACCCTATGATCAAAAACACCTCCGAAGTACTTAAAACAAGAATCACTAACCTATTTAATATTATTTTCAACAACTTCATCCCGCAATCCTACAAAACCAACCTAGTCATCCCCATACTAAAGCCCAACTCAAATAAAACAATAATAGCCAACTATAGACCAATATCACTAAATTGCTGCCTATCCAAAACATTAGAAAAAATAATAGCCAAACGCCTATGGTGGTTCGTAACACAGAATAACCTTATCCATCCCAACCAATCTGGATTTAAGCACGGCAAATCGGTTGCAGACGGTCTGCTCCTAGCAGACCACCTGATAACCAGGTCGCTGAGATCCAAAAAGCACACATCTGTCATTGCCCTTGACTTTTCAAAGGCTTTTGACAGAGTCGGAGTGCACACCATAATTGACCATCTAAACACCTGGAAAGTTGGACCGAAAATTACAGACTTCATTAAAAACTTTATGTCTAACAGGCAAATAAGAACAAAAATTAAAAATATAATTAGCCGCCCATACCCACTCTTCAATGGTATCCCCCAAGGAATATACCCCACCAATATCGGTCATTCTTTTCTTAATTGCCTACAACAAACTCTCACACATCATCAGCCTGCAAAAAGAAATACAATTCAGCGCTTACGCCGACGACTTTTTCCTAATTATTCCCCTTAATAAACAAAAAAACCAAACATACAACCTAGACAACCTCTTCTCTAACATTCAGGAATGGTGTTCATATTCAGGAGTATCACTTTCCCTACAAAAATGCCAACACCTCCACATTTGCCGAAAGCAGAACTGCACCTGCAACATATCGTGCAACAATACCCCGATTCCCTCAGTCACTAGCCTAAAAATCTTAGGACTAACAATAAACAATAAATACAGATGGGACTCACACATAAAACAAATTCAACCAGCCTTAAATAACAAACTTAACGTCATTAAATGCCTATCAAGCCCTAAACTCAACTGTAACACACACACACTTTTAAATATAACTAAAGCAATCCTAATATCAAAAATAGATTATGCACTTTTTATCTACGGCCACGCCCCTAAATCAACGATTAATAAACTTAAACCTTTATTTAACGCTGCAATCCGCACATCCCTTGGAGCACTACGCTCAACCCCTATACCCAATTTGCTCTTCGAATCAAACATACCCACAATAGAACAAAAAAGAGACCTTATCACAGCCAAAACTTACAAAACAGTACTAAACAGTTCAAACTCACCTCTTCACAAATACATTAAAAAAAACGAAAACAAAAAAATAAGTAAATTAACGTCAACACTGGAAAAAGTTATTATCTCATGCAAAGAACAGAACATTCCCTACCTCCCACCTCCAAACAAAAAAATCACCCCCAATGGCAATTTCCCCCTTTTCGTATCAACACTACGCTACAAAAATTTAGCAAACCCAACACACCACCAAGCACATACAGACAACAATTTCTTGAACTCAAAGACAAATACCACAATCACAAATTCATATACACAGACGGATCCTTACAAAACAGCACAGCAACTTTTGCCATTACCACCGAAAAAGAAATCCTGAAAAGATGCATTCTACCCCACTACTCATCCATCCTATCAGCCGAAACCATAGCCATTCTTGATGCAATAAAATTAGTTCATAAAAGAAAAAGAAAATACATAATTTGCTCCGACTCCCTCTCATCGATTAAATCCATCTCCAACATCAACAACAATAATTTATATCCTAGTACCATTAGAACCCTCCTCACCAAAACCGCCCCTAAAATAAAACTCCTTTGGATACCTAGCCACTGTGGTATTGAAGGTAACGAGCTAGCCGACACTACAGCCAAATCCACATATCATATGCCCCTACATTACACTCTCAATCTTAACACAACAGACATAAACAAATTCCTTGCAAATGAACTAGCAGAAAAAATCAAACGAAACATAGATCTCTACAACAGATGGTACCAACAACTAAACCCAAACCTAACATTCACAAACCTGTACCTAAAAAATATGAATCAAAAAAGGATCACACGTAGTGACCAAATTAAGATAATTAGGCTCAGGCTAGGACACACACGATTCACACCACAACACTACTACAACCCTGGCAACATCCTACCCTGCCCTAACTGCCACACAACAGACGACCTTAATATTAAACATATCCTCACTAACTGCACCGCAACTTCCCACCTTAAAAACCAAATCTTCCAAAACACATGCCCCATATCCATCCTCGAAAACCCAACCATAGAAAACATCTCCAAAGTTATTGAATTCCTAAAAAAAACTAACATATATCACCTCCTTTAATTCCTCCAATTAAAATAAACGAAATTTATATGTAAATATGTAAATATACAAATCCTAGCTCTTAAATACCTCTAACAAGCCAAAGGCCTTTGCAGCCAGCGCTTTAGATACTAAGTTAGTGTTAAGCTGGGTATCCAGCACCGCGGAAACTAAAAATTACTGCCAAACTTCATATAAAAAAAACGGGGCCAGTAATTTTTCGTTTGTGTTTCCCTGGAGTCAGTATCCAGCAACCTAAACGGGATCCGCGAAATTGTATCGATATCGAACAGCTGATAGGGGTGCCAGTAAAATATATGTGCCTATTTTTACTGGAGTCAAAGTGAAAGGTGGGGGCAAAATTTGTGCGCAAAACCAAAAAGAGATATGCAAATGTTTAAAGTGAGGAGAGGATTGCTTTAATACAAGCAGTTGAGGCAGTACCATGTCTTTAGCGGATCACGGAAAATGAGCATTTTGATAATTTTGACATGTTGGCGCCTCCAACTGTGCTGTACTTCTTCTTACAGCAATATGGGCCGCTACCAACACAATCACTTCATCGTCAGAATTACTTTTCTTCCTTTTTTAATTTTAGTTTAATTTTCAAAATTGGCGCTGTTTACAAAACACAGCTGATTCATGAGAGTGGCAAATCACTTTTAAGGCTCTTGGTCATACTATTGTATTCGAGTTCCACACATCCGAAATAATGAACAGTTTCCGTGCAGTAAAATTTCGCGGTGCTGGATACAGGCCTTAAAGAAAAAAACAACACCCTTTCAACAAATCTCAAACCCACAAAACCCAACCTAACAAATACAAAAACTTAAAAAAAACTAAACATAAAGACAACAACGCCAGCGACAGTGTTTAACACTTAGAATAACAATGGGACCCACATGCTGCAATTACCACAAAAATAGACTCACAATACCCTCACAACTCTCTCCTTAAATATAAATAAAACCAAATGACCATTAAGATCATTCAATGGAACACAAATGGTTACAGAAATAATTACAGCGAACTCCAAATAATAATTAAAAAACACATACCCCTTATTTTATCTCTACAAGAAACACATATAATACACACCAACTGCATACCTATACCAATCAACTACACCTTAATAACAAAATGTTTACCTTCCCATTGAGCTCTGATACACAATTCCCTACAAACGTGAGAATTTACTTTGATCGGTGACCTTGACGCAGTATGCGCAGAATTCACGTCAAATCTCAAATTTAGACTATTTTCAGCCTTCATTGCACCAAACAAGGGATTTTCTATGAATAATCTTCGAAATGTACTAGAGACCTCAAACATACCCGTGCCAGTCACTGGCGACTTTAACGGTTGGCATAAAAACTGGGGCTCAAACACCAATAACACTACTCGACAAATTTCAACTTTTTTTTTCCGCTGTCTCCAAAAATGACTTTTTCTAATAGATTGGGAGATTTAAAATTTTTTTAAGAATTATGGTTTTTGTTTTTCATGGAGTAGTTTTTTTTTTAAGAATTTTTAAAAAATCTGGTATTTTTTGTCATAGGTAGTGCTTCTATTTTTCACATAACTCTCGTTTCATACAACTGGTTGTATTGAACTTTACAGTTAAAAAATGCTGATAAATGCAGCTATAAATCCGACTCAGACACTTTGTAGCAGAAACTTAACGTCTGGCAGATATTAAGCTTCCAAATTGAAATTTCGTCATTTTTTTCGGTATTTTTTACCCGAAACTTTGACTTTGAAACTTCTGGAAAAATCGAAAAAAAAATAAATGAATGCCTTGATTTTTGGTTTTAGATAGACACATTAAATACGCGTCGTTTAAGGTATCGCTTATAAAAATATAAAATCAAACGGCTAAGTTATAACCGTTTCACCAAAACGACCCAAATCTCATTTTATCGGAAAAAATACCGAAAAATACTTGAATTTATTTAAGTGTTATGATACTTAAATATTTTTATTGTTATTGCTTGTTACTATTTTTAAAATGGTTTGTCTGTCTTCTTTTGTCATTTAAGTCAGATTCTTTTATGAGAGTCCACACATAGTCGCCCAACATATTCTCATTCCAAACACCTAGATACCGTCGTTCCATAGCTTTTAATTGTTGGTGAAATCTCTCTCCGTGTTCATCACTAACATCCCCAAGGTTTGGCGGAAAAAGTCTAAGTGGGAGTGCATGAAATGGTTTTTGAGTGAAATGTTGGCTCCAATTTGTTCATAATTCTTAAGTAGGGCTTGAACGATATTAACGTAATCATCTTTCTGTTACCAAGAAAATTTGTTGTAACCAGTCGGAACGAGTTCCAGGCTGCTTTTTCATTCGTAGATAAAATATTTTCAAATCCACCATCTTTTAGTAGTTTTCGAATTTGGGGGCCAGCACATGAAGTTGACCGGCTTGAGTTGTCCATTTCAATTAGAAACAAGTGGTATTTTTCGAAAACACACGATCGTATTCTGCTGGAAGTCAGAACTACACTGAGGCAGGGATACTATAGGTACAGAGTTTTTTATGAATAGCTTGAAGAAGAAAGGTCAAATATCTGCGGGACCAGCACCTGTGAAGGAAAAAGGTCAACATTTGACCCTAACAGGTATTTACAGGTATATAAATACCTAAGACTCGGTAAAACCAAAATTACAGGTCCTTTTTGTTTTTTGCAATCCCATTTTGGAAGTTGGACCAAAAACGTACCGGACGGTATTTTTTCAGATAAAATGAGATTTGGGTCGTTTTGGTCAAACGGCTATAACTTAGCCGTTTGATTTTATATTTTTATAAGCGATACCTTAAACGACGCGTAATTAATGTGTCTATCTAAAACCAAAAATCAAGGCATTCATTTATTTTTTTTTCGATTTTTCCAGAAGTTTCAAAGTCAAAACTTCGGATAAAAAATACCGAAAAAAATGATGAAATTTCAATTTGGAAGCTTAATATCTGCCAGACGTTAAGTTTTTGCTAAAAAATGTCTGAATCGGATTTATAGCTTCATTTATCAGCATTTTTTAACTGCAAAGTTCAATACAACCAGTTGTATGAAACGAGAGTTATGTGAAAAATAGAAGCACTACCTATGACAAAAAATACCAGATTTTTAAAAAATTCTTTAAAAAAAAACTACTCCATGAAAAAAAAAAAAAAAACATTCTTCAAAATTTTTAAACATCCAAATCTATCAGAAAAAGTCATTTTTGGAGACAGCGGAAAAGTCGTGTCGACTAGTGTAATCTTAGAGGAAAAATACTTAAAAAATTCATAACCCAATCAAATTACATCCTACTAAATGATGCTTCACCAGCACACCTAAGGTGCTAAGCACCCACACTACACTAACAAACATCGACATAACCTTTAGCAGCCCAATTTTACAACTAGACAGCACATGGTACACAGAATATGATCTTTTTGGTAGCGACCACTTCCCTATCATGACTCATTTGGAGTCCCATAACCCATTAATTTTAGCGCAATGACTTACACTCTTCATTTCACTATTACAGACAGACTATTACAATGACGACTGTTGAGCTACTGAGTTTCTTCAGCAGCTTATTTTCGCGATATGCAATTAAAAACACAATTGGTTAGAGTTTTAACTATACGAGTATATGTACATATGTAAGAATGCTTTATTATGCCATGTAAAGCGATTGGGGCGATGTGATGCAAAATTTAATATAAAGGACCCGGAAGTGGCCCGTATTAATTCATTAACGGCCAGATAGTTTATGTTTACAATAATTATGTAGCAGTAGGTGGCAGCCAGGTCACTGTGCCAACCAACGAAACGTTTACATGCGACGACGATCGATTAAGCTGTTTTCTGCTCAGCTAATGAGCCTCCCTCACAGTTCTTGTCCGACGACGAACTTAGGGAAAGGACGATGTAGCGATTAAGAGCGTAGGCGTAGGGCAGCAGCAAGCAACGATGTATTAACAGTAATGTGTAGTAAAGTGATAGCTTCCCTTTGTGCTGCCCTGGGCAGGCGCTTAGCCGAACATACTCCCACCGTTGAAGAGCACGGGTGTTCAACATCCTTCTTGGCAGCAGGGGACATCTTCAGCGCAGATAATCCGAACACTATGCCTGTCCCGATGATAGGTTCCATCACTCGAACGAGGGGCCACGTCAGATGGGTTACCTGTGAATAGAGAAGCAGAAACACGGGACTGGAACATCTCTCCAGCAACTATCCATCCTAGCTTAGTTTCCTGACGACGTGGTAGACCGACTCCCAACTTGATTTGGTCAACGCAGAGAAGCTAGAGCCGCTCTAATAAAAATATAAACAGGTTGGGAACATCTTATCAGCCAAATGTATATTGGAGGGCATGTTCCAGCGGGTTGTGTCAACAATACAGTTGGGTTGATTGCTCGCAATGGTGGAAGCAACACATGCCGAAATGGTCGTGGCATAGCTCGACGCGTGTGATTTCAGTTGGATATACACACAGCATCCTTCGGACATGGCACACGAATCGCCGAGACCAGAAACTGAAACTTCCGATTCTTTCTTCTTTAGCCGCAACTGTTGAGCTAGACTTGAAGTGTTGAGAAGAATCTGCGATCCAGAATCGAGCAGGGCCCGGCAAGGAGTCAATGTACCAGAGCTATTCCTACAACACGGAGTCCCGTCTATGACTCTGGGCGGAAAGCGATGACTGATGACGTTGCAGTACTTTTCTGCGAGACGGTATCGCAAGCAATCGTGGAGCCAATGTTGAATTCGAGAGCTGAGGCAGAATGGAATGGGGAGCGTTCGACGGAGACTCAAAATGAAGCAGTGTGTGATGTCTGGCATCACATATTCGACAGGATCGAGAACGACATGCAGCACGTTGACAATGGCCTGCTTGGAGGCTAATGGTACACAGGGACAGCTGTTTAGCGTTCTGAAGGCGAGGAGAAAGATTGCAGAATTGCGAACACCCATACATGTATTGTTCTGGATCTTCGCAGAATGCAAAAAATTCGGCATGGAGCTAGTTGCGATTAGGCAGTGTTTCCGATTAGTATGGGTGTACACATTTTTAGCATGCTCTTGGGTCTCCAATCTCTGGCTTTTCTCCTCCAAGAAAGTGGTAAATTGCTCGGCTGTTGAGAGACTATCCAACGGCGACGTTTCCTCCCACTTGGCTTGTGTGGCACTGTCCGCCCTCTGCAGTTGGCTTTGTATCACAATACAGTCAACGATCTGATCCTTTGTCCCTAGATTCTTTACCGGCAGAATAACAATGGCGGTAGCTGCCATGGCCCGGAGTTGGGCCACAGATGATTCCTCAATTCGCTGCACGCTCAGAATGTCGGAAAGCTGTCTGAAAGCTAAGGCTGTGGGCTGTACGGGGCTGCAAGGGAGCACTGTGGGCTGCCGCTTGTTCAATTCATGCTTATTTCTAACCTCCAGCATTTCCACGCACTCGTCAATCTCTTCTCTTAGTGGACTACCGATCTCCTCAAGATCGATCCTTTCGATCTATGCTCGAGGAAAGACGCGACCAGATCCATTAAAGACTTTAAGCGGACGATCAACTCCTCTTCACTGAGCTCACCTATTTTCTCCTTGCCGACGACATTTCCAATTCTCCGTGCTGCACTTAGCATGGCCAGCACCTTACGCTTGTAGTTCGAAAGGTCCGCATTGAAGGACAAGGGCGAATCGAGAGCGTTAGGGGAGGGAGTGCCACTAGAAGCCATTGCGCGTGTTTAATAAGGCAAACACAGAGGTTAGTAGCCGGTAAATAACCTCGAAAAGTTACGAAGGCACTTTACAATCGATCGCAGAGTTCGAACACACGGCCACAACGCAGCAGCGAGAGTAAGCAATTTGTTAACAACAACAATTTCATACATATCGATATCAACTATCGTTGCTGACGGTCGACTCTTCACTTCGCTTCGCTTGAAAAATTTTATTTTTGTGTTCAAAGGAAAGTAATTGTGTTGTATTATTGCTTACTGTGTTTCAAACTGATCGTGCAACTAAATTTCTACCCGTGTTCATTCTTTTATTGTGTTTTTGTGCAGTTAATTCGAATTGCAATTGCAGTGGGTACAATCTTTTGTGCATTCTTTCTAGCCCCACTCGTTCTTATGCTCAGCTGATTTGTTGTTGCTATATTCATTGTATGCTGCACTCTCTCTGAGCCACTGTCTAATTTTATACGTCTATTTGGTCTATCTTCTGCTTATTTTCATACATAATAACATACATACATATACCGTGCCTGCCGAATTTCTGTGTTTCTCGGTGTTATTTGTATACGTTTCTTTAATTTTGTTGCCAACTCTAGTGCGGTGCACTTGCTCTCTCTGAACCGCTCTTTGTTTTTATCTACCCTCAGCTTATCTTTTTTCATTTCCAACACACATGCACTGCGTTAGCCGCTGCACTGTGATCTCTCTGTGTTTCTATGGTCTCTCTGTGTCTCTCCGTTCACTTGCCTTTGTTGTGACTGTTTTTGTTTTGTTCGTGCTTGCGCGCGCAATTGTTAACACAAGCTGAAGTCACTATCTCTGCCCCACACCGACTTATATTTTACTTTCCTTTTTTCTTTTCTTTTTTGTTTTTAACTTAATTGCTGTTTTTAAGCTTAATATTTGTCGCTTGGTCCACAAACCGACTTATATTTTACCTTCTTTTATTTTTGTTAAACAAACTGTTTATTTGTTTCTAAAAGAAAAATATGAGTTCTTGTTATGCTAAGAACTGTGACCGTTCGGTCTCTACACGGCAAACGTATGTCTACTGCTGGTTGTGTAACAACACGGCTCATACCAACTGTGCTGGATTGGGACACATCGGAGGTCGCGTTGGGGATCTTATTAAGACTCGCTGCGGCCTCAACTGGACCTGTTGGGGGTGCAGGGCTATCGAAAGCGACATGCGTGTCTTTATGAGACAGACGCATCTTGAATTCGCTGCCCTAGACGCTGGATTCCGAATGCTGCAAGATAAGTTTCGTTTGACGGAGTCTGACTTCAAAACACTTAAAATTTTGTCTGAGTCTCCGAAGAGGAAGAAGGGTAATAAGTATTTACCCAATACTAACAATGATTTTCCTCTTGCAGCCCCTGAACCACCTGTACCTCTTGCTCGGTCACCGCCTGTACCTGGTATGGAACCTGGAGCCAATGGTGCCATTGCATCTGCCACTGCGCCCAGGCCGGTAGCACCACCCGAACCTCGTGCTCGGTCACCGCCTGTATCTGGTGCTATGGTGCCTGTAGCCAATGGTGCCGCTGCACCTGTCACTCCTGCACCCATGCCTGTCGCCTCTAGGCCCCCACGTCAACATCAACGCGGCTGTCATGATGGCTGTTGAGGCCCCTTCAAACTTGGCATCCATCGCTATCGCCTCAACCAGCACTATGCCTAACCTTATTAGTACCGCTGCGTGTGCTCCCAGGGTGCAAGTGCTTGCGTCTGAGGATGCCGCCAATGCTACTGCCCCCATACCGAGACCTATTCGGGGTATGGCTACACCTTCTGGCTCTCGCTCGGGTCTTGAAATTAATGGAGTGGTTCCTCGAAAAGCAATTTTTGTTTCCAGACTCAATTCTGAGGCCACTACATAGGAGGATGTTAAGCATCATCTTTGTTCAAAACTTAGCGCTCGCCTGGAGGATATTATCGTGACCAAGTTTTCTTTTAACCATAATCGTAATATTTCCTCATTTAAAATTTTTGTCCCTGATTCTTACCTTGACAGATCTCTTGACCCTTCTATTTGGCCTAAGCATACAATTATGCATGTCTTAATGTTACCGGCCCTGCCAATTCTAATTCTAATCAGAGTCCTAATGTTACCTGCCCTGTCCTTTCAAAAAACTAGTTAACTATTTTTCCGTTCACTATCAGAATGTACGCAGTCTTTTAGGCAAATTGCGCCAACTACATACGGATATTGCCTCTTACGATTTCGATGCTAACGGTTTTTCCGAAAAATGGCTCAATTCCACTGTTTATGATCGTGACATTTTTGGTCACAATTTCATCATTTACCGAATGAATCGTAAATCTGGTGGAGTTCTAATTGCAGTAAAAACTGACTTCTCATCGGAGTTATTCCCTTTCCACAATATCCATGGGATTGAGTTTATTGCAGTCAAAGTCCGTGTTGGCATGGCTTTTATCTATCTAACCTGCTCATATATTCCTCCTAATTCTGATGCTGAGGTCTACTCAAAGCACCTTTCTGCTATCCATTCTGTTGTGTCTTCGATAGGTTATGCTGATCAGATTGTGGTCATGGGTGACTTCAATTTACCTCTTCTCTCTTGGCTGCCCTGCGACGACGCTAACCAATTGCTTCTTAGTACTCATAACGAATTTATCAATGAGCTAACGGATGTTTCCCTTGCCCAAATTAATTCTATTAAAAACAATAGGAACAGACTCCTCGACCTTATTTTCGTTATGGATGCTTCTCTAGGTACAGTTGCCAGAGTCTTCCCAGTATCCCTCCATGAAGACCTATACCATCCTACGCTATCTATAATTTTAGAGTGTACCAGTTCTAGTTGTATTAACATTACTTCGACTCCTCATCGGATCAAGTGTTTTCGCAAAACTGATTTCGACAATTTAAGCATTCACCTCTCGAATGTCGATTGGTCCACTCTTCTTTCCTTACCGAATATTGACGTAACAGTCAACTCATTCTATAAAATTTTAATCTCTGCCCTCAATACTTATGTTCCGGAGATTATTGTACCATTATCGTCCAAGCCTCCCTGGTTCTCCAGGAATTTGTCATACTTAAAGACAAGGAAATCCAGACTTTTCAAAAAGTACCAGAAAACTGGCTGCTTACTTGTCTTTGTACAATATTCTTCCGCCCGCTCTCAATTCCTAACAACTAATAGTCTGTGCTACACTCTTTACCTCTCTTCTTGTAGTACAAACTTCCGAAATGATCCTAAAAAATTCTTTTCTTTTGTCAACTCTAAACGTAAGTCCAATGCATTTCCTCCGTCCCTTTATTATCTGAACAATTTTCAATCTTCTTTCTGGGGGTCCTGATAAAGTGCCTAGTTGCATTTTAAAACATTGTGCCCAAACCCTATGCCAACCCTTAACCTTTCTTTTCAATCTATCTTTGGAACAGTCTTGTCTCCCCGTAGTTTGGAATGAGTCCTACATAATTCCGCTTCACAAGAAGGGCTCCAGATCCAACATAGAAAATTACATTGCAAAGCTCTCTGCCATTCCTAAGCTCTTTGAGTTCCTGGCTACCCGGCAATTGCAACATCTTTGTTCTAGCTTGATATCTCCTCTATAATCAACCATGTTTTATCAGAGATCGTTAACGTTACATCTGGTGTGCCACAAGGTAGTCATTTGGTTCCACTTCTCTTCGTTTTATTTGTGAACGACCTACCCCACGTTATAACATTCTCTTATACATTAATGTATGCGGGTGACGGTAAAATCTGTTTGCCCTACTCCGACTGGTACTTGCACACACACCTTCAGCTGGACCTAAATGAATTGCTATTGTGGTGCTCAAGAAATATTCTATTTTTGAACCTCTCGAAATGCAAGCTTATGACATTCTACCGTCGTGCTCCACATTTTGTATATTTTTCTCTTGGTAATCACGTATTGGATCGAATTTCGAGTTCAAATGATCTTGGTGTATTATTTGATCGTAAAATGTGTTTTAATAGCCACATAGCTGCGACATCTAATAAAGCTAAGGGTGTTCTAGCATTCATCAAGCGTTGGTCCAAGGAGTTTAACCAAAGAATTGTACATTTCGTTAGTGCGCCCGATATTGGAGTATTGTTCCTGTGTGTGGAGTCCACAGTATAGGGAGCAGCAAGCTATTCTCGAATCAGTTCAGAAACAATTTTTAATTTTCGCTCTTCGTAATTTACACTGGGACTCTGGTAGAATCCTGCCACCTTACAGATTTAGGCTAAAACTTATTGACCTACCTTCGTTACATCATCGCAGAATATGCAATGGGGTAATGTTCGTGCACAAGCTCCTTCTCGGGATGGTGGACTCCCAAACTCTCTTGAGTCAGATTGACTTTACGGTTCCCTCTCGTTCTACTCGTTCTTTTAGACCTATCAGATTACCCTTATTTAGGTCAAACTATGCCCAGCATGAACCTTTCAGGGTTTTATGCTATAATTATAATACCCTTTACCATATCATATCCCCTGAACTAACCCTTAAACATATAGCATTTAGCATATACAACCACCTAAACTCTGCTAACCTGTAATTTTAATTTTTTAATTTTATTATAGTTTATCTGTAGTTCTCTCCCTAATTTATATAGCATTATTAGCATATAATTGTTAATTAAATAAATAAATAAAATAAAAATAAAATACACATTGGGTGCACCGTAACCGAGCCGAAAAAGTGAGAAGCGTTACTGTTAGTTGTACACAACCGAACAACCGTAGTTTTATGTAAATTAGGCCACGACAAATTTTTGAAATAATTTTTTATCGGGGGTCACTGAAATGTTGAGCTATTGAGCTTCTTTTGCGGCGTATTTTCGCGATATGCAATTAAGGTATACTCTATATTTAATATACATATGTACATTAACATGCGTATCAGAGAACGGCTTGGCGTGATTGCAAAAAAAATCATACACAAAAATAGCCGAATAATCGTGTCATTCGGCTCAACCGATCAAACATTCATATGTACACGAACTCAGTGTTGATTTAAATTCACTCTAATGCGCTCATATTTTTTCTCTCTCTGAGTTTGTTCATGCTCAATGAGCAAACCGATCATTTGGGAGTATGTTCATTCGGCTCAGCATTGATTTTTTTTCTTGATTTACTCATACGCCCAAATTCTTACTCAACTCCACTCACTGAACGAAAATCAACGGTAAATGAAAATCAGCTCATGTTGCCGCAACCACTCATTCACTCAACTCGTTTAGATGCATTACCGTTATGTTTTTGTTTTTACCGTTTCTTTTTGTTTTTGAGAATTCTTGCGGTTGTTGGTTGAACCGTGTGTTCCTTTTTTATGTTAAACATATGAATGTATACTTATATATAAATATGTAAGTGTGAAGTTATTTGCTTGTTTTATTTTATTAATTTGTTAATTTTCTGATAGCCATTGCCATTCAATATGAAAATATATGTATAATCTGTTGTGAAATTAAGTATTTTGATTTCTTTGACTTCGCCCATGAACAAACTCATACGCCTTGATTCATTGCCTTTTGATTTTATTCTTTACTCAACTCAATCAATGCTGAGTCGAATGAACATACGCCCAAATGATCGGTTTGCTCATTGAGCATGAATAAACTCAGAGAAAGAAAAAATATGAGCGCATTAGAGTGAATTTAAATCAACACTGAGTTCGTGTACATATGAATGTTTGATCGGTTGAGCCGAATGGCACGATTATTCGGCCAAGCCGAAATGTGTACCGAAGGCTGTGCATACACACAATTCATGTGCTCATCAGCATGAGCTGATTTTCATTCAACGCCGACGTTCGTTCATTGAGTGGAATTGAGTGAGAATTTTACCGTATGAGTAAATCAAGAAAAAAGTGAATTTTGCAGATCTCTGATGCGTATATGTATAGAAAGACGTACAAACATATATGTGTACTTATGTATACTCTTGGGGAAAGATATTCTCTGAAATAAAATAGTTTGTTGACAAAGTCGAGAGCCGAAGGCTTTTTCATATGTAGTAAAGAAGCTTTTTTATAATATTTACCTTTTTCATTTATAATAATTTATACCCGGTACTCAATCAGTATATATATACGTAGTCTAGTATAGTAGTATATATAGTCTGCTTCCATATTTGTTATACCCGGTACTCGAAGAGTATAGGGGTATATTAGATTTGTGGGGATAACGGTTGTGTGTAACATCGATATCGACTATCGTTGCTGGCAGTTGTGTCTTCACTTCGCCCCGCCTAAATAATTTTATTTTTGTGATCAAAGGAAAGTAATTGTGTTTTAAAATCGCTTACTGTGTTTTAAACTGATCGTGCAACTAAATTACTATCCGTGTTTATTCTTTTATCGTGCATTTGTGCAGTTAATTCCAATTACAATTGCAATTTTGCAATTTTTGTGCATTCTTTCTAGCCCCACTCGTTCTTATGCTCAGCTGATTTGTTGTTGCTATATGTATTGTATGCTGCACTCTCCGCTGTCTAATTTTATACGACTACTTTGTCTATCATCTGTTTATTTTTCATACATATTAACATACATACATATACCGGGCCTGCCGAATTCAGTGTTTCTCGATATTATTTGTATTCTGCTCTTTTCCCAAATTTTGTTACTTCTGTGCATTTATTTTCAATTTTCAATTCCTTTTGTGCATTCTTAACTTCTCTGCACTTTCTTAATCGCAGCAGTTTTGTTGTTGCCTTTTCTAGTGCGGTGCGCCTGCTCTCTCTATACCGCTCTCTGTTTTTATCCACCCTCTGCTTATCTGTTATCTGTCTCTCCGTACACTTCCCGCTATTGTGATTGTTTTGTTCGTTCTTGCGCGCGCAATTGTGTAACACAAGCTAAAATCACTATCTCTGCCCCACACCGACTTATATTTTACCTATCTTTTTTCTTTTATTTTTTACATATTTATTGTTTCTAATATCAAACAATGACCACCTGTTGTGCTAAACGCTGTGACGCTCACCGTTCGGTTGCTACACGGCAAACATTTATTTTCTGCTGGTTGTGTGACAACACGGCTTACGCTAGCTGCGTGGGTTTTGGTCATATCGGCGCTCGCGTCATTGATCTGATTAAGACCCGCTGCGGTCTCAACTGGACCTGTTGGGATTGCAAGCCAGTAGAAGCCGATATGCGAACTTTTATAAGACAGACTCATAACGAATTCGCTGCTGTCCACTCGGAATTCCGGAAATTGCAGGATAAGTTTACCTCAATGGAAGCTCATTTCAAAAATCTTAAAATTTTAAATGAGTCTCCAAAGCGAAAAAAGGTTTCAGCTAGTTTGCCCAGTGTTCACAGTTCTAATTCTCTTGCAGCTAAAGACTCTGACGTTCCGCCTATCAGTTCGCCAGCCTTGATCGACTTTGGCGCCAAGGTAATCGATGTACATGCAACTACATCGAAAAAGACGGCTGGCTCTTCACATGTTGGCTGTTCACCTGTGCCTGTGTCTGCCAAGGATGTCCAACCCGATAGTATTGCTCATCCAGTGCCTGTGATTGCCCAGGCTGTCCAACCGGGCAGTTATGATCGTACAGATGTCTGCATCACTGTTCCCCCTACGGAAGTGGATACTGCTGTCAGCATGGAAGTCGAAGTAGTTCCTTCCCCACCCGCTCGCACTGGCTCCTCAGCCAGCGCTATCACATCTGCTCCTCGGGTAGAACCCGCCTCTGCCTCACCCTTATACCATGTGACCCCTCTTGACCGATCTACTCTTTTCGCTGTCGCTCCTCTAAAATCTATTTTCGTCTCACGTCTTATGGAATCGGCTACGGATGCTATGGTTCGAGAGTATATTTTCTCTAAATTAAACATTAATTGCTCCTCTGACATAGTAGTTACTAAATTTTCTTTTAAAGAAAAACGTAGTATTTCATCCTTTAAAATTCTTGTTCCGGAGAAGTTTGTTAAGACTGTGTTGGAACCCTCTTTCTGGCCTGAGCACACTATCTGTCATATTTTCAATAGTCGATCACGGTCTTCGCAACCCGCTCCTCGGGTAGGAATCCTTCCAACTTATACTGATCTGCCATCCACTTCAAAAAACTGAATTCTTCCCCACCTCTAAAGATCACTTATCAGAATGTACGTGGCCTGTGCAGTAAGCTCACCAAATTACATTCTGATCCTATTCCTATAAATAGTTCCAACTGTATCCTTCCCCCCTTCATCGACTATGATGGTCTCCTAACAAATTTAAAATCGTGCAAGTTTTCGTTCTCCACTGGGCCAGACTCGGTTCCGAGTGCTGTTCTAAAACTTTGTGCTGAATCTCTTTGTGTGCCTCTCCTAAAACTTTTCAACTTGTCTCTCAAGACTGGTGACTTTCCCACCGTCTGCAAAGAATCTTATATAGTACCCTTTCATAAGAAGGGATCTAAATCTGATGTCTCTAACTACCGCTGTATTTCCAATTTATCTGCCATTCCTAAACTCTTTGAAAAAATAATCACTTCTCAGCTGCAACATTTTTGTAGTTCTGCATTCTCTGAATCTCAGCATGGATTCATTAAACGTCGCTCAGTTTCCACTAATCTCCTTGAATTTTCCACCTTCGTAACTTCGGGTTTTGCTAAACAGTGTCAAACTGATGTCGTTTATACTGACTTTACTAAAGCCTTCGACTCTGTTAATCATAATCTACTTATTCATAAACTGTCTCTTCTAGGGTTTCCGACTAAGCTTCTATATTGGACTAATTCCTACCTTTGTAACCGCTCTCAGCGTGTCTGCTTTAACTCCTCTCCCTCTAAACCTCTTATTGTCTCATCGGGGGTTCCTCAAGGTAGCCATCTGGGTCCCTTGCTATTTAACCTATTTATTAACGATCTTTCACAAATGTTATCTCATTCCCGTGTCCTAATGTATGATGATGACGTTAAGCTATGTTTTTCCTACAGTGACCCCTTGTCCCCACTATCTTTGCAATCTGATCTTGATGCCCTTAACAACTGGTGCCTAATCAACATTCTACCTCTTAACATTTCTAAATGCTATATAATGACTTTTCACCGCAATAAGCCATACCTTTTCGACTACTCTATCAATAACTCTATCCTTCAACGCCTTTTCAAAGTTAACGACTTGGGCATTACCTTTGTACCTAATCTATGTTTCAACTCTCATATTTCTACTATCTCTAACAAAGCCAAAGGAGTCCTTGGATATACTACATATACTACATATACTACGTATACTACAAAACTTCTGTATGTTTCTCTGGTCCGGCCTATCTTGGAATATGGTTCTTGTGTCTGGTCTCCTCATTACCAAAAATATGCTTGAATCAGTACAAAAACAGTTCCTTATCTTTGCCCTCCGGGGACTCAATTGGGACCCTTCGATCCATCTCCCTTCTTATGAAAGTAGGTTGCGCCTAATTAATCTCCACTCTCTTAAATCCCGTAGAACCTGCCAAGGAGTTCTCTTCCTCCATAAGCTTCTCTCTGGTGAGGTCGAATCGACTGCCCTCATCAACCTTATTAGTATTGCTGTTCCTTTCCGCCCGACTAGGCATTACTTCCCTCTTCATCTCCAACTCTGTCTTTCTAACTACTCGGATTATGAATCTTTCCGTAGCCTTTGCCGTAACTATAACCAATTTTTCCATCTGTTTTCCTTTGATACTAGTTCTAATATGGTCAAATTTATCTTAATCAATAACTTAATTTAATTTAAATAGCTTTAATTTAGAAATGTTCGGCTACCGGCTCTTCTCTTACCTAAACTTGGCTGTTGGTGGGATCTTATCGGCTACTGAGCCGATAATCAGCCCCACCGGGTCTGAGTATTGGCTTTGGCCCTTTAGTTTAATTATTTGATATGTAATTTTACCCTTATAGTTTAACTGTACATTGTTAAACTTTAAACAAAATAAACAATAAACGCCCAGAAGGAAGCGTTTCTGACCCCATAAAGTATATAGATTCTTGATCAGCAGCAATAGCCGAGTCGATATAGCTATGTCTGTCTGTCCGTCCGTCTGTCCGTCCGTCCGTCCGTCCGTCCGTCTGTCCGTCCGTCCGTCCCCACAAAGAACGAAAGTCTGTGGCGTACACAATTTTAAAGATACAAGAATACTAAAAACTCAGAATCATAGAAAATGATCATTTCTATCAGAGTTTTGAATCTGGATCAGATCGGATCATTATTATAGCTACAATGAAGAAAACCATTTCGAAAGTTATCGTTTCCTCTCGCTCTCTCTCACACGCGACCCCATCTGCTTGCCCATTTGTATTTTTTGACGCCTAGTTCTCAGAGACTATAAAGGTTAGAGCAACCAAACTTTCTATCCAAGCTCCTGTGACATCAAACCAGCACAAGTGTATTTCAAAATTTTTGCCACGCCCCTTTCCGCCCCCACAAAAGACGAAAATTTGTAGAATTCATAATTTTTAAGGTACGAGAAAACGAAAAACACAGAATCATCTAAAATGTCCGTGTCTAACAGATTGCCGAATCTGGATCAGGTCGGATAATTATTATGGACAGAAGGAACAAATTTAATTTCAGTGGCTACACAACGCCTGCCAAGCGCTGACTCATTCCCTCTCTCTCTCTCGCAAACACTTGTACGTTTCGAATATGTAGTTATACATGTCACGTAGAAATGTAGAAGCAGATGTACAAAGCATATGTAAACAAAAATGGAAACATGTATAAAAATTCCAAAAATGGTTTGACTTCATTTTTTTTATTTTAAATATTATTTTCGTCCCTTTTGAGAACATATAATAAATTTCATAAATCGTACGCTCATAAATTTATGTATGTACATATATACTGACTGAGTACCGGGTATAAGGTAGAGCCGCGGCCTTTGTCGCGGCTCACAACGTTCCCTCGCGTTTACATATGATTTTTACATCTGCTTTCACATTTCTACATGTACATGTATAACTTATATACGAGACGTGGAAGTTGGCAGGCGTTGCGTCGTGACTGAAATTTCATTGGTTCCTTCTGGCTATAATAATGATCCGACCTGATCCAGATTCAGCATTTTCCCAATTCGGTCATTTCCGAATTGTATCTTGTATCTTAAAAATTGTGGATTTCAAAGATTTTGGTACTTTGAGTGGGCTGAAGGGGGCGTGGCAACATTTTTTAAATACACTTGCAGTAGTAGTTCTTTATTTAATTTGTATTAAAACTAAGCTGTTTGGTACTATTCGTACGAAGGCAAAACAAGTATATTAATTATTAAACTAAAACCCAAATTTTTCTGTAGGCGTCGCATGGATGCCCTTCGCCCTGTTTCTGCTTGTCGATATCGCCTACTGTTGTCATATCTAGAACCGTCTCTAGAATGACGAAAAGTGCGAGCTGATTCCAGCCCGTTCCGTTGAGCAGGGTAGTCAAGCCCTGGACTGTTTGCGTGGAACTTCCGCAGTATTGTGTTCGAATCTACTTTAGGATAGGGCATGTCTCCAAAAAGTGCAAAGTGTCCTCCTGCGCGTGCATATTGCACAGCGTGCATTCTGTTGCTGCGAGACTTTTGTACGGCGACCTAAGTACTCTCTTTGGGAGTCTCTTATCCGGCATATCCATCACTTTGGATGCATAGCATAAAATCGGAAGATTTTTTTGATCTAGAAAGTTTTTCTGCTGCTTCATAGCGTTTGTGTTTTTGTGCTCTGAGACCAGTTTTTTTCCAAGTAGCTCTTTCCATGTGCAACTTAGAGCTACCTTTGCGTCCGCTAGCTTATTTTGCACATTTGTTTCGAAGCTCATATTCTGGGTTAGAGTGATACTTAAACGCACGAACCTTCTCCAGTGTCTCTCCATTTAGCGTTCAAAGTTAGATTTGTGCCGACCGGCGCCTTCCGTCCTTTTTTACCATGGCTTTGGTTTTGTCAGCATTAATGATCAGGGCCAACGTTTCGCAATATTTTTTTTTTTTATAAGATTAGAAGAAATATAAGATATTAAATCTTATAGGTTAAATTAGTCGCGTAGAGTACTAGTAACTAGACCTTAAACTTTGTGTTGTGTTTATATCAGAGCTCGCAAATAACTGTTGACACTTTTTCGTTGTCTGCAAATAAGTGTCTTTCACTCACACAATAAAAAAGACTCAGACAGAAACTGTTTTTGTCGCGTCTGGCTTAGCTCGCTCGCGCTCTGAGCGAGACAGTTATTTCTGATTTCATTTCGCTCAAGTCATTCACTGAGCTTTTTCTTTTCTTCTTTTCTTACGCATTCTTTTGCGTATGTATGGGTAAACACACGCGATTGCTGCCTTTTTGTTTGCATTATACACATTAAAATGTATGTATGTATGCATGTATGTATGTATGTATGTATTTACATGCACACGAAGGCAAAGATCATTTCTGTTGAGTTTTTCAGTCAAATTGTCTTTTGCTGAGAGTCTTTGTGAGAGCGAAAATCGTATTACTCTTTACGCGACACTCATTTGAGAGCGTCACACGAATGAGTCAATGCAAAGCGTCTGACCAAAACCGGTTCAAAGCAAAACAAAGAGAGCCGCTCAGAGCGAGATCGTGTCTGCAAAATCTTTTCGGTTATGTTACGAAGCTGAGCATATAAGAAAAAACGATCAACTGTCATTTGCGAGCTCTGGTTTATATGTTATCTAATATTTGACAATTTTTAAGGACAGTATGCATTTTGTTGATTTTTTGAGTTGTTGGTAATGTTAGGCTATCGGAGGGGGAGTTGTCTATAAATATTCGGGCTCTGATATCTTTGTTCAGACAGCCCGAAAGAATATGTTCGGTTGTAATGATTGCTCAACATCTGCACATTGGAGCTGCGGTTCTCTTGACTAGGTGTTCATGTGACATAGTCGTGTGCCCTATACGGAGTCGAATGTACGCTGACCATTTGGGTTTGGATATATTTGGAGGTACCTTTACGCCTGTGCAGCTGAGATTATGATTCCGGTAGCAGTGGCTGAAGGTGGACCAATCTCCCATTTTTTGTGCGATTATATGTTGATACATTTTTCGCTTTAGAGGTCCGCCTTCCAACGGTGCGATCGTAACTAGTGGTGCTGATAGTGCATATCGGGCTGCTTGGTCCGTGTTTTTATTTCCATCATTTCATGATGCCCATGTGACTGGGAGTCCAGAAAAAAACTATCTTTCCACGACTTTTAATGAGAAGATTTTGAATTTGAGCAATGGTTTGGTTTTCAGCGTTTGGGTTTCTTACAGCTTCGATTGTAGACAGGCTTTCCGTACAGACAACATGCCACATTTGGGATAATTGTGCGGATTTAGCTTTTAAAATTGCGAGTGCTTCAGCGTGAAAAAACCGATGTAACTTCTGTTAATATTCCGCAGGACACTATGGTGTTGTTGCAGTCGACAGTCGCAAATACTGCCCTGCCATCACACAAGGATCCGTATGTAAAAAGCCATCTCCAATTTTCATACGACTGACTCTCTTCCAGAAAACATTGCTTGTAGACGGTTTGACTTGTATTCCCTTGTTTTTGTTCGTGTAAACGGGTGTTTGTGGACGACCTGTGGAGAAACCAGTATGGGTAGCAGCTGACCTTAGGTGAAGTTGGAACGTTAGCGGAGTGTACTTCCTTGACGAATTCTGCTGCCAGGATAGATATAGAGTTATATATGACCTTTTGGCTTTATTGGCGCTGATGTAATGTTTGCGAAGAATTCCGTTAGGCGTGTGTTGGACTTTTGGGATCAGTTTGTAGGTGGCCTCTGCTAGTCGCTCTGTAACAGACGGGAGTCTGGGCGGAAACCGGTTTAGGCAACGGCGAACTGCTGCGTGGTAAGGGGGCTGCACTTTTTTTTTAATGTTTGATTTGGCGTTCCATCCTCAGATGGTCCAATAGTCCAGTTTCGATCATATTATAGCCGGAGTAATATTTATCAGACTGTTAATGTGGATGTGGGAGAATTTGAATGAAATGAACTTAATTATATAGAACCTATTACTTATGTTTTTTCTAAGATTTTCGTATTGATTTTTAAAGTTTAATTTTTTGTGAAATGTAATGCCGAGAATTTTTAAATTATCTACTTACATATGTGATTGTTTTATTGTCGAAACTTATATAAGGCATGTTACATATGTGTTTATTACATATATATGTTTAATATTTTACATTTTTCTATTGACAATGTGGCACCTGACAGGACTCCCCATTTTTTTTATGTCTATAACAATGATTGAATTTTTTGCGGGTCTTTTAGTTTTGTATATATTATGGCGTCGTCTGCATAAATTGAAATAATAATGTGTTTATAGGAGAGAATTGTGGTATTGAGTTTTTCAAATGCAATTGTAAATAAAACTACTGATAGTGGCGAACCTTGTAGGATGCCATTTGGAAGGTTGAAGTAATAGAAGTAGGTGTTGTTTACTCGGACCCGAAACAGGCGCTTTGGACCGATCTCCCACAGTTCAAGTTGCTCGAGGAGTGCGTGTATTTCATCGCGGTCAAACGCTCTCTCGAAGTCAGTAGCCAGTATAGTGACATGCGTTTCGCAATAATTTTCCATGGTGTTGATCATATTTTGCAGCATGCTGGGCGATTCTGCCATAATCACCATGTCATCTGCGTACATAAGAACCTTGACATTTGCCGTTCCTCTATGTACTCTTGGCAGCAGCGATGCTATATCGTCTACGTACAGGGAAAATAGCAGAGGACTTAGTATACATGCTTGCGTCACCCCAAAAGTTGCATGGGAACCACTCGGACAGACTGCCGTTACAGACCGCTGCCGTGTTATCGGTCTAAAGACATCTTTATATGTTCAATATTTTTGTTGACATTCTAGACTTGCTGAGTTTAAAAAAGAACTTTTGTCGGTCGATGGTGTCGAAAGCCGCCTGCCTTGAAATCTATAAAGCAGGTCAACATCTCTCGGTTTTGCCTCCTGTACTCTTTGGTTATCGGCCCCAGTACGAAAATGCAGTCCACTGAACTATAGCCTCTTCTAAACCCCGCTTTGTATTCGCTAAGCACATTATACCAAAAGCTGTCTGGTAAATTTTCTGTGTTTCAAATTCAGTTGAATACCTTTGTTAAGCTATCAAGAAATTTCTCTGGTGCATTAAAAAAAAAAAATACACTTGTATTGAAGTGATATCACAGGAGCTTAGTTTAGAGCTTAGTTTCTATAACTTCCGGTGCTCTAGCTTTTAGTGATTTTCTTCATTGTGGATACATTCATAATCCGATCTTGTCCAGAATCAACACTATAATATAATTAGTTATCCTCTATGATTCTGCATTTTTAAAGGAAAGGGGCGAGGCGAAACTTTAAAATACACTTGTAGTAGTGTGATGAAACAGGAGACCGGATACAAAAATTTGGTTTGTCTAGCTTTCATAGTCTCTGAAATCTAGGCGCTAGGTGCCACACCAGTGGTGGCAAAAACTTGTGTATTTTTCTGACAAAGGTACGTTTATTCGATATATTTGATTGTTTTTACGCTTAACAACACATTTTCGTACTTTTGTGCCTATCAGCGGAACTATCATAACATAAAAAAACAACAGTAAAAAGGGGAAAAAATACATGTAATGTAATGTAGCGCTATGGTTATCCTTTTCTTTAAAAAAATTCATGTCAAGAATTCGTGTCCTGAGAGTCCTGTCGGAGATTAGGCAGCAGTTCCACTAGAATGTCGAGCGTACACCTTGTCATTCGGAAGTTGTCTTTAAAGAACGCGTTTACTACATCTTACTCTCAAAATGAACCATATCGTGGCTATTGCAATTTAGAATATATTATTTAATTAAAAAGAGAAAAATTATTTGCTTTTTACTTACAAGGGTCCAAACGCAAGACAGCCCCGGCAAATGTTTTTCAAGACAATGTCTTCATTTTGCACCACCGCAGATAAAAGAATAAATCCTTATAACATTATAACATTTTTCTTGCTCTCGTCAGCTGGTCTCAAGACGCAAAGACGCGCCTCTGCCAATATAAACGCGTCTTCTTCTTCTTTGCGTCATTTCCGATATCGATTGGAAATGCGCCCGGACTAAAAAATGTATAACATTAATTTCAGAATCACGAATGCGAATAACAGCACAAATAATACTAAATTGTGCACGTAGTAGGCTTTTTACACTGGGTGCGTTTCCTATCGATATTGGAAAAGACGCAGAGAAGCAGAAGAGGCGTTTACACCAGGAAGAGGAACACAAATTTTTTAAACAAGGTAAATAATGGGCGAAAATCAACGAAATATGTCGGAAAAGAGATCTGCCGCAAAGTGAGGAGAATCTTTTAAAGTGCATGCTGGGTTATCCTCAGGAAAGTTGCAGTTCGTCTTGTAACTGCAACGTCCTCCTCGCGTTTGGACCCTTGTAAGAAAAGAGTAGATAATGTTTTCTTTTTAAGTAAATAATGTATTCTAAACTGCAATAGCCACGATCTGGTTCTTTTTGAGAGGAAAATGTGGTAAACAACACCGACGCATTCTTCAAAGGCAACTTCCGCATGAAGAAGAGTACGTTCGACATTCTAGTGGGACTGCTGCCTAATCTCCGAAAACTGGACATTAATTTTCGACAGGCAATCGCTTTGGTGAACAGGATAGACATAGCGCTATATTGCCTGGAATCGTCTTCGGAATATCGCACAATAGGGAACATATTCGGTGTGTTTAAAGCCATTTTGTGTAGAATTTTGATGGAATTTTGTCAGTAAGTGATTGCTGAACTCGTTGATAAGTACATGCCAGCAGAATTTCTTACCCTTTGAAGATTTGCAGCAAAAAATTTGAAATAAACAATATTGTAAAAATGAATATTGAAAAGAAAACATTATCTACTCTTTTCTTACAAGAGTCCAAGCGCGAGGAGGACGTCCCTTCTATTAACTTTCTCTCTATTCTAGCCTCATCGAACGACTTTAGTAGTAGTTACTCATATCCTATCCTTTTAAATAGTTCTAACTGCATCCGTCACCCCTACATTGACTATGATGGTCTTTTAACCAAATTAAAGTCGTGCAAGGTTTCGTTCTCCACTAGGCCAGACTCGGTTCCCAGTGCTGTTCTTAAACTTTGTGCAGAATCTCTTTGTGTACTTCTCCTAAAACTTTTCAACTTGTCTCTCAAGACTGGTGACTTTCCCACCGGCTGAAAAGAATCCTATATAGTTTTCTTTCATAAAAAGTTCTCTAACTACCGCTGTATTTCCAATTTATCTGCCATTCCTAAACTCTTCGAAAAAATCATCACTTCTCAGCTGCAACATTTTTGTAGTTCTGTATTCACAGTATTCACAGCATAGATTCATTCAACGTCGCTCAGTTTCTACTAATCTCCTTGAATTTTCCACCTTTGTAACTTCGGGATTTGCTAAACAGTGTCAAACTGATGTCGTTTATACTGACTTTAATAAAGCTTTCGACTCCGTCAATCAAAATCTATTTATTCATAAACTGTCTCTTCTAGGGTTTCCGACTAAGCTTCTATACTGGACTAATTCTTACCTTTGCAACCGTTCTCAACGTGTCTGCTTTAACTCCTCTCTCTCTCTCTCTAAACCTGTTATTGTCTCATCGGGAGTTCCTCAAGGTAGCCATCTGGGTCCCTTGCTATTTAACCTATTTATTAACGATCTTCCTCAAATGTTATCTCATTCCCGTGTCCTAATGTATGCTGATGACGTTAAACTATTTTTTTTTCCTACAGTGACACCTTGTCCCACTATCCTTGCAATCAGATCTTGATGCCCTTAACAACTGGTGCCTATTCAACATTCTACCTCTTAACATTTCTAAATGCAATATCATGACTTTTCACCGCAATAAGCCATACCTTTTCGATAACTCTATCAATAAAATGATCCTTCCACGCCTCTTCAAAGTTAACGACTTGGGCATTACCTTTGTACCCAATCTATCTAATCAACTCTCATATCTCTACTATCTCTAACAAAGCCAAAGGAGTCCTTGGATTTTCAAAAGATGGTCTAAGGAATTTACAGACCCGTATACTACAAAACTTCTGTATGTTTCTCTGGTCCGGCCTATCTTGGAATATGGTTCTTGTGTCTGGTCTCCTCATTACCAAAAATTTCAGGATATGCTTGAATCAGTACAAAAACAGTTCCTCATCTTTGCCCTCCGGGGACTCAATTGGGACCCTTCGATCCATCTTCCTTCTTATGAAAGTAGGTTGTGCCTAATTAATCTCCACTCTCTTAAATCCCGTAGAACCTGCCAAGGAGTTCTCTTCCTCCATAAGCTTCTCTCTGGTGAGGTCAAATCGACTGCCCTCATCAACCTTATTAGTATTGCTGTTCCTTTCCGCCCGACTAGGCATTACTTTCCTCTTCATCTTCAACTCTGTCTTTCTAACTACTCGGATTATTAATCTTTCCGGAGCCTTTGCCGTAACTATAACCTATTTTTCCATCTGTTTTCCTTTGATACTAGTTCTAATATGGTCAAAATTATCTTAATCAATAAACAATAAACAATACATATATTTTTGCCCCTTAGAATTCAGTTAAAAATTTTACGCGTCAAAATTTAAATATTAATCTGCTGTTTTTTGTTGTTATTAGTGGTGATAGTTCCGCTGATAGGCAGAAAAGTACGAAAATTGCTGTTATGCGCAAAGAAAAATCAAAACCCATCAAATAAAACGAATAAACGCATCTGCGTCTTAAAGGCTTTTTACACTTGGTGCGTTACCTATCGATATCGGAAAAGACGCAGAGAAGCGGAACTGCCGTTTACACTACAGCGTCTTTGCGTCTTGGAAGAGGAAGACAAATTTTGTAAACAAAGTAAATAATGTTCGAAAATCAACGAAATATGTCGGAAATGGAGTTAATTCTTTTAACTGTGGTGGTGCAAAGTGAGGAGAACCTTTTGCAGTGCATAGAAGCGGCCGAGTTATCCTTAGAAAAGTTACAATTCGTCTTGAAACTGTAACATCCTCCCTGCGTTTGGACTCTTGTAGGTAGAGAGCAGACAATGTTCTCTCTTTTCAATTAAATGATGTATTCATTACAATAGCCACGATATGGTTCATATTGGGAGAAAGATGTTGTGGAGAACTCCGATGCCTTTTTTAAGAAAAATTTCAGCATGGTAAGGAGTACTTCAACATTCTCGTTGGACTGTTGCCCAATCTCAAAACGAAAGACACTCCTTTTCGACTTACAATCCCCCTGCAGAAGAGAATAGCCATAGCCCTTTATTGCCTAGGATCGCCTGCGGAATATCGCACGGGAGTCTATTTGGTGTGTCAAGGGCTTTTGTCTGCCTCATATTACTGCAGTTTTGTCGCGAGGTAGTTGCTCAACTCGCTAAGAAGTATCTGCCAGCACACTTTCTTACCCTAAGAAGATCACGGAAACAGTGAAAGGATTCAAAGACATGGGATTTGCAGCAAAAAAATTTGAAATCGACTATATTGTTGAAAAGCTTTTTTTTATAAAATAAAATTAGTTTAAACAATTTGTTCTAACCATTACCTGAATTTTTGCCTCTTTTTACTCAGTTAAAAATTTTACGCGGCAAAATTTAAATTTTAATCTGCTGTTTTTTGTTGTTAGTATTGGTGATAGTTCCGCTGATTAGGCAGAAAAGTACGAAAATTGCTGTTATGCGCACAGAAATACCAAAACGCACCTGCGACGCAAAGAATCAAGACGCAGCCTTAGTGTAATCGGCACATAATAGTTTGGATGTGTAGAGGAGTTTTCGTAACAGAACAGCTGGGGAAAGACAGACGTTTCCCGCCACATTTAATTCAAAATGTAGGTGCAACTGCAACTGATAGAATTAAAAATATCGGTGAAAAGAATTAGTGAAATCGGAAGGACCTTAAAATGAGAACCTCACGTTTTGGTTGAAAAATTAGAAAGAAAAAGTAAGAGAAATCTTGAGTCTGCCTGTATGTATGTTTACGTTAGTTTCCCGCTGTTTGTACCACAAGAAACCCTTATTTTTAACGAGAAGCAGAAGAATGAAATCGAGCACGCCTGCAGAAGACATTAATTTGTTTTGAGTGTGGCATTTTAAACTCAGCATCCCAAGATGAAGTGATAAAAGTTTCTTTTATTTGTAACGAGTCATTGAATAACCGTTCAGAAGTCGTTTTGCCAACTTGAATCCACGATAATGTAAAAATATATATATATATTTATGTATATACACAACATTTTAAATTAAAAAAAAAACCATACATACATACATAACATAAAAATTAGTACATATGTAAATACTTAATGAATGCATCATTTTATATATATTTATTAGGTTATATACAGTTTATATGTACATACATACATATGTATCTACATACCTCATATAAGTGCAATACAAATATACAAATTCTGCTGGCATTCACATACAATATTTTGGTTTCCTTTTGCTCAACAATTTTAGTTCGATTTGTCACCTTATTTGAGTCATAAGATATATCGAAACTAATCCACGTTTGATTCAATCATTGTTCTTATGTATATATAAAAACTATGAATATATTTTCTCATACATATATACGAAATTATTTAGGATACTTTTTTCACATATATTGTTCACAATCCTTGGTCACTTATTTGCTCTCAAATTTAATGTTATACACATGTTTGCATACATATCAAATACATCTTGAATGCGCATGTCCAATTTCGAGATGGCAGAAAATACTGAATAAAATAGATTTTGACAATTTAAAACACTAGTCTGCATAAGTATTTTTATGATATATATTTCTGTCTATTGAACCTAGTTTAGCTTAGTATCGTTAAATAACGGTGCGAAAATGATGCGTCAAACTTTATATTGTTTACCTTTTGCATCCTCTTTCTGCTGTTAACAATGCATAGAGCAATATCTAAGTGCATATACACATATATGTAGGCATAATTATTTTTACGTAAATATTTTTGAACTTTTGAGCCGTTAAAGCCGGAACACTTTTTTATTTATGTTTAATTGATATTCAACATTGATAAAAAAATAAAAGTTGATTAAAATGTGCAATAAACCACAGGTATAATGGCAGAGTTGATCTTCGATGATAGCAAAGCCTGACGCTTCAATCTACTGCAGATCAATCAAATTTGACGGCCAAGAATCCAAACAGTAAGCACACTGTCCGACGACGTTCTAAGGAAGGAGATTAAAGATTAAAGGACACAATTAAAGTTAAGGACGTGCCGTGTATATCAAAGGCAAATAAACTTTAAAGACCGGCCTTCGGAAAGGAACATAAATTGGGCTATTGTGATGCTCGGCAATTGCACAGTGTTATTGGTTTCTGAAGAACGATCGCATTGTCAGCAGAATACGCTGCCGAGGCGGTTTGTCGTTGACTCAGCTATAATGCTGAGTCGTAATATTTTCTTTTATATGGGTGAAGTTTATTAGTTTTGATAAATGTGTATTTAGGTGCCGCTTACACTGAGGCTGCGTCTTGATTCTTTGCGTCTTCCCAGAAACGCAGTTTTTTTTACATAGGCTTAGCATAGGGCCCTAGTAATGGCAAAAAGTTGCGTCGTTTTCCGACGCAACTGCGTTTTGGTATTTCTGTGCGCATAACAGCAATTTTCGTACTTTTCTGCCTAATCAGCGGAACTATCACCAATACTAACAACAAAAAACAGCAGATTAAAATTTAAATTTTGCCGCGTAAAATTTTTAACTGAGTAAAAAGAGGCAAAAATTCAGGTAATGGTTAGAACAAATTGTTTAAACTAATTTTATTTTATAAAAAAAGCTTTTCAACAATATAGTTGATTTCAAATTTTTTGCTGCAAATCCCATGTCTTTGAATCCTTTCACTGTTTCCGTGATCTTCTTAGGGTAAGAAAGTGTGCTGGCAGATACTCTTAACGAGTTGAGCAACTACCTCGCGACAAAACTGCAGTAATATGAGGCAGACAAAAGCCCTTGACACACTGAATAGTCTCCCGTGCGATATTCCGCAGGCGATCCTAGCCAATAAAGGGCTATGGCTATTCTATTCTGCAGAGGGATTGTCAGTCGAAAAGGAGTGTCTTTCGTTTTGAGATTGGGCAACAGTCAAACGAGAATGTTGAAGTAATCCTTTCCGTGCTGAAATTTTTCTTAAAAAAGGCATTATAGTTCTCCACAACATCTTCCCCCCAAAACGAACCATATCGTGGCTATTGCAATTAAGAATACATTATTTAATGTTAAAGAGAGAACATTGTCTGCTCTTTGCCTACAAGAGTCCAAACGCAGGGAGGACGTTGCAGTTGAAAGACGAATTGTAACTTTTCTAAGGATAACTCAGCCGCTTCTATGCACTGCAAAAGGTTCTCCTCACTTTGCGCCACCACAGTTAAAAGAATTAACTCTATTTCCGACATATTTCGTCGATTTTCGAACATTATTTACTTTGTTTACAAAATTTGTCTTCCTCTTCCAAGACGCAAAGACGCTGTAGTGTAAACGGAAGTTCTGCTTCGCTGCGTCTTCTCCGATATCGATAGGTAACGCACCAAGTGTAAAAGCCTATTATATTACATAATATTGCTTATACATAATTCGCCGACTAAACATTCTCACGGCCGTTGAGCTGGTGTTCAACCATCACCTAAGTATATGGAGAAGTGACGTGAAATGGGGGTAGGTGCTGAAGACCCGCGAGGTTCTTGGGGTGATGACCCTGGTTTCCTTGATAGATAATTTTTTCGGAAAATGTAAGCAAGAATAACTAGAATTGATATTTCTGCATGGGCAGCAATTTGGTGGTGCTTCACAGCGGTGAGCTGGTGTGGCAGCTCTTGATGACTTATTGCTGCTAGCTGTTGGCGTAGATCATCAAGTTCTTGAAAATAGTCAGATGTCTGGGTTACCATTGGTGGTGAGCGCGGTGTCACCGCTGAAGTTATGTCTTCAAATCGAGTGTAGGTTGATTTTACCTCGCTGTTTGTCGTGCTGAATGTGCTGATGCTTATTTCCGTGTTGCGAGCAGTACATCCAGGTGATAGCGAGAGTAAGCCAGATCCTTCCAACTGAATGGTTGATGGAGATCCGTTGCAGACTGCTTGAAAGCTCATTGTCGAATGTGTTTCAAAAAACCATTTGTTTGGTTGAAGAGTTCTTGACCACACCATGTCGGCCATTGAATGTGTAACTTGACATAATGTTGCTGTTTTGTTGTTAAACAGTTGAAACTCACAGCGATTATCTACGCTAAAGACCGTTAGATGATCAAAATATATGAACTCCTCGTTGGGCAGTTTGAAGCAGCATCAAAACTTCTCCGGAATAAAACCCATGAACTGATATCGATGTATTTTTACAGCTATTATGGTTGTCTTGAGATCGAATAAGCTCCAACTTGTTGAGTCCCAGGTGAGAATTGTTCTAGCACTGAAGGTTTCAAGCTTAACGATTGGGACCAGAGCACAGTGGTTGCGCTTGTATGGAGTGAGCGGCCAAAAATACTTCTAGTAGAGATATCGAGCTTAAATTTTTACTGAAAGGTCTATAAAAGATTGTAATTGTAATATATAAAAATCACATCTGTTCACCCACTTCCATGCAAAGAAAATATTATTATATATTATATTATTTTATATATATGACGAAGATTCATCGCCAGAACCAGAGTCCATTTCTCTCTCTATTTGCACGTCTTGTTTTGCTAAACGTTTTCTCGAGCGTGGCATGACTTTTTTCTTTCCACGATCAAACCAACTAATTTTATTTTCATTAACAAAATGACAAATTAAGTAATTTCTTAAGTTTCTCAAAATAACAATTATTATGATTTCATCTTCATTAGAGTTAAATATTTTCAAGTTTCTCAAAATAACAATTTCAATTTTACATTAGTTACTACAGCAAAAATTAAATATTTCCAAAAGTTTCGTAAAATAACATAATCATTGTTAATTCATTTTCGTTACTTATTTTATTATTATTATTTTCTTTTAACTGTGTACATCTCACCACTCTACGCCATGATATCAGGATTACCACCACTTTCACGTCACATGACAATACTATTCTCACTTCTTGGCTTTTACTACCAGGCACACAGTTTACTTCAGATAAACCGGCATGGCAATATCCTTGTTAGTCTAGCTCACAGATTATATCTCAACTAACCGGCCAAATTACATAGCACGCTGTTGTCACAACTATAAACCGGCCAATTAACTCGGACAATCGATCCTCACCAAGATTTCCAACTACACTGCAACAAGTGGCGAACCGCATAACTCGGGCACCCACCTTGCAGAGAGCCGTACAATCTTTGATCGAAGTTTATCACATTTTACTCACTTTCAACATCGCTGTCCTCACTGACTCGATTCGTATCACCTTCTTCGCCAAACTTGTCATTAAACTCAGTGGTAATTCCCTTTTCAGGCATACTGCGTAGAAATTCATGAGAGTACTTGTATGTTCTGTTGCTATTTAACGCTTTCAGCGTATACCGATCTCCTTCTAGGACTTCTGCCACTAAAAATGGGCCTCTATACTTAGGGTCTAATTTGGTTTGATGTCGTTCTTCATTCTTAATCAGAACATAGTCACCAACTTTATGTCGTATAATAGTCGCTTTATCTTTATCAAATCTAGCCTTATCATAATTAGCATTCTTTGTAATATTATGCTTTGCAATTTGTCGAGCTAAATTAACATCTACGCTATTTTCATTTTCAACGACGGGGATAAGACCAAATGGCCTCGCTTCTTTTCCTATAAGCAACTCTAATGGGCTTACTTTAGTTACTCTATTGGGCGTGCAATTAAGAGCCAGTTGAACCTCGTGTAATGCGTCCTGCCAAGAACCCTGACCTGTCTCAACTGCGGTTAACATGGATTTCAGAGTACTTATTACTCTCTCCACTTGGCCATTAGCCCGACTGGCACCTGTTGCAATTAAACGTAAGTCTATCTTTTGTGCAGAGCAAAAATCTCGGAACGCTGTACTAGAGAAACTTCGACCTTGATCCGCGATCAGCCGAGTAGGGACGCCAAACAACGATATCAAAGACCTCACTGCCTTGATACAACTTTCAGTATCAAGCCTCACCGTATGAGAAAAATAAACGTATTTGGTAAAAGCATCTATTTGGACGATTATATATTCCTTCTGGTCATTTTTCCCGCTAAGCTTTCCAGTGATGTCGATATGAACTGTGTGCCACGGAATATCGATTTTCAGGATGGGGTGTAGTTCAGCTTGTATTTTGCCTGAAGGTGGTTTAAACAATCTGCAGGTAATGCAGTTTTCAACGAATTTGCGGACATACTTGCACATTTTGTCAAACCAATAAAACTCGTACATTTTCTCTAAAGTTTTCTCCCAACCAAGATGCATAATCGCCTCGTGTACATTATTGACAGCAGACCACTTAAACGACTTAGGGATAATAGGAAGACAACGCGTCTTGCCATTTCTCTGAATTTTCCTATACAATATTCCACCTCGTAATTCGCAAGTTTTGGCCAGATCCTCAAAAAGCTCATTACTACGCAATTTAGAAACAATACACGAAATTTCTTCATCTCTTTGCTGTTCAGCCAACAGCCAGTTGTCAGTAATCTCTGTCAAATTTATGTGCACTTCGGCCACACCTGCCGCCTTCGTTTGACCTTCTGACACTGGGTTTCGAGAAAGGAAATCTACATGAGCCATTCGCTCACCCGGTCTGTACTCTATCTCAAATTCAAACGATTGCATATACGACCACCACCGATGTACTCTTGGAGTCAACTCTGCCTTATTGCGAGAGGCTTTAAGCGAATTACAATCCGTAAACACTACAAAATGACGGCCATGTAAGTAATGGCGAAAGTGCTTAATAGCGTTATACATAGCAAGGGTCTCCAATTCATACGAGTGGTATCGAGATTCTGCTTTCTGTCATATTTGTTCGTATTCTAAGTTCCATTTGAAAGATGCGCTTTTAGAAGTTAAGGCATGAAGTGGCTTTAACAGCTGAGAAAACTTGGGCACAAATTGCCGAAAATATGAAACTAGCCCTATGAACTGCCTCAACTGTGTCACAGACTGCGGAGGCGGCCAATTTGTCAAGGCTCGTATTTTTCTAGGATTTGGTCGAATCTCACCTGCTTTAACTTCGAATCCCAAATACTCAACACAAGATTTGAGAAACGAACATTTAGTGACGTTAAAGGAAAATCCTGCTTTGCTAAGTGTTCGCAAAACTAATTGTTATCTATCAAAGACTTCTTCTACCATTACATCGTCCATATAAACAATCACAAATGAGTGGGTGAGATCACCCAATGCATTGTTAATGGCCCTTTGAAATACAGCGGGGGCATTCTTAAGACCAAATGGCATAGCTAAATATTCGAACTGTCCCTCTGGAGTCACGAACGCCGTCCGCTCAATTGAGTTCGGGTGTACTGGGATTTGGTGAAATCCGCTTGCCATGTCAATGCAGGTGAAAAATTTAGCACCACTCAATCTAGCTATCTGATCCGAAATAAGTGGTAAAGGATACTTATCAGAAACAGTGTTTGCGATAAGCTCCCTATAATCTACGCATAAACGATCTGACCCATTTTTCTTTCGAACAAGTAACATCGGACTCGCAAAGGGGGAAGAACTAGGTCTTATGATATTTGAGTCTAATAACTGTTGAACTATGCATCTAACCTGTCCCTTTTCCTCCACACTCAACCAATAAGGGCGTCTCTGAACTATTTTATTTTCGTCAATCAGACGAATCTCCAACTGTCCCGTGGTCACGCGGCTCTGCGGAATGCCAGTAATGAATGATTTAGAAAACTCTCGTAATATTGATAACAATTGATCTTTATCTGATCCAAGCAAGTCAGTATCAACATTAGCCAGGTCAGGATCACATTCAGTTACTAGGACAGGCATTATCGATTTTTCATTAAATATAGTAAGTGAGTTAGATGTAATTGTCACGTCGATTCCCCGGCTCAAAATCTCTCGCCCAATCATAACATCATAACAAACCGTGTTGTTACCAATACCCCTTAATACGACTACATTACTTATTCTAAATCCAGATAACCTCAATGAAGCAGTCTCCTTAACGAGCGAGCACTCGGCTCCTGAGTCAAAACAAAATTGGAACGACTCACCAAACTGCAACAAAGTTCCCAAGGGTTCAAGTACGGTGCACATGTTGACGTCTTTGACAATGTTACTCTTATTCGGCGCTCGACGCTCCGGACACACAGTAGACACATGCCCAGGCTTTCCACAGTTGTAACAGGTTAAAGTTGATCGATCTTTTCCTCCTGTATAGGCAGAGTGTTGATTAGCAGGCTTTTGCTGCAAGGTTGTCTCTCTATTTGAGCGACAATCCATCTTCTTGTGGCCAGGTTTTCCACACTTGTGACACTTAATGTGAGGAAACAGCTTGAGTCTTTTTCCTGCTGGTCCTGATGAATCATCGTTCGAATTCTGGCTCGGCTTTGTGTCAAACGAGAAGGCTTTTAGTTCTTGGTGCATCTCGATTCTCGTCTTTACTTCCGTAGTAAAACCAAGCGTCGCAGCCTCTTATCAATTCCCGCTGTATGTGCCAGAGCAACAGACACTGCAATTTGCTCCACACTCAGTGACTTCCATCTAGACATCAGCGAGGTTACCATTCGGCTTCCATACAGCGACATACATTCTCCTTCTTTGGGACGCCCAGTTAGTAAATTCATAACTGTCGCCGCCACGGTCTCCGTTCCGGCAAAATGTTGCAGAAATAACTCTCTGAACTGCTTCCATGTTATGCCAGCAAAGCATGTTTGCGAGAGCCAATGTGACGCGCTACCTTGTAGCGACTTGCTAAGAGTCATCACCAAAGCGCTGCCCTCCAATGGATTTTCAGACAAAATGTAATCCACTGTTTCACTCCACGAACGAGGTTCTGTGCCGTCACGATCAGGGTTGAATTTGGGCAGTACAACAGCCATGGTATCATTCGCTGTTACTTGCGAAAGCTGGACTACTTTAATGAGTTCCGAAAAGTGCCGATTCTGTGATTCCAAGAGAGTTCGAATATTATCTTCACCGCTGACTTCAGGCGTAGCTAATCCCACTTCTGATGACGAAGATTCATCGCCAGAACCAGAGTCCATTTCTCTCTCTATTTGCACGTCTTGTTTTGCAACACGTTTTCTCGAGCGTGGCATGACTTTTTTCTTTCAACGATCAAACAAAGAATGAAATCTGTACCACAGTTAAACAGTTTATTAGAAACTGCATTGTTTTGGCTTTGAGCCACTGTATATATATATTATTTTTTGTTTTTATTGTAAGTGTTAAGTTGCTGAGATTTAAAAAAAAGTTACAAATAGTTTTGGTTATATATATGTGGTTTAATGCCATATTTATTTAAGGTAGGCATATATAGGTATAGGTGTAAGTCGACCGATGATCTTAAGGTTTCGAGTATTCGCTCAAGACTGAAATGCAAGGGCTGACGGCGTAATTGCCGTACCCTATGAGAGTGGGAGAGAGTGCTTTTATTAGAGAGCTAGAGCAGCTCGGGCTGCTGCTAAGCCGAGTAAAAAGAATGCTTATACATAAGTATGCTAAAGAAAGCCGCTGCCGTGCGTAGGCATATGCGGTAACAAACGATTTTACAGTGGGCATTGCAATAATTGACATCGAGATTATTTAAACTTTGTCTGCTATTAAATCGATAGCAGACCTTAATAGCATGGACCTTTGTTTACTAGATAGTTTTCTGATCCCTGAAATTAAAGGATCTGAGCTTAAAAGTAATCTGTTTATTAAGTCTGTATTGGTTATTACTCTTGATAGTTTTCGGGTGTGGTGCAATCAGAATATTTTAATTTAATTAATTTCTTTATTTCTCGCCTCTACGGCTTCTTCAGAAAGCTCTCCGATTGGTACCAAGCAATGCTTTATTACTTCAGAGCCGTGAATTAATACCTTATGGACAATCGGAGCAAGATAGTACCAAGGATATTCATTGACAAGCAGCTTAGCGGTTTCAAAGGCATAGTCCCTGAACTTTTCTGCATTTATTGTATGCCCTGAAGACATGGCCTGAAGAATTGTTGAGCATCTTATAATTAAAGCCTCATCGAGTCCGCTAATTTTGGCAGATTCATGTTGATTCTTGAAAAACTTTCTTGCTGTGTTGTCATCATTAGAAGTTCCACTTCCACCAGCTTTTGGCTTGTCGACTATTAATCCCATTAAATTTGGAAAGTCTGACTGAATTTGTTGTTTCCTTCTGCTTTCCCTCATGTGTGCGAATTCACCAAGCTTTTTGGTCTAGCCGGTACGCAATATGAAGAAAATATTCGAAGAAACGCATATATGAATGTAATGGGGAGAGCCCGAATCTATAGCGTTCATCCTGAACGGTTTCTTCGATGCATTTATCTAAGTCATTCATTTCCGTAGGCTTTGCCCCGCATATATAACATTTTGTTGAGGATGTTTAAAGCATGTTTACATATCTTTCCATCCACCATAGTGAGCTGTAGTGAGTGTTTTATTTTTATTTTCACATTCCAATATTGTGGGTCGAAGCATATCAATTTTATCTTTAAATTATTTTTTCTCATCGATTGACAATAATTTTAGACTCATCCGATTCACTAATTAGTCTGAGAGGTACGTACGAGGTTACAAAAAAACTGCTATCTGATAAATAAATATCTGTAACCTTCTGTTTGTACTCAGCTTGGGGCTTCCATCGAATCCCCACTTCTCAATCAGAATCAGGTTATTGGTCGAATCTTCCTTTATATTTTGAATAACTTCAGCCTGAAGTTGCATAATGCGAGAGGCAGTGTGAACCAGCAAGCTCTGAAGTTCAACTTCAGCATGGATTCGGTAATTTCCTTAGGATACCCTTTGCTTTTGGCACTCAACATTTTTTCATAACTGGGAAATAAATCGCTTAAAGTTTTCGAGTTTACAAATCCACGAATTAGCATGTATTGGTGTTTTGTTAAGTTTGCTTCCAAGAAAATCGATAAAACTTCATGGAAAACTGATACGCAAAAGTGAAGCAGCAATTTCTCCGTGTACAACATCATTTAATGCCTTCAATTTTTGTGCATTGGTACCTTTTTCTGTGCACCAAAGATCAATCAAATTTAAATGAAAAACCAAATCAAATTAAAATAATTAATTAAAATAGGAATGAATGATTTAACAAAGTCATGGACATCAACAATCGACGAAGAAAAAACAAACGCACGATACGCTAAACAGATGTTTAGCAGGGCCTAGCTGACCATGAAAAACGTAAGGCGTCGCCACGACGCACCGTCACTTTATTTACGTTTATACACACGTCGGCAGATTTTGGCATCCAAGCTTAACATATTTAATCCCTTAAAACCCAGACAATTATAATGACATACAACTCAATTTTGACATACAATTTTGTGGGATCACAACTAAAACTCCACCTAAACATTCAGAAGTCGTTTACAAAACACATAAAAAAGATTGAATCAAATTAATTGATTTCACAAGAACAATGTAATAAGTTGGTTAATTATTTATATTAGAATTTAAAGTAAATACCTTGAACTTCAAAATTCATGCTAATGAATTAAATCTGTAATACTTAAGCTGACGTCTGACCACTTTGAATTGCAGCTTTTATATGAAAAAAACGTTGTAGCTTTGATATGAAAAAAGCTTATTAAATTTATCAGCTGTGCAAAAATGAACACGTGTTCGCGATTTCAATGCTTTTTTTAGAAAATACAGTTACAAACCCAGAAAAATCCGGTTTGTCATCAAGAAGTTTGGACATTTACGAGACAATTTGTGTGCATTTTGTCCAAAAATGTGATGGATTTTTCGATTTTTGGCCTATGGGCGCAACCACTGTGCAGAGATAGCGTTACCTTGAAGACGACGTGTATTGCAGTCGGTGTTACTTCGGCCCGCATGATTCTGCATAGGTGAATGACATTTTTATACCCGGTACTCGAAGAGTATAGGGGTATATTAGATTTGTGGGGATAACGGTTGTGTGTAACGCCCAGAAGGAGGCGTTTCCGACCCCATAAAGTATATGTATATATTCTTGATCAGCATCAATAGCCGAGTCGATATAGCCATGTCTGTCTGTCCGTCCGTCCGTCCGTCCGTCCGTCTGTCCGTCCGTCCGTCCCCACAAAGAACGAAAGTCTGTGGCGTACACAATTTTAAAGATACAAGAATACTAAAAACGCAGAATCATAGAGAATGATCATTTCTATCAGAGTGTTGAATCTGGATCAGATCGGATCATTATTATAGCTATAATGAAGAAAACCATTTCGAAAGTCATCGTTCCCTCTCGCTCTCTCTCACACGCGACCCCATCTGCTTTGCCCATTCGTATTTTTTAACGCCTAGTTCGCAGAGACTATAAGAGCTAGAGCAACCAATCTTTCTATCCATGCTCCTGTGATATCAAACCAGCACGAGCTTGTTTCAAAATTTTGCCACGCCCCCTTCCGCCTCCACAAAAGACGAAAATCTGTGGAATCCACAATTTTTAAGATAAATAAAAACCAAAAACGCAGAATCATGGAAAATTACCATATCTACCAGATTACCGAATCTGGATCAGATCGGATCAATATTATGGCCAGAAGAAACAAATTAAATTTCAGTGGCTACGCAACGCCTGCCAAGCGCTGACTCATGCCCTCTCTCTCTCTGTCGCAAACTCTTGTACGTCTCAAATATGTAGTTATACATGTAGAAATGTAGAAGCAGTATACAAATAATATGCAAACAAAATTGGAAACATGTATAAATATTCCTAAAATGGTTTCACTTCAATTTTTGAAATATTAATTTTTGCCCAAAATTTAATTCGTTCCTTTTGCGAACATATAATAAATTGTATAAATCGTAAGCTCATACTTATATGTACATATGTATGTATGTATGTACTGAGTACCGTGTATAAAGTAGAGCCGCGGCCTTTGCCGCGGCTCACAACGTTCCCCCTCGTTTTGTTGTAACAGGCAGCCTTTAATCGGGTGATCCCGCATTTTGTGTAGGTGTTCCGTTAATTGAGAGGGCTGGTTGTCCGATGGTGAATACCGATGAATACATCAGATATATCGGACTGCATACGTTGAAGACTCTTTGTCAGCAGAAGAAATTGTGCTGTGAGTCTTAGGTATGCCTGAGTCAAATGATCGCCATGATTTGTTTCTCTTTCTCGGCTGATGGTTATTAAATTGCCAATAGCAACCAATTTTCTCATATAATATTCCCGGCTTTTTTATATTGTGTTGACTGTGACAACGCTGTGACATGCGTTTGAGTGCCACAGTGACTCTAGACGAGTGATGAAGCGCGCTTGATGCTGTTTTAACATCGACCACTCGTACGTTGTTGTCTTGGAAAAGATAGGTCTTAATGATACGACCCATTGGCCACTTCATTGGTAAGCTGATATACTTAGCCTTTCTCTCGAGATTGCTAGGCTCAATGATAGATGTAGTAGTCCATTTGTCTCGGGATCCGTGGAGGAGTAATGGTCCATATAGCCACAGATTGTGATCTGCTAATTTGCTTGCTTCCTCTGGACAGTACGTCGGCTGCGTTATTAGCCAATGAAACATGATGCCATTGTAGTTTGTTAGAAAATGCCTCGATATTGGCTATTCGATTTGCCACAAAAGTAGGGTATATCGATGCCGATGCGTTTATCCAAGACAGCACAATGGTAAAATCAGTCCAAAAGCATCATGAAACCGTGTTAATGTCTATGTGAAGATCCTTTCGGATTCGTTGAGTGAGTTCGGCACCAAGGACGGCAGCGCAAACTTCTAACCGTGGTAGTGATATGTTGGCTGTAGGTGCCACACGTGATTTGAAACAGAGCAGTCGTACGGACACTTGGTTGTTTTTATATGTGGTGCGTGAGTATATTTCTGCGCTATAGGCTCGTTATAACGCGTCTACAGAAGTGTGTAATTCTTGGGTTACTGGAACTTTACCATCATAAATGTGTAGGGGAAATTGCATCTCGTTTAATGCTTGTAGTTCTAGCAGTGCTCTGAAGTTAGCATCCTGCTCGTTAGTAGCTTCTACTGCTACTCTTACTGTGGCCAGTAGGTTGTAACTATTGTTACTTTCTGTACAACCATTGGTCCTTTTGTTTCTAGATGTAGCAGTAGATGTGCCTTTTGGCTCTTTCTTTGCTGCCGGCGATTTTGTTTCACTTCCTAACACTAGAACTCTCTGCTCTAGGAACTAAAGTATTGTGTCCAATGGCTGTATTGCCTTTGAGCTTCCCAACAATTGCTCATCCAAAGCCTTATTTTTGACATATAATTTATTTTTGATAATGGCAATCAATATTGGATCCCACGTGGATATATTGATGCCCAGTCTATTTAGAGATACAAGGGACTCTATTGTTTTTATATTCAATTCCTTGAACGTCAGAGCGAGCCGCCACCGTCGGGATTGCTGATTTGGATGAGTCTGCTGCTGAGTATTTGCGTTCTGCTGCTGTCTAAGAAAAAATCGTGCCTGCAAGTGCTAATGAGGTTATTTAGCTTATAATGGAAGCGAATTTAACAAAGCACCAATACATCTTCATTAGAGAGTCTGTCAATAACGAAATTTCTTTTGAGCTGTTTTGCAGCTATGATAATGTTTTAAAAGAAAAAAGAAATATTATTCGGAAAAAATTACAACTAGTGAAGCACATGCAGAAGTGGAGCTTCAAAGTTCATTGGACCCTAAAACAAAGCGCATTATCGAGTTGCAAGAAAATGTTATAAGTGATGAGTCGCCGATCCTATTTGCAACCTAAAACTAATAGGGAAATGGGGCTTCGACGGCAGCTCTGGGTACAGCGAATACAAACAGAAAGTGGAGAACAATAATTTGGAAGACAGTCACTTGTTTGTCACGTCATATATTCCGCTTGCCCTATTAGCAACTGACGATACGTCCAAAATTGTATGGAAAAACCCACGACCAGCATTCACACGGTATTCTCAACCTGTGCGATTTCAATTTATTAAGGAATCAACTGAGTTAAGTATAGAGGAGGAAAAATATTTCAAGGACAAAATTAAGAACCTTGTTCCGACGAAAATAGCTGTTGGCAATAAAACATTATCTGTTGAGCATATTTTGCAACTCACAAGCATCATCCTCAAAATGCTATATATGCAAAGCCAAGCCCACAGAGATGAACAATATTCAGAAAAGTTTGCAAAGGGAAGTTCATCAGGATCGGTTTCATTTCGGGTTGTTACCACTTCATGCATATATACGATTTTTTTAATATTTCATTCATTTGTCCTACAGACTTGATGTTAAAGTCTGGCAAGTTAGAGGAGACGAAGGAAAACTGAACTTTTTGGAAAGAAAAAGAAAAATTCAAACAGAATTCCGTATAAAAATGGGATTGATTACACTAGTCGACACGACTTTTCCGCTGTCTCCAAAAATGACTTTTTCTGATAGATTTGGATGTTTAAAAATTTTGAAGAATGTTTTTTTTTTCATAGAGTAGTTTTTTTTTTAAGAATTTTTTAAAAATCTGGTATTTTTTGTCATAGGTAGTGCTTATATTTTTCACATAACTCTCGTTTCATACAACTGGTTGTATTGAACTTTGCAGTTAAAAAATGCTGATAAATGCAGCTATCAATCCGACTCAGACTTTTTGTAGCAGAAACTTAACGTCTGGCAGATATTAAGCTTCCAAATTGAAATTTCATCATTTTTTTCGGTATTTTTTACCCGAAATTTTGATTTTGAAACTTCAGGAAATATCGAAAAAAAATAAATGAATGCCTGGATTTTTGGTTTTAGATAGACACATTAATTAGGCGTCGTTTAAGGTATCGCTTATAAAAATATAAAATGAAACGGCTAAGTTATAACCGTTTGACCAAAACGACCCAAATCTCATTTTATCTGAAAAAATACCGTCCGGTACGTTTTTGGTCCAACTTCCAAAATGGGATTGCAAAAAACAAAAAGGACCTGTAATTTTGGTTTTACCGAGTCTTAGGTATTTATATATATCGGATATATATCCTACCTGGTCATATTTATTTGGGGTGTAAATGTTGTGGACAGTTTTATTCCTTATTCCTTATACCTAAGCCTTGGTGAGGATAAATATACATAAATACCTGTTAGGGTCAAATGTTGACCTTTTTCCTTCACAGGTGCTGGTCCCGCAGATATTTGACCTTTCTTCTTCAAGCTATTCATAAAAAACTCTGTACCTATAGTATCCCTGCCTCAGTGTAGTTCTGACTTCCAGCAGAATACGATCGTGTGTTTTCGAAAATTCGAAAAATTGGCCCCCAAATTCGAAAACTACTAAAAGATGGTGGATTTGAAAATATTTTATCTACGAATGAAAAAGCAGCCTGGAACTCGTTCCGACTGGTTACAACAAATTTTCTTAGTAACAGAAAGATGATTACGTTAATATCGTTCAAGACCTACTTAAGAATTATGAACAAATTGGAGCCAACATTTCACTCAAAAACCATTTCCTGCACTCCCACTTAGACTTTTTCCGCCAAACCTTGGGGATGTTAGTGATGAACACGGAGAGAGATTTCACCAACAATTAAAAGCTATGGAACGACGGTATCAAGGTGTTTGGAATGAGAATATGTTGGGCGACTATGTGCGGACTCTCATAAAAGAATCTGACTTAAATGACATAAGAAGACAGACAAACCATTTTAAAAATAGTAACAAGCAATAACAATAAAAATATTTAAGTATCATAACACTTTAATAAATTCAAGTATTTTTCGGTATTTTTTCAGATAAATGAGATTTGGGTCGTTTTGGTCAAACGGTTATAACTTAGCCGTTTGATTTTATATTTTTAAAAGCGATACCTTAAACGACGCGTAATTAATGTGTCTATCTAAAACTAAAAATCAAGGCATTCATATATATTTTTTCGATTTTTCCTGAAGTTTCAAAGTCAAAATTTCGGGTAAAAAATACCGAAAAAAATGATGAAATTTCAATTTGGAAGCTTAATATCTGCCAGACGCTAAGTTGCTGCTACAAAGTGTCTGAGTCGGATTGATAGCTGCATTTATCAGCATTTTTCAACTGCAAAGTTCAATACAACCAGTTGTATGAAACGAGAGTTATGTGAAAAATAGAAGCACTACCTATGACAAAAAATACCAGATTTTTTAAAAATTCTTAAAAAACGAGAGGGAACGTTGTGAGCCGCGGCAAAGGCCGCGGCTCTTCCTTATACCCGGTACTTGGAATTTTTATACATGTTTCCAGTTTTGTTTACATATGCTTTGTATATCTGCGCCTACATTTCTACATGACATGTATAACTACATATTTGAGACGTACAAGTGTTTACGACAGAGAGAGAGACGGCATGAGTCAGCGCTTGGCAGGCGTTGTGTAGCCACTGAAATTTAATTTGTTTCTTCTGGCCATAATATTGATCCGATCTGATCCAGATTCGGTAATCTGGTAGATTTGGTAATTTTCCATGATTCTGCGTTTTTGGTTTTTATTTATCTTAAAAATTGTGGATTCCACAGATTTTCGTTCTTTGTGGGGGCGGAAAGGGGCGTGGCAAAATTTTGAAATACACTTGTGCTGGTTTGATATCACAGGAGTTTGGATAGAAAGTTTGGTTGCTCTAGCTCTTATAGTCTCTGAGAACTAGTCGACACAAAATACGAATGGGCAAAGCGGATGGGGTCGCGTGTGAGAGAGAGTGAGAGGGAATGATGACTTTCGAAATGGTTTTCTTCATTGTAGCTATAATAATTATCCGATCTGATCCAGATTCAACACTCTGATAGAAATGGGCATTCTCTATGACTCTGCGTTTTTAGTTTTCTTGTATCTTCAACATTGTTTACGCCACAGACTTTCGTCCCTTGTGTGGGCGGAAAGGGGCGGGGCGAAATTTTGAATTACATTTGGAGTAGTGTGATAACACAGGAGACTGGATACAAAACTTGGTTGCTCTAGCTTTAATAGTCTCTGAAATATAGGCGGAAATGAAGACGGACGGACAGACGGACGGACGGACGGACGGACAGACAGACAGACATGGCTATATCGACTCAGCTATTGATGCTGATCAAGAATATATATACTTTATAGGGTCGGAAACGCTTCCTTCTGTGCGTTACACACAACCGTTATCCCCACAAATCTAATATACCCCTATACTCTTTGAGTATCGGGTATAAAAAACTACTCCATGAAAAAAAAACCATAATTCTTAAAAAAAATTTAAATCTCCCAATCTATTAGAAAAAGTCATTTTTGGAGACAGCGGAAAAAAAAAGTTGAAATTTGTCGAGTAGTGTTATTGATAAGCCGAAGGTTGGTGGATGTGGAACATCGAATGATGGAAACACTGCCAGAAAATTCTTTAGCAATCCTGGGTTATCCGCCGAAATAACAGGACTAAATGAAGACCTTATTGAACGCTTTGCAACAATATTGCAAGCACTCTGTTTGTTCGGAGCAGCAGCCGTCAGTAGCTCTTAAGAATGCCAATTGTCTTAGTTATCTCTTAAGTTATTGTACGCTCATCTATTCTCCCGCTCTCGGTGCATACGCACACACACTCATGTTCGCCGTGCGTAGTGCTTATATTGCAGTGCGTCGGTCAACTTGGGACATTTCGGTAAAATTCGTCGTCGAACGCAGCAGCGCGCATCATTACATACCGGCCGTCAAAATTGTCTAACCGCGCTATAGCGGGTTCTTTGATTTGCTACATACACTATTGTACACTGAAAACCACGAAGTTTACGGCCACGGCCTTTAATATTGAAAATATACATAGAAAATAAACACAAACCCTAAACCCCAACAACGGAGTATAATTTTTGTAAATGTGGAGTCAGAGTTGCCGAAAAAGCTCGGCAGCTTCCAACATTTTGGTGACCCCGACGTGATCCCGTGAGCTTATCGTGTGGAAAAAGTGTTGAAACATATAGTTAAACTTGTGTCGAAGGTTTAACTAAACATTTGTCGAAAAAGTAGTGAACCGGAAGTCGTTGTGGCCGACCGTGACAATTCTAACGGCCCGCTATTCGTTTTCGCATTCTCTTTCACCGTCTGCTTCAGCCTGCCCAGCGCACTGTCGAGACCGGCTGCATAGAGTTTAAGCCGTTATATTTTCGTCTCTTCTTTCGTCGGTTGCTTCAGCCAGCGCTCGCGAGCGGCTGCATTGACCTCTCTCTGGAATTTCGAAGTCGAAATCAGAGTAAGTTCTCGATCGCTCGCTTGTTCATAACTGTTGGTTTCGGTCGCCTCCTCGTCGCATTATCGGTCTGCGCTTTAACCTCTCTGTGCCGGTGCAATGCATACATATACATACATATATGTACATATACATTTTTTCGCCTTCGCTTTTGTATATCGTTGCATCCCTCTACTGGCATTCGTTGCCGTTGAGAACAATAAAGTACGCAACGTTAGATCTGCGCAGCCGGCGTGAAAAGTTTAGCGGCAAATAAAACATTTAAACTCTACACAGTTAAAATGAGCGACGATAATATAAGTATGGGGTCCGCCTCGGGTGGCACACCGTCGAATGGCGCCTCGCCTGGTGAATTGTTGGCCAGTGCTGATCCAGCTACTAGCCGGATCGCTTTTTTGAAGCTGAAAACAACGGCTATTTTCAACAGACTGCAGGGACTCGTCACCCAATTGGATTTCGAAAAGCTGCGCCAAATGGATGAGTACGACCTCAAAGGAATGTTGGAATCACTGACGGAGCTGAAAGCTAACTTTATTGTGGCACACACCAGTTTGGTGGAAGTGGATTTCGAATCAATGTCCAGTGAAATACCTGTGCAATTCGATTCGTCTCTATTATCATTGAGGACGGCTCTTTAGCGGGAGTTGGGCAAGCGCTCTCAGCCAGCGCATTGTTCGACGTTTCGCATGAATCCAAACGAATCCCAATCCCTGGTTTATATGGCAAATCGATCACGGTTGCCACAACTGCAGCTGCCCAAGTTTAGCGGAGAGTATACGGAGTGGACCAGTTTTTACTCTATGTTCACAGCGGTCATCGATAGTGAAGCGGAGCTTACTTCTATCGAGAAGCTACAGCACTTGCGGTCCTGTTTGAGCGGAGTGGACACCATCAGTTCGTTGGAGATGACCGAGGATAATTATCGCACAGCTTTAGACATTTTAAAGGCTAGATTTTCTAACAAACGTCTCATCCTACAGGCACACATCAAAGCGGTATTTGGGCTGACTCGTGGCGACTCATCAGTGGGCAAGTTGCGGGCGTTTGTGGATGCCGCCACCTCACATCTTCGCGCGTTGCAAGCGCTGGGATCAAAGGAGGAAATTGCAGACGCTATAATCGTCTATTCAATTTGGCGGAATTTGGACAGAGCAACGCAAACCAAATGGGAAGAAGTCTCGTCTAACCAAGGTCATCCATCCTGGGAAAAATTGTCAACGTTTCTGGAGAACAGATGTCGCACCCTTGAGGGCATTCAGCACGCCATGCAAGGGCAAGATGGTCAGGTTGGCAAGCGTGAAAAAACCGTGAGTACGAATCACAGAAAAACGTTCGTAGCATCGAGCGCTCCCTCTCCGGTTTCTTGTGCGTTGTGTGATGGCTCGAGCCATACAATTGCAAATTGCGAACGCTTTAAGGGTCTATCGCCGGATGAGCGCCACAAAGAATCAAGGAGACTAGGCTTATGCGTGAATTGCCTACGAAGGGGTCATCACGTGAAAGATTGTAAATCAGGTCCCTGCCGTACCTGCCGATTGAAGCACCACTCCCTTTTGCATTTCGGTCGTTCATCAGAGACCATTCAAGTTGGTTCCCCGAATGAAGCCTCGCAAGCACAGCCAAGTCATACCGCCATGGATGCGTTGTCACCCGCATTGCTGCAAGCCCTCATATCCCAAAGTCCGTCTGATGCTGTGTTATTAGCCACTGTCGTCGTTCTCGTCAAAAACAGCTCTGGAACTTTCGTCCCTTGTCGTGCACTTTTGGACTCGGGATCTCAACTACATTTCGTAACAAGTCGTCTAGCTAATCATCTTAAACTTCGAAAAACTAAATCGCACACCGCAGTCTCTGGCATAGGCGATGCTAGCTTCTCAACAGAAGGTATCTCGGTGGATCTCGTTCTGAAGTCTCGGATTTCACCACTAGCATCACAGCCGTCGTTGCGCAGAAGATTACGGATCATCAACATCGCTCGTCGATTAGCACAGCTAATTTGCGTATACCTTCGCATATCCAGCTTGCTGACCCTTCGTTCTACCAGCCGCAGCGGATTGATCTGCTCATCGGAGCCGGACTCTTCTTCGAGCTGTTGTGTGTGGGACAAATTCAGCTGGAACCAGGATTACCTTTGCTACAGAAGACCCACTTTGGATGGATTCTATCTGGTGGCGGGCATTCGGCCCCCACTCTCTCGTCGTTCATCGCAACCCAATCTTCGGATGACATCAATCACAGCACTCGGCTCGATGGCTTGGTTCGTCAATTTTGGGAAGTGGAGCACATCTTTGAGCCGATCGCTAGGGCAACAAAGGAGGAGCTTCATTGCGAGGAGCATTTTGTTAGCACTCACACCCGTTTACCCTCCGGAGAGTACTCAGTCCGTTTGCCTTTAAAGCGAAGTGTGGAGTCCTTGGGCGATTCCTATTTGCAGGCAAAGCGACGTCTGGAAAACTTGGAGCGCAAATTTGTGCGTAATCCAGCTCTCTACGCAAAATATTCGGCTTTCATGAAGGAGTACCTGTCCCTCAATCATATGTCGCTGGTGCCAAACGAAGATAGGCACAAGTGCAAATATTTCTTGCCACATCACTGCGTCATCAAGGAAGACAGTTCCACCACAAAGCTGCGGGTCGTATTCTACGGCTCGGCAGCCACCACATCTGGTCTTTCGCTAAACGATCTGCTCATGTCAGGTCCCACCATTCAAGCCAAACTATTTCACACACTCATTCGATTTCGTACATTTTCCATCGCTCTTACAGGTGATATCGGTAAAATGTATAGGTGTGTGCGTGTCTCAATGCCTGACACCATGCTCCAATGCATATTATGGCGGGACTCTCTTGACGATGACATACAGGTCTTCAAGCTAAACACAGTCACCTATGGGACGAAGCCGGCATCGTTTTTAGCTATTCGAGCTATGCACCAGCTGGCCATGGATGAGTCATCATCGTATCCATTGGGGTCGGAAACCATTCTACAGAACTTCTACTTATATTATGCGTCAAACCACGGATCTTCTTGCTCGAGGCAATTTTCAATTGCGGAAATGGTGCTCCAACTCTCTAGATGTGCTTCGTACCGTCCCAGAGGCCGAAAGGGAAAGCTTTCTGAAGCTGGATGATGGCAGTGATGTAACAAAGGTGCTTGGGCTCATTTGGGAGCCCCATAAGGACTGCTTTCTGTTCACATTTGCTCCAAAAATCGGTGTTGGCAAGCACACTAAGCTTTCGGTATTGTCGACCATTGCGCGCTGCTATGACCCTATGGGATTGATCGGACCTACTCTGACCAGAGCGAAAATCATCATGCAGCGCATGTGAAGAGACAAGCTGCATTGGGATGAGAGCCTTCCTCAGTCGTTGGACTCAGCTTGGACTGAGTTTTGCAAGGACTTCGCCATTGTGGGTCACGCCACATTTCCTCGCTATGTGCTTCAACCCAAGGCAAGGTTTGAATTGCATGCCTTTTGTGATGCCAGCCTTCAGGCCTATGGGGCTTGCATCTATGCTCGATCGTTTACAGATACAGCCGCTGCTTTGTTCACTTGCTTTGTTCGAAGGCAAGAGTTGCCCCACTAAAAACCCTCACGGTTCCTAAGCTTGAGCTATGCGCAGCGTTCCTATTGGCAAACTTACTTCGCGAAATCAGGAAAATGGATACCCTTGATTGCCCAATTCATTGTTGGTCGGATTCAACTGTGGTCCTGTCTTGGTTGCGAGAGGAGCCATCCAAGTTCAACGTATTTGTCTCCAACAAAATCGCCGGAATTCAACAACTTACGAGGGGCATGGATTGGCGCTATGTGCCAACTGAGATGAACCCGGCTGACATTCTTTCGAAGGGAGCAGCGCCGCACGATCTCTTGCATTCTAGGTTGTGGATGAATGGACCTACCTTCTTGCAAGGCGAACAAAGTTGCTGGCCTGAACGGTGCTCGCCAGAAATCAACCTTCCGGAAATTCGACACCGGGTATTGCTGTCATCTGAGCGTGCCGACATCTCGCTGTCATTTAAGTACATCAACTCATTTGGAGTCATGCTGCGCATCTTCGGCTACGTTCAGAAGTTCATCAGTCGGACGAAGACACCGGACCTCTCGTCAGACGACCTTCGAAGAGGATCCCATTTGTTATGTCGCATCGTTCAACGGGCCCATCTGTATCCTGAGTACCGTACTCTGCAGAAAGGGAACTGCGTGCAGTCATCCAGCAGTATCGCATCGCTTTCGCCTTTCATAGATGACTTTGGTCTAATACGTGTTGGTGGTCGCTTGCGACACTCAACTCTCGGCTTCGATGCACGCCACCCAATCATTTTGCCCAGGGATCATCCACTGACGTTCGCTATCATCACACATTTTCATCGGAAGCATCACCATGCGGGTCCGCAGTCGTTGCTTGGAGCAATTCGGTTGCAGTTCTGGCCCATCGGCGGCCTGAAGACTGTGGCTCGAGCCTTGAGGAAATGCGTCATCTGCTGCAGATCCCGACCTCGTCTTGCTGAACACATCATGGCTGACCTACCGAAGGACCGAATACAGGATTCGCCTGCATTCAGTGTCACCGTAATTGACTATTGTAGTCCCTTCTACTACAAGACAGATGGCCGCAATCGAACTCCCATGAAATGCTATATTAGCGTCTTCATCTGTTTTACCACAAAGGCAGTCTGGTTGGAATTGGTAAAGGATCTATCAACTGAAGCCTTCTTAAGTGCCCTCAAACGCTTCGTCGCGACTCGCGGCATTCCCCGATGCATTTGGTCGGACAATGCCACTAATTTTGTGGGCGCTAGGAACGAGTTGGATGACCTTCATCGGCTATTCATGAGCGAGAAGCATCGCGCTGAAGTCCATAATCACTGCCTCAACAACGGCTTCGATTGGAAGTTCATACCGCCCCGCTCGCCTCACTTCGGGGGCTTGTGGGAGGCGGCAGTGAAGATGGCCAAACAGCATTTCTATCGCTCCGTGGGATCGTCACTCTTTGGCTTCGACGAGCTGCGGACATTGGTCTGCCAAATCCAGGCGATAATCAATTCTCATCCTCTTATTCCAATTTCAGAAAACCCTGAAGATCTTGGCGTCCTTACACCGGGACATTTCTTAATTGGTCGTCCGCTGATGGAGTTTCCCGAGCCAGACGTTACGGCTCTCAACTTCAATAGACTCGATCGTTGGCAACGAGTCACCTGTGCCCAGCAGATCTTTTGGAAGCGTTAGAGTGAGGAGTACTTGACTCTGCTCCAACAACGTGCCAAATGGCGCACGCCACAACCTCCGATCCAAATCAATGACGTCGTCTGTATAAAGGACGAAAACTTGCCGCCACTGAAGTGGCCATTAGCACGAGTGATCGAGGTCATCACTGGAGCCGATGGGACCGTGCGAATTGCCATCCTGCGGACACCATCTGGAACCACTCGTCGAGCTGTCAACAAGCTGTGCGTCCTTCCCGTTAAGGATTCTGTTAAAAGCCCTGGTCTTTTAACGGGTGGGAGTATGTTCGGAGCAGTAGCCGTCAGTAGCTCTTAAGAATGCCAATTATCTTAGTTATCTCTTAAGTTATTGTACGCTCATCTATTCTCCCGCTCTCGGTGCATACGCACACACACTCATGTTCGCCGTGCGTAGTGCTTATATTGCAGTGCGTCGGTCAACTTGGGACATTTCGGTAAAATTCGTCGTCGAACGCAGCAGCGCGCATCATTACATACCGGCCGTCAAAATTGTCTAACCGCGCTATAGCGGGTTCTTTGATTTGCTACATACACTATTGTACACTGAAAACCACGAAGTTTACGGCCACGGCCTTTAATATTGAAAATATACATAGAAAATAAACACAAACCCTAAACCCCAACAACGGAGTATAATTTTTGTAAATGTGGAGTCAGAGTTGCCGAAAAAGCTCGGCAGCTTCCAACACTGTTCAGGATACAAAATTAATGTGGACAAATTTAAGACATTTGCACTCCAAATAGCGACTGATCTTACAGGGACTTACTCATGGTATTATCTTCCGCCTACTGTTCATAAAATTTTAATTCATGGACCATCCATAATTGAAAACGCTCTGGTGTCTATTGGGGAGTTATCAGAGGAAGCTGCTGAGTCGAGAAATAAGGACATAAAGAAATTTCGTCTAAATCATACAAGAAAAATTTCTCGAGTAGCAACAATTGAAGATCTACTCAATCGCTTACTTCTTTCTTTGGATCCTTTCATAACGGGACAACGAAAGTTACCCCCTAAATATAAGTCTGTTTTTAATAAAAATGTTTTTCATCTTTTAGAATAATATATTTAATAATAATGTACCTCATGTGAAAAAATTACAAACAAAATCATTATTATTATTTTTTATATGAAGATATGGAGCAGAGTGTATAACTTTAGTAGGGGGCTGAATATGAATAATTTTTTTGGAGTTTTTTATTTATTATATTTTTATTAAATTTTAGAAAAAGTTTCAGATTTTTAACACCACTAGAAGTATTTTTGGCCGATCGCTCCATACAAGCCCGACCACTGTGCAACGGCAGCCGAACGTAACCAAAGGGGACCTCGTCGTCGATGTCCGCCTTAACCGCTATTTCTTCCTCGCTATCAGACAAGGATCAAGAGGTGTTCCGAAGGAATTTTAAGCAGAGCAATTTCCAGGCTGGCTATAGTGCGAAACTGGGCCCAGCCAATGTAAAGGCCAGGATAAGCGCAAAGATAGGGAATGCGTATTATAAATTGGAGGACCTGCAAGGGAGGCCGTGTGGGCGGTATCACGCGAAAGACCTGAAGCAGTAGCTGATCCGCGCTGTCTGGATCCGACTTGTGGGTAGCCCCAAGTCTGATCTTTGGCGGGGGGTATTTGTAACGCTTGGATCAGCCTATTGGAGAGACAGGTAGCGCCATCTGGTTGTCACCCCGGGCGAGATGGGTTTCAGGGGAATCGCCATCTATGCGTTAGGTCTGGGTGTCAGGTCAAGGGGCGAAGAAAGGCCAGCGGGATTAACAGAGGAAAGTGTCAACCTGCAGGGATGTGTTCCATCGTTTGAAGGCGGCCCGAGGGTTCCCGCTGTCGTCGAGGTGGATTTGTCGCCTCTTTTCCTTTTGGCGCTCGACCCGATAAGTTTCGTTCTCTCCGCTAGTTGCAAGTAGAAAGAAAGAAAAAGAAAGTACAAGAGTCGCAAGTGGTTTTGTGTGAAAAGTTACAGTTCAATCCCAAGTGAGTACGCACGCGGAGGATTTCCGGATAGGATTTCTAGCGTTTTCTCCAACAGGGCTCTGGATTGGACGGAAGGCGTCCCAGAGGGGAGGAGTTGCGGAGCATTCTGCGCGCTTTTCGCGGGACGGCGAGGGCAGGAAGACCCTTGCGGTCGCCGTAGTTGTTGGTGTTACGCGAGGAACGTGCGGAAAAGTCACGTTTGAGTCGCAGGGTGGTGCCTCGGGCTCGGGTACACAATCCCCTAAACAGATGGCGGGAAGTATGGAGAAGGCTTTCGGCACCCCGGCAGCGGTATCGGCAAAAGGATCAGTTCCAGTGGATGGCGGAAGTATTTCGGCCATAGTTACCCAAGCAGTACGAGCCATGCAGGATAATCTCGCAGCCCAGTTGTTGGAACGGATAGGTCAGCTAATCCAGTCCAATATTGCTGCCCACTTTCAACTTTCAATTCAAGACCGACCTCTTCGGAACATGACTCCAGGCCATGGTTCGCAGGGTCAGGGATCGGGCGATAGGCGTTCATCGGCAGGATTTTACAGGGAGGGAAGAGACACCCCAAGTAGGAGTTCAGCCTCAGATCTGTCCCAAAGGCCGGACAAAGTCAGCCATATCATAAATGGTTGGAAATTACGATTTAGCGGCAGCGCGGATGGAATAAGCGTTAATAATTTTATCTACCGAGTAGAAGCGCTGACCCACTCCACTCTAGAGAGTAACTTCGCATTTTTGTGCAGCTATGTTAGTATTGTTTTTGATGGGAAGGCTCGCGAGTTCTATTGGAGATTTCACAAGTCGGTGGTAGTGGTACTATGGGATGCGCTGTGCCAGACATTAAGGCAGCAGTTCCGTGATACGCGGACCGATGTCAGAAAGCAGAAAGAGAAAGAAGGTTTCGACAGCCTCTATGATGCGATTGTGCAGCTGATGGACAGCTTAGAGTCTCCCTTGGCCGAGAAAACGGTAGTCGATATTTGGCGAAGGTATCTAAGACCCGAAGGTAGGCACGAATTGCTCAATATAGAGGTCAAATCGGTCGGAGAGCTGAGGACGATATGCAGATGCAGGGAGAGTTTTCTGGAGGGTGTAAGACGGAGCTACGGGTATCAAAGAAATATGCCTTTTCGTAGTAGCGAAGTTGTTAGAGGAGCCTATGTCCGATGATGCCACTGAGTTTTCCGAAGGGGAAGGCGAAGCCGAGATAGGGGCACTAGCCTTGGTATGCTGGAACTGCCATAAAGAAGGGCATCTCTACCAAGATTGCGAAGCCAAGCGCAAAATCTTTTGCTATGGGTGTGGCATTCCAAACATTTACAAGCTGGCTTGCGAAAAATGCCAACAAAAAAACGCCAGGGCGAACACACAGCCTCGTCAGCTTCCGTGTGTGCGTCGCCAGAAACCCGCGAATTCCGACGCGAGCCAGTAAGAGCTCAGCATCAGGTAGCCATAGATAGTAAGAATACTGGTCAGGCTGTCAGCAATTTAGAAATTATTTCATGGTCTAATTATAGTAAGGGTAGTTCAGAGGCAGACACTGCGGTCATACTGTGCCGGCAGAAATCCAACTCAAGACACTCAAGACACTCAAAGCGAATGAGGGCTTTTTGGAAAGCCGCTAAGTCCATAAACGCCATTCGGTATAAGAAACTCGATAAACGGCCGTATGCGGAAGTAAAAGTTTTCGAGTAAGAAGTGTTAGGGTTGTTGGAAACGGGTGCATCAATGAGCATTGTGGGGGGCAGTCTGGCCAAAGGAATAATCACCAGTAGAATCCCATTTAAGCGAGGCATTACAGTGGCCCATACGGCAGATGGTAGTCGACAGGAAGTTCTAGGTTGAGTGAAGGCTCCGGTCTCCTATAATAATATTGTGAAGGAGTTGGATTTGTACATTATTCCTTCGCTTAGCCAGGATTTGTATCTGGGAATCGATTTTTGGTCCACGTTCGATTTGCTACCTCCGGTGATGCAAGTGGCAGAAATTGATCAGGAAGCGCATGAGCTAACGCTGTACCAAAGAGAATAATTGCAGAAAGTTGTCTCGGAATTTCCATCATTTGCAGTGGCAGGCTTAGGGAAAACATCCATTTTGTCAGATTCCATCGATGCGTCTTTTTCCCGTGTCACCGGCGGTAGAAAAACTATTATATGCTGAGGTAGATAGGATCCTCAAGTTAGGAGTTATCGAAGAGTCCGACAGTGCCTGGTCTTCTCCAGTGGTGCTAGTTCAGAAACCAGGAAAAATTAGACTCTGCCTTGAAGGGATGCTTATCCGTTGCCCCAGATAGACGGAATATTAAGTCGCCTCCCCAGAGCCATGTTTATCTCGAGTCTGGATCTCAAGGATGCTTACTGGCAGATACCTTTGGATCCAAAGTCGCGAGATAAGACAGCATATACCATCCCTGGCAAGCCGCTATATCAGTTCCAGGTTATGCCGTTCGGGCTCACCAACGCATCGCAAACCATGATCAGATTGATGCATAAAGTGATCCCTGCGGAACTTCGCAACGAAGTCTTCGTCTATCTGGACAATTTGTTAATGGTTTCCGAGAGCTTTGAAGCGCATCTAAGGGTGTTGAGAATAATAGCGCAGCAGGTTCGATTGGCCGGATTAACACTCATAGCGAACTTCGCATCGATAGCTTCTCCGCTCACAGATTTGCTTAAACCCAAGTGCAGGTTTGTTATGACTCCAGAGAGAAGGGCAGCGTTCGAGAAGCTTAAAAACAAGTTGTGCTCGGCACCAGTTCTTCGTAGTAATGACTTTAACCGACCCTTTTTTGTGCATTGCCGTAAGTCAGGCGTTGGCGGGGTTTTAGTTCAGAAAACTCCAGAGGGGGACGAGTTTCCGATAGCGTTTGTGTCCAAAAAGCTGAATAAGGCACAAAGGGCTTATTCGGTGACGGAGCAAGAGTGCGTGGCGGCGATTGTGTGTATCAATCGATTCAGGGCTTACATCGAAGGGCATGAGTTCCCTGTGATTACTGACCATGCCTCACTAAAATGGCTCATGACTCAGACGGACCTTCATTCACGGTTAGCTAGATGGGCTCTGAAACTAAAAGGTTTTAAGTTCAAAATAGAACACCAAAGTGGGCGTCTAAATGTTGTTCCTTATGCCTTGTCCAGAGTAAATGAAGAAGATTTGGCTGCCGTTAGTTATAGCCAATTGGTTGATCTCGAGTCACCAGCTTTTAAGTCAGCCGAGTATGTGGAGCTTGTAAGCAGAATAGAAGCTAATAAAGAAAAGTTGCCTGATCTGAAGGTGGTCGACGGCTTTATATATAGAAAGTGCGGATATTCCACAGGCGATACTCTTAATAACAGCTTCATTTGGAAGTTATGGATCCCGGCGAGTATGGTGGCAGATGCCTTGGCTAATGCTCACGACCACCCGTTAGCCTCACACGGAGGAGTTCACAAGACTCTGGAGAGGGTGCGACAGTTTTTGTATTGGCCAAGCCTAGTTAAGGATGTGAAGGCATATGTACTCGCATGCGACACTTGTAAGTCATCCAAGGCGCCGAATGCTATTCAGCGTCCCCCAATGGGCGTGGCACCGGAGTCGCAAAGATTTTTCCAGAGGCTGTACGTGGACTTTCTAGGCCCGTATCCGCGCTCTAAAAGTGGGCATTTTGGCATTTTTATAGTGCTGAACTACTATTCAAAGATCGTTTTTCTGAAGGCAGTTAAAAAGCGAACTGCGGACATCGTGATCAGGTATCTTCAGGAGGATCTGTTTCATACCTTTGGGTTTCCGGAGACGGCGATATCTGATAATGGTTCACAGTTTAAGTCGGAAACCTTTCAGAAGTTTCTCAGGGGGCACAAGATATCGCACACAGCCACGGCTTTGTACTCTCCTCAATCAAATGCGTCGGAGCGAGTCAATCGTTCTGTAATCGCAGCCATTCGTTCCTATGTAAGGGCGGACCAGAAGAATTGGGATGAGGAGTTAAGTAGCATTTGCTGCGCCTTGAGGACCGCGGTCCATACCAGTCTGGGCACTTCGCCTTATTATATGTTGTTCGGGCAGCAGTTCATCAGCTCGGGGGAAACATATAAGGTGCTGAGAGCACTCCGGTTGTTGGTATTCTCAAAGGAGGATTTGTTGGAGTTGGTGCGTAGCAAGGCTCTGGCGGTAATGGAGAAGCAAAGGACGAAGAATGAGACGATTTACAATTTGAGAGCAAGGGACATCGCATATCAAGTTGGCCAAGAGTGTTCCGAAGGAATTTTAAGCAGAGCAATTTCCAGGCTGGCTATAGTGCGAAACTGGGCCCAGCCTTTGTAAAGGCCAGGATAAGCGCAAGGATAGGGAATGCGTATTATGAATTGCAGGACCTGCAAAGGAGGCCTTGTGGGCGGTATCACGCGAAAGACCTGAAACAGTAGCTGATCCGCGCTGTCTGGATCTGACTTGTGGGTAGCCCCAAGTCTGATCTTTGGCGGGGGGTATTTGTAACGCTTGGATCAGACTATTGGAGAGACAGGTAGCGAAAGAAAGTACAAGAGTCGCGAGTGGTTTTGTTACATTTCATTCCCAAGTGAGTACGCATGCGGGGGATTTCCGGATAGGATTTCTAGCGTTTTCTCCAACAGAGCTCTGGATTGGACGGAAGACGTCCCAGAGGGGAGGAGTTGCGGAGCATTCTGCGCGCTTTTCGCCGGACAGCGAGGGTAGGAAGACCCTTGCGGTCGCCGTAGTTGTTGGTGTTACGTGAGGAACGTAGCCCAGAAGGAACCAGAGTACGCGATCCCTGCCCCGGAAGAGCCAAAAAGACAGCCAAAAGGGGCGCAGGGGTTTCGGTTGTGGGCCGGGACCTTGAGCGGAAGCAGCGGAAGAGTGAGAGCGCGAGATATCGTATTGACAGCGGAGCGCTAGGAGTGAGTCGGCGTCGGCTTTTGCAGGCGGCCAGTCATGATCGTATGCGAGAGGCAGCCATAGCCTCTGGGAAAGCGTCGTAGGCATCAGTGAACGCGGGAGCAGACCTTTTTTTTCTTACGGGAAGGGGATCTACAAAACGGATAAAAAAAAAAGAAAATCTAAAAAAAGGAAAAATAAAATAAATGTTTAAGTTTAATAAATGTTTAAGTATAAATATATATTCAGGCAGTTTTGTTATATGCATACGCTAGAATGTATTAGTGGCGAGCGGTGGCGAGAGGTGGATAACGTGCAGAAAAGTATCGTAAATGTGCCGTCCCAGATGGGCGGGGTAGAACTCTCTAATCCCTTCAACAGGTTAAAGTTTCCATTGAAAAAAGACGACCCACCAGTTAGTTCTTTAGCCTATCTCAACCTTCCGACCCGCCTTTTTAGGCGTCAGTTCACTCCGCCATTCCCCATATTAGTTAAGATTTATCCCTTCATTTTCTTGTCATCTTTATTTAACTTCATTTATATGTATTTATTGTATTTATATATACATTTATTTAATTATATTTGTGTATGCGGTCCTATCCTTTTGTATGTGGGTTTTTTTTATTTTTTCAATGATGGTCATAAGTAGGGGGCACCATTTTTTCCTTCGAGTAGAATAAATTTTATAATGTTTTAATTTCACGTATTTTTTTTGCATTCGGCTAGCAGAAGGGCCCTAGGAGGCATCTAGAAACGCTGAGGGGTCATTCCAGCCATCATGGCGGAGATATTGGAGTGACCAAGGAAGGGAGGGTGATCCGTCCTCCATGACACCTGAGGCGGGGAACCAGCGTTTCAGGCAGGGCAGAGGGGAAGGGGGGAATCCAACGGTGAGGTCATGTTGTCGGTGTCATTAAAACCTTCGTCGCTGCCTGCACCTTCTAACCAAGTTTTATAATGAGAACAGGCACCCGACGCGAATAGGACCAGAACACCACCCAAATTGCCGACGAGCCCCAGCCGGGATCATATGCGTGCGTCCTATTCACGTCCATAACATCTAGCCCGGATCGTTACAGTTATAAGTAATTATGAATATCATTATTATAAAGTAGTGGTGCCCCACGTTGGGCGGAAATGCAGGGAAGAAGTATTGAGATAATTCTACCCTGACCACGGATAACAAGTTTTAGCAAGGTTCCATCCATATTTTGCAATAGGTACGCGGCAGAGCTTCCCATCAAGCGCTTGGAAATACAGAGCAAGCTCCGTTATAGAGAGAGTTTGTCTGCCCACGGGTGATGAAAAAGCAGCACAACTGTCCGCAGAAGTTAGAGTGAGCAGGAAAGAGGAAAAGACAAAACAGTTTGGTTTTAATTCACGCTCTTTTATGCTTGCCGTCGTTGTTTTTGCATTGCGGATCAGCGGTTCGCTGTTCTGTTGAGATTTCTTTTAGGGAAAGAAGCTATGCTTGAAGCCATAGTTGTCGGTAAATCGTACATTTGTACTTATACTTTATTATTTATTATATTTTTACTTGATATTATTGCATGTTAGTCAGAATTTGGTCTAGGGTTTCGTGTGTCTGTTTACGCTTCGAAAATTACCGAGCTTGCAACAAAGAATTTTGAGTGCCTTTGAGCGGATCAGCTGGTAGTGCACTCGAGGTTCGTTGACCTTGTGTGTAGGCTATTGTTTTTCACAGGAAAAGAAAAAGGAAAGGAAAAGGAAGACAAAAACAGGTGCTGGGGAGAAATTTCGGAGGCTTATCAGCTGGAAAATGTATCTAAATGAACGGCTGCACAATGATGGAAGGAGAAGTAGATTTGAGCACTTGCACTCTGTGTGGGAAAGAGTTTGGTTCCCTGCAGTTATACAAATCCTCTAGGTGTGGCCACCAGTTCCACAGAGCCTGTATTTCAGCCTATGCGAAGGATAACACAAAATGCCCCACCTGCGGAAAAGTCACGTTTGAGTCGCAGGGTGGTGCCTCGGGCTCGGGTACACAATCCCCTAAACAGATGGCGGGAAGTATGGAGAAGGCTTTCGGCACCCCGGCAGCGGTATCGGCAAAAGGGTCAGTTCCAGTGGATGGCGGAAGTATTTCGGCCATAGTTACCCAAGCAGTACGAGCCATGCAAGAAAATCTCGCAGCCCAGTTGTTGGAACGGATAGGTCAGCTAATCCAGTCCAATATTGCTGCCCACTTTCAACTTCCAATTCAAGACCAACCTCTTCGGAACATGACTCCAGGCCATGGTTCGCAGGGTCAGGGATCGAGCGATAGGCGTTCATCGGCAGGACTTTACAGGGAGGGAAGAGACACCCCAAGTAGGAGTTCAGCCTCAGATCTGTCCCAAAGGCCGGACAAAGTCAGCCATATCATGATTGGAATGATTGGAAATTACGATTTAGCAGCAGCGCGGATGGAATAAGCGTTAATAATTTTATCTACCGAGTAGAAGCGCTGACCCACTCCACTCTAGAGAGTAACTTCGCATTTTTGTGCAGCTATGTTAGTATTGTTTTTGATGGGAAGGCTCGCGAGTTCTATTGGAGATTTCACAAGTCGGTGGTAGTGGTACTATGGGATGCGCTGTGCCAGACTTTGTAACGGACACGGTCGGAGTCGTTTCGGCCTGCACCCTCTGTCTACTGGTTGGACGGTCAGCTCAGGGAGATTGGCGTGGATTCAGTGCGGCCTAGGCACCTGCGTTACGATATTAAGAGAAACGGGAACTACCAGACAATACGGGAACGGACTGAGATGCGACCTACCCCCATTCTGTTGGAGAACCGGTGTGTTCTGGTTCTCCTTCTGTACCCACCCTACCTGTAGAACTCAATTGAGCCTACCCAAAACATCGCTGCGGCGCGAAGTACTCGAGGTTAATAAGAAATTAGTTCATGTTAATCTGTTAATATAATTCAGGGGAAAATATCGATAATTTAGGAGCTAACAAGAGTGGGTAGTGCATTGTTTAAGTTCGATAATTCATTAATTCCCCTAACCCTAACTGCACTTAGCATTAACAATCCGTATAATATATATGTAAAGAATATATAGACTTATAAGTTATAATATGGGAAAGTAAAAGTTAAATCAATCCATCAATCGTATATCAAAGGGGTTTTATGATGATAAATGTCGTTAGTGCAAAAAAAAAAAATAAGGCTACAAATAACGTTTTAGCAGCGCGACATTATTGTCTACTTCATGACAATAGATTAGGTTAAATTAACACAAGAAATTTCTTTTAAAGCTACAATCAAGGATATTCATGTCATATGGTCATTGGAAATTGTTTGAAAATTGCATTGGAATTTGGGAGAAACTCGTGCCCGATAGCATACAAACACAAGTTAGACAAACCAGAAACTTCACTTCTTTATGTCTCGATCTGGCTTTACGTACCCATAGATTAATCACTTACGATACTGTTATAATGTTGCTCCACGCAGAAAGATCTTTCCTTACGGTGATGGTGTGTCTCTGTGATAGTAGATATAAAATTATTAGTACGAGGTTAACCCAATGCTTTTTTTGACCTGGACATGGATTCTCTCCTAGGTATACAACTTTCAATATTCAATCAGTGAGAACATTATTTAATGCAAGGGTGTAACGAACCCCAAGGGGACGTTACAATCCACCACACCACACCACACCGGCCATGGAGGAGCCCTAAAAATTAAGAACTACTCAAACCACCCACTTTAATTCCATACAATTGTTAAAAGAATAAGTCAATACACACCTCACACAAGAACTACCCAAACCACCCACTTTTCTTCCACTGCACGCGCGCCGTTCGGCCACGTGACTACCCCTCCTACACCCATCCATAACTCTCCTACCAATACCTCAACTGTGACCCAAAAACTTTCCCCTCCCACTAAGGTTCGATGCGACGGTTTTCTTTTCGACAAAAGAAATTGCCCATCGGCGCACCGTCAGCATAAATCCCCCCACCCATAATATTAAGCTAGCTAGTTCGATCCGCGGATGCTAGGTTCCGAGCGTTCTAGCGAAAGAAGTGCAAGACACTTACTCGGGAACCCGGCCGCGAGATAGACGTTGCTCCGCGCAGCAACTTACAATAAAATAATATACGCCGTATGTTAAGCCTAACAATAATTATCCAGTGTCCAATAAATGAGCATTTTTAACAGAAATAAACCCAACGAGTAAGTCTATTTTTCCGGGTGAGAACTGCGACATCAATTCGCAACCAAGAATATCGCGGCAAGGGTCAATCCAATCCTCAAATTACTCCTGATCCTCTGATAGGCCCCAGTGTGACAACGCCTCGTATTCCTTATCCTTCTCGACCACACGAGTGTGACAACGCCTCGTATCCCTCATCCTTCTCGACCACACGAGTGTGACAACGCCTCGTATCCCTCATCCTTCTCGACCCCACGAGTGTGACAACGCCTCGTGCCCTTGACTATTTTCTCGATCCAACTCATACGGGCACGGTTACGCCTCATTCTCCTCCACTCTTGTTTCTAGCCTACTTAGGGCCGACCCCGTTTCCTGTAGAGGTTCCTGCAAACTACAAATTTCTTGTAGTAGGATCCTGGAGAAGACTGAGCTTACCTCAGCCTGAAATAGGAGCATTACAAGTGGCGCCCGAGCAGGGACCTGTAGGAAACTTTAGCAAGGGGTGTGGATTAAAAACCCACGGCTCTAAAATCCAAGGCATAGGCTGGACAGCTCCGTCTCACAATCTCCGCGTACCCTCGAACTCAAACTCCGAGTGCAATAAAAAAAAAGGGTGCTGCGCCGCGCAAAACCTCGACGAAAACCCCATAACTCCAACGGTGAGGGTCGCGTTAACGACATAGTTACACACGAAGTGTCGGTTCGCCCAAGGGCCGATCCCTTTCACAAATACGCGAGTGACTCCAAAGGAAAAAGAAAACACACACTATCATGGATCCCAACACTGAGAAAACTTCAGGTGAGTACTACTCTGGGGAATTTGTCTCTAATCCAGGGGTAGGCACTGGCTGGGTCCACAAGCGTCGACGAGAAGAGCTAGAAAGGTTCGCTGTCGAATTCGGATTCAGCAGTAAGGGCACTGTAGAAGACATGCGGAGAAGCTTCGCCGCATTGTTTGAGGGGACCCTCGAACAAGAAGCTTGGGTTCGACTCGCCGAGCTCGAACGACAATATGCCAAATCCCCAGCGCGTGCCAAGTCACCGCAACCCAGTACTTCCACACAGGCGGAAGGGCGTACGGAGGACCCCAACCTCTGGTTAACAGTCCCCGAAAACCCAGAGAATCAAACCAGCGTTCCCTCCAGCGTCGGGATAGTGGCCGAACCACCAAGACCTCCGCCTCCAGAACAACGTACTCCAGCCGCGAGGAGAATCCGACCCACGAACGAGAGACCCCAGGCGGGAAGCGAACCCGCAGGGGAATTCCAATATAGCCACGCCGCCCAAATGGCAGAACGCATACGGAAGTGGGGGATCCAGTTCAACGGACAGGATGATCCGCTGTCATTCATCGACCTTCTCGAAGAGCGCGCGCTTTCATACGGGGTAGACATGAACCATTTACCCCGCGCCATGGCAGAAATCCTCACGGACAGAGCCTGTCTCTGGTTCCGGACCGGCCGACTACAAAGCGTCCCATGGGCCGATTTCCGCAGGGAATTCTTGGCGTTCTTCTTGCCACCGCGGTATTTTGAACAATTGGAGGATCAGATCCGGGACCGCAAGCAAGCGGTAGGCGAACCCTTTAAAGACTTCGTTATCGAGCTCCGGTTACTCATGCACCATGCCGGATACGACACCACCAAGGAACTCTACAGGATCTACGACAACACTTTACCGGCGTACCAGCTGTACGTGCGGAGACACGAACTACGAAGCCTGACGCAGCTCACCACATTGGCCACGGAGTTCGAGAGTATCCAAGAACGGAATGCACCGGTAATTCCCCTCCCCCCGCGGAACATGCCGCGTTACACTAGGCCGACGGCGAATCAGGCCCCCAAGGAAGGTGAGTCCAACCGGACGCCATTCCGGAGACCCCCGTGGGACTCAACCGAATTAACAAGGAGACAACCTATGAACCGAAGCAACGCTCCGGCGCAGGAAGTCGCGCATCGCATGGTAACCACCCCCATCGTGAATCCGCGCATGGCATGCCGCCGCTGTGGCGAAACTGGCCACGCTTCTCCGAACTGCACCAACCCTTCGATTCTGTTCTGCTGGGAATGCGGTAAGCGCGGTATACGGACGATCGATTGTTGTCGCCGGGACACGTCGGGAAACGACACGCGTCCTCGACTGACACGGGAACAGTCGGGAACGACGCCCTCCCAAACCCGGAACTAACTAGCCCCCTACAGCTACACGATGGCCGGATAGTGGCGAGAGTGACCATAGGAGGACAAGACGCGGAGGCCACTATTGACACCGGGGCGTCCCGGAGCTTCGTCAGTGCTGACCTCGCCCGACAACTGGACAATAACAACAATCTTCGGGAGGCATGCGTGCAGATCCGACTGGCCGACGGCTCAGTGCGCGAGATCACGCAAATCCTCCTGGCTTACATCCGTTTAGACAGACGGGAAGTCCAGATACCTCTCCTAGTCTTACCCAACATGTTGGAACAAGTCATTGTGGGTCTGGATTTCTTATGCGCGATCGAAACAACGATCAAATGCGGCACCACCCTCCTACAACTCCGAAGCCGTCGCCCCATGGCAAACCCCCCCGCGGTCACTGCCAGTCAAGTTCCCACCATAGGAACGGAAAAACCGAGATCCAGGGCAACCCCCGAAAACTCGCGTTCGAGGAAAACTACGACGGACACCATGTCCAAACAACGAGCGCCCAGCAAAAATTCTAAGGCCCCAACGGAACGCACGATTCCCAGGCCAAATACGAAAAGCACAAACCTTAGGCCCGCCACGGAACGCACGATTCCTATGCCAACGATAGGTGACACGAGCTCCCACGCAGCGGCGCAGAATGTAAGGAGATCAACCGAAGCCCACGGCGCGGTAATCCCCATAAAGACTAAGGAAACCAGAGCTGCCTCCCCACAGGCAATCGTTCCTTCACAACCGAGGTCTTCGCCTGACGACCATTCGCCCAGACGGGTGATCGACGCAGACACCGGGGTCAACAATAGCATCCACGCTATCCCCCCAACACAAATGACTCCTCAACTAGCGTCCCAACCCCTGGCCCAGGTACCCAACCAAGCCCCCGCAAACACCAATTCTCTAAACGATACCACCCCAGTCGTCGCCAACATGAGGGAACACCCTCGAGGGGCGGAACCACCGAGCGCGTTCGACACGACCCTCCTGCCGGAAGACCCGAACCGAGCTTTCAGCTTAGAGAGGGACGAACAACTGGAAGACGAGCCAGAACGAACCAACGACCCCTGGCCACCCGAACTTGCGTCACAGATCCAGGAATTCCTGGACGAGGAACTGCCGAAGTTCGAAAAGCTTCAAGATACCACAGACCTAACGGAGCACACCATCGTCATGCGGGACAACCGGCCAATAAAACAGAGGTATTACCCCAAGAACCCCGCCATGAGGCGAATTATCGACGAGCAAGTCGACCAACTAATAGCCGAAGGACTCATCGAACCTTCTCGAAGCCCTCACAGCGCACCAATTGTTCTCGTGCGCAAAAAGAACGACAAATGGCGTATGTGCGTAGACTATCGCCAGCTCAACGAACGCTCTATCCCGGACGCCTATCCATTACCGAGGATCAATTACATCCTAAAACGCCTGAAGAATGCACGTTTTATCACCACGCTAGATCTGAAGAATGGGTATTGGCAAATACCTATGGCCCTCGAAAGTAGGGAAGCCACCGCTTTCACGGTGCCAGGAAGAGGTCTGTACCAATGGAAGGTAATGCCCTTCGGATTACACTCCGCAGGGGCAACGTTTCAACGGACGTTAGACACGGTCATCAGCGCAGATATGGAACCCTACGCATTCGCGTACTTAGATGACATTGTCATCATCGGAAAGGATTACACGGAACACCTCAACAACGTAAAAGAGGTCTTCTCTCGACTCCTCAAGGCAAACCTGCGAATCAACGCAGAGAAGTGTACTTTCTTCCAACGACGCATCAAATATTTGGGACACATGATCAGTGAGGAAGGTATCCATACCGACCCCGACAAGGTAGCCGCCGTAAGAGATTTGAGACCGCCCACCAACTTGAAGGAACTCCGACAATGCATAGGGATGGCGTCATGGTACCGCAGGTTTGTTCCCAATTTCGACACTGTGGTACAACCAATGTCACAACTGTTAAAGAAGGGACAAACATGGACATGGGAACAGGAACAACAAGACGCCTTCGAAAAGCTAAAAGAGTTACTCACTACCGCCCCCGTACTCGCCTGCCCAGATTTCAACGTCAAATTCTCTTTACAAACGGACGCCAGTAATGTAGGCGTGGGCGCAGTCCTCACACAGGAGAAAGGGAAAGAGCGCGTCATCGCGTACGTCAGCCGACGACTCAACAAGGCGGAAGAAAACTACTCCGCCACCGACAAAGAATGCCTAGCCGTCATATGGGCAATACGTAAACTACGATGTTATCTAGAGGGCTACCGCTTTGACGTGGTAACTGACCATCTTGCGCTGAAATGGTTGAATACTCTGGAAAGTCCATACGGTAGAGTGGCCCGCTGGGCGCTCGAGTTACAACAATACCAATACGATGTGCATTATCGCGCCGGGAAACAAAACGTAGTGGCGGACGCACTATCCAGGCAGCCCCTAGAAACACTCGCCCGCGTCGAAGAGGAACCCGACAGCTGTCCCTGGCTTAAACGAAGGATACAACAAGTCCACGACGAGCCCCAAAAATATTCGGATTACACCTACGAGAACGGTCAGCTTTACCGAAATCTCGGCCACGGACCCGTCGGAACGGAGTCTTGGAAGCTCTGCGTCCCAAAAGATCGACGGACGAGGGTACTCCACGAATGCCACGATCAACCAACAGCTGGTCATCTCGGCATACGGAAGACCATCGCCAGGGTTTCCCAACGGTATTATTGGCCCGGGTTCTATCGAGACGTAAGACGTTACATTCGCAACTGCGTAAGTTGTCAGAAGTTCAAGGCCTTGCAACGCAAACCAGTGGGCAAGATGCTCACTCGCAAGGCGGAGGAGCCGTTTGTTACCTTGTGCGCAGATTTCGTCGGACCACTGCCATGGTCCAAACGAGGGAATACGATGCTGCTAGTATTTTTCGACACCTTCTCCAAGTGGGTCGAACTAATACCCCTCAAAAAGGCAACCACGGCTAACCTCGAACGAGCGTTCCGCGAACGAATCCTCAGCAGTTTTGGGGTACCGAAATTATTCGTCTGCGATAACGGCACCCAATTCACCAGTCGCTCGTTCCGAACGTTCCTCCAAATCGCAGGCGTCAAACTGCAGCACACCACTCCATATTGTCCCCAGGAAAATCCCACAGAAAGAGCGAACAGAACTGTGAAAACAATGATCGCCCAATTCATCGACGACCACCAGAACACGTGGGACGAACTATTACCCGAAATGTCGTTAGCCATAAATTCTAGCGTCTCCGAGACCACCGGATTCAGCCCTGCGTTCCTTTTACACGGAAGAGAGCCCAGGCTGCCCGGCGCTCTATACGATGAAGTCACACCAGGGACAGGGAGCACCCCGGAGACGGCTACTGACAAAGCGTCGAGACTGAAAGAGATCTTTTCCATCGTCCGAAGTAACATCCAAAGGGCAAGTCAAGAGCAAGCGCGACACTACAATCTCCGTCGCAGGCAATGGCGCCCTACGATCGGCTCATTGGTCCTCGTACGACAACACCACCTGTCAAACGCAGCCGAAGGGTTTGCAGCCAAACTGGCCCCAAAATTTGATGGACCCTATCGGGTAAAAGGTTTCCCGTCACCAAACGTCGTGAAATTACAACACACAAAAGGTCGTCAATATCAACAATCTGAAAGAGTTCAACGACGCCGAACTCTATAATCCAGCCGATGACCCGAACGCCACGGCGGCATAATACCGAGTTTGACCGGGGATCGACACCTATATTAATCGATGCCCTGGCCTTCGTCGATCAGTACGCCACTACCCACGGAACGGACCAGACCAAATCAACCAACTCAAAAAGAACTGAATTAAATAAAAATAAAACAATCAAAAGACAAAATTAAATTCCGACTCCTATCAAGGATAAACCCACCCCAAAGTGCATCAAGGACTACGAATCAAACTCAACCAATCGGAGTTAAAGGACAACAATAACCAAGACAATTAAGAAGAAAACAATCACATTTAATCCTGCCGCCGCCAACAATAATTCCCCAATAATGTCACCCCTGCTGGTCCTACTTGCCCTAGTCACCTCTGCACAGGCCGCCGTAAAAGTAAACGACTACACCAACGCCGACTATATCCCGATCGTGGACGGAGACGCAGTAATCTGGGAGAAGCCAGGATACCTCCACCATACCACCGACGTCACTTCTTATGAGGTCTACGTCGCCCAGACCGAGCTCGCTGCTGAGATGTTCACGGACACCCGCCTGGCCCAGGTATTAGCAACCGACTTGGACCACATCCGCAATTTAATAGCCATGCTAAAAGTCCACCGTAGGGAAGCCAGGAGCATAAACCTGCTCGGTACAGCATTGAAAGTAGTAGCGGGAACGCCTGACTTCAATGACTGGGAACAAATTAGGTTCAAACAAGCACAGCTGATAGAATCCGAACACCGACAGGGGGAGATTAACTCCAAGATGCAAAACCGACTTAACGAACTGACGCACTTTTTCAACACGATCCAGAAGTCGGACGAGGCTGAGAAGGCCCAAATAGTAGAGACAGTCCTCGCCAAAAATAGAATAATCATAACGGACCTAGAAAGTCTTATCCTTGGGCTAACTTTAGCCAAAATAAACATGATCAGTCCGGCCCTCTTAGATGGCGCCGATATAAACGAATTCAACGAGCAACAGTTAGTCAACATAACCTTGGTGGAGCTATTAGAGGTCTCGAACATCAGCGTTTTTCAAACTCCCGACCTACTCCACTTTCTTATAAAGTTCCCTCAACCCAAATTAAATTGTAGGAAGTTGCTCATATTCCCGGTTCAACGCCACCACAGAATATTGGATTTCACTCAGGGAGACATAGTGGCGGACTGCGGTACACAGACCCTCAACATCGGGGCCTGTGAGACAACCGTCGGGGCTACGTTCTGCAAGGAACGAGGGGGAAGTACCTGCGCCCAACAAATGGTAGCTGGGTCTATCGCACACTGTGCTACCCTACCGGGACACCTAGACCCTATAACTATCGTCGACCACGGCACTCTCGTCATCAACGACGCGAACATGACCGTTGTTGATGATGCCGGGGCCAGCCAAACAATTTCGGGATCGTACTTAGTGACGTATTCCCACAGGGTCTCTCTTAACGGGACCTGGTACATTAACCATCTAGGCGACTCTAAGAGGAAAGCAGTGGTGTCCGCAATGACGCAAGTCAACATAACGGCCCACAAAGAAAAACTTAGTCTACCGTTTCTACGGGAACTGAGCATGAGTAATCTCAATCAAATCGACAGCCTAAACGAAATGCTGACGATAAAAAGTACCGCTTCCTACCTCCTCACGCTCGCCGTAGCGTTACCTCTCTGCTTCATTATATGGATATTATACCGCCGCCTTAAAATCCAAGGTGAACAAAATGCGTCCCAAGACGTAGAGGCCATGTCGCCCCACCTTCCTACCGACGCCCGCCCGGCCGAGGTACCGACACCGACCAGCGGTAAAGCCCCCTTGTATACCACCGTCGCCCCCCCTAAAATTCGGCGAACTCAAGCCACCCGTACCTACCCCATACCTCGTCCACGGGAATACGGATCGGGTGACGAGTGAAGAAAGCAAACCGGACTCAGCAAAAAAAAAAAAAAAAAAAAAAATATATATATATATATATATATAAATAAAATAAATAATTGCAAAATACACAAAAAAAAAAAAAAAAACACATTTTTCATTTCCTCTCACACTTAGGCATAAGTTTACGTAACACTACACTTGCTGACACTATAATTTTGTAACGGCGCCGACCAAGGCCCCGAACCCTTTATATGCTTAAGTAATATCCATATCGTAACTCAAATAAGAACCAGCCGCGCTCCCTGCAAGAACACCCGAAGTTCAACCAAGCCTATCCACCATGAGCCACCAGAAAGCACCGACACCCGCCGAGACCGCCGAAGTCATCTACATCGATGACTCTACTGATTCTGAAGGTTCAGAATCTGCGGCGCACGCGTTCAGGAGAACCGAAACTCCACCACCATCCAAGGGCGGAGACGCCCCCCGAGAGCGGCCAAACAGCGCCGACGCGGCCGAGTCAAGCGGCGACTCAGACGGCGAACTCTCAGACGCGGAGAGCTCCGACGCCCCTCGGGATAGTCCCCCACTGTTTTCGCGGCGACCATCCAGATTCCGACGAGAAAATCTATGGTCGCCACCTCTATACCGCCGCCGGGACCCCCGGACATACCGATCGCCGAGCCCCGAACCTCCATCGTTCGAACCGATGTTCGAACAAAACGCATATCGTCATTACGACCCCCTAGGCTGGGATCAGCAGGACAATACCCTGGGACGCTACTGCCCGGAGTACCCACCCACGTACTCTGACGACGAGGAGAACGAGGAGGAGGAACCCTCCGCCCGCCGGCTCGTGACCGACGCGGAGACATTCCATTATACGGTCACACCGTGGGGCCTGCGCGTCACACGGGTCCGCCTCATGACGGTAGACCTGCTCGCCCCGCCCGGCCGGAACGCCCAGCCGTTCTTCCGCACGTTTCGGGAACCTGCGGAAGCCCTCAACGACCGGCCCGCCTTCTCCGTTCCAGACCCGGTTGAACCTCCCACCGAGGAGGTAGAGAAGCCGACACCAACAACAACAACATCAGCGACGTCAGCAACATCGCCACTGACGTCGACGACCCCGAAAACGGGCGAAGGGGCACCGGAACGACGTAAAAACCCTGACCCCCCAGCAACGGCGCACACCCAGCGCAAACCGGCGGTGACTACGGCAAAACACGCCAAAGTACTCCGTACTGACCCGAGCCCGGCTCGGGGGTCGGTAAAAGAAGACCCTCCCATCGGTACCCCCGACTCCACGTCAGGAACCGAAAACGTCCTTCCAGTTCAACAAGCGGAGCTGACCGAACATATGGAGGGGTGGGAAACGGGGCAGAATAGTGACTACGCTACCCCAACCCTACTGGGGCTAGAGCTGCCAACCATACCAGGCACACCAGAAAGCCTGTCGCTACCGGTGGCGCCTAGTGGCTTCGACGGCATCGAGGAGCTACTGACGGTAGCCACCGGGGACCAACCCGAATGGGACGACGAAGACGCCGAGGAACTCCTAAGCGTCCTACCGAAGGACTTCCCACTGGCCGACCAAAGGCCAGAAGATGACGGCCTGGTCGAGGAGATCGGAAGGTACACCGACTGGGTAGTCGCCCCTCCAGACTGGCAGGTCGACACCCCGGGCCGCGTGGTCCCCGCTGGCTTGGTGGTGGAGATACTATGCCGCCTACAACGAACCAACAGGATCCGATGCAGCGTTCGGTTCTGGGACGAAACATACCAGGTCCACAAGAGATCACTCGCCGGACCGGTCTACATCCGCCTTCTCCCGGAAGAAAGGGGGCGGTGTAACGAACCCCAAGGGGACGTTACAATCCACCACACCACACCACACCGGCCATGGAGGAGCCCTAAAAATTAAGAACTACTCAAACCACCCACTTTAATTCCATACAATTGTTAAAAGAATAAGTCAATACACACCTCACACAAGAACTACCCAAACCACCCACTTTTCTTCCACTGCACGCGCGCCGTTCGGCCACGTGACTACCCCTCCTACACCCATCCATAACTCTCCTACCAATACCTCAACTGTGACCCAAAAACTTTCCCCTCCCACTAAGGTTCGATGCGACGGTTTTCTTTTCGACAAAAGAAATTGCCCATCGGCGCACCGTCAGCATAAATCCCCCCACCCATAATATTAAGCTAGCTAGTTCGATCCGCGGATGCTAGGTTCCGAGCGTTCTAGCGAAAGAAGTGCAAGACACTTACTCGGGAACCCGGCCGCGAGATAGACGTTGCTCCGCGCAGCAACTTACAATAAAATAATATACGCCGTATGTTAAGCCTAACAATAATTATCCAGTGTCCAATAAATGAGCATTTTTAACAGAAATAAACCCAACGAGTAAGTCTATTTTTCCGGGTGAGAACTGCGACATCAATTCGCAACCAAGAATATCGCGGCAAGGGTCAATCCTCTGATAGGCCCCACGAGTGTGACAACGCCTCGTATTCCTTATCCTTCTCGACCACACGAGTGTGACAACGCCTCGTATCCCTCATCCTTCTCGACCACACGAGTGTGACAACGCCTCGTATCCCTCATCCTTCTCGACCCCACGAGTGTGACAACGCCTCGTGCCCTTGACTATTTTCTCGATCCAACTCATACGGGCACGGTTACGCCTCATTCTCCTCCACTCTTGTTTCTAGCCTACTTAGGGCCGACCCCGTTTCCTGTAGAGGTTCCTGCAAACTACAAATTTCTTGTAGTAGGATCCTGGAGAAGACTGAGCTTACCTCAGCCTGAAATAGGAGCATTACAAGGGGTATAATTTACTCTACTTTTTTTTGTTTCTCAATACTAATTCTAAAATAACCGAAAAAACTCATGTCAAGTTGCAATTTCACTTTTATGATATCGGCAAGCTCAATTGCTGTTAAGGCTTGGCCCACGGATGCACTCAGTAGGTTTTTCGAACTGCGAACCGCTGCTCCAGGTTAGTTTTGCAAATTGGCACTTAGCCGAGTCACTGGGCCGTCGTTGGGGTTATGTTCCCTTGGAGCTACGCCAGAAGATTCTCGCTGACCGTCCCACACAGGAAAGACAGCAGTTCACCAGTGTTCCAGATTCACCTGCAGGAGGACGATTACAGGGTCAGTACGCCTATCCGAGCTTGGGACGTGACGGCTGCTGCACCCGGTTTGTCGAGGAACGCCCTAAAGGAGGGCGATGCACCCACGCACGCCGATCGGCTACTTCTAGGCCAGAATTAGTGGTGCTTATCCTATACACGGAGAAGAAATGAAGCTAATCACATTGTCGACCGGTTCTCGGTTGATATTTACCCAGATGGAATTGCACCACTACTTGCACAAGGTGTGAGACAATTTGGGACGTCTTTCTCCAGCCGGTCTTGGTATCGCTGCAATATTGGTGATGGGCAATTATCCCAGTCGACCAAATTATATTTGTGCGCTGCACTTTGCACCTTGAGTTGACCTTGACTTGCACTTTGAGTTGCCCTTGTCTGGGTCAGAGCTAACAATTTTTGGTACTTGCGTTCACACTGACGACCACGAGGAGAAAGAGATCGAAGCCTGGGCTATGAGGTACAGTAGCCCACGTTTTTTTTTTCCTTTTCTGATCTTTTGTTGCCTGGTTCCTTAGGTTAAAGCGATTGGCAATAAATATCAGGGCACTAAGGAATAAAATCAATGGGACGGCGTTGCCACCTTTCCCCAAAACAGATGTTCTGTCCCAAAAGCTCTCTGAAAGCTTACACGATCAGAACCCCGTATTTTCTGAAAAAAAACCGTTGACCTTCAAAATACATCGCATTACAATGTACCTGTCTGAAGCAACCACAATCCTGCCTTCTCGCACCCTTACAACACCCCCCGCCAGATTTTATCTTAGGGTGCTGGCCTTAGATAAAATCGACCACCGAAACAAAGAAAGGGTGCACACTTGTAAGCCTCACCAGATATCCTTTGCGTGGAACTTTCCCAACTCCTTGCCATTAATGTCTTCTAGAAGGTAAATTGACTGACCCAGCTTTTTCTTGATACGGGCTTTAGTACCAATTGGAGCTAGCTTTGCGTTGAACTTATCTGCTGCTTTGCTCAACGAGAAATTTCTCTTGACAACTTCTTGCCCAACTTCGAATGTCCGCGCCCTCGACCGTAGGTTGTAGGTGCCCTGATTTTTGTCATATGCTTTTTTTAAATGCTTGTCGCTATCCGCACGAATTCGTTGGATCTCATCTGGCCTCAAGAGATTTGCAGTGCCCTCGGTCAGCAATTCTAGTCTTCTCAACAGGTCAAAATCTTTCCCATGCGAAATCATTTGCTGGCCAAATACTATAAAGTATGGCGAACCACCAACCGACTGATGAATAAAGCTTCGAAGAGCACTATTAATACTGCTCAAGAAGGTATCCCATTCCCGTTGATCCGAACGAATATACGCTCTCAAGGCGGCATTTACCGAGCGATTTACTCTCTCCGCAGCGTTCGACTGTGGTGTATATGCACCAGTGCAAATATGTTGAACACCGTAAATCGAAAGGAAATTTTCAAAGATGCGGCTTTTGAACTGAGTGCCGTTGTCACTCACGATGACCTCTGGTACTCCGAAACATGAAAATATATCCTGCTTCAAGTAGTCAATCACCACATCGGACGTGAATTTTCAAACGGCCTTCAGAAAGGTGAATTTCGAAAAATGGTCGAGAATAATAAGTATTCCTATATTATCCTTCTTGGTGCGGGGAAATGGGCCAATGAAGTCGAGATACAGACGCTGAAACGGTCTTTCGCTGGTAACTCGAGCACCCATGGGAGGTTTAAGAGATCGAGTCGGATACTTCGTCGTCTTACAAATTCCGCACTCTCCAATGTATTTGCGTACATCTACCACCATCCCTGGCCAATACAAGTACCGTCGAATTCGTTCTAGGCACTTTGCGGTTCCACAAAGCGCAGAGGATGGTTGATCATGCGCTGATCTGATCACGCTTTTACGCAAAGATTCAGGAACCACTAGCTTCCAATCGTTGTCGACTTGATCAGTGCTGCCATTACCAAAATCTTCCCGATGATATAGATAATCGTCAACCACGCGTTAGTCGGGTAAATTAGCTGCGCTCATCTTGTCATATTGGGGATGAACTAAGAATGGTGCTGAGCTCAGTTTGGCCTTGATCTCTTCAAATGCTACTTGGGCTCGATCATTCCATGCGAATGGCTTCGCTCCGATAAGTTCGGTGAGCGGAAAGACAATTGCAGCATATTCCGGAATGAAACGCCGATACCAGCCTGTCATTCCCAAGAGTCTTCTGAGCTGCTTCAGAGTCTTAGGAACTGGAAATTCCGCCACTGCACGAACTTTATCGGGACTCGTTTGAAGTGTACCTTCCCCCACTATGTACCCTAAGTAATCATCCTTCTCAAGGCAAAAGTTACTTTTTTGGACGTTAATGGTGAGACCAGCTTTTCTGAGCTGTGTTGACACTTCCGAAAGATGCAAAAGATGTGATTCAAAGCTATTCGACAGCACTAGAAAGTCGTCTAGATACACTAGAACATGTGACTTCAGCTTATATGGAATCATCAAATCCATTAAGCGACTCATGGTTTGTGAGGCGTTCGTCAACCCAAACGGCATCCTTTTGAACTGATACAGGGGTCTATTCGGGACGGTGAATGCTGCCTTTGCCCGAGATTCTTGGTCGAGACGAAACTGCCAGAAGGCATCCTTCAAATCAATTTTTGAAACGCAATACGCTGGCGGCAGACGACTCAGCAGTCCGTCCACGATTGGAATAGGATAGGCATCCCGAACCGTGACTGCGTTGAGCTTTCTTGCATCTAAGCAGAATCGCACTTTGCCAGGTTTTAAGTGTAAGGTAATGGGTGCTGACCATGGTGAGCTGGGAGCTTCTTCAATTACATCCAGCTGCAGCATTCGGTCAATTTCACTGCACAAAAGCTTTTCTTTGGCAGGCGAAAGAGGGTAAAACCTTTGTTTAACAGGCTTGGCAACGCCTGTGTCAATACTATGTTCGATCAACGGTGTTAGCCCGAGTCCATCCCTCTCAAAAGATGGAAAGGAATCAATAATGGCTTTCAAACGAGATTTCTGTATCGAAGTTTTATCATATTTGAATCGTCAGATTTCGATTGGTTCTCTAACACGTTAATTTCTCACAGAGAGGAAATTGACATGCCAAACTTCTGCCAAAAATCCATACCACATATTAGATCGGTTGTTGAATAGTTGTGTCCCGTGAATATAAGCAGAATATCCAGAGGACAATGAGGAGGGGTTCCCGGAGCCAGTGCAAACACTTTGGTGATATTTAATTTAAAATTTAATGATGAACGATTTCAAATGGTTTTGACAACAGCAGTAGATAGCGGCGTCTTCTAGATCGGTGTGATGCTGTGTTCGGTGACGTTCGCAAGCAGACTAACTCTCTCTCCCACGCACGTCGCTCGCAAGACCTATGCTGTGGGTACGCACGAACGCCAGTGGTCCGAGAGAGCCTAGATTGGAGAGTTTTGGCACCTTGGGACCAGTGATGCAAAACCGAACATGCCGCCCGCCAATGCTAGACCTAGCATTAAGATTTCCGTGTTCCCGCGGCGACCAGGGTTCTAGAAAAGAGAGATAAAAGCAAGATGTGTGCGCCAGTGTATGTTCATAAGATTAGAGGGTGCTTATTGGAGTGTGCGTATTGCGAGTGCGATTATGTCTCAATCGGCAGTCGACATAGCTTTGACACCGATCGCTTCAACTGCCCTTGCGCTGTTTTGAGTGTAACCACGCGAACCAATGAGTCCTGTCCTGGGTGAAGCTCAAGTACACGCCCTAGCAGCCATTGCGATGGCGGAAGTCTATCATCCTTGACAAGCACGAGGTCGTTAGGCTTGAAGTTTTCTGTTTCCTGGCACCACTTTGGCCGTTGCTGCAGATGAGCTAACCAGTCGTGACTCCAACCCTTCCAGAAGTGGCGAATCATTGTTTGCTGGAGGAGGAACTGCTCTCGGAACGACGTGGTTTTGGGCCGATACTCCGGCGGAGCAAACATCGTGTCTCCAATTAGAAAATGTGCTGGAGTCAGCACCTCCAAGTCGTCTGCATCAGCCGTGAGCGGGCACAGAGGGCGTGAATTGAGACACGACTCGATAGTAATGAGCACCGTCGACAGCTCTTCGTAAGTGAGTCGCCGATCCGCCATGACTCGATTTAAGTGGTGTTTCAGAGCCTTTACATTGGCCTCCCACAATCCACCAAAGTTGGGCGATTGGGGAGGAATAAAATGCCAAACTGTCCGCTGAGATGCCAACTTAGGTGCGATCATCTCATCAAAATCCTTTTGAAGCTGAGCATGCACAGTCTTCAAAGCATTGTCTGCACCGACAAAGTTGGTGCCGTTGTCGCTATATAGGTCCTTGACTAACCCTCGCCGACCTGTAAACCTGTCCAGAGCCTGCAAGAAATGCTCTGTAGTGAGGCCTGTCACCGCTTCCAAGTGCACAGCCTTTGTCGCCAGACAAATGAAGATGGCAATGTAGCCCTTGTACACACTAGTGCCTCGTAGACGCGCTGCCTTGAGCTCTATGGAGCCGGTATAATCTACTCCGGTCGCGATGAATGGGCGACTCGGCGGATTGACTCGATGAAGAGGCAGGTCTCCCATAAGCTGGGTGGACGTTGGCGGTCGCACCCGGAAACATCGCATACACTTCTTGATCACTCGACGAACTGCCTGCCTCCCAGTGATGATCCAGAACCGTTGGCGTGCGTGCGCCAAAGTCAACTGCGCACCTCCATGCAGTGTCGAACAATGAGAGTTCTTGATGACCAATGTTGTGAAGTGATGGGAGCCCGGCAGAATGATTGGATGACGTCGAGCGTATGGCAAAGCTGAGTGTCGCAAACGTCCCCTTATCCTTGCGATGCCGTGGTCCATGAACGGTGACAGACCTACGAGCTTGCTCCTGGATGGCAATGGCGTGGACCTTCTCACGGCGGCTAGATCGGCCGGGAAGGATTCAAGTTGGACGGTGCGTACAATACTAGACAGAGCTTGGTCTAGCTCCTCAATGCTCAAGGGACCTGTGCGCCGGTTTCCCTTGTTATACGTGTTGTGCTTGAATCGCAGAATGTAGGCAATGACTCTTACAGCTTGAGTATACGTAGAAAACCTCTCCGTAACTGAGAGTTCCTGGACAGCATGGTGTACGTGCATTTTATCCGATTTGGCTTCCAGCGCGGGGTCAGCCAAGGAGATCTCCGACACCTGTTTGGATGGCCACGAGGACTTATCGTGCAGGAGCCAACCTGGTCCCTTCCACCACAATTTGAAATCCTTCAGATCCTCTGGGGCGAGTCCTCTCGTCGCACAGTCTGCTGGGTTCTCTGTTGTGCTCACGTGACCCCATTCATTTGGTATAGAATGCTCCAATATAAAGGCAACTCTGTTGGCGACGAATGTTTTCCACCTATTAACGTCACCCTGCAACCAATGCAGGACAATCGTAGCATCGGTCCAATAAAATGTTTTAATAGGAAGCGACGATATCCGCTGAGAAGCCACTATCCACTTTACGAGCTTGATGGCTAATACCGCACCGCTTAGCTCTGTACGCGGGATGGTCAAAGGCTTAGAGGGAGTGACCTTTGCTTTGGCCATAAGCAGGGATGCGAAACATGACCCGTCGACACGTTCCACTCGGAGATACACGGCCGCTGCATATGCCGTCGAGGACCCATCGCAGAACGCATGCAGTTGCATCGACGCAACCGATTCCGGTGAGTAATGGACCCATCGACCAATGCTGATATCGCCGATCCTCTGCAAGCAGTCGCGAAATGCCCTCCATCGCTCTGCGAGAGGTTCGGGAACTGCTTCGTCCCACTCCAGGGACGCCCTTGTACCATCTGCACGCGCAGTCTTGGCCATGGTTACCTCCTTCAGGATCAGCTTCCCGGAGATGATGACCGGCGCGATTAACCCTAGCGGGTCAAAGAGCCTGGCGATGCTGATAACGCGAAGGTCGCGGGTTCGTTCCCCTCATGAGCCACCATGAATAGTTGTGTCCCGTGAATATAAGCGGAATATCCAGAGGACAATGAGGAGGGGTTCCCGGAGCCAGTGCAAACACTTTGGTGATATTTAATTTAAAATTTAATGATGAACGATTTCAAATGGTTTTGACAACAGCAGTAGATAGCGGCGTCTTCTAGATCGGTGTGATGCTGTGTTCGGTGACGTTCGCAAGCAGACTAACTCTCTCTCCCACGCACGTCGCTCGCAAGACCTATGCTGTGGGTACGCACGAACGCCAATGGTCCGAGAGAGCCTAGATTGGAGAGTTTTGGCACCTTGGGACCAGTGATGCAAAACCGAACATGCCGCCCGCCAATGCTAGACCTAGCATTAAGATTTCCGTGTTCCCGCGGTGACCATCCGCTAAACTTCTTGGTTTGAGGGTTCTAGAAAAGAGAGATAAAAGCAAGATGTGTGCGCCAGTGTATGTTCATAAGATTAGAGGGTGCTTATTGGAGTGTGCGTATTGCGAGTGCGATTATGTCTCAATCGGCAGTCGACATAGCTTTGACACCGATCGCTTCAACTGCCCTTGCGCTGTTTTGAGTGTAACCACGCGAACCAATGAGTCCTGTCCTGGGTGAAGCTCAAGTACACGCCCTAGCAGCCATTGCGATGGCGGAAGTCTATCATCCTTGACAAGCACGAGGTCGTTAGGCTTGAAGTTTTCTGTTTCCTGGCACCACTTTGGCCGTTGCTGCAGATGAGCTAACCAGTCGTGACTCCAACCCTTCCAGAAGTGGCGAATCATTGTTTGCTGGAGGAGGAACTGCTCTCGGAACGACGTGGTTTTGGGCCGATACTCCGGCGGAGCAAACATCGTGTCTCCAATTAGAAAATGTGCTGGAGTCAGCACCTCCAAGTCGTCTGCATCAGCCGTGAGCGGGCACAGAGGGCGTGAATTGAGACACGACTCGATAGTAATGAGCACCGTCGACAGCTCTTCGTAAGTGAGTCGCCGATCCGCCATGACTCGATTTAAGTGGTGTTTCAGAGCCTTTACATTGGCCTCCCACAATCCACCAAAGTTGGGCGATTGGGGAGGAATAAAATGCCAAACTGTCCGCTGAGATGCCAACTTAGGTGCGATCATCTCATCAAAATCCTTTTGAAGCTGAGCATGCACAGTCTTCAAAGCATTGTCTGCACCGACAAAGTTGGTGCCGTTGTCGCTATATAGGTCCTTGACTAACCCTCGCCGACCTGTAAACCTGTCCAGAGCCTGCAAGAAATGCTCTGTAGTGAGGCCTGTCACCGCTTCCAAGTGCACAGCCTTTGTCGCCAGACAAATGAAGATGGCAATGTAGCCCTTGTACACACTAGTGCCTCGTAGACGCGCTGCCTTGAGCTCTATGGAGCCGGTATAATCTACTCCGGTCGCGATGAATGGGCGACTCGGCGGATTGACTCGATGAAGAGGCAGGTCTCCCATAAGCTGGGTGGACGTTGGCGGTCGCACCCGGAAACATCGCATACACTTCTTGATCACTCGACGAACTGCCTGCCTCCCAGTGATGATCCAGAACCGTTGGCGTGCGTGCGCCAAAGTCAACTGCGCACCTCCATGCAGTGTCGAACAATGAGAGTTCTTGATGACCAATGTTGTGAAGTGATGGGAGCCCGGCAGAATGATTGGATGACGTCGAGCGTATGGCAAAGCTGAGTGTCGCAAACGTCCCCTTATCCTTGCGATGCCGTGGTCCATGAACGGTGACAGACCTACGAGCTTGCTCCTGGATGGCAATGGCGCGGACCTTCTCACGGCGGCTAGATCGGCCGGGAAGGATTCAAGTTGGACGGTGCGTACAATACTAGACAGAGCTTGGTCTAGCTCCTCAATGCTCAAGGGACCTGTGCGCCGGTTTCCCTTGTTATACGTGTTGTGCTTGAATCGCAGAATGTAGGCAATGACTCTTACAGCTTGAGTATACGTAGAAAACCTCTCCGTAACTGAGAGTTCCTGGACAGCATGGTGTACGTGCATTTTATCCGATTTGGCTTCCAGCGCGGGGTCAGCCAAGGAGATCTCCGACACCTGTTTGGATGGCCACGAGGACTTATCGTGCAGGAGCCAACCTGGTCCCTTCCACCACAATTTGAAATCCTTCAGATCCTCTGGGGCGAGTCCTCTCGTCGCACAGTCTGCTGGGTTCTCTGTTGTGCTCACGTGACCCCATTCATTTGGTATAGAATGCTCCAATATAAAGGCAACTCTGTTGGCGACGAATGTTTTCCACCTATTAACGTCACCCTGCAACCAATGCAGGACAATCGTAGCATCGGTCCAATAAAATGTTTTAATAGGAAGCGACGATATCCGCTGAGAAGCCATTATCCACTTTACGAGCTTGATGGCTAATACCGCACCGCTTAGCTCTGTACGCGGGATGGTCAAAGGCTTAGAGGGAGTGACCTTTGCTTTGGCCATAAGCAGGGATGCGAAACATGACCCGTCGACACGTTCCACTCGGAGATACACGGCCGCTGCATATGCCGTCGAGGACCCATCGCAGAACGCATGCAGTTGCATCGACGCAACCGATTCCGGTGAGTAATGGACCCATCGACCAATGCTGATATCGCCGATCCTCTGCAAGCAGTCGCGAAATGCCCTCCATCGCTCTGCGAGAGGTTCGGGAACTGCTTCGTCCCACTCCAGGGACGCCCTTGTACCATCTGCACGCGCAGTCTTGGCCATGGTTACCTCCTTCAGGATCAGCTTCCCGGAGATGATGACCGGCGCGATTAACCCTAGCGGGTCAAAGAGCCTGGCGATGCTGATAACGCGAAGGTCGCGGGTTCGTTCCCCTCATGAGCCACCATGAATAGTTGTGTCCCGTGAATATAAGCGGAATATCCAGAGGACAATGAGGAGGGGTTCCCGGAGCCAGTGCAAACACTTTGGTGATATTTAATTTAAAATTTAATGATGAACGATTTCAAATGGTTTTGACAACAGCAGTAGATAGCGGCGTCTTCTAGATCGGTGTGATGCTGTGTTCGGTGACGTTCGCAAGCAGACTAACTCTCTCTCCCACGCACGTCGCTCGCAAGACCTATGCTGTGGGTACGCACGAACGCCAATGGTCCGAGAGAGCCTAGATTGGAGAGTTTTGGCACCTTGGGACCAGTGATGCAAAACCGAACATGCCGCCCGCCAATGCTAGACCTAGCATTAAGATTTCCGTGTTCCCGCGGTGACCATCCGCTAAACTTCTTGGTTTGAGGGTTCTAGAAAAGAGAGATAAAAGCAAGATGTGTGCGCCAGTGTATGTTCATAAGATTAGAGGGTGCTTATTGGAGTGTGCGTATTGCGAGTGCGATTATGTCTCAATCGGCAGTCGACATAGCTTTGACACCGATCGCTTCAACTGCCCTTGCGCTGTTTTGAGTGTAACCACGCGAACCAATGAGTCCTGTCCTGGGTGAAGCTCAAGTACACGCCCTAGCAGCCATTGCGATGGCGGAAGTCTATCATCCTTGACAAGCACGAGGTCGTTAGGCTTGAAGTTTTCTGTTTCCTGGCACCACTTTGGCCGTTGCTGCAGATGAGCTAACCAGTCGTGACTCCAACCCTTCCAGAAGTGGCGAATCATTGTTTGCTGGAGGAGGAACTGCTCTCGGAACGACGTGGTTTTGGGCCGATACTCCGGCGGAGCAAACATCGTGTCTCCAATTAGAAAATGTGCTGGAGTCAGCACCTCCAAGTCGTCTGCATCAGCCGTGAGCGGGCACAGAGGGCGTGAATTGAGACACGACTCGATAGTAATGAGCACCGTCGACAGCTCTTCGTAAGTGAGTCGCCGATCCGCCATGACTCGATTTAAGTGGTGTTTCAGAGCCTTTACATTGGCCTCCCACAATCCACCAAAGTTGGGCGATTGGGGAGGAATAAAATGCCAAACTGTCCGCTGAGATGCCAACTTAGGTGCGATCATCTCATCAAAATCCTTTTGAAGCTGAGCATGCACAGTCTTCAAAGCATTGTCTGCACCGACAAAGTTGGTGCCGTTGTCGCTATATAGGTCCTTGACTAACCCTCGCCGACCTGTAAACCTGTCCAGAGCCTGCAAGAAATGCTCTGTAGTGAGGCCTGTCACCGCTTCCAAGTGCACAGCCTTTGTCGCCAGACAAATGAAGATGGCAATGTAGCCCTTGTACACACTAGTGCCTCGTAGACGCGCTGCCTTGAGCTCTATGGAGCCGGTATAATCTACTCCGGTCGCGATGAATGGGCGACTCGGCGGATTGACTCGATGAAGAGGCAGGTCTCCCATAAGCTGGGTGGACGTTGGCGGTCGCACCCGGAAACATCGCATACACTTCTTGATCACTCGACGAACTGCCTGCCTCCCAGTGATGATCCAGAACCGTTGGCGTGCGTGCGCCAAAGTCAACTGCGCACCTCCATGCAGTGTCGAACAATGAGAGTTCTTGATGACCAATGTTGTGAAGTGATGGGAGCCCGGCAGAATGATTGGATGACGTCGAGCGTATGGCAAAGCTGATTGTCGCAAACGTCCCCTTATCCTTGCGATGCCGTGGTCCATGAACGGTGACAGACCTACGAGCTTGCTCCTGGATGGCAATGGCGCGGACCTTCTCACGGCGGCTAGATCGGCCGGGAAGGATTCAAGTTGGACGGTGCGTACAATACTAGACAGAGCTTGGTCTAGCTCCTCAATGCTCAAGGGACCTGTGCGCCGGTTTCCCTTGTTATACGTGTTGTGCTTGAATCGCAGAATGTAGGCAATGACTCTTACAGCTTGAGTATACGTAGAAAACCTCTCCGTAACTGAGAGTTCCTGGACAGCATGGTGTACGTGCATTTTATCCGATTTGGCTTCCAGCGCGGGGTCAGCCAAGGAGATCTCCGACACCTGTTTGGATGGCCACGAGGACTTATCGTGCAGGAGCCAACCTGGTCCCTTCCACCACAATTTGAAATCCTTCAGATCCTCTGGGGCGAGTCCTCTCGTCGCACAGTCTGCTGGGTTCTCTGTTGTGCTCACGTGACCCCATTCATTTGGTATAGAATGCTCCAATATAAAGGCAACTCTGTTGGCGACGAATGTTTTCCACCTATTAACGTCACCCTGCAACCAATGCAGGACAATCGTAGCATCGGTCCAATAAAATGTTTTAATAGGAAGCGACGATATCCGCTGAGAAGCCATTATCCACTTTACGAGCTTGATGGCTAATACCGCACCGCTTAGCTCTGTACGCGGGATGGTCAAAGGCTTAGAGGGAGTGACCTTTGCTTTGGCCATAAGCAGGGATGCGAAACATGACCCGTCGACACGTTCCACTCGGAGATACACGGCCGCTGCATATGCCGTCGAGGACCCATCGCAGAACGCATGCAGTTGCATCGACGCAACCGATTCCGGTGAGTAATGGACCCATCGACCAATGCTGATATCGCCGATCCTCTGCAAGCAGTCGCGAAATGCCCTCCATCGCTCTGCGAGAGGTTCGGGAACTGCTTCGTCCCACTCCAGGGACGCCCTTGTACCATCTGCACGCGCAGTCTTGGCCATGGTTACCTCCTTCAGGATCAGCTTCCCGGAGATGATGACCGGCGCGATTAACCCTAGCGGGTCAAAGAGCCTGGCGATGCTGGATAATATGGTCCTTTTGGTTGAACTTTCTGCAAATTCAAAGTTAATTTTGAACTTAAAACAGTCCTTGTTGGGGAGCCAGTACATCCCTAAAGCCTTTATGGGATCACTGTTATCCCAGCTCAATAGCGTTTGACTGCAGCGATGCTCTGCCGGAATCGAGCGCAACAGCCTCGAATCGTTGCTGGACCATTTGCGCAATTCCATGCAGGCGGATTTTATAGACCCCTCAACTTGAGCCCTCTTTACTTCTGCTCCTTCTATGGTGTGATCGCCTGATAAGATATCGTCCACGTATATCTCGTTCATGAGGACTTCTTCAGCCTTCGGGAACGAACCTCGTTCATCTTGAGCCAATTGATGAATGACTCTGATAGCCGTGTATGGCGCCGAGGCTGTTCCAAACGTCAGCGTCGACAATGCGTACGTGTTGATGACTCCATCCTCCGCCCGCCATAAAATCCGCTGAAATTGCGCGTCGTCAGGGTGAACGTCAATGCAACGATACATTTTCTGTATATCCGCTGTGAATACATAGCGATATTTCCGCCAATTCAGGATCACCGAAGACATGTCGTTTTGAAGCGTAGGACCTGTGCAAAGTATATCGTTCAGGGACCGTCCATTGCTAGTTCTGGCAGAAGCATCGAAAACGATACGTTGCTTTGTGAACATATTCTCCTCCTTAAAGACGGCGTGGTGTGGCAGCACGCACGACGTGATGTGTGCATGGCTGGACTTTCGAATGGTCAAACTGCGTTCAGTGCCCACCGCCGGACTGATCTGACCCAATGCGAAGTACTCCTCTATTTCGTCGCTATATCGCTTCCATCGCTCAGGGGCCTTAGACAGCCTCCTTTCCATCTGCAAGAAACGATTGAGTGCCATTTGATGAGATCTTCCTAGAACCATGCTTGGATCCCGATACGTTTTGAACGGAAGCCTTGCTACGTAGCGTCCATCTAGCCTGCGCACATATGTCTTCTGGAAAAACGATTCACACCACAGATCCTCTTCGGTGACTGTGGATCGTTCCGGTACAGCTTCGACCTCACACAACCTCCTCAGTAGCGATTCCGTCTCTACAGATATTTGATGGCACCGTAGCTGAGCAGTTCCTTCCATCCCGTGCGTTTGTCCTGATAGTATCCAACCAAAATGCGTGTTCTGCGCCATAGGTTCGTTAGGCCCTCCAATCCTGGTTTCAGGCAACATGATTTGTGCCATCACATCAACTCCCAATATCAAATCAACTCGTTTTGATCGATAGTATTGAGGGTCTGCCAGCTGGAGTCCCTGGATGTGATCCCAGCGCTTCGGAGAGAAACTTTCACTAGGTAGATACGACGTTAATGTACTGAGCACATATGCCGAGCCGATATCTAAAGAAAACTGTGGATTAATATTGCTGAACGCTTGAAAGTTCACCATATACTTGCTGCGGCGAGCACCCCCCTGACCCACCCCAATAATGGAGGCGCGGGTACCCGTTCTTTTTAGATGAAGGGACTGTGCCACATGCTCGGTTACAATTGTTGCCTCGGATCCCTGGTCGATGAGAGCATTAATGACAGCTTGAAGTCCATTGATCGGATTCCGTATGAGGATACGCGCGGTTGCGAGGAGAATCTGCCTCTTAGGAGTGTCCGACGAAGTGGCTGAAAAGCAACGATATGACTCACTGTGTGATTGGCCAGGTGGGCAAACTGGATTGCTGGTCGAAGGCATGATTGACTGCGGTGTCGTAGGCCGGGCAGTACTCGGTAGCGACAGGTTCGAGGGTTGACCTTGTGAAGTGACGGGGAAATGTAGCAACGTATGGTGCCGTTGCCCGCACACTTGACAACCCTTAGTGCTGGTGCAGCGAGAAAGTGTGTGGGATCGGCTTAAGCAATTAAGACACAATTTCGCTTTGTTCGCAATGTCTTTGCGCTTGTAGCAGTCTAGGGCCAGAAAGGCTGGACAACGACGTAGAATGTGGTCGCCGTTGCAGTGAAGGCATTGGACAGTTGAGCGCTTGGGTCGGTCCTGCACGTTATGTACTCGAACACGCTTAGTGGAGTCTGACGAGCCCGGCGAAGTATTGGAGTCGTACGATGAGCTGCGGTTCTCGATCGCATCCATTATGAAAAGCCGGCCGTTCAGAAACGATTCTAATTCCGTGAACGAGGGCACGGTGGAGCTGCTGCCTTGATGATGCTCCCACGCCGTATGAGTCTCCTTTGGTAACTTTGATGCCAAGTAGTGGGCCAGCCAGTGGTTGCGCTCCCCATCCAAGGCTTGGATGCGGCGGAACGCAGCCAGGCAGACATTGACCGTGCTGAGCATAGTCCGTATGGACTCTGCAGTCTCCTTTTGCGTTCTGGGAAGAGCATAGATGGCGTTCATATGATGTGAAAATACTAGGCGAGAGTTGTTGTATCTCTTGACCATCATATTCCACGCCACCGTATAGTTACCGTCCGTGAGCTGCATTTGGCGAATATCGTTGTCCCGACCTGGCGGGAGAGCCTCCTTGAGAAAATGCAACCTTTGCACACCGCTTAAAGTAGAGTTGTCATGGATCAAGCTCAAGAACGCGTCATAAAACCCTGGCCAATCAATACACGCACCAGAAAATTTGGGAACTGGCATGTGTGGCATTTTTAAGTGAACTTCTGGTGTGACAGTGTGTCTTTCGGATGAGAGGGTGGGCAGGTTTGCCGCTGCAGGAAACCGCTTCTCGGACTCCTCAGCTAAGACACAGACCACTTCCATATGACGTTCCTCAAACTCGGAAGAAAACATTTTCGTACAATAATCCGACTCGTCATACCCATCCAAATTGAGAAGCTCTTCGTGAGTTTCACGAAATGCCCTCCGCAAGCCTTCCACTTGTTCCACACGCTTCTGAAAGTAAATACGCGTTTTCCTCGATTCTGAATCTTTCCTAAAGTTCTGTAATGTGGATTTTAAAGACTGGTGGCGATCTTTCTGCACCCTCACCAGCCTTTGTAATGGCAAATGCTTCGAATCTGGATCCGTCATATTTATATTACGTTAAACTTTAACGCTTGCACAACTCAATAAAAACATTCGTTAAGAAACTCTAGGTACTGATCTCGCACACAAACTCACTCAAACTCTCTTTACTTACCCCCACCAAACGCAAGCAATGAGATTAGCGAAGAGCTGACGGCGAAGAAAGCGAGGGCGATGAGCCGTGGGCGAAGAGAGCGAGGCGTACAGCAATGCAAGCACTGAAACGTTAGCGAAGAGAGCGGGGCATCAAGCGCAAGCACCGCTTGCTTTGGTTGCACAGTTATTGCGGTTATTGCATTCCTCCACTGTACCCTTTCGCCCGCGATTTAGCTGCTTCGAAACATGTTCGTGAAATTGTTAGTGTTTTGCGGCTGGGTTCCCCCCATGGGCCACCATGAATAGTTGTGTCCCGTGAATATAAGCAGAATATCCAGAGGACAATGAGGAGGGGTTCCCGGAGCCAGTGCAAACACTTTGGTGATATTTAATTTAAAATTTAATGATGAACGATTTCAAATGGTTTTGACAACAGCAGTAGATAGCGGCGTCTTCTAGATCGGTGTGATGCTGTGTTCGGTGACGTTCGCAAGCAGACTAACTCTCTCTCCCACGCACGTCGCTCGCAAGACCTATGCTGTGGGTACGCACGAACGCCAATGGTCCGAGAGAGCCTAGATTGGAGAGTTTTGGCACCTTGGGACCAGTGATGCAAAACCGAACAGTTGTTATCGAGCAAACTATCAAGAACTCGTGAATTGAATTGTAGGTCAGAGGAATAGTGATAGTCCCAGCAACAGACTGTGTTTGGCCATCGGCCGTACGCACAACTCCTTTCATCTTGACAAACTTCACCTCCTCCGAGATGATTCGTTTGGCAAGGTTTCCCCCAATAACATTTCTGTTGGCTCCACTGTCCAAGAAAGCTAAATTGTCTTGACCGAAAACTTCGATGCTGATAAAGGGTCGAATGTCATTGTTCTTGTGGACAATAGAGGTTATAAGGCATCTCTTAAGGGCTGGCTTACTCTGCCAGAATTTGCGCATTCGCAACGCAGCACGAGGCTTGCACGAAACATTTTCGGTAGCGTTAAATATCTCCGCCCTGTGCTTCTCATACTCCTGCACTCGCACATGATAGGGCTTGAAACGCAAGACCCGGGATACGTCAGGTAATGAAGTTGATTCGTCCGGTGAAGGTTCTATCTGGGTAGGTTTACAGTCAGGTGATTCCGTGGCTAAGATCGGACATCCCCCCTTTGCACACGGCGGACATCCTGCATCGAGTTTTCCGAAACCGCGTTGCACTTCTCACACTTTGGCTTATATGTGTCGGGCTTCCCACATCCATAACAAAAGATACGACGAGGTTTGAGACAATCCTGGTAACGGTGCCCCTGTTCGTCACAGTTCCAACATTTGAGTTCCTCGCATGATCGATAAACCGCACAGATTTCTGCCGAAGCTTCGTCCTCATGATGGCCCACTACTTCATGGGTCTGTTCGTGTAGAACAGTGTTTACCGACCCACGGGATACGTTCGGACGAGGAACTGGTCTAGGACAGGAATTACGAAAGAACTCTTCGTGTCGATGGCATTCCTTACGCAAACTGGCTAAGTCTGGAGTATCGATATGCAACAACTCCAGTTTCAAGTCCGGCTTAAGGTTGTGCCTAACTTCGATCGCTAAGTCGCTATCTAACATGGGTTCCCGCAAAGAATCCGCTATCTCTAATATCGCATCTAAGTATTCATCAAAGGTTTCATTACTATTTTGTTTGCGTCGGCGCATGGCCTCCTTTATATCACGATCCGTTCGCTGAGCCTGATATCGCTCTTGCAATCGACTACACAATTCACGCCAAGTCATATGTTCAGCTGTTCTATGAACACGCCAATAAAAGGTCAGGGCTGGATCTGAGAACAGAAGAAGAGCAAACTGAGCTAAAAGATCAAAATTCCCATTCAGACATTGAGAAGTCAAGCAATTTACTCTATAAATGAAGTCTTCTATCATTCGCCAAACCGCTGAACTTAATACGCCAATTGGAAATGAGGTTCGAGATCCTTTCCGGATGCTCACTCATCGAATAATTCAAGTTTGCCCGAGCACTGAAATTTCCAGGCCTATGGCTATTACATCGAGCATTACTGGCATTGCTAAGTCGTGGAGGAGCTAGCAGGATATCGCTCTCCCAGTCAAGTTGACCCTCGTTTTGAATGTCACGAATGTCACGCACGTCACGAGCCTGAGTAGACAACGTAAGGCTACGCACTGCAGCACTCAGCTGTTCAGTCATGGTGGCAGCCACACTGGCTCGAAACGTATCCAAGGAGTTGTTAATCAACTGCCGTATACGGTCTTCCGTGAGTTCCCTCCAATCAGAAGTTACTGCCGGCCGAGAAACATTACGTCTCACATTTGGGTTCTGGTTGATTAGGGTGTTAGTTGGGTTGCTCGTGTTGCGAGAAACTGATCTGGTGTTTATGCGAGGTCTCGGAACAGCTCCGGTCTGAGATTGCGCAGAAGTCGCAGCATCTTGGCCAATCGCTGAGGATGGAGGCCTAGAATCGGTCACAGGGCTTTCCCTAATTTGCATCATTACTCGAGAACACAACTGCCTGCATACCGGACAGGTCTCATTGGTTGCTAACCACTCTAATAGACAGGACTTGTGAAATTTGTGCTTACAGGGTGTCTCCACTGCTTCCCTCTCCGCACTGGTATCACTACAAATGGTGCATGCTACTTGTTCACCTGAGCCGGATAATCTCAAGTCTTCTACGCTCCGTCTCACCGCCATCTTAAAGGAATAATAAGGGTTTGTTATACTCTCTAATGAGGATAAGGAAATTGCATTAAGCCTTGGGTTTAGCAAAAACAACGTCAATAATAAACGAAATTCTATTAGATATCGATATCAAGATTTAACAAGATTTAACTAGAGGGACTTTCCTCAATCCTTCGCTCCACAGCAATATTTAAATAGGAGTATGACCCATCTCAAAATCCGTGTACAAAATCTAAAAAAAAACAGGGTGAATATCCTGTCTGAATGAAAGAGGAACAAACCCAAAATCTCCAATCTGAGCAATCTCAATTCCAGCCAGAAAGATGAAAATTTTCTAAATATCTATTACGCGGCATAGAACCGACATGGATCAGAACTAAGATTCCTGCACAATGAGATACTAGACCATGGAATTGATCCCACATGTAGTACGTGATTTTTTCATGTCGAAAAGAAACTACTACATAAATCAATAAATTGGAACTACTCTATCTCCTGGTCTGGCTCCGACTCGAATACCATCAGATTGCCAGCAATTCCAAGTAAGATTGAGAGTACCATCTAAATCTAATGACAAAATATACAGGTGGTGACTGGTTTGGGAGAAGGATTGGGAAGGGTTCTGGGAGGAAGCAAGGGGCATGTATACTGTAATATACTGTTTCGGCCTGCACCCTCTGTCTACTGGTTGGACGGTCAGCTCAGGGAGATTAACGTGGATTCAGTGCGGCCTAGGCACCTGCGTTACGATATTAAGAGAAACGGGTCAGAGAAACGGGAACTACCAGACAATACGGGAACGGACTGAGATGCGACCTACCCCCATTCTGTTGGAGAACCGGTGTGTTCTGGTTCTCCTTCTGTACCCACCCTACCTGTAGAACTCAATTGAGCCTACCCAAAACATCGCTGCGGCGCGAAGTACTCGAGGTTAATAAGAAATTAGTTCATGTTAATCTGTTAATATAATTCAGGGGAAAATATCGATAATTTAGGAGCTAACAAGAGTGGGTAGTGCATTGTTTAAGTTCGATAATTCATTAATTCCCCTAACCCTAACTGCACTTAGCATTAACAATCCGTATAATATATATGTAAAGAATATATAGACTTATAAGTTATAATATGGGAAAGTAAAAGTTAAATCAATCCATCAATCGTATATCAAAGGGGTTTTATGATGATAAATGTCGTTAGTGCAAAAAAAAAAAAATAAGGCTACAAATAACGTTTTAGCAGCGCGACATTATTGTCTACTTCATGACAATAGATTAGGTTAAATTAACACAAGAAATTTCTTTTAAAGCTACAATCAAGGATATTCATGTCATATGGTCATTGGAAATTGTTTGAAAATTGCATTGGAATTTGGGAGAAACTCGTGCCCGATAGCATACAAACACAAGTTAGACAAACCAGAAACTTCACTTCTTTATGTCTCGATCTGGCTTTACGTACCCATAGATTAATCACTTACGATACTGTTATTATGTTGCTCCACGCAGAAAGATCTTTCCTTGTGTTAGCTGTGATGATGATGATCAGTAGATGGATGTATAAATGAATGGATGAGTGTTACGGTGATGGTGTGTCTCTGTGATAGTAGATATAACATTATTAGTACGAGGTTAACCCAATGCTTTTTTTGACCTGGACATGGATTCTCTCCTAGGTATACAACTTTCAATATTCAATCAGTGAGAACATTATTTAATGCAAGGGGTATAATTTACTCTACTTTTTTTTGTTTCTCAATACTAATTCTAAAATAACCGAAAAAACTCATGTCAAGTTGCAATTTCACTTTTATGATATCGGCAAGCTCAATTGCTGTTAAGGCTTGGCCCACGGATGCACTCAGTAGGTTTTTCGAACTGCGAACCGCTGCTCCAGGTTAGTTTTGCAAATTGGCACTTAGCCGAGTCACTGGGCCGTCGTTGGGGTTATGTTCCCTTGGAGCTACGCCAGAAGATTCTCGCTGACCGTCCCACACAGGAAAGACAGCAGTTCACCAGTGTTCCAGATTCACCTGCAGGAGGACGATTACAGGGTCAGTACGCCTATCCGAGCTTGGGACGTGACGGCTGCTGCACCCGGTTTGTCGAGGAACGCCCTAAAGGAGGGCGATGCACCCACGCACGCAGATCGGCTACTTCTAGGCCAGAATTAGTGGTGCTAATCCTATACACGGAGAAGAAATGAAGCTAATCACATTGTCGACCGTTTCTCGGTTGATAATTACCTAGATGGAATTGCACCACTACTTGCACAAGGTATGAGACAATTTGGGAAGTCTTTCTCCAGCCGGTCTTGGTATCGCTGCAATATTGGTGATGGGCAATTATCCCAGTCACAACTTGACTTGCACTTTGAGTTGCCCTTGTCTGGGTCAGAGCTATCAATTTTTGGTACTTGCGTTCACACTGACGATCACGAGGAGAAAGAGATCGAAGCCTGGGCTATGAGGTACAGTAGCCCACGTTTTTTTTTTCCTTTTCTGATCTTTTGTTGCCTGGTTCCTTAGGTTAAAGCGATTGGCAATAAATATCAGGGCACTAAGGAATAAAATCAATGGGACGGCGTTGCCACCTTTCCCCAAAACAGATTTTCTGTCCCAAAAGCTCTCTGAAAGCTTACACGATCAGAACCCCGTATTTTCTGAAAAAAAAACCGTTGACCTTCAAAATACATCGCATTACAATGTACCTGTCTGAAGCAACCACAATCCTGCCTTCTCGCACCCTTACAACTTTAAGGCAGCAGTTCCGTGATACGCGGACCGATGTAGACATCCGAGGGGCGATCAGGGACCGGAAGCAGAAAGAGAAAGAAGGTTTCGACAGCTTCTATGATGCGATTGTACAGCTGATGGACAGCTTAGAGTCTCCCTTGGCCGAGTAAACGGTAGTCGATCTTTTGCGAAGGAATCTAAGACCCGAAGTTAGGCACGAATTGCTCAATATAGAGGTAAAATCGGTCGGAGAGCTGAGGGATGTAAGCAGACGCAGGGAGAGTTTTGTGGAGGATGTAAGACGGAGCTACGGGTATAAAAAAATGTGCCTTTTCGTAGGCAAGTAGCGGAGGTGTTTAGAGGAGCCTATGTCCGATGATGCCAATGAGTTTTCCGAAGGGGAAGGCGAAGCCGAGATAGGGGCACTAGCCTTGGTATGCTGGAACTGCCATAAAGAAGGGCATCTCTACCAAGATTGCGAAGCCAAGCGCAAAATCTTTTGCTATGGGTGTGGCATTCCAAACATTTACAAGCTGGCTTGCGAAAAATGCCAACAAAAAAACGCCAGGGCGAACACACAGCCTCGTCAGCTTCCGTGTGTGCGTCGCCAGAAACCCGCGAATTCCGACGCGAGCCAGTAAGAGCTCAGCATCAGGTAGCCATAGATAGTAAGAATACTGGTCAGGCTGTCAGCAATTTAGAAATTATTTCATGGTCTAATTATAGTAAGGGTAGTTCAGAGGCAGACACTGCGGTCATACTGTGCCGGCAGAAATCCAACTCAAGACACTCAAGACACTCAAAGCGAATGAGGGCTTTTTGGAAAGCCGCTAAGTCCATAAACGCCATTCGGTATAAGAAACTCGATAAACGGCCGTATGCGGAAGTAAAAGTTTTCGAGTAAGAAGTGTTAGGGTTGTTGGATACGGGTGCATCAATGAGCATTGTGGGGGGCAGTCTGGCCAAAGGAATAATCACCAGTAGAATCCCATTTAAGCGAGGCATTACAGTGGCCCATACGGCAGATGGTAGTCGACAGGAAGTTCTAGGTTGAGTGAAGGCTCCGGTCTCCTATAATAATATTGTGAAGGAGTTGGATTTGTACATTATTCCTTCGCTTAGCCAGGATTTGTATCTGGGAATCGATTTTTGGTCCACGTTCGATTTGCTACCTCCGGTGATGCAAGTGGCAGAAATTGATCAGGAAGCGCATGAGCTAACGCTGTACCAAAGAGAATAATTGCAGAAAGTTGTCTCGGAATTTCCATCATTTGCAGTGGCAGGCTTAGGGAAAACATCCATTTTGTCAGATTCCATCGATGCGTCTTTTTCCCGTGTCACCGGCGGTAGAAAAACTATTATATGCTGAGGTAGATAGGATCCTCAAGTTAGGAGTTATCGAAGAGTCCGACAGTGCCTGGTCTTCTCCAGTGGTGCTAGTTCAGAAACCAGGAAAAATTAGACTCTGCCTTGACAGCCGTAAAGTTAATGCGGTCACACGAAGGGATGCTTATCAGTTGCCCATGATAGATGGAATATTAAGTCGCCTCCCCACAGCCATGTTTATCTCGAGTCTGGATCTCAAGGATGCTTACTGGCAGATACCTTTGGATCCAAAGTCGCGAGATAAGACAGCATATAACATCCCTGGCAAGCCGCTATATCTGTTCCAGGTTATGCCGTTCGGGCTCACCAACGCATCGCAAACCATGATCAGATTGATGGATAAAGTGATCCCTGCGGAACTTCGCAACGAAGTCTTCGTCTATCTGGACAATTTGTTAATAGTTTCCGAGAGCTTTGAAGCGCATCTAAGGGTGTTGAGAATAATAGCGCAGCAGGTTCGATTGGCCGGATTAACACTCATAGTGAACTTCGCATCGATAGCTTCTCCGCTCACAGATTTTCTTAAACCCAAGTGCAGGTTTGTTATGACTCCAGAGAGAAGGGCAGCGTTCGAGAAGCTTAAAAACAAGTTGTGCTCGGCACCAGTTCTTCGTAGTAATGACTTTAACCGACCCTTCTTTGTGCATTGCCGTAAGTCAGGCGTTGGCGGGGTTTTAGTTCAGAAAACTCCAGAGGGGGACGAGTTTCCGATAGCGTTTGTGTCCAAAAAGCTGAATAAGGCACAAAGGAATTATTCGGTGACGGAGCAAGAGTGCCTGGCGGCGATTGTGTGTATCAATCGATTCAGGGCTTACATCGAAGGGCATGAGTTCCTTGTGATTACTGACCATGCCTCACTAAAATGGCTCATGACTCAGACGGACCTTCATTCACGGTTAGCTAGATGGGCTCTGGAACTAAAAGGTTTTAAGTTCAAAATAGAACACCAAAGTGGGCGTCTAAATGTTGTTCCTTATGCCTTGTCCAGAGTAAATGAAGAAGATTTGGCTGCCGTTAGTCATAGCCAATTGGTTGATCTCGAGTCACCAGCTTTTAAGTCAGCCGAGTATGTGGAGCTTGTAAGCAGAATAGAAGCTAATAAAGAAAAGTTGCCTGATCTGAAGGTGGTCGACGGCTTTATATATAGAAAGTGCGGATATTCCACAGGCGATACTCTTAATAACAGCTTCATTTGGAAGTTATGGATCCCGGCGAGTATGGTGGCAGATGCCTTGGCTAATGCTCACGACCACCCATTAGCCTCACACGGAGGAGTTCACAAGACTCTGGAGAGGGTGCGACAGTTTTTGTATTGGCCAAGCCTAGTTAAGGATGTGAAGGATGTACTCGCATGCGACACTTGTAAGTCATCCAAGGCGCCGAATGCTATTCAGCGTCCCCCAATGGGCGTGGCACCGGAGTCGCAAAGATTTTTCCAGAGGCTGTACGTGGACTTTCTAGGCCCGTATCCGCGCTCTAAAAGTGGGCATTTTGGCATTTTTATAGTGCTGAACTACTATTCAAAGATCGTTTTTCTGAAGGCAGTTAAAAAGCGAACTGCGGACATCGTGATCAGGTATCTTCAGGAGGATCTGTTTCATACCTTTGGGTTTCCGGAGACGGCGATATCTGATAATGGTTCACAGTTTAAGTCGGAAACCTTTCAGAAGTTTCTCAGGGGGCACAAGATATCGCACACAGCCACGGCTTTGTACTCTCCTCAATCAAATGCGTCGGAGCGAGTCAATCGTTCTGTAATCGCAGCCATTCGTTCCTATGTAAGGGCGGACCAGAAGAATTGGGATGAGGAGTTAAGTAGCATTTGCTGCGCCTTGAGGACCGCGGTCCATACCAGTCTGGGCACTTCGCCTTATTATATGTTGTTCGGGCAGCAGTTCATCAGCTCGGGGGAAACATATAAGGTGCTGAGAGCACTCCGGTTGTTGGAAGACAGATCCCTGGTATTCTCAAAGGAGGATTCGTTAGAGTTTGTGAAGGGGCAGAGCCCATCATAAAACACATGGATATTTTTTTAATAATTTCTTTTCAGACACCGACACACCAATGAATATTTTTGTTTTTGTTATTTCTGATTTTTGTTTTCCCTAGTATGTAGTTCATGATAGTAGATTAACACGGTAAGTATCAAAAACAAAGGCGAGGTATTTGTACGGGAATCGTGACTGAGGGGGTGCGGTTCACGGGAACCGTATCGAGCATCACTGACGAGAACCGGAATGAGCATCACTAACAGACAAGCGACATACCCCGCCAACGCATAACGGAAGAATGGTCAAAGCAAGAACCACAGAGAGAGGGAGAGAGAGCAGCAACCGCAGCAGAAAGTTCGTGAGCAGCCAAAAAAGCCAGAAGTGCGCGGTCAGAAAGTAATTATAAAAAAGTGCAAGCAGCAAGGATTCACCACAGGCAGGATGCCAGGAGGAGACAGCGGGTAAGCCTGGGTACAGTAGGCCCGGCCACCGACACGCTAGAGAGAATTAGGAACAACGCCAACGCCACGCCATCGCCACACGACGTGTGAAAGAGACGGCACGTGACGCAGTGAGAAGAGCTTGGCCCATCCACGTGCCTTGCGCGGCCAGACAGCAGCAGCGGGCGCCGAAGCGCCAAGCGTCAACATCGATGCCATCGGAGAGAGAGGGCGACCACCGCGACACGGCGACAAGGCGAACAACAACCGCTCGGCCGTGGTACGCGACGATCAAGCACGGGTCGCATGTCTCGGTGGTCAAGAGAGGGCGCCCAGCATCCCTAACGCGGGCAGCGACGACACGGCGACACGACGACACAGCGACAAGGTGATAGCAGAGGAGAAAGAAGGCTTCGCTCGGCAGCAGAGCCCTCGGAGAAAAAGTTTGGCGGCAGCAATAAAAGGAGGAGTCCGAGCCCAGGAGGGACAATCAAGTCCGAGCCTTCGACCAGGAAGCATCACGCCCAAGACTAAGAAAAGACTAACAAATATCCCTAACCACAGTATCGCGCCTCGTACACTAATGCTGAGAAACATATCCTGACCCAGGATCCCTGAATCCAGTGTCGCGCCGCGTGTCCAGCCACTGCATATCCTTTCGAAGGATCCCTGATCCCAGTGCCGCGCCTCGTACACTAACGCTGAGAAACATATCCTGACCCAGGATCCCTGAATCCAGTGTCACGCCGCGTGTCCAGCCACTGCATATCCTCGCTGAGGATCCCTGACCCCAGTGCTGCGCCACGTGTCCTGTTATACCACGTGCCACGTACCTTCAGAAAGTGTCACCGATCCTTCAGTGCCATACCGCGCGCTAAGAACAAACACCGCGATCCCGCAACACGATGGGCACCCGCTGGTTGAACTCCCGTAGGAAGGACGAACTATAGAGCTTGGCCAAGGAGTTCGGACTCGGAGAAGCCGGTACCGTAGAAGAGCTACGCGGCTGGATCTCCAATTTCATTGGACGCAGCGGACACTCCGAGGAAGTACAGGCGAGGCTGGACGAATTAAACTCGCACTTCGGGAACATTCCGAGTCCCAGGGAACATCGAAGCCCAGCCACATCACCAGGGCCTGAGACTCGAGCAAAGAGGGAGGACGACATGGATGAGCAGAAACTTCAACTGACAGTGCCGGAACTAAACATCACCACCCAGGGTTCCGAGGACAACACACCGGCCACAGAAGATAATCCTCCGTATCACGGAGTCCAAAGACTGCTCATACCGAATCTGTCCAATACAAGCCGGGGATCCAGCACCGGACCAAGGGACCACCCGGCTACAGCGTCATCGGGCTACGACCAATCACGTACCCTTTCAGGGCAGTCTCTTGGGGTCATACCCAGCCAAGCCACGCGCACAGACGTCCCGTGTCCAGTAGCATCGGACCCCGGACAGTGGTGATGGAGCCGTCATCGAACGGCGATCCCGACCAAGCATGTGGTCTCCCGGTCCAACGAGCATTTCGCCCAGGGTGTGGAGAGATTTCATTCTCCCTCCTGGCGGACAAGCTCAGGAAGTGGGGACTCACCTTCAATGGTCACACGGACCCACTGGCATTTATCGAGCGACTGGAGGAACGAGTCGAATCCTACGACGGTAGCCCAGAACAGCTGCCTCGGGCTATCTCAGGACTCCTGACAGGTAAAGCTGAAGGATGGTTCCGGACCTTCCAGATGCAGGGTCAGAGTTGGGCAGATTTCCGCAAGGAATTTCTGGACTTCTTCTTACCACCCCGATACTTCCAACGCTTGGAAGACACCATCCAGAGCCGGGAACAGAAGCCCCGAGAATCCTTCAGGGACTACATGATAGAGCTACGGCCAGGGGCGAACGCAGAACATTTTTTCGGGGGGGTTAGACTATAAATTTTTATAAATGGAGTGCCCAGCCTTTGATGTCTTACGATGTTGATAAATGTTGCAGAAGCTGAAATTTGCGGCATTTAAAAATATCCACCTTTTCACCGTAAACAGCTAGTTCTTTATTTTTTATTTTTTCTTTATTCATACCTATGAATTCGATTTTCAAATTTCCCTAAAATTTCGGGGGGGGGTTTGAACCCCCAAAACCCCCCCCCCTGCGTTCGCCACTGGCTACGGCTGATGATGCAGCGTGCCAAGTTCACGCGGGAGTAGGACCTGGACCGAATCTACGAGAATCTCCGACCGAGTATCTCCGAGTATCTAATGTACACCCGAAGACAGGACTTCAATACCCTCACAGAGCTTACCCAACTCGTCGCAGCGTACGAGACTGCACGAGACCGCGATTCCCCTCGCAGCAGCGGAACCGGACCAACCCACCGGCCCCACACAACGTACTCCAGCAACGAGACCACAACGTCGCGAGGCATCACAAACGGGACAGCGAATGGGGTTGCGCGAGTGATCACTCAAGAGGAAGAACGGCCAATCGATGTGAGCCGTGCATGCCGAAACTGTGGGGAGATAGGACACTTCAGCCAAGCATGCACCAATCGGCAGAAGCTGTTCTGTTTGAATTGTGGCCGCCAAAATGTCAGGACCATCTACTGCTGCCGGAAGACCGAGTCGGGAAACGGATCGAGTCTCCGCCCGGTAGGGACACGGGCGGAGACACGCACTCAGGACCCGGAGTCTCTTACCCATTGAGTATGGTCGGAGGAAGGATCGCAGCTCTAGTGACCATCAATGGGAGAGCCTTCTCGGCGACTCTTGACACTGGAGCAACCCGGTCGTTCGGCAGGCAAAGGGTGGCCGAAGAGTTGGGAACTGCTGAGAATCGACGAGAAGTGAGGACCAGAATCAGCCTGGCGGACGGAACTCGGAAGGACATAGCCCAGACGATAACGGCAAGGGCACGCCTCGGCCAACAGGAGACCCAGGTATCGCTGCTAGTTCTGTCAACAGTGTTGGACGATGTCATCCTGGGTCTCGATTTCCTTTGTGGTATCCGCGCAAGGATCCACTGTGGAAGGGCATACCTACAACTAAAGCTGCGTCAGGCTCCCGGCTTTCCACCAACAGCAGTCGCATCGCCACAGCCGCGCACAGTCACGTTCGCCGATCCCCTCGTCACGACAAGTTGCCCCACGGCTGCCTCAACTCCTCCGAAGACGACCACAGCCCTCGACCCACGACAAAATCCCAGGAAACGAAGACGCGGCCAACAACGCAAGACTTCGGGGCACCAAGACATACCCACAAGTACAACCGGAAACACGGCGGCACCAAGCGGGTCGACCATCCTTTCGGTCAATAGCTCAAACTAAGCGGATCAGCAGATCGACACGGACACCTTGGCGTCGACAAGCACACACGCCTTGTTGACCAAGGGGTTTCGCCCACAGACACGACACAGAGCAGGAACCTTGGCGTCGACGAGCACACTCGCCTCGTCGACCAAGGCGTCTCCTGCGGATCAGCAGAACGACCCGGACACCTTGGCGTCGACAAGCACACCCGCGTTGTTGACCAATGGGTCTCGCCCACAGCCACGACACAGCGCAGGAATCTTGGCGTCGACGAGCACACTCGCCTCGTCGACCAAGGCATCTCCTGCGGAGCAGCAGAGAAACACGGACACCTTGGCGTCAACGAGCACTCACGCCTCGTTGACCAATGGATCCCCAACACCACCCCGACACAGAGCAGGAACCTTGGCGTCGACGCACACACTCGCCTCGTCGACCAAGGCGTCTCCTGCGGATCAGCAGAACGACCCGGACACCTTGGCGTCGACAAGCACACCCGCGTTGTTGAGAAAGGGGTCTCTCCCACAGCCAAGACAGTGCAGAAACCTTGGCGTCGACGAGCACACTCGCCTCATCGACCAAGACGTCTCCTGCGGAGCAGCAAAGAAACACGGACACCTTGGCGTCAACGAGCACTCACGCCTCGTTGACCAATGGATCCCCAACACCACCCCGACACAGAGCAGGAACCTTGGCGTCGACGCACACACTAGCCCCGCCGACCAAGGCGACTCCTGCAGACCAGCAGAGCAACACGGACACCTAGGCAAAACGTGCCTTGTTGACCAAGGACTTCACCCAAGGCACGAAACGAAAAGCCGCAACGCCAAGCCCCGACAGGACTCAACTCGCGTCCAGAGCATCCCTAGAGACCAGGCCAACCCAACTCCATGGCTGAGACGGCTATACAAACGGATCCAGGAACAACCAGAGAAGTTGTCGGATTTTATCATAGAAAATGGGCAGATCTACAAACAGGCCAGTAACAGATCAGTCGAGAAGGACCGCATCCAGTGGAAATTATGTGTAGCCAAGAACCACCGACACCGAGTACTAGAGGAATTCCACGATCATCCGACAGCGGGTCACCTGGGAATCAGGAAGACGACAACCCGGATTATCCAGCGGTACTACTGGCCTGGACTCTACCGAGATGTCGCCCGCTACATCCGACGATGTGTCAGTTGCTAACGATTCAAGGTGAGTCAAGTCAAACCGGCTGGACAAATGCTGAGACGTCAGGCTCAAGGACCACTTGACATCCTCTGCGCCGACTTCGTGGGTCCTTTGCCGCGATCCAAGCACGGGAATATCATGATATTGGTGTTCTTCGACGCCTTTAGTAAATGGGTAGAACTGGTCCCCCTCCGCAAAGCCACCACTGCTCTGCTGGAAAAGGCATTTCGAGAAAGAATTCTGGGTCGATTCGGTGTCCCCAGAAGGCTCGTTTGCGACAATGGTACCCAGCTTACGAGTCGCTCTTTTCGACACTTCTGCAAGCTGGCCGGGATAGAACTGGAACACACGGCTCCCTATACCCCACAGCAGAATCCGACTGAGCGGGCTAACCGGACAATCAAAACCATGATTGCACAATACATCGACGGAGACCAGCGGACGTGGGACGATTTACTTCCCGAACTCAGCCTGGCGATCAGCAGCAGCACCTCCGACACGACAGGGTTCAGCCCAGCTTTCCTCGTCCTCGGACGTGAGCCCCGGTTACCCGGAGCGCTATACGAAGAGACAACCCCAGGCCTAGGCGAAGACATGGAAACACCCTTCGACAAGGCTACGAGACTACGTGACATCTTCCAAGTGGTGCGGCAAAACACCCAACGCGCATTACAAGACCAGGGACGGGCATACAACATTCGACGACGCGAATGGAGACCCACAATCGGAACACTAGTCATGCTACGACAACACCACCTCTCCAAGGCGGCCGACAACTTTGCTGCAAAACTGGCACCCAAGTACGGAGGACCGTACCGAGTACTCCAGTTCCTCTTCCCGAACATAGTACGCCTGCAACAGCACACAGGACGGCAGCGACGAACCGCCGGGCTGGCAGATCTTAAGGCCTTCTACGAAGACGACGACGACGACCGCAACAACCATGAGGATACAGAAGCAGAAGACGCACCGGGCGGACGAGCCCACGCACACGCGAGTTCATGAGGGCCACTTAGAGTAGTGCGCTGCCCTAATGTCCTCGCCATGCAAGGGGCAACCACTGCAACAGTCACAGTAAGCCCAGTAAAACTCCCCTTAAGGGACTAGACATAAGCCATGGCATTGTATAATTTTAAGTGTACACATCACATTATATATGACGATAGCCCTCACAAATTGTAAGTCGCACCTATAGGTAGGGCCAGGTACAAGGAAGCATTTAGCTAGGCAGGATCTGATCTCCAAAAGTTTTTCCCCTTAGACACGTCGACAAGAAACACGCCAGACCAAACGACGCCCAGCCGCCAGAGGCACCAGGTGGTCAGAGAGGACGCCCTAGAAGCACGTCCTCCACAGAGATGCCCCACGAGGCACGACGCATCACCTCAGCTGGAATCCCCTCGACCAGAGCGAGCAACGCCACAGAGCCCACACCAGTTCAGGGAACACACGGGACCATATCCCTCCAGAGCGCGTTCGCCGAAGCGTGCCGAGCGTATCACGCCAATATCAGGGCCCAGCGCCACCACCACACCGGGACGCCAGCCCTACACGTTACGGCGGAACCACCACTCGGCAGCACCATCGGCCCCTCTGAGCGATTTGACGGACCCTCCACGTCCCGCGAAGCCCTGCAGCACCTCCACGCGACTGGAGACCAAGTCACTGCCGTCAACAAGCCATGGCAAGTACGACGCCTAGATGAATCGCGAGATGATCTCGACGAGCTGCGGGCCGCAGACCAAGCCCTAAGTGAGGAGTTGGTACGTCTGCAGAAAAGATGCTAGCAGCTTTCACAGTCCCTGCAGAGGCACCCGAAGAACCGGACCGCCAAGGAAGCAGGCATAGGGACCCCACCGTCGACACCACCGCACGAGGTCTCACGGTATGAATACGAGCGGCGGGCCAGGCTGTACCCAAAACGGCTCAAGTCACCCCCACCCCCACCACGGGCTGGAGTCGGCTCCATCCCCGGACATACCCCCGACAAGAAGCGCGGCTGAGGGATGAGGATTTCGACGCCCCGGTGGATGCCGAGCCGCGCTGGGGCCATGGACCTGGATGGGACAGCAGCGAGAGCGATGAAGAAGTGCTCCGCGATGGGCGGTTCAACAAGGCGCAGGAGCTGGCTCGAACTAAACGCTGGACCAGTAGCCCAGATCAGCCCCCGGACTCCGACATCAGCTCCGGCGAAGACCCAGGCCAGGACGGTTCCCTGCCTTGGATGGACCCCGGGACCAGGAGCAGTACATCCGAGAATGAATGGAAGGAGGAGCCCTCGTGAGAGCCGCGATGTAGAGGCGAAACGCCGAAGAAGAACTAGTTGAGGCCAGAGTGTCCCCGGAGCTACGCGTCAGTCCCCCACCAGATGAAAACGGCCGCCGTCCTTTCCCCGAGAGGCCAGAGTCCTCATCAGGGGTAAGCTGCGCCCAAAGTGGTGGGAGAGACGAAACCACCTCCACCGAAACCATTCCCCGCTGGCGCGCCCCTTGGCGAGCTGAAGGTAGAGGAGGGCCCTAAGTACTACGCGCAGGTGCCACAGATGAAGGCATCGACGAGCCAGCACGCCAACAAGGTGGAAGAGTTGGTGGCTACCAAAAGGCAGCGCTCGACCGACAGTGCCGTCACTCCGGCGAGCAAGCGGCAGCGTGGACCCAAGAGAGCGGAACCTCCACCTAAACCGGCAAAGCAAGGGTCAGGCGAGAAAATCAGCGATGTGTCCAAGAGACACCTGATTGTAGCACTCATCGACAGACGTGATGAGAATGGGAAGATAACAGCGGCGCAGTGGAAAATGGTCCACGCGCGGCTGGTAGAATCCCTGTTTACAAGGATGGATGAGAACCCAACAGCTCCCATGCCCACCTTCGATGGTGCTGGGTGGCTGAATGGGGTCAAAAGTGAAGTGGCTGACGCAAACGGTCTGCCAACTGGAAGCGATGTGGGAGGGGGCCAAGCTGGAGGTGGTGGACAGGGAGCTAATCCCGTCCATACCAAAGGAGAAGGTGCTCTTCCCCATCGCATTCCAAGGGGACCGCGCGCTGAAGCTCCTTCAGCGACAAAACCCCGAGATACCGACCGCTGACTGGAAGGTATTGCATGCTGGTAGCCCATTACCCAACGAGGGGGGCCAGCATGTGATCCTTCAGATTAACAAAGCAGCGGAGGACCAACTATACCCCAAATACAGGAAAATGGCGTGGGGTATGGGAAGCGTATACCTGCGCCTCAAAAAGCGTCAGCCCAGCGACAAAGACGCACACACCCTGCAGGCATGCGAAGTGGAGAAGGACCTCGATCTGGATACCATCGTAGAGGCCGCCCAGGGTATGGCGTTGGACGACACGCTCGCAGAAGAGGACGGTGACCTGACCGTAGTAGTCAACCCGTCCTATGCAGGGGAGCCAGCTGCTCATGAAACTGAGTGTGCTGCAGCTCAACTTGCATAAGAGCAAGACAGCATCACCGGAGCTCCTAACTGCCATGGAGCAAGGGGCCGCTGACATAGCTTTGATCCAGGAGCCCTGGATTGCATCAGGCAATTCGGTGGCCAGGCTAAAGCTCTCAAATTACAACACACTCTACTCAACACCGGTAAGCAGGAATAGAACTGCCGTACTAGTACGGAAAGGAATCCACGCTTACCTCATGTCTCATTACAGCACAGACGACCTGACAGTAGTTATGCTGGAAAGTGAGGAGAAGCGCCTTCTGGTAGCCTCCTGCTACATGGCGCACGACAGGTCCGCACCGCCAGAAGAACTAAGGAGTCTGGTGGAAGAAGCCGACTCCAAAGACTACCAACTGATCGTTGGCACAGATGCTAATGCCCACCATAGTGTGTGGGGAAGCCCTGATATTAACGACCGAGGTGAAACACTCCTAGACTTTATACTAACAAATAACATAGATGAAGCAAACGTGGGAGATGAATACACCTACGTGGGTCCCACCTCGTCAAACGTGCTAGATCTAACTCTCGCAACGGGAAAGAGTACTAACATATCTGGATGGAAGGTCCTCGAAAGACCTTCCTTCTCAGACCACAGGTACATTCAATTCAAGTGCGAATTTGAATACACTCCGAAAGTGATAGTCTATAGAAACACCCGGAACACAAACTGGGAGAAGTTTAGAAAGACAGTCACCTCGAAACTCGCGAGCCGGGCTCACTGAAATCCACGGAGGATATAGAGAAGTCCTTAGAGACCCTATCTACGGAACTGCTTGAGGCATACCACGCAGCATTCCCACCATCTAGAACAAGGAAGAAGTCCAAACCACTCTGGTGGAATCGAGACCTCTCTCTGCAAAGAAACAACCTCATGGAATACCAACCAACACGCCTACACCAAGGGAAAATCGGTGGAAACAGCACTGCACTCGCTAGTAGCTACCGTCGAGAAAGCCCTCAACACTAAGAAATATGCACTTGGAGTATTCGTAGACATATCCGGAGCATTCAATAACGTCGCTACAGAAGCAATAATGGACTGCCTAGAAGCTACCAGCACCCACCCGTCAATCAACCTCTGGATAAAGAACCTTCTAGGTGGTAGACGGGTGCAATCAGAGTGGGGCACCGCCTCCATGGTCAGAGGTGCACACAGGGGCACACCCCAGGGTGGAGTCCTGTCACCCCTGCTATGGAACCTGGTGGTCGACAACCTCATCAAGAGATTCGAAAGGAAAGCCCCAAAAATAACAGCTTATGCGACGACATAAGCGTACTTATCAAGGGTGTATGTCCGTCGACTCTCAGCTCCGTAATGGAACGAACACTCAGGGAGATATGTGAGAACCCCTAAAGCACCGATTAAATACCTCGGGGCCTCCTACCTTGGAGACCCAATGTAGTAGAGCGGGTGAAAAAGGCCACCAATGCACTATATGCATCCAAGAAGATGCTTAGTAGCACATGGGGCCTGTCGCCCGCTCTGATGAATTGGATCTACATCTCGGTAGTGCGACCAACTCTGCTGTATTGAGTCCTAGTGTGGATGAAAGCCACTGAAAAGAAGACGTACCACAAGCTAATGGAACGAACCCAGCGGCAGGCTTTGCTCTGCATAACGGGAGCGCTGAGGTCAACGCCAACCAAAGCACTCGAGACAATACTCGGAATCGACCCCCTCGACATCTACGCTAGGCTGACTGCAAGCAAGGCGGCTCAGCGCTTGATTGCGTCGGGGATCATGTCTCCTCAAAGATTCGGGCATAGTTCAATTGGAATGGACATGATCAGTTCAACCGACTACATGATCCCCCAAACATGCCTTGAAGTAAAAACAAACCTTCTCATGGGACCCGAAGACTGGAAAGCGGGACGGGACCAGACTCAACACCTCAACATATACACTGACGGCTCCAAGATGAATGAAGGGGTAGGAGCAGGCTTATACTGTACAAACCCTGAAATAAGGGCGTCGTATAAGCCACCCGACCGATGCAGCATATTCCAGGCAGAAGTCTTCGCCATCAAGAAGGCAGCAGAAGTCGCTCAGCTCACAGAGCGACCACACAATACGGTTAACATATTCGTTGACAGCCAAGCAGCGATAAAATCCATGCAGTCGTCCGCGGTCAGTTCTAGAAGTGTCCTGGCAAGCAGGGAGGCACTAGAATCACTAAGCACGACTAAGTCAGTGCAGATCTATTGGGTTCCCAGTCACCAGGGCATCGAAGGAAACGAAGAGGCGGACGTTCTGGCTAAGGAAGGCGTCGGGCAGGCAAACGATATGACAGAAAGCGTGCCGGTCTCCCTAAGGACGCTACAAAGCGACCTGGAGAAGAAGGCCAAAATGAGGACAGATAGCAGGTGGAAGAACACCACCACCTGCAGAATCTCGAAAATCATGTGCAAGAAACGCAATGATAATCTCAGCCACTATCTGCTGCATCTTCCACGGAAGGATTGCAGACTGTTAGTGGGCATACTAACAGGCCACTGCCTGGCTGCGTCGCATGCAACCAGGCTGAACATCACTAACAGTGACATCTGCAGGAAATGCAATGAGCCCGGGGCTGTCGAAACCCTGGAGCATCTCATCTGCCGGTGTCCGGCTCTCTTAAGGGCAAGGAGAATGTACCTGGGCGCACCGATGCTGGCATTACGGGAGGATGCCTCCAAGAGGTCGCCAGGGAAACTGCTTGCCTTTGCGAAAAACACCTCGATTCTGGGGGACTTCGGAACCTCAGAAGCACCCTCGTAAGGTCCATACAAAGATCCGGATTACTAAGGGCCTTTTTGGCCTATGAGAGGCCCGTAGAGGGCCGTCCGGGATAACCTAACCTAACCTATTTCTGATTTTTTTTTCCCTAGTATGTAGTATGTAGTTCATGATAGTAGATTAAGACGGTAAGGATCAAAAACAAAGGCGAGTTGCTTGTACGGGAATCGTGACTGAGGGGGTGCGGTTCACGGGAACCGTATCGAGCATCACTGACGAGAACCGGAATGAGCATCACTAACAGACAAGCGACAAAATACCCCGCCAACGCATAACGGAAGAATAACCAAAGCAAGAACCACAAAGAGAGGGAGAGAGAGCAGCAACCGCAGCAGAAAGTTCGAGAAATCACACAACGCAATACCCCGACACCAAATAACGGTATACGGGAGCCGCAGCCGAAAGTGGCAGAGAGAGCAGAGATCGCAGCAGAGAGAGCAGAGACCGCAGCAGAGACAGCAGAGACCGCAGCAGAGAGATCGCCACAACGCAATAGCAAATAACGGTAAACAGGAGCAGCAGCAGGCGAGAGTGGCAGTGTGAGCGAGACAACAGAAAGTGAGCGCCGATCACCTACGCGACGACGAGCGACAAACGCCGGCAGAGGCTACGGGCAGAGGCTCGAGCCTGGAGTGGCCGGCCGAAAAATGGATAAGGGAGTCGATTTTGAGCAGCCAAAAAAGCCAGAAGTGCGCGGTCAGAAAGTAATTATAAAAAAGTGCAAGCAGCAAGGATTCACCACAGCCAGGATGCCAGGAGGAGACAGCGGGTAAGATGGCCTCGCGTAAGCGAGCTAGGGAAGAGAAGCTAGGTGCGACAGGGATCCGTAGAATAAAAATAAAAGTATAGAAGGCAAGAACCACAGAGAGAGGGAAACCCGAAAGCCCTCGATTCTCCCCCCCCCACCCCTCTTTTCCGTATTGTGCGCCGAATTGCCAGTGGAGTTGTACGCGGATGCCACGACTTCCACGGACTGAGATTCCCCTCCCGTAGGAATACCTCCTCGTAGCCTTTCCTCATCCTCGGGGATCGCCGCTGGGCAATCGTGTACGTGGACGCCACGCGATTTGCCAAGCCGGTGGTCGCCCCTTCCCGTTGAATGCTCCCCCTCCATTCCCTTTCCCTTCCATCCCGGTACACCACCTCGGCCACACCACCCGCAGCACGACTCCCGCGCCTGTACCCAGGCCGAGGGATATGCGGCGCCGTCCTCGCTAGCCACGAGTGGGGGGTACCACCGACCACGTGCCCCGCGTACCCCGGCCCCCCAAAAGCCACGCCATCCGCAACACGCGCCCACGCCCAGGGTACCCTGCGCCGCATTCGCTGGCCACGAGTGGAGGGTACCACCTCCTGCAGGCTACATGCGTTCCGGATCCACACCGACTACGCCATTTTACAGCACGCCCCTAGTCGAGGCCCCGACCATGGCAAACGTCGGCACCGCGCGGAGTGCACACACCACCCGTCCCTCTCCTACACTTCGTCCGTCCGATCCCTCTCTATGGTCCCCTAATACAAATAATTCTGTATAGGGACCGGGCCTTGGACAGACTGAGAGGCTGTACCCCAGCCTGAGACAGGAACTTCCTTACAGATGGCGCCCGAGCGGGGACTTGAGAGTGGATCGGGGAAGCGGTAGTTCGGAACCAAGTGTCGGAATGAGTGGCAGGCATGGCTAAGCATCGGACCCCCACCCGCCGAATTGCCAAGCTGAAAACGCCCTCCGCGCCTGCGGAACCCCGGGCAAGTCAAAAAGCCAAAAAGTACAGTAAACAGAGCAGCAGAATAGTAGCGGGATCACCCGGCCACGTAGCTCGGCCACGAGGTGGTGCAATCGAACCAAGCGTGGGCAGCCAGCAGCAGCGACAGCAGCATCAGGCATAGGAAAACAGGAGCAGAGCACCAATCTTCATTCTCTGGTTCAAATACAGCCGAGGCTGGTTTTTCCCCCTCCCCCTAGCAAACAACCGCAAGCCCTGTTTCAAAAACAAAAACAAACAACTGATCGCCTGGGTACAGTAGGCCCGGCCACCGACACGCTAGAGAGAATTAGGAACAACGCCAACGCCACGCCATCGCCACACGACGTGTGAAAGAGACGGCACGTGACGCCGTGAGAAGAGCTTGGCCCATGCACGTGCCTTGCGCGGCCAGACAGCAGCAGCGGGCGCCGAAGCGCCAAGCGTCAACATCGATGCCATCGGAGAGAGAGGGCGACCACCGCGACACGGCGACAAGGCGAACAACAACCGCTCGGCCGTGGTACGCGACGATCAAGCACGGGTCGCATGTCTCGGTGGTCAAGAGAGGGCGCCCAGCATCCCTAACGCGGGCAGCGACGACACGGCGACACGACGACACAGCGACAAGGTGATAGCAGAGGAGAAAGAAGGCTTCGCTCGGCAGCAGAGCCCTCGGAGAAAAAGTTTGGCGGCAGCAATAAAAGGAGGAGTCCGAGCCCAGGAGGGACAATCAAGTCCGAGCCTTCGACCAGGAAGCATCACGCCCAAGACTAAGAAAAGACTAACAAATATCCCTAACCACAGTATCGCGCCTCGTACACTAATGCTGAGAAACATATCCTGACCCAGGATCCCTGAATCCAGTGTCGCGCCGCGTGTCCAGCCACTGCATATCCTTTCGAAGGATCCCTGATCCCAGTGCCGCGCCTCGTACACGACCGCTGAGAAACATATCCTGACCCAGGATCCCTGAATCCAGTGCCGCACCGCGTGTTCAGCCACTGGATATCTTTTCGAAGGATCCCTGATCCCAGTGCCGCGCCTCGTAGACTAACGCTGAGAAACATATCCTGACCCAGGATCCCTGAATCCAGTGTCGCGCCGCGTGTCCAGCCACTGCATATCCTCGCTGAGGATCCCTGACCCCAGTGCTGCGCCACGTGTCCTGTTATACCACGTGCCACGTACCTTCAGAAAGTGTCACCGATCCTTCAGTGCCATACCGCGCGCTAAGAACAAACACCGCGATCCCGCAACACGATGGGCACCCGCTGGTTGAACTCCCGTAGGAAGGACGAACTATAGAGCTTGGCCAAGGAGTTCGGACTCAGAGAAGCCGGTACCGTAGAAGAGCTACGCGGCTGGATCTCCAATTTCATTGGACGCAGCGGACACTCCGAGGAAGTACAGGCGAGGCTGGACGAATTAAACTCGCACTTTGGGAACATTCCGAGTCCCAGGGAGCATCGAAGCCCAGCCACATCACCAGGGCCTGAGACTCGAGCAAAGAGGGAGGAAGACATGGATGAGCAGAAACTTCAACTGACAGTGCCGGAACTAAACATCACCACCCAGGGTTCCGAGGACAACACACCGGCCACAGAAGATAATCCTCCGTATCACGGAGTCCAACGACTGCTCATACCGAATCTGCCCAATACAAGCCGGGGATCCAGCACCGGACCAAGGGACCACCCGGCTACAGCGTCATCGGGCTACGACCAATCACGTACCCTTTCAGGGCAGTCTCTTGGGGTCATACCCAGCCAAGCCACGCGCACAGACGTCCCGTGTCCAGTAGCATCGGACCCCGGACAGTGGTGATGGAGCCGTCATCGAACGGCGATCCCGACCAAGCATGTGGTCTCCCGGTCCAACGAGCATTTCGCCCAGGGTGTGGAGAGATTTCATTCTCCCTCCTGGCGGACAAGCTCAGGAAGTGGGGACTATCCTTCAATGGTCACACGGACCCACTCGCATTTATCGAGCGACTGGAGGAACGAGTCGAATCCTACGACGGTAGCCCAGAACAGCTGCCTCGGGCTATCTCAGGACTCCTGACAGGTAAAGCTGAAGGATGGTTCCGGACCTTCCAGATGCAGGGTCAGAGTTGGGCAGATTTCCGCAAGGAATTTCTGGACTTCTTCTTACCACCCCGATACTTCCAACGCTTGGAAGACACCATCCATAGCCGGGAACAGAAGCCCCGAGAATCCTTCAGGGACTACATGATAAAGCTACGGCTGATGATGCAGCGTGCCAAGTTCACGCGGGAGTAGGACCTGGACCGAATCTACGAGAATCTCCGACCGGAGTATCAAATGTACACCCGAAGACAGGACTTCAATACCCTCACAGAGCTTACCCAACTCGTCGCAGCGTACGAGACTGCACGAGACCGCGATTCCCCTCGCAGCAGCGGAACCGGACCAACCCACCGGCCCCACACAACGTACTCCAGCAACGAGACCACAACGTCGCGAGGCATCACAAACGGGACAGCGAATGGGGTTGCGCGAGTGATCACTCAAGAGGAAGAACGGCCAATCGATGTGAGCCGTGCATGCCGAAACTGTGGGGAGATAGGACACTTCAGCCAAGCATGCACCAATCGGCAGAAGCTGTTCTGTTTGGATTGTGGCCGCCAAAATGTCAGGACCATCTACTGCTGCCGGAAGACCGAGTCGGGAAACGGATCGAGTCTCCGCCCGGTAGGGACACGGGTTCTGTCAACAGTGTTGGACGATGTCATCCTGGGTCTCGATTTCCTTTGTGGTATCCGCGCAAGGATCCACTGTGGAAGGACATACCTACAACTAAAGCTACGTCAGGCTCCCGGCTTTCCACCAACAGCAGTCGCATCGCCACAGCCGCGCACAGTCACGTTCGCCGATCCCCTCGTCACGACAAGTTGCCCCACGGCTGCCTCAACTCCTCCGAAGACGACCACAGCCCTCGACCCACGACAAAATCCCAGGAAACGAAGACGCGGCCAACAACGCAAGACTTCGGGGCACCAAGACATACCCACAAGTACAACCGGAAACACGGCGGCACCAAGCGGGTCGACCATCCTTTCGGTCAATAGCTCAAACTAAGCGGATCAGCAGATCGACACGGACACCTTGGCGTCGACAAGCACACACGCCTTGTTGACCAAGGGGTTTCGCCCACAGACACGACACAGAGCAGGAACCTTGGCGTCGACGAGCACACTCGCCTCGTCGACCAAGGCGTCTCCTGCGGATCAGCAGAACGACACGGACACCTTGGCGTCGACAAGCACACCCGCCTTGTTGACCAATGGGTCTCGCCCACAGCCACGACACAGCGCAGGAACCTTGGCGTCGACGAGCACACTCGCCTCGTCGACCAAGGCGTCTCCTGCGGAGCAGCAGAGAAACACGGGCACCTTGGCGTCAACGAGCACTCACGCCTCGTTGACCAAGGGATCCCCAACACCGCCCCGACACAGAGCAGGAACCTTGGCGTCGACGAGCACACTCGCCTCGTCGACCAAGGCGTCTCCTGCGGATCAGCAGAACGACCCGGACACCTTGGCATCGACAAGCACACCCGCCTTGTTGACCAAGGGGTCTCTCCCACAGCCAAGACACAGCGCAGAAACCTTGGCGTCGACGAGCACACTCGCCTCATCGACCAAGACGTCTCCTGCGGAGCAGCAAAGAAACACGGACACCTTGGCGTTAACGAGCACTCACGCCTCGTTGACCAATGGATCCCCAACACCACCCCGACACAGAGCAGGAACCTTGGCGTCGACGCTCACACTCGCCCCGCCGAGCAAGGCGACTCCTGCAGACCAGCAGAGCAACACGGACACCTAGGCAAAACGTGCCTTGTTGACCAAGGACTTCACCCAAGGCACGAAACGAAAAGCCGCAACGCCAAGCCCCGACAGGACTCAACTCGCGTCCAGAGCATCCCCAGAGACCAGGCCAACCCAACTCCATGGCTGAGACAGCTATACAAACGGATCCAGGAACAACCAGAGAAGTTGTCGGATTTTATCATAGAAAATGGGCAGATCTACAAACAGGCCAGTAACAGATCAGTCGAGGAGGACCCCATCCAGTGGAAATTATGTGTAGCCAAGAACCACCGACACCGAGTACTAGAGGAATTCCACGATCATCCGACAGCGGGTCACCTGGGAATCAGGAAGACGACAACCCGGATTATCCAGCGGTACTACTGGCCTGGACTCTACCGAGATGTCGCCCGCTACATCCGACGATGTGTCAGTTGCCAACGATTCAAGGTGAGTCAAGTCAAACCGGCTGGAGAAATGCTGACACGTCAGGCTCAAGGACCACTTGACATCCTCTGCGCCGACTTCGTGGGTCCTTTGCCGCGATCCAAGCACGGGAATACCATGCTATTGGTGTTCTTCGACGCATTTAGTAAATGGGTAGAACTGGTCCCCCTCCGCAAAGCCACCACTGCTCTGCTGGAAAAGGCATTTCGAGAAAGAATTCTGGGTCGATTCGGTGTCCCCAGAAGGCTCGTTTGCGACAATGGTACCCAGCTTACGAGTCGCTCTTTTCGACACTTCTGCAAGCTGGCCGGAATAGAACTGGAACACACGGCTCCCTATACTCCACAGCAGAATCCGACTGAGCGGGCTAACCGGACAGTTTTTAAATTAAGTCACGTCAAGTCGACTCAAAGGTCAGATTAATTTTTGACCCCATTACAGGTGTAATGGCCTCCTCGTGGTGTTCCCTGGGTACCGATCTTCAATCGGGAGCCAATTTGACCGGCGACTTTTTGTCTATATGTACATATGAATGTATGAATGTTTACTGCTTTTTCATAGGCAGTAATAATATAATAATTTATATAATAAAAATAAAAAAATAACAGATTTCTTTCTTCCCACGGCCAAGTGTCCCACCAACCCACACCCACCCCCACCCATCCTGCCAGTTCTTCATTTATTTTGTGGCAGTAGGTCAGTTCGTCAACAATTTGAAGAAGAAAACACAACATAATTTCAGCTCAGCAAAGAACAAACGCTCTGTATGTGAGGCTGAGCTTTAGCTGTATGTGTGCAAAAACCGGTTTGCTTGGTTTTTTACCACGCCGCTGTCTAAGAAAACACCCATTACTTTACAATTGATTATAAGTTATGATTTTATGATGACGCTTGCCCAAAATTAAAATAATTGTATATATTGAATATCCTCTATATTCGAATTTTGTTTAATGTACTATAAACGAATATAATGAACGAATGTAAATATGTACAAATGCAAAATGTATATCAGACATGACATCAAATTATATTAATTGTCTATAGGGTATTAGTGCGTCGCCTCAATAATCGACACTCAGCTTTGTGTCTCAAGAAATCTTCTCAAAAATATTTTGCTGGCAATTTCGGCAGCACTGCACAGGTACACACACATATGAATGTACGGACATTGGCACAAGAAATAGGGATGATTTCAAATTTGACTCGCAAGTGTGGCACTAAAGTCCGTATGGACCCATCTATTACCCATTTATATGTCATTATTATCCATATTCAAGGATGATATATATATATTTTTTAGCGCATACTACTTTTTATATATGATCAAATATATCATTGTATAATACAATACGTCATACAATCAAATATGAATATATATACATATATCTGCTCAATATATTAGTATATTTTATATTAAACAAAGTTAGAATCTAAAGCATGTACAAAATAACAGTTATTCTGGTATTATAAGGCAAGTGTCTTCAAAAAGGGCCGACTCCAATAATGCTAAAGTGAAGGGTGGCGCGAGCACAAAATCAAAACAAAGTTGGGTGAGCGAAAATTTCAGTTGTGCGCTCATGTGTATGAGTGTGTACTTGCAAACACGCAAAGTACATGAGACACATACACTCTCACGACTCTCGGGCGCTGACAACACATATGCAACAGTACGTGAGAATGCGTGAGCACGCATACACTCACTCGGGAGCTGATATCTTGTTGGTGGTGCGGTCAAAACCAGCGTATGAACTGTCCCGTCTATATATTGTACACATATGTGCACACACCACCCGTCCCTCTCCTACACTTAGTCCGTCCGATCCCTCTCTATGGTCCCCTAATACAAATAATTCTGTATAGGGACCGGGCCTTGGACAGACTGAGAGGCTGTACCCCGACCTGAGACAGGAACTTCCTTACAAGTTGGTGCGTAGCAAGGCTCTGGCGGTAATGGAGAAGCAAAGGACGAAGAATAAGAGGATTTACAATTTAAGAGCAAGGGACATCGCGTATCAAGTTGGCCAAGAGGTGTTCCGAAGGAATTTTAAGCAGAGCAATTTCTAGGCTGGCTATAGTGCGAAACTGGGCCCAGCCTATGTAAAGTCCAGGATAAGCGCAAGGATAGGGAATGCGTATTATGAATTGGAGGACCTGCAAAGGAGGCCTTGTGGGCGGTATCACGCGAAAGACCTGAAACAGTATCCGACTTGTGGGTAGCCCCAAGTCTGATCTTTGGCGGGGGGTATTTGTAACGCTTGGATCAGACTATTGGAGAGACAGGTAGCGCCATCTGGTTGTCACCCCGGGCGAGATGGGTTTCAGGGGAAGCGCCATCTATGCGTTAGGTAGATGGCCATCTACATGTCAGGTCAAGGGGCGAAGAAAGGCCAGCGGGATTAACAGAGGAAAGTGTCAACCTGCAGGGATGTGTTCCATCGTTTGAAGGCGGCCCGAGGGTTCCCGCTGGCGTCGAGGTGGATTTGCCGCCTCTTTTCCTTTTGGCGCTCGACCCGATAAGTTTGGTTCTCTCCGCTAGTTGCAAGTAGAAAGAAAGAAAAAGAAAGTACAAGAGTCGCGAGTGGTTTTGTGTGAAAAGTTACATTTCATTCCCAAGTGAGTACGCACGCGGGGGATTTTTGGATAGGATTTCTAGCGTTTTCTCCAACAGAGCTCTGGATTGGACGGAAGACGTCCCAGAGGGGAGGAGTTGCGGAGCATTCTGCGCGCTTTTCGCCGGACAGCGAGGGTAGGAAGACCCCTGCGGTCGCCGTAGTTGTTGGTGTTACGTGAGGAACGTAGCCCAGAAGGAACCAGAGTACGCGATCCCTGCCCCGGAAGAGCCAAAGACAGTCAAAAGGGGCGCAGGGATTTTGGTTGTGGGCCGGGCTCTTGAGCGGAAGCAGCGGAAGAGTGAGAGCGCGAGATATCGTTTTGACAGCGGAGCGCTAGGAGTGAGTCGGTGTCGGCTTTTGCAGGCGGCCAGTCATGATCGTATGCGAGAGGCAGCCATAGCCTCTGGGAAAGCGTCGTAGGCATTAGTGAACGCGGGAGCAGACCTTTTTTTTCTTACGGGAAGGGGATCTACAAAACGGATAAAAAAAAAAGAAAATATAAAAAAGGAAAAATAAAATAAAAGTTTAAGTTTAGTAGTTACAGATGTGTTAGGCTTAAGTATATATATATTCAGGCAGTTTTGTTATATGCATACGCTAGAATGTATTAGTGGCCATTAGTCGGCGAGAGGCGGATAAGGTGCAGAAAAGTATCGTAAATGTGCCGTCCCAGATGGGCGGGGTAGAACTCTCTAATCCTTTCCACAGGTTGTAGTTTCCATTTAATTAACGCCTCCTCACAGCTCCGGATCGCATCAAGAAAGCGCTTTCATCGGTGGACTTGCGGGTGAGTTCGATTTTTGTGGCGAGAAAGCCGTTTTATTCAATTCGTCCAAGCATATTACCAAATACCTACCAAAAGAAAAAAAGCGACCCACCAGTTAGGTGCCGAATAAAGTAGAAGGGAAAGGTGGAGGAGAGATTTGCCCCTACTCTTTGAGTCGGTGCCACCGAGAGCGAAGCGAGTTCTCTCAACTCATTCTCGCATTATTTTCTTTTGCATTCTTTAGCCTATCTCTCCGCCATTCCCCATATTAGTTAAGATTTATCCCTTCATTTTCTTGTCATTTTTTGTCGCCGGTCGATAGTCGATAGCGATAGGCGGATTTAGTATATTTAGTATCTTAGTCTAGTATGTAGAAATGTATGGATTTTGAGCTCTGCAATGTACGGGCAAATTTTAGACGACACGATTTGGGGCCATAGTTTTAAGCTTTCTTTTTCATTGTCGCGTGGTTGAAGCAGGAGGACATACTGCGGTAAGAACAATTGCATTGTATGAGAGGTTATAATTAAGCATTATTTTGGACAGAACAAAACGGGCTTACCGAAACACGTTGCTTTTGCTTGAAAATACGGGCCGTTAAAGGCAACTCCACGGGACCACCGACATCTTTATTTAACTTTATTTATATGTATTTATTGTATTTATATAAATATTTATTTACTTATATTTGTATATGCGGTCCTATCCTTTTGTATGTGGGATTTTTTTATTTTTTCAATGATGGTCATAAGTAGGGGCACCATTTTTTCCTTTGAGTAGAATAAATTTTATAATGTTTTAATTTCACGTATTTTTTTTTGCATTCGGCTAGCAGAAGGGTCCTAGGAGGCGTCTAGAAACGCTGAGGGGTCATTCCAGCCATCATGGCGGAGATATTGGAGTGATCAAGGAAGGTAAGGTGATCCGTCCTCCATGACTCCTGAGGCGGGGAACCAGCGTTTCAGGCAGGACAGAGGGGAATCCAACGGTGAGGTCATGTTGTCGGTGTTATTAAAGCCTTCGTCGCTGCACGCACCTTCTAACCGAGTTTTATAATGAGAACAGGCACCCAACGCGAATGGGACCAGAACACCACCCAAATTGCCGACGAGCCCCAGCCGGGATCATATGCGTGCGTCCTATTCACGTCCATAACATCTCGCCCGGATCGTTACACTATGTAAAAAAAACTGCGTTACTGGGAAGACGCATAAAATCAAGAAGCAGCATCAGTGTAAACGGCACCTTACAAACTACAATTATATTCATTTATACGTAGGAAAAAACGAAGACGATATCTTTTTTAGTTTCGACACTATTATTATATATAATATAATCTAGATAGGCCGTTTGACCCACTGTGCAATGGGCAGAACGACCAGAGTGATGAGACCATGGTTGAGCAGTAAATTTAGGCTAGCCTATAACCTCAAGTACAAAAAAAAACGATTCAAGCCACTGTAGAAGACTAATTAGGTTTTAAATCGCAAACCTCATCTAGTCTTTAGAAGTAGAGTTCTAGTAGTAAAGTTATATTTCTTTAGTAGAGTTCTTTATTGAATTTGTTAAAAAAAACTTTTATTTAATTGGTACAGTGGTTGATAAGTAAATTAATTGTTAAATTAAATTTCGTACTCCGCCGTTTGCTTGGCCTAAATGCCGTTTGCCCTGTTGTTTGACTATATTCTATTTTACTTTTCTGAAATTATTCTTTTATTTTATGTTTGTTGATGCATGATATAAATTATTTTACATATTTATATATATTTATTTATATGCATTTAGGATCCGCAAGATAAACAAGCATCCTTATTTTCCAGTGAACAAATCATTTCAGCCATTCTGCGTTCTCGATCTGCTTCAATATGCTGAGGGTTATTGGTATTTTCATCAATTAATCTGTTTAAAGACCCATTTTGTCCTTTAAAAGTTAATGCAGTTTGTTTCTTGTCGACTGTAAATTGTATTGCATTGGCAGCAGGTTTTGTGCGTAAATAATACATTCCGGTTTTAAGCCCAGCTTTCCAGGAGAAAAAATGTATGGATGTCAATTTTCCATAATTAGGCTCTGCTACATGAACATTAAACGACTGACTTTGATCAATAAATGCACCTCTATCCGCAGCCATTTTGATTGTGGATTTTACTGAAATTTCCCATACAGTTTTATAAAGATCGCGAACCTTTTGGGGAATAGTTTCAATATTTTGAATGGAGCCACGACTTGAAATTATTTTATTTTTCATCTCATCATCCCATAAGTCCAATTCTGTTAAATCCCTCAATAAATGATGATTGACCACTTGAAATTCACCAGATAATACTCGTCTCGTATAAATATTAGTTGTGTATGGCTCGAATGATTCGTTATTACCCATAATTTGTGCAGTAGATGCTGTAGGCATAGGCGCTACTAACAAAGAATTTCTAACTCCGTGTTTTTTAATGTCTTCTTTCAGGTTTCGCCAATCCCATAAGTTCGTCGGTGTTTTATCCCACATATCAAATTGTAGAATACCATTGCTTACAGGACTTCCTTTATAGGTTTCATATGGACCAAATATTTGAGAAAGTTCACAACTAGCTTCTAAAGCCCCAAAATAAATAGTTTCAAATATTTGTTGGTTTAAAAGACTAGCCTCTTCACTTTCATAGGGAAAACGCATTAAAATTAAAGCGTCAGCGAAACCTTGAACACCTATACCAATTGGACGATGCCTTAAATTGGATTTCTTAGCTTCTGGCAATGGATAAAAGTTGATATCTATTATTTTATTAAGATTTTTGGCAACAGTTTTGGTTACGTCTTTTAATTTTTTGAAATCATATGTTTTTTCTGGTGTTACGAACATGTTAAGTGCTATTGAAGCTAAATTGCAAACAGCTATCTCATCAGGTGCAGAGTATTCAACAATTTCTGTACATAAATTACTGCATTTAATAGTGCCAACATTTTGTTGATTGCTCTTTCTATTACATGAATCCTTAAAAAGCATGTATGGATTACCAGTTTCAACTTGCGATTCTATAATGGCAAACCATAAAGACTGAGCTTTCACTGTTCGATTAGCGCGTCCCTCTTGCTCATATTTGACATAGAGTTCATCAAATTTTTCGCCCCAGACATCTTGAAGGCCAGGACATTTATGTGGACACATCAATGACCAGTTTTCATTGGCTTCAACACGTTTCATGAAAAGATCAGGAATCCATAAAGCATAAAAAAGATCCCGTGCTCGGTTTTCTTCTTTTCCAGTGTTTCTTTTGAGGTCCAAAAATTCAAAAACATCTGAATGCCAGGGCTCTAAATAAATGGCAAAGGCTCCAGGTCTTTTTCCACCTCCCTGATCAACATATCGTGCCACATTATTAAAAACTCTTAGCATTGGAACTAATCCATTAGAAGTACCGTTCGTCCCACATATGGAAGTGCCTTTAGCCCGAATACAATGAACATTAAGTCCAATTCCACCTGCTGATTTGGATATCATTGCACATTGCTCAACGGATTTAAAAATACCTTCAATTGAATCCGAATTCATTGTCAAAAGAAAACATGACGATAATTGGGGTCGATTTGTAGCAGCAGCAAAAAGCGTTGGCGAAGCATGCGTAAAATATCGTTCCGACAGTAGGTTGTATGTTTCCACTGCCGCATCAATATCATCTCCATGAATACCAAGAGCAACGCGCATTAGCATGTGTTGTGGACGTTCTGCAATTTTCCCATTTATTTTAAGTAAATAGGAACGCTCGAGCGTCTTAAATCCAAAATAGTTATAACCAAAATCTCGGTCATAAATAATAGCAGAGTTTAAGCGATCAGCATTATTTTTAACAACATTATAATGAAATTCCGATACCATCGGCGAAGAAGTGTTTGTTTCGTGATTGACATTTTTGAAGAGATCCTCGAAGACATCTGAAAAATTTATTGCAACAGATTGTTAATAATAAAAAATTAATAAAAATAACAGTTAGGGTTAGGGTTAGCCTTTTATGAAAATGTAATTATTAAAACTACCATTCCAAAAAGAATTCTTTTGGATTTAATTAAGTGATTGTAAAGTTATAGACCGATTCGGCTACATTTCATTTAGACGTGCCGACTTAAAAATTGAGAAATACAATTTTTGGCCGATGGTTTCTATGGCAGCAATGCTTATATATCTTTCTGAACATATTTATTCTATATGCAATGTTTTTATATATTATTATATTATTATTTAATGAATATTAATTAAACGTATTTCTTTGCGAAATAAAATCTTTAATTCTCATTTTTCAAAGCCTCGAGTACGGCACGCATACATTCAAGTGCGTTGGTGTGTGTAGCAAAAACCCGAACATGCTATCCTCATTAGATAGGGCCGTGCTTCAGCAGAATAGTCAAACCCATCTCGAGCTAAAAACTATCTACCGAGTTTTACTAACAATTTAGTAGGACCGCTCAAGCAGACCGCGTATTGCTTGCAGTTGCATATTTATTGCAGTTTTTATTACGAATAGGAAAAGCATGGAGAGAAAGAGAACAACCACAACCTCGAGTTACAGTGTGATATCACAAGAGTCTGGAAATACGATTTTTATGCTCTAGTTCTTATAGTCTCCGAGAACAAGGCTTCAAAAAATACAGGCGGACGGACAGACAGACAAAGCTTAATCGGCTCGGCTATTGACGCTGCTTAAGAATATATTTTATGGAGTTTCCTACGATTCCTTCTGAATGTTAATTCGAATATGTAAATGAATGTAAAAATCGAATATACTCTTCGAATACCGAGTGTAATAAAATACAATACCACATTAGGTTTTTTTATTAGGCGAATATGCACAAGCAACAAAGTTCGGAGTGAATATGTTTTGCAAAGCATCTGGGCATAGTCGCACCATATGCAGCTGCGTTCAAAAAAATAGTAGTGCCGATACAAATTTTCATTGTCGTAGTAGTCGATCGATTGATGTTTTATCGAATAACTTTACCGATCGCCGGATTTTCTTTAGGTTTCTTATTTAATGTATTTAATAGTTTCTGTAGCACTACTATTATTTTAAACGCTTCGAAATGGCGGGGTTAAGCGAAAAAGCATTAAATATGACTAAAAAAAGGAGTTACGAAATTTGAACTGTATATGTTAGTACACCAATACTGTGCTAGTTGCTGATGTAAAAAATCAATTATATTTCTACAGGTATTTTGGAGAAAATGAACAATATGTAAAGCATTACTATTATTTTGGGACGATATGCATGTACTCATGCAGACTACGTTTTGAAATATTTTCCTTTCAAATGTAGCTTATTTAATGAAAATATATAAAGATTTGCTGAGGTTACATATTTTTGCTCATTTCACGATACCAAGATGTTGCATGAGGAACCAAAATCCTATTCTATAGCTGATTTTTTCGTAACGCCCCGTAGACAGATGGCACGCGTGGGATTTCAACTATCTTTTCACCATAAATTTGGGTCGCGTATTTATTTCCATATGGGACTTAATATGGACTTGTAGATAGAAAATTTGCTGAGCAGATATAACATGAAAAGCAGCTCTGCCATATTTCAAGCTTTAACCATTACCGACCGCTGAACATTTTTATTTGGAAGATATAATAAGTATAATACTCTTACGAAAGGGCAGATCAAGTAGGTTGTGATGCCATTTACTAGTTATAGCCAGTTCTGAGCACACAGTTTGATCGAAACGGAAACATAATTCTCTCCATAAAATAAATCCTTTCTGAAAGTAACTCTTTTTTGTATTTTTAAGTCGTGTTTTCCTTTACTAGTTTCTCTTACAAGAACGTAAGAACTCTGTAACATTGACCTACATATCTAAATAAAAGTAAAAAAAATGTTCTCAATATCGGTTAAAGGTATATTCATTACCGTTTATTAAGCCAAGAATTTCTTTCCCGTGAGACAGATGCTTAAATTCAATTTAAAAAAAACTACAACTCATTATTTCGCATTCTCAAGAGACATCAATGTATAACGTATCAACGTATGGCTCTATTTTTTTTTTGCGTTTTTTATTGATTATAATCGATACTCAATAAACCGTTGTGAGCCGCGGCCTTGCTGCTACTTTACACCTGGTATATGGTATCCGTATATATACATATGTATATATGAGCTAACGATTTATATAAATTATTGAATGTTCGCAAAAGGGATGAATTAAATTTTGGCGAAAAAAGAAATTCTAAAAAAGGTAGTTGAACCCAATGGAAAATTTTTATATACATGTTAGATGCTATCTGCTTCCATTTTTGTTTACATATGCTTCTTCCATCTGCTTCTACATTTCTACATGTACATGTATAACTACATACATATACGAGACGCGGAAAGTGCGAGAGAGAGAGCGAATGAGTAAGCGCTTGACAGGCGTTGCCTAGCCACTGAAATTTTATTTGTTACCTCTGGCCATAATAATAATCCGACCTGATCCATATTCGGCGATCTGGTATATACGGTCATTCCCTATGATTCTGTGTTTTTGGTTTTCTCTTATCTTAAAATTTGTGGTTTCCACAGATTTTCGTCCTTTGTGGGGGCGGAAAGGGGCGTGTCAAAATTTTTAAATACGCTTGTGCTGCTTTAATATCACAGGAGTTTGGATAGAAAGTTTGGTTGCTCTAGATCTTATAGTCTCTGAGAACTAGGCGTCACAAAATACGAATGGGCAATGCAGACGGGGTCGCGTGTGAGAGAGAGCGTGAGGGAACGATGACTTTCAAAATCGTTTTCTTCATTGTGGCTATATTGATGATGCGATCTGAACCAGATTCAACACTCTGATAGATATGGTCATTCTCTCTCTTTTATAGTCTCTGAGATCTAGGCGCTAATGGTGACGGACGGACGGACAGATAGACATGGCTATATATATATACTTGATGAGGTCGGAAACGTTTCCTTCAGGGCGTTACACATATCCACTGTCACCACAAATCTAAGATACGCCCCTATACTTTTTGAATAACGGTTTTAAAAAAAGAGAAAGATGTAACGGACCGCGCAGTTTAAAACGAGTTGGAATATAAATCATATATAAATCAAACGACTGCAAATATACACTCTGAGTACTCTATGCTTATCAGGACTAGGACTGTTTGTTTACATACCAGAAAAAACTTTTTTGGTTTCCTTATGCAGGTTAGAAACTGCAATCCGAGCAGCTAGAATGGCGTAGTCGGCATGGTTGCAAGTTAAGCCAGCTGAAATTTCTGCAGCCAAATTGTCTAGCTCCTGCGTGGTTACACCACAATACAATCCGTTAATTACTTGAAGTGTAATAGACACCTATAAATTAACAGGTTTATTAGCTTGAATGTTGTACAGAGTTGTTATTTATGTACATAAATTCATGGAAATTTTTTTTTTTTTTGTGTTTTGTATTTTTTGTGTATTTTTTTTAAATTTTCTTTATTAGTAGGGGAGTGTAAGGTATCGTGGCGTGTAAGGTAATGGTAACGGACACATCTAAAACTGTGTATCACTGTGGGCGATGTCTTTTATCGTGCTGACATTTTATATGCAGTAGTATTAATGAGGGGACGTGTGCTTTGAACTCTAAGTGATTTTTAATAAAAATTTAGTCAGAAAAAATTAATAATTGTTATTGAATATGTATTTTAACAGTGCCAGAGTGAAGATTTTTTGAAACCAGAGTCAGGGAAGTATTCGGAACGTATATTTAGGCCATTGCCAACAGTATGCCGAAGTATGACAGTGACAACGTCATATTTCCACCAATAGCTTGAAATGTATGATGGCGGACTTTTTGTAAGGTATAGTGGCGGATCATTTTTTAGCATGAGTTTCAATTGTCTTTGCCTTTTTGTGTACAGAAGTGTATAAGTTAACACTAGGTAGCGGAGATTTGCAATTTGGGTACCAGGTTTTTGTCTTTAGACAAGAAAGGAAAAAAGAACGTCTAAAAGAAGAAGATCGGAGCAATCCACAGGCAAAATAGTGAAGCTTGAATAAGAAGAAGAAGATGCTGATCGAGATTTTCAATATAAGTTTTTTCTTGTTTTGTTATTTGTCATTATTTCCAATAGTTTAAATAAATTATTTTCAGATCTACACAATGTTTTAGTTAAAAACACCAATACGCCAACATACCTTACAATTTTTAAAAGGCAAAAAATCAATGGATTCCGCGAAGAGCTGCAAAATTGCATTCCATCTAAATTTTAGCAACCGCTTCTGACAGAAATGTGCTCAATAGATGTCAGCAACTGACTGCTTTCGAAATTTTGAAAAATATTGATTTTTGAGAGAGGGAGTTGCAAAAAAACAAATTGTCCGCCACTACTCCTCACACACTATTCTTCCGATTGGATTTTATTGGCCAAAATAAAAAAATACCTGCTGTATGAAAACATTTGTTGTAGTTTTTTTTTAGTCTAATTTTTATAGTTATTTGGCTTAAATACCATAGTGAGTCTAAAACAACTTCGTTTTCAATCCCTATAAGCCTCCTGCCCTTAGTTTTTAGTCAAATTAGTAGATCTCCTCTTCTAAACCAAGCAACGATTTCTTTTGTGCTCCAAAAAAAAAGTACCGCTACGTCCAAAAATTTTTTTATCACAATGTCCAATAACACTAGTCGACACGACTTTTCCGCTGTCTACAAAAATGACTTTTTCTGATAGATTTGGATGTTTAAAAATTTTGAAGAATGTTTTTTTTTTTTTTTCATGGAGTAGTTTTTTTTTAAAGAATTTTTAAAAAATCTGGTATTTTTTGTCATAGGTAGTGCTTCTATTTTTCACATAACTCACATTTCATGCAACTGGTTGTACTGAACTTTGCAGTTAAAAAAAGCTGATAAATGCAGCTATAAATCCGACTCAGACACTTTGTAGCAGAAACTTAACGTCTAGCAGATATTAAGCATCCAAATTGAAATTTCATCATTTTTTCGGTACTTTTTACCCGATATTTTGACTTTGAAACTTCAGGAAAAATCGAAAAAAAAAAAATAAATGAATGCCTTGATTTTTGGTTTTAGATAGACACATTAATTACGCGTCGTTTAAGGTATCGCTTATAAAAATATAAAATCAAACGGCTAAGTTATAACCGTTTGACCAAAACGACCCAAAATGACTTTTACCTGAAAAAATACCGTCCGGTACGTTTTTGGTTCAACTTCCAAAATGGGATTGCAAAAAACAAAAAGGACCTGTAATTTTGGTTTTACCGAGTCTTCGGTATTGATATATATCGGATATATATCCTACCTGGTCATATTTATTTGGGGTGTAAGTGTTGTGGACAGTTTTATTCCTTATACCTAAGCCGTGGTGAGGATAAATATACATAAATACCTGTTAGGGTCAAATGTTGACCTTTTCCTTTACAGGTGCTGGTGCCGCAGATATTTGACCTTTCTCCTTCAAGCTATTCATAAAAAAGGATATATAACTCTGTACCTATAGTATTCCTTCCTCAGTGTAGTTCTGACTTCCAGCAGAATACGATCGTGTGTTTTCGAAAAATACCAATTGTTTCTAATTGAAATGGACAACCCAAGTCGGTCAACTTCATGTGCTTACCGAGCAGACTCGTTTTGCTACATATGTGAAAAGTATATGACCAGCAAAGAAGAAAAAATCGTTTTTACCGAAAAGTTCCATGAACAGTATAAGGAAAACTATAAGATGTGGCCCAAAAGTATTGACGAAGAGTGGGCTCTAAGCTGTATATGCGAAACGTGCAATTGAATTTAACAGATCAGAAGCTAAATCAGAAGCTATGAAGTGTACAAAAAATACTAAGCATTACTTTTTTTCTTGCACATTTTTTTTTAGAAAACAATTTCGATTTGGAACTCCAATGCTATGGAGAAAACCAAAAAATCACAGCACTGAAAGTTTCTTTTGTTTATTTAAAAAAAAAGGGTTTGGGGTAGGTGAGAGATATAAATACCCGCAAGAGTCTCTTCAAGGCTTTACGCTTCCTGCTTCTCCTTTGAAGGAAATATCGCCATTAAAACGCAAAAAAGAGGAGATGTCTTCTTCGTCGTATGGAACAACGGATTCAAGTAATGACCAATCAGGAGAATATAAATTTTGCAAGCCATTATCACAGGGACAATTGAACGATTTGGTGAGGATCCTGGTACTTCCTAAAAGTAAAGCTCAGATTCTTGGATCTATTTTAAAGGATGCCCGTTTATTGAAGGAAGATGTCAAAATAACTCATTTCCGGACGCGTCACTTGGTTCACGCACAGTTTTATATGACGAAGGATGACATGTGCGTTTGTCACGACATTTTCGGCCTCTTCAGGGAATTGGGTGAAGATTACGACCCAAACGATTGGAGGTTATTTGTTGACAGCAGTAAAGAAAGTTTAAAGGCTGTTTTGCTACACAATGGAAATCAAAAGCCGTCTATTCCCATCGCCCATGCTGTTAATATGAAAGAGTCCTATCAAACAATGACTACATTTTTCGAAAATATTAAATATAAAGAACACCAGTGGAAGGTCGCGTGTGACTTAAAAGTTGTAGCCATGTTAACTGGATTGCAAGGCGGTTATACAAAATACTGTTGCTTCCTGTGCCTATGGCATAGCCGAGATAGAAAAGAGCATTACACAAGAAAGAAGTGGGAAAAACGGAACGAAAATACTTTGGGACATCACAACGTACAAAATGCAGCTCTTGTGAAAGTCCAAGACATTATATTACCACCATTGCACATTAAGCTAGGACTGATAAAAAATTTTGTTAAAGCACTGGATTACGAAGGTGAATCGATGAATTACCTCAAAACTGTTTTTCCACGTCTGTCGCTGGCAAAAGTTAAAGAAGGCGTACATATTTGATGGCCCCCAATTTCGAAAACTACTAAAAGATGATGGATTTGAAAATATTTTATCTACGAATGAAAAAGCAGCCTGGAACTCATTCCGACTGGTTACAACAAATATTCTTGGTAACAGAAAGAGTGATGATTACGTTAATATCGTTCAAGACCTACTTAAGAATTATGAACAAATTGGAGCCAACATGTCACTCAAAACCCATTTCTTGCACTCCCACTTAGACTTTTTTCCGCCAAACCTTGGGGATGTTAGTGATGAACACGGAGAGAGATTTCACCAACAATTAAAAGCTATGGAACGACGGTATCAAGGTGTTTGGAATGAGAATATGTTGGACGACTATGTGTAGACTCTCATAAAAGAATCTGACTTAAATGACATAAGAAGACAGACAAACCATTTTAAAAATAGTAACAAGCAATAACAATAAAAATATTTAAGAATCATAGCACTTTAATAAATTCAAGTATTTTGCGGTATTTTTTCAGATAAAATGAGATTTGGGTCGTTTTGGTCAAACGGTTATAACTCAGCCGTTTATTTCTATATTTTTATAAGCGATACCATAAACGACGCCTAATTAATGTGTCTATCTAAAACCAAAAACCAAGGCATTCATATATTTTTTTCGACTTTTCCTGAGGTTTCAAAGTCAAAACTTCGGGGAAAAAATACCGAAAAAAAATGATGAAATTTCAATTTGGAAGCTTAATATCTGCCAGACGTTAAGTTGCTGCTACAAAGTGTCTGAGTCGGATTTATAGCTGCATTTATCAGCTTTTTTCAACTGCAAAGTTCAATACAACCAGTTGTATGAAACGTGAGTTATGTGAAAAATAGAAGCACTAAAAAAACTACTCCATGAAAAAAAACAATATTCTTTAAAAAAATTTAAATCTCCCAATCGATTAGAAAAAGTCATTTTTGGAGACAGCGGAAAAAAAAAGTTGAAATTTGTCGAGTAGTGTAATTAAATAAAGCTCACACTGATGGTGACATTTTTAAATTTTTTGGTTTGGTTTTTAATTTTTTTTAAATATTTTTATCCCTGCACTGCATTTCAGTGAACAGCAGATTTCATGGGTAATTGTCTAAAATAATGAGAAACAAGAAGATGGAATTCAAATGTAACGAAATTTCTTCAGGATTATTATGCTTACATATCAGGCTTTCTAAAAAAGTATAATTTACTCAATTTGGAAGACTAGAAATATCTCTAAAACGAGTTTGAAGGAGGTGACGTGCAGCATTGCTATTTCCATGAACACAGCTGTAGGTGCGCCAGTTCATATATTTCGCTGTCCGCAGCAGGTATTGTGACCCAGAGACTTTGGGTGGGTGAGCCGAACGACGCTTGAATGCTTGCTTTCCTCATTTTCAATGCCTGCTTTTTCTGTACCTGTTTTTGTCTTGAATCAGATTATTTTGATGTATGGGTGAACATACATACATACATATTCCAATATGAGTCATGTACGATACACATTATGTATATTTACACATATATGTATATCAGTGCATTATATTAATATATTAAAAAAATTAATATCTACAGTTCGGCTCTAAAAATGTTAAAGTAAATGGTGAAGTGAGTCCATAAATGAAAAAAAGCATGCGTCGTTCGGCTCGTGCCATATCATAAGCCGAACATGACGACATCAGAACCGAATAGATCGGAAGCACACCCCAAGTCTTTGGGATGTCCATACCTGCTGCTTCGCTGCTTCATGAACTGGTGCATCTATATAATGTACATATGTTTGGTGGTGATAGTCTAAGTCCTGACTGTCTAAACCAAATAGAAATTTTAATATTTTAATAATATATTACTTTTTTTTACATTATATTTTACTTTACTTTACTTAATATTTTACAATATACATATGTATGTAGTATGACTCCCAATTATTTTAAGGATTTTTCTTTTAGTGTTTTTGTTTAGTTTAAGATAGATTACAATATGAAGTATTAATAAAAGTGACAAAAACATAATTCTAGCGCATTTCAATATAGTTTTTAAACACATTTCTTTTAAGGAAACTGGTGTCCGATTATGCGATATTTATATTTACAATTTTTTTGTCATAAGTTAAAAAGACATGTTGCGCATATGGAATACCCATCACTGTTTTTACACCTGAACAAATTCTTGTGATAGATGCTGCGTGATAGAGATCTGATCAAATTTATTTCCAAAAACACATACTACGAGTATAAATGTGCACACCTACAGTCTAACAATAACGTTTTCGTGCAGCAGACATTTTTTACTTCGTTGGCCGATAAAATGCAATCCGACAAAGATACGAAAAAAATGTAAGTGCAGTATGTTAAAACCTTTTATTAGCTATTGTTTAACATATATTTTGATTAGTAGTATCCTTTTTGATTATAAAATTCAAGTTTTAACATAAAATTTCGCAAAATTGACTCCACAAAAGTCTTTATACAGCCAGGAAAATAGAAAGAAAAAAATGTGTATTAATTATAATAACTTAAATTAAATAATAGTTAATATTTTTTCGGATACCCTTTATTCTTTATTAAAGTTTTTAGGCGGTTTGGCATTGAATTAACCAATTTTGATGTATAAGACTGCTCTGTTTTTTACCTCTTTTAAAGGCTGGATCAGCAATAGTTTTGACGATATACGGTGGCTCCATATTTTTTTTTCGACCACATCCCACAATAGGATTGATATCCGGACTTTGCGGAGGCGTTTTTAACAAATGTAACAAATAACCTTAAGCATCAGGTACATACTTGAGTTATCTGCTGTATGTTTCGGGTCGTTGTCTTGTTGAAAATAGAAATCGTTGGCAAAACCCAACTTTCTGCACTTGGATTCAAAATTTTCCTTAGAATTTCGATATACGATCTGTGATCCATCACGACATTAATTATTTTAAAGTTTCCAACGCCGCTGGCCGCCATACAGCTCCATACCATAATTCCACCACCTCCGTGCTTGACCGTCTTTATTGTTTTTTGGATTATAGGCCTCAACAGGCTTTCTCCATACACGTAGTCTTCCATCAGATCCAAATATGTTATATATAGTCTCGTCACAAAATATAACTTTTTTCCAAAACTCTGGAGTAGCATTTGGGTACTGCCTGGCGAAGTCCAAACGTTTCTTTCTATTTATGAGACTTTTCAACGCCTTTCGCCGAGGTGTGCGTGACTTGTACCCGGCATCTATAATCACCCTCCTCACTGTCTCTGCACTGACCTTTCTTTGGTTTGACTGTGCAAGCTCTACTTTTATTTTTTTGGGCACTTATAAAAGGATCAGTGGCCACCATTCACTTGATTTTCAGCTTGTCACCGTGTAAAAGAGCTCCAGGTCTTCCCGATTTACTTTTCTACACGTCCTTCATATTTAAAACGGTTTATGACAGATTGAACTGTGAACTGTAGGACTGCCTACTAATTTGGAAATTTCGGCGTATGATTTTCCCTCCTCGCCATGTAAGTTCAAGATAATCTTCCTTTTTTAAGATATAAATATTTTCCCGGCAAAGTTAGGCTTGTCTTGTTGGAACTAAATTCATCAAAATCAATGCAAACGCATTCAAAGAATTTGCGGCAGAGAAAATGAATCGTGCGTCTTCGGACCTATGCACATGCGGCTTCGGTATTCTGTTCGTCAGCGTTGCGGCAACAGAGATGAATCAGTTTGAGTTCAGAAGTCAAATGGTAAAAACCACGCTGCGCAACTTTAAGATTTTTCTTCGAAAATTAAATTGTATGTACACTGAAAAAAATGTTCAACATAGTGTGGTAAGATGATTTTTTCTTTTTAGAAAACATGGATGGCGGGGCGCAATGTTTAATTTGCTAATTTAATATGTTACCGATCAAATGCGTATCAAGGAATTCAGAAGAGCAATAGATTTGAATTTGGTATTATAGAACACCCCAAAAATATTTTTTTTTTATATTGATATATGTATATTTTCTTGTTTTTAGTTGTTTATGATGCTTTTTTGTTTGTTTTTTTATTACTACGATTTTGTTTTTTCGTCTGATTATTTATTTTTTGGCGCAAAACATTTTTACTTATCTGGATTAATTTCTTTCACTGCAAGGCAAGAAACGTTTTGCCTTCGTGTTGCTTCGTGTGTCTTGTCTACGCACACAAACGCACTAAAAACATGTGAGTGCCTGCGTCCCGACCCCTGGTTTACAAGCAAGCTTTTCCTTGCGGAATGAAGACTTTAGTGGAGTCAATTTTGCGAAATTTTATGTTAAAACTTGAATTTTATAATTAAAAAGGATACTACTGAATCAAAATATATGTTAAGCAATAGCTAATAAAAGGTTTAAACATACTGAACTTACATTTTTTTCGTATCTTTGTCGTATTGCATTTTATCGGTTAACGAAGTAAGAAATGTCTGCTGTACGAAGACATTAGTTTTACACTGTACATATTTGCCTAACGAATTAAAAACAAATTTAATAGAACTTACAGGGTCGACAAAATCCATATTTAAATTATAACACAGCTTCTGAATTCGTGAGGTAATTTTATCAAAATGTACTTCTTCTTGTCTTCCATCTAAAAACAAACTTTAAACAACAATTTTTACATTTGGATTCTTCATTTACCTCGTTTGACAACAAATAATTTGGACGTTTTTAAATTTTTATTTTTAAACATTTTTTTCAAGGTATTTCACAATGGTTTGTTGTAAAAGTATCTAAAAATGGCGCCAAACTTTTAGAGATACCGTATGATTTCTGTTTCATTTGTAGTGGTTTTGAAATAACTCACAAGGGTCATTATAATATCTAATGATATCAAAATTATGATGGTAGTCAAAATAGTGGAGCGTTAGCGTCCATTCGAAACAACGGAAACTGAACCAATTAACCACTGTTCATATAGGACGATGAGGGAATAAGAAACAAAAATTCCCACCGAACAACATCCCTCATCCACAAAATAACAGCTAATTTAAATATTTTTAAATTATTTCTGAAAACGAAATAACGGCTTCCTATACAAAAAATAACTAAATATAATTGCACAAGAAAAAAATAAATGACCACCTTAGACCCCTTCGGGTTTCAGAATGTTGGCAAAATAAAAATTTTTCCGCATGACAGCACAAATAATACTAAATCACAGCTCAGACTGTGCTCACCACATGCGCGTAAAAGAAGAGCTGAATTATCACTGAATCATCCAGATTTAATTCAAAATTAAGATGCAACAAATTATTTAGACCATTAGTAATTCAATTTGAACACTGTTTCTCACAGCTCATCAGACATGATAGATACACATCTGTTACATTTAAGATGTGTTTATATGTTTTTATCACGCACTTTCTGTCGTCACTTCGAATCAAATCAAGCAGTTGACTAAAAAAAACGACATGTATATTTCGCAATTTTTAATCACAGATACCCAATTATCATGCTCCAATTTCTTTGGAATGCATACAAAAAAAATCAAATGTAGTTTTGAATTCTTTTTTTTTTAGCATTGTTTTAGCGCTGATTATTTCTGCAGACTAGTTAAAGTCAGCAGAAGTTTTCCCCAGAACGCGTTGTTCAGGTTTTACACTTGAATGTAGCAGAATCCAATTCTCAACAATAGAGCTGATTCCTTTTCTCTCCATATCGTCTTTTGGTATATTGTCAAATCGTTGCACCATTTTGGAGAACCGATGTTCACATACGTAAATCTATATCTAAAAATAAATTGAAATGGAAAAAAAAGTATCGCATTGCATCTAATAGCCTTCTCCCACACAGCACATGTACGAGGAACGGTGGGAATTTTGACAAATGTGAAACTTCGATTCGCACAGGCCACCATCCACCATCTACTATTCATTGAAAACACTGCTGACAACAACAAAGAAAAACTGTGTGCTCCTTATTTTGTCACAATTTAACAAGAAATATGGCAAATGTTACTATTTTTCGACTGTGGTACAACAGCAACAAATTATGTTGCAAAAATTGATGGTGGACTTCGACAAATAAATGAGGAGGAGTTTTCTACAATGCGAAATTATTTAAATTAAAGTAGGCCAGGAAGGGTGTAGATAATTGTAAGTAAATTGCAATCCAAGAAAAATGTTATGTACAAGACTATGTTTTATCTGTGTTAGAAGCGGTACGGAACTTATTTTCTTCGTCGTAGACTTCCAAATTTATTCCATTTAAATTTACTTCAGGTATAGATTTGCGTATGTGAACATCGGATCTTCAGAAAGTTGCAACGATTCAACAATTCATCACAATTCGAGTCTTGCATCGAAGCGTCGCCAATATTGGAGTAAAAAAACACAACAGCTCCATTAATGAGAATTAGATTCTGCTTAGTTAAAGTGAGCAACATGAACAGCGGCACTTGCATTCATCTGCAGATATATTCAGATCTGACAAACGGCACATATATATTGTAGTGACTGTTAAAACCAGTGGTCGGAAAACTTTGGGGGCTCTGCTACGGCGGTTTTAGAGTCAGTAGTGCTAAAGCTGTGGAGGTGAGAATATTGGCTCCCTCTGTGGGTGATCATAACCGAGTGAAAGAGGTAGAGAAAGGCAGTGAAAAAGGAGAAAGCGATGACAGAGGGATTGACATTTGGACGGCATTTGGGAGATCCGACAAGGCCTATGTTAGCTCGGATCGTGTCCATCTTCCTTTTGAACGAGTTACTCTGTCTGCTCCGCGAAAAAAATTGCTGATCAGACAGTTTTTCTTTTTTCGATTTTTGCATCTAAAAGAAAATATAATTATTAAAGCGATCGCTGCTCTCATCATCTCTCGTCATTAGACAGAAAAGGTTCCAAGAGAACCTCATTATTTCAGGCCTTGGTGCCAAATCCCGTGGGTGAGTAAAAGCAAATGGGATATCCCATATATTTGTTAGTTTTAGGCGTCACCGCACAGCTGATCACCGCACAGCTGATCACCGCACAACAAAAGATAGAGGAAAGGAGACGGAATTAAAAGGTCACTTCAGTGCAAACGCTCGCGCGAGTTATGATGAAGTGTGAGGTATTTCCTGGAGTTGTAGCTCAATGTAGGGTTTGCCCGATTAAGAATGTTAATAGCCCGTATCTTGGTTCAATGAATGTGTATTCATTGATTGGTCCGATTGATTGGTTCTGAGTATGAAAGTATTCTGATCTTTATTATAACTTTGGGTAGATATGGTTTTAGAATAGTGCTGATTCCCTTATTCTGAGTGGCCGAGAATCTGCTGACGTTGGGGTTTGCGTCCGTTGTTGCAATTGGAGCGGATGTGAGTTGGTGGTGTGAGTCGATGTTGCTGGTGGTCTCCAGCTCGTAGAGGTTTCGGAGGGGGAAGGGCGAGGTAGGTGCTGAGCTGGTAACTCCTTCCCTCCAGTCTGAACTACCGACCATAACGGCGTGGTGGTTGAAGTGAGGGTGGCGGTTGGTGCATGGTCCATGGGAGTTGTTGTCGTTGCTGCATAGTTGATCGCCCTTCTCGAGAGCCAGGCAGTGCACACCACTCCTATTAGTAGTACGCCGACCATGGTGTAAGTTGTTGCGTTGTGTGTCTTCATTCCAGTTCTAATTCTGCCGAGTTCTATGTTCGTCTTGATGTCTTCCATCTTCAGCTCATGTACCCCTAACTCCTGGGTCGTTCTGTTATTTTTCCTCGACCTTATTCGGGGAATTTCCAAAACTAATTGTTGTGTGTCCAATTGTTCCACCGCCTCATATTGGATGTTGTTAATTACAGTGTGATAGTTTTTTTTTTTAAAAAAAGACAAGACTAAACTCGACGGTTTCCCCCTATTTCAGGTCCTACGAATCGAACTGCATCAATACTTTTTTGAGTTACAATCATGGTTTCATACAACATTTTTTGTCGAAGTTTTTCATCAAAGTGGCCCATTGCAAGAGAAAGGCACATTTGTCTTCGGTCTCTAACTTTTGTAATGTAGACATTTTTGGTAAACTTTCTTTGGCAAAGCTTCTCAGAATAAGTCTGTCTTTAAGTTCTTAGAAAACGGTAAACTCCAAAATCAGTGCCGACTTGACAGCCGCATCCCATAGCCCGCCAAAGTGAGGAGAACGAGGAGGGATAAATTTCCAGTCAATTCTATCGTTTAGGCAATATGAAGCGATGACGGAGACCGTTGGCTCGCTGTTGAAAATCTCCTTAAGCTCCAGCAGCTCATTTCTTGCACCCACGAAATTGGTTGCGTTATCCGTCCCCAAGGTCCGCGGTTTGCCTCTTAGGCTGATGAAGCGTCTTAACGCTGCGATGAATGAGGCTGTAGTTAAATCCTTGACGACCTCCAAATGCGTGGCCTTTGTCGAAAAACAAACAAATATTGCAATGTAGCATTTGCAGGGTGGCCTGTTTCGAACATCAGCCTTATGATAGAAAGGACCAAAAAAATCGATTCCAGTCGTGTGGAAGGCTGGGTTTGGTCGGACGCAATCCGTTGGCAAGTCTCCCATCACGTGCTCAGCCAAGCTTGGCTTTGCCCGAAAGCACCGTACGCATTTGCTTGTTACGCTTGCAACTAGTTTTCGCCCTCCAACGGGCCAATATTTTTAATGAAGCGATGCAAGTAAAGCCTGTGGACCAGCACGCAAAAACCTTTCATGATAGCAAGTTATAATTGCCTTCGCAACCGGATGACCCTTTGGCAGCATTATTAGATGCTTTACATCGTAAACCATATTTGAATTTGGAGGCTTCCGCCTGTACGAAGCAGTCCGTCACCACCGGGCATCGGGCGCAACGAAAGCATCTTTCTCTTGGCAGGAAGTTTCCTGTTGGCTTTGAGTGCAGTGAGCTCCTTGCTTCGAAGGGAGATAAAACGATAAATATATCCAAAGACACGTGGTAGCTTGCCAAACGAGTTTGTGTACTTGCTGTCACATGAGAGGTCCTTTACACATGATCCAACCCAATGCATTCTGTCGGCGCTCCGGTAAGTCTACAACTTGTGGAGCTTGGGTAGGCCATTCTGAAGAGTCCGATAAAAGGTATGATGGTCCATTTAGCCACAATTCCAAATCCAAGAGCTCCTCTGGAGAGCATCTCCTCGACACGACATCTGCTGGGTTAAGATGAGATATGAGATCGTCTACGTAGAATCCCTTCTCACGACTGGGGCTCCTATAGGAAATGACGCTTCCGTTTTGTACGATAGTTGGTGCATGGCACGAATGGTCTCTAGCTTGTAAATCTTGATGTCATCAGTAGGCCTTTCGCGCCACAGAATGCATTGCAAATATTCATCCGGGTGTGAAATCCGTACACAGCGATACATCTTGCAGATGTCTCCACAAAGAGCAAACCTGAAGAATCTAAGCCGAAGCAGTATGTTAAATATTTTTGGCTGAATCGTTGGGCCAGACAGCAATAAGTCATTGAGGGAGCACCCAGTTGTGGTCTTTGCAGATCCATCAAAAACAACACGTGACGTAGGTCAGCTTCGTCAAACTGAAGGATGGACTCCTCCGTTAGTGATTTTTTCATCTCAACGAGCTGCCGCTGGATAGACCTTGTTTTGGCTTTGTAAAAGTCCACATCACTAGGCGCAGCCGTCAGAGCATGAAAAATATCATGATTTTCAGCCATTTTCAACGCCACAAGATCAGGGCTTATACACAAAAAGAAGGGGACAATATAACACCCTGTATGCGCCGGCAAGCCGTAAAAACCAAGCGACGACAAACAAACGGTTTCGATCTCGTTCTGCCTTTGCCTCAACTTCTGAGGGCTTTGCACTGCGCTTGCACTAATACACGAGCAATAAAACCGTTTCTTGGTGGGCTCCTTCACTCAGTTATGAGACCGATTTTGTCTGCATATAAACACATATGTATATGAAAAGAACTTTGCACCCAAATGCCGGCAATGCACAATGTCACTGGATTTCACTGCAGTACGTTTTGCATGTATTTGTTGTGTTTATTTTATGTGTTTGGTACCGATATTTTGCACAAAAAGCTTGACCGAATAATAAATTGCCTGAACGATATCGACAATTTAATTATTAAATCACGGTACAGGCTCCAGATCACGTCGGGGACACCAAAATGTTAGAGGTAGATATCGAATATATCACCTGTGTTCCAATATTTAAATTAATAAAGCACTAATTTTGTTTTTACTAAATTTATCGTAATGCTTTATTGCTTTTTGTGATCGAAGCCGCACTGAACGTCTTCATCATAGCGGCCCCGCTGCAGCGGCTGAAAGCTCTGATCTGAAGAAAGAGTGCAAGCAGATAAAATCAGAGCGCGAGCCTTAGCGGGGAGAGCAGATAGCATACAAATCAAAACAAACAAACAATTGTGCTCGATGGCATTTACTTTAATTTAATTTACGTCGTTCTGCTCCGAACTCACATATTTTTTCCAATCTTCAGACCGGTGCACTCCTAAGCAATGTTTTATAACGGTCATAACGGAGTTCCAGGCAATTTTTTCATTTGGCCTTAAAAGTTCTCCGAATTTTGCGTTCTTCATAAGTTTTCTTATATCGGGGCCATTGAGAACACCTGAAAATAATGATATGTTGATTTAGTTCTATTTGTGCGCTGAAAAAAGACTTAAAATACCTTCTTGTATTTTCGCAGCACTTAGTCTTGGAAATATTTCTGTCAAACACAATGTTATTAGCTGTAAGCAGCGGAATATGGATAACATTTGCCATATTTACTTTGAAATCACGCATTCTATATGGGTTTCCGCGGTACCTTGTGACCCAATGACAAATGAAGCACATATTTTTTGTGTATCCTGTCTGCAAATTAGTAAGCAAGGCGATAACTTTTAAATCCGGACATATCTTCCATTTATGCTGCTGATACTGAACTCTGTTTAAAATTAATTTCATTGCTTCGTATGTTTCCTTTGTGTTGAAGCTTATGGCGATTGGAACCGGATTATTATTATTAAATTTAATTTAAATATTGTGTACAAATTTATGATACTTATTAATAACACTTAAAAGATACAAAAGAAAATAATAAAACAGCACACAAATATAGTAGTTTGCTACATAAAGAAGCTTTTTTAAAAAATTCAAATTTTGTTAATTTTTTTTTTCTAATGGTTAGTTTGCTAAAAACGTTGTCTTTGCTTAAGTTTCTTACTATTACAAGATGTCACCTAATGTATAAGTATCAAAGGGTAAATTAAAATATTGACGAAAAAAACATTTAAAAAAAATGGGTTATATTTCTGTTTTTTCGACATATTGGCTATAAGGACACCCTAAACACTGATTTTGGAGTTTACCGTTTTCTAAGAACTTAAATACGGACTTAATCTGAGAAGCTTTGCCAAAGAAAGTTTACCAAAAACGTCAACATTACAAAAGTTAGAGACCGAAGAAAAATGTGCTTTTCTCTTGCAATGGGCCACTTTGATGAAAAACTTCAACAAAAAATGTTGTATGAAACCATGATTGTAACTCAAAAAAGTAATGATGCAGTTCGATTCGTAGGACCTGAAATAGGGGGACACTGTCGAGTTTGGTCTTGTCTCTTTTTATACCCGGTACTCGAAAGTATAGGGGTATATTAGATTTGTGGGGATAACGGTTGTGTGTAACGCACAGAAGGAAGCGTTTCCGACCCCATAAAGTATATATATTCTTGATCAGCATCAATAGCCGAGTCGATATAGCCATGTCTGTCTGTCCGTCTGTCCGTCCGTCCGTCTGTCCGTCTGTCCGTCTTTCCGTCTTTCCGTCTTCATTTGCGCCTATATATCAGAGACTATTAAAGCTAGAGTAACCAAGTTTTGTATCCAGTCTCCTGTGTTATCACACTACTCAAAGTGTATTTCAAAATTTTGCCCCGCCCCTTTCCGCCCCCACAAAAAACGAAAGTCTGTGGCACACACAATTTTAAAGATACAAGAAAACTAAAAACGCAGAGTCATAGAGAATGCCCATTTCTATCAGAGTATTGAATCTGGATCAGATCGGATCATTATTATAGCTACGATAAAGAAAACCATTTCGAAATTCATCATTCCCTCTCGCTCTCTCTCACACGCGACCCCATCTGCTTTACTTATTCGTATAAATGAGCACCTAGTTCTCAGAGACTATAAGAGCTAGAGCAACCAAACTTTCTATCCAAGCTCCTGTGATACCGAACCAGCACGAGTTTGTTTTAAAATTTTGCCACGCCCCCTTCCGCCTCCACAAAGGACGAAAATCTGTGAAATCCACAATTTTTAAGATAAATGAAAACCAAAAACGCAGAATCATGAAAAATTACCATATCTACCAGATTACCGAATCTGGATCACATCGGATCAATATTATGGCCAGAAGAAACAAATTAAATTTCAGTGGCTACGCAACGCCTGCCAAGCGCTGACTCATGCCCTCTCTCTCTCTGTCGTAAACACTTGTACGTCTCAAATATGTAGTTATATATGCCATGTAGAAATGTAGGCGCAGATATACAAAGAATATGTAAACAAAAATGGAAACATGTATAAAAATTTCAAAAATGGTTTGACTTAATTTTTTTATTTTAAATATTGTTTTCGTCCCTTTTGAGAACATATAATAAATTTCATAAATCGTAGGCTCATAAATGTATGTATGTACATATATACTGACTGAGTACCGGGTATAAGGTAGAGCCGCGGCCTTTGCCGCGGCTCACAACGTTCCCTCTCGTTTTGACTATCACAGTGCTATTTCTCCGCATTCTTCGAAGGTTATTATTGCTGACCCGTCGTATGACTTTTCCGGTCTGCAATCCGTCTGTATTCTATCCTTTATACCGTTAAATATTACGATGTAGCCTTTCTCAGGTTCGAAGATCTCTCTGTGAAATCCTACATCCTTTGTCTCACATTCCTCCGCTTTCCCCTGCATAAGATTCCTCAGGCACACAATTCAATCGTGTTTACAAATATAAAGTTTTCTTATTTGATTACTTTTCTTTGTGTAAAAATACATTAGATTCCCATAATACGCTACAAAATTAGGCGCTATTACAAATTCGGTTTTATTAATTGGTAATGGTAACAATCTTTGTAGTGAATATGTTTCATTGCTAAAAATTGGCACGTCTACCGAGAAAACTACATCGGTTTTATTCATTATAGCTTTCAATTGTAAGAACTCATACATGTGCTCTTCAAACGTGATCTGTATCTTTTGTTCTTCTAACTTCTGGGTAATTTTTCGTGCCTCTTTTTTGCTAAGAATAAATTTGGGGACTATCAATATTCTTACTAATAACAGGCTCTCCGTCAAATCGTTTAGATTTAATGCTATCTATCTATTGTTAGTGATATTCTGTCGATGTATTCTAACCTGAATATTCTCCTATCTTCCTCCACAAATGTTTTGCTTATTCCGTTTTTATAAGTATTTATAAAGGAGGTCACCCTAATCTGCTCCTCGTTAATATATGTTGTCAAATTCTTAAACATAGTAATGAACCTATTGTCCATGTTATCTTGTGTACCTATCTCTTCATTAATTCTTTCATCTTCTTTCATCTTCCTGTAACTTTCTTATCTCTCTTTCTAAACGTTCCGCGTCTTCCGCGTCTAAATTTCCCATGATCGCCTTCACGACCGATCCTAACCCATTAACTAGCCCTCTCCTATTCCTTCTCTTGGGGCTGATCGATTCTATCTTTCTTTTTACTAATTTCAGTTTCTCTCGAAGTGCTTTAATCAACTCCTTGTTCTCACCGTCTTCCTGAATCACTCTGAACGTCTGCTTCAAGTGCTCGACGCTTTCTATGTACTTCTCTAGCCGAACTATATGTATAATCCTGGCTGGTCCCAATGCTATCTGAGCGATCGGCTCTTCGCTTTTTATTTCCCTGATTTCGAATGTTCTCTTCGTCTTCGTCATTGCTACCCATCTGAAATTATCGTTATTCGTTATTCTTTGTCAATCTTCTAATCTTTTCTTTATGGACTTTTTGCGGTTTAGTTGTTGTTACTGTTATATTGTTGTCTGTCTGTTCTTTGTGTTTTGTGAATATGTGTGTTAGTTTATCTCTCCTATATCCTTTCCAAAAATTTGTTTCGTTTGGTTCCACCATTACTGGGTCCTGCCTGTCTGTGTTCGCTGGCTCTATTCTCCTAATCTTCTCTCTTTCTACTCTTTCTTTCACTTTGGAGTAAATTTCTGCTTGGAATGCATTAATTTTCTGAAGATAATCGTGTTCGTTGTTAAATGACGTCACACAAGAAAATGTGCGTTCTCCCTATGAAAAATTCGTGGGGCGTGAGCTTTGTTGCCGAATGTACTGCATTATTATAAGTTATAAACGCCTCAGCTAATAAGTCATCATGTTTCGCTTCTATTTTCTTTTCTTTCTTTTGTTCCACTATTATTCTATATATTTCAGTTATTGTCGAGTGCAGCCTCTCGACCGTAGCATTACTTGACGACTGTTGAAAGGAAGACATGTCCAACTATACCTCGTATTGCTTGCAAAAGTCCTTGAACAAGTTTGATGAAAACTCTACTCCCTGATCACAAACTATCTTGCTCGGAATCCCAAATAGTTTCATAAAGTTTTTTATCTGGAGAACTTGTCAATGACCGTCAGTACATATTTCTTGTTTACGATATATAGGTCTATGTGGAGAATCTCTATTGGCCTCCCCGGCCTTGATCTTCTTGATCTTGATCTTCTGGGGAATCCTGTCATACTTCAACATATGGCATTTGTCACAATTATTAATTGTTTGTGTTATTATCGGTTTCATATTTGGGAAGTACAGCTTCTCTTCAGTTGCGCCAATGTTTCCTGTATACCTCTGTGGTTGTTCTTTTCATGATGTTCCTTCACCACTTTCTCTTGTAGCGCCCTATCTGTTATCTCTGGAAATATGATTGTGCATCTTATCACGTTATATATCTTGCTGTACGCAAAATATTTGCAGTACGCGTTCTGCACTACTATCACCAATTCTTCCGGAATAAAGATAGCCACCGTCCTATTTGGTTAAAGTATTTCTCTAAATGTTCGGCCTAATGCCTCTTCCTAAAACTTGTCCTCAGTCCATGTAATCCTGACTTTGTTTATCAATGACACCTTCCTTTCTATTTTAGGTGGACTTCCTTTTTCTACAACTACCTGGATGTTATAGTCATTTAACGGTTTCTCAGATATGGGGAACCCGATGTGCAAGTCTTCTTCCGCCGAATGTATAGTTTCCCCATTCGTTGCTATATCTGAAACGTACGCTACCATATTGAGTTCTGGCTGTACCCTACTCAGGGCGTCTGCCACTACATTAAGATAACCCTTTTTGTATGCGATCTCATAATCGTATTCCAATATTTGTAATTTCCATCTTAATAACTTGGAATCTGGTTCTTTTATGCTCATTAACCAAGTCAACGGTCTGTGATCCGTGACTATTTTGAACTCTTGTCCGAATAGATAGTGACGGAAGTGCTTAATCGCCCAAATAATGGCAAGCATTTCTTTTTCTATTGTCGCGTAGTTTACCTCCACATCTGACAATGTTCTGCGAGCATAAGCCAACGGTCTGTCTGCTCCCAAGTGTCCTTGGGACAAGACAGCGACTATGGCATAATTGCTTAGTAAAATGAATGGCTTAGTAAAATCTGGGAACTGCAAGACTGGGTCATTGCACAACAAGGTTTTACACGTTTCGAATGTTTCTTCGAACTCGTGATCAACCTGCATTGGTTTCTTCCCTTTGAGCTGTTTTGACATCGGCTTTGTTAGCGCCGCGAAGTCTTTTATGAATTTTCTATATTACCCTAGTAACCCCAAGGACGACATTATCTGTCTCCTAGTTCTTGGCAATGGGAATATCTTAATTGGTTACTTAAGGTTACTACGTGTCTTAAGGTTACTACGTGTCCTAAGTATTCCACTCCCTTCCTTAAAAATTCTGTCTTATCCAATTTGAGTTTAAAATTGGCCTTTTCCAATTTTGCGAAGATCTTGTTTAGATCGTTCATGTGCTCTTGTAGTGATGCGGAGAACATCATAATGTCATCCATATATACAAGGCAACATTTTCCTAATAGGTCTCTGAAAAGGTTGGAACGTTGCAGGGCTATTACTAAGCCCGAAGGGCATTCTTACATATTCGAAATGGCCGCCCTCAGCTGAGAATGCCGTTATCGGTATGTCCTCTTCCTCTACTTCAATCTGATGGTTACCGCTGGCTAAGTCCAACGTGGAGAAATCTTTCGCTGTACATAGCCCGTCTAGGATGTCGTTAATTATCGGCATTGGGTATCTGTCCTTAATCAATTTTTCGTTTAACTTTCTATAATCTACAACCATTCTCCATTTCTTTTGTCCTGGGGCATCTTTTTTCTTCGGGACTATCCACACTGGAGCACTCCACGGAGTGTGGCTATGCCTGATGATCTTGTGCTTTAGCAGATTTCCTATTTGTCTCTTTACTTCTTCTCTTTCGGTGAACGCATACCTATATGGTCTAGAATAAATTGGAATGTCATCCGTTGTACTGACCTGATGTTTAACCACGTTTGTAAAGGACAATTCTTCCCCTTCCACGTAAAAGGCCGAGGGGTATTTTTTACATAACTATTTTAATTCTTTGATTTCTTCCTTATTTAAATGATCTGTTCTGATTGTGTCAAATTGCACTTTTCCTGTATCGGACCCTCCTTTTTCAATGTTATACAATTCTACATATTCTTCTGCTTTAAACTCGGCCACTATAAGTGGTTCCTCTAACAACAGTTGCTGATCTGAATCCCATACCGGACCACCCGGTTCCATCCAGCATTGGGAAGGGCATTCCAAACGGAGATTGCATGGTGCCCCCCACTGGTTTTAGGGCCAGTTTCCCATCGCTTGTTGTTCGTCTTGTACTATATCCTCTTTCTTTTCATGTTCGTGTGCTGGGGGTTGCTTCTTTTCATGTAACGGCGCTTCTTTTTTTTTTTTTTAGGACGTTGATGTACAATGACTGCACCATCAAGTGGCCCAAGCGACACCAGCCGATGGCTGCTACGCGCGGATCCCAGGCAAGAAAGCAGCCCACCTCCCACCCAACCGACCGAGGGGCGCAGCCGCTTAACGCGCGACTCGTTAACCGAACCGATCGCGGGCATGCATGAAAGATAGGTGTTAGACTAGTGTTCGAGGAAAAGTAGAACTAATCTAACTAAAGAAACGAAGTAATTACTAATTACGGGAAAGATATAAGAGTATAAGTAATTTAAGACTAGGAAGGGAGTTAGTGGTAGATATAATATGATAGAGGGAATTATAATCCGAGCATAGGACCCTAAATGGTTCATACAAGGAATAATTCGATCAACAAAGTGGAAGAAACAACGGTGAATAATACCTAGTGCTTCTAATAGGAATCGTGAAGTTTATGCTGCTCAACAGGTCAGGGCTATCTACGTCAGCCTTGATCAAGTTTTGCACAAAAATCACACCAAGCATTTTCCTACGATTAGCTAAGGTTGGAAGGTGAATTAAAGGCAATCTATTAGGATAAGACGGCAGTCCCACACCTGCATCCCAGCTGAAGCCGCGTAGAGCAAAAAGTAAAAAGTTTTTCTGAACTGATTCTATACGGTCCCTATGTACGTTGTACTGAGGGCACCATACACAAGAGCCGTATTCTAAAATCGGACGAACCAGAGAGGTGTAGAGAGTCTTTGTTATATAGGGGTCGTCAAATTCCTTTGACCACCTCTTTATAAACCCAAGCACGCCCATGGCCTTATTCACCATGGAAGAAATGTGTTCTGAGAACTATAACTTGGGATCTAATAGAACACCAAGATCATCAACCCGGGTAATTCTCTCAAGAGAACCACCACAAAGGGTGTAAGGAACCAGAAGGGCGCTGGAGCGATAAAAAGTCATTACTTTACATTTTGAAGCATTAAGGTTTAACAAATTTGCACAACACCAAGACTGAAATCAATCGAGATCGGATTGCAACCTGGATTGGAAAGAAATGTCCTTATACTGGACACAGAGCTTAACATCATCCGCATACATTAGTACTCGAGAGTATGTTAATACAGAAGGTAGGTCATTTATAAAGAGAGTAAAGAGTAAGGGGCCTAAATGGCTGCCCTGAGGTACACCCGAAGTCACCATAACTGGAGAGGACAGGGAGTTTTTGAAAAGGACTCTTTGAGACCTAGAACAAAGGTAGCTAGAGATCCATCTCAGGAGATTAGGCGGGAACCCTAGAAGGTCGAGCTTTTGTGCTAGGAGAGAATGGTTTACAGAATCGAACGCTTTACTAAAATCGGTGTAAACAACATCCGTCTGCAAATTACCTTGAAAGCCTTTTATTATAAAGGAGGTAAACTCCAATGAATTTGTAGTGGTTGATCTCCGCCTTATAAATCCATGTTGAGTTGGAGATATAAGTGATCTGCATAGGTGCTGCAGGTGCGGAGTTAAAATTTTCTCAAACACTTTAGGAATAGCGGATAACTTAGATATACCTCTATAGTTAATTGCGTCAGACTTGCTACCTTTCTTATGGAGAGGAATTATAAAAGACTCCATCCATATCGGGGGAAAGCATGAAGAATTTATAGATAGTTTGAATAGTTTAAGCAACGGCCCACACAGAGACTCGGCACAGTACCTGAGTACGCAGCCGGGAACTCCGTCCGGACCCGGTGAGAACACCGGCTTTACTGTTCGACTCTTGTTTCTCAACTTTCACTTTCGGATCTTCCGAAACATAAGCACTTTTCTCCTTCCTAGCTATGTCATATGCTTGTCCAATATCGTCTATGTGCATATTCCTAATCGTCATTCCTATCGGTCCTTTTATTGCCGACTGGAACGCTGTCAGCGGCATGCCTTCAACCCATTTAACGTTCTCCTGCTTTGTCACCGTAGGTAAGTCACTCGCCTTTACCACACTAATAATGGCACTTCTCAATTCGAGCACCTAAGCGAACAAAGGTTCCAATTCTAGCTTATTCCCTTTAATAATGGTTAGTTCCATTACTAAGTTTTGTTCTTGTCTTTTGTCTTTGAAATGAGCCTTCAACGCCTTTTTCATTTGCTCCCAATCTAAGTCCGTGTTGCTAAGTTCCAGCTTCCTGCTGGAGTCTCCTACAATTCTAGCCCTTATGGCGTTAAGGGCTACCCTTCCTATCGTTGACCTATCCTCTTCCTTTATCATGTCTAGGGTCTCTTCTACCGACTTTATAAAGTGATCAAGCTTGCCTGCCTCCCCTTCATACTTGGGTATGACCGCTACCAGGTTTATGACCCTTATTGCGTCAAGGATGGAGGACGAACTACTTCCCTGGGCCATCTCTGCCACTACCTGATTCTCCCTGCTAATTTCTCTGTTAATTTGCTCTGTCTAACGGAATGATTCTCTGGGTACTGCCTCTCACTGACATGTACTTATTGTATATGTGTATGTTACTTTTTATATGTATATATATATATATATTTAATAATATAACTAATAATAATTAAGTTAAGCACACACACACACGATATATAAAATAGTAAGAATAGTATATAAGAACACACGTAATATACATATATATGGAGTCTGGAATTATTAAAAAAAATGAGTATTTCTTTGACATTTCAGGACTATATAGTGCGGTGTGAAATAGGTTTCTTTTTCATTTTAATTCATTATTCATTCTTTACTGACATTTCTTCCTTTTCTTCTTCCACTACTGTGCACTCTGAAGTTAACTGTTATACTGTGCGTTACAGTATTCGCAGCCATACGCGGACAGTGTGTCTTTCGTAGCATCGTTCTGCACTGTGCGTTACAGTACTTCGCCCTACATATGTGAGTGGTCGAAGTTTTTCTCTTATTTCTATATTCTTCTTCTTGTTTTTCACCATTGTCGTATCTCTACTATCCCCCCAAGCTGTGCTTTCACCCTGTGCGTTACAGGGCTCTGCTCTATGCATGTGGGGCTAGAACCCCGCACTCCGTTTATTATATCGTTAATATTTCATATAGTGGCCCTTTTTCGGGCCCGCCGGCACCCTTCGTTTTCGTGCCGGCCCTGTCTTTATGTGTTGCGTACACATGTATGGGCTCGCCGTAAGCCACCGGGCTTCCGACCCAATTTGGTTGGGCTTACCTTGTCCCAATCGAATCGCCCTTCCATCGAACCGCCTGCTGGTCCGATCTTCGCCGCCAACGGTCGGCCATACATCAAGCCGTTCGTTCATACCAAACGATCGACCCGAACTCCGTCCAACGCAACGCAACGGCTCGATCGCCTCGCGCCGAACAATGTTCCGAACGCTGCTACGACTGCTCGTACGCCAAACCAACCGCCTCTGCCGACTGCTCGACGTCGAAACAACCGCAACTGCAACCGTTCAATCCGCTGCCCGTCGCGGCAACCTTTACTGCGGCCCCCTTTTCGTTGCTCCCCTTTTAGACATATTTTTTAAATTAATTCTTTCATTTTGTTTGGAATGCTTCTGGTTGAAGTAATGTTGCCTTTTGGCACTTTATTTTGCACTTAATTGTAATTTGTATAATTTGTATTAATTTGTATTTTTCAACGGTTTTGACTGAGCTGATTTTCCGCTAAATCCTCAATTCTTCGCTCTCTATTTCACTACTCACATTTCTTCCATCATTCCATTCACTACTTCTTTGTTGTTAATTCTCTTTTGTTATTTTATTCATTTCCTTCATTTCACACCAACACTCTATCCAACACTCTTATTCACATACATATGTATTTATATCTTCTTACAATAGTGCCGCTACTGTTATCTTCCAGAACATCCTTTTGGGTCCTCTTCCGCCTTCTCGAGAACTCTAGGGTCTTCCTGGTGTTTTCTACTAGAGGCCCGTTCGTGGACGAAGGTCTCCGACTGCGCCAGTTATAATGAAGTGTGAGGTATTTCCTGGAGTTTTAGCTCAATGTAGGGTTTGCCCGATTAAGAATGTTAATAGCCCGTATCTTGGTTCAATGAATACACCTCCGATTGGTTCTGAGTATGAAAGGATTCTGATCTTTATTATAACTTTGGGTAGATATGGTTTTAGAATAGTGCTGATTCCCTTATTCTGAGTGGCCGAGAATCTGCTGACGTTGGGGTTTGCGTCCGTTGTTGCAATTGGAGTGGATGTGAGATGGTGGTGTGAGTCGATGTTGCTGGTGGTCTCTACATTGTAGCCAGCTCGTAGAGGTTTCGGAGGGGGGAAGGGCGAGGGTAGGTGCTGAGCTGGTAACTCGCGCAGCCAGATCGACGTCGCTGGCGCGGCTGTTTTCCTCTGGGTGTGCGAACGACGGGAAAACCCGGGAAAAGCGCCAAATTTAAGTTTTAACCCGCTTCTACGGAGAACAGACGAAGGGTGATGTAAAAAAAAATGGAAAACGACTCAGTTTTGGACCTTCATAACCCCTGTATAAACATAACCTCAACCCCACCGAAAATTTTGTAGCCAAAGATTAGTGTCTATATGGGCGGGATATAAAGAAGTGACAGCCTCTGAAAAGTGGGTATGCCCAAATGGATATATGCTGGTCAAAATGAGCATGGGAATGAATATAATGAATAATCCCAATTATAAATTAAAAACATTTATTTATTACCCATACAACAAAACAAAACAAAAAACCCCGTCCTAATACTACAGCTTGCAGCACCTCCCAAAAGCGCTTTCAACGTTGGATCGCGCCAAGAAGTGAGCTATCAACTATATTTGATTTATATTTATTTTTGCATGCATTATCTTAATATTCATCCCTTGCTGATATATATGATTATCATGTCCAATTAATAGCATAGCCATAGTCAAATTAGTGTCGTCTGGTAAATTGGCACAGTCCATGATTTAACTATTCCGCATACTTTATTCTTTATTCTTTATATTTATATTTATTTATTTATATTCTAAAAAATTTCCCCTTATCATTTAAGTTTCTTTTTAAGCTATAGCCATCTGAATGTATAATTGTTGGAGTTTAGAATTAGTGAGGAGCCATGAGTATTTGTCTTGTAATAAATAAGTTTTTGATGAAAGTTTAAGATGCTTTATACTGTGTCGTGTGGAAGTAAAATAAGTCTTGTGGTTGTGCAAGGGATCATCGGCCACTATGGTGGTATTGCGGCTCCGGTGATCATGGTAGGGTTGGAACTCAACTTGCGTAACAACAACAGAGCAGCATAATCCCACAACCTCAGGTAGACTGAATCATTTATGTAGTCAACCTCACCTTGTTTTCTGTATCCTTTCTGTTCTGTCCGGTCGATCTTGTGTTAGAATCAAAATAGCACGCGAATTTTAATGTAATTATGTATATATCAGTGCGAGCAGGTAGCACAGAATCGGAATCGGCAGTTCGATCTGTTAAGCTGCACCTTCGGCGAGTCATCGGAACCGCTATCTTACATTTGAGCAGATTCGTACACTACTCTTTTAGGTCAGCGCTATGGTGAATTCACGCCCTCTATGCTATACACCGGATACTGAGGTCAACTATTTATTGCCGGCTCACTCCTCAATTGGACGACCATTCACCACCATACCGGTGACTGACTTGGATCTGCCACCGATCAATTACTTAAATCGCGGTATTGCCCTCAGATACTGTTTTTCAGGGCTGCCCGGGATGTTGAGGGACCAGACGATAATTCATAGTTATAGTTAAGTTCATCGCTAAGTGATGAAGAAAGTGCGAAAAATGGAAGAGAAGACAACTCCATATACATGTTCGTTCTATAACGCTGCGTCGTCAGTTTTTAGTTCCAAAAAGACAGTGAACCGAATGAGAACTCAAATATATAGTTGACTTGCAAAATCAAATCGAGTATATTATTCCAGAATACTTATTCAGATTCAACCCTCTGATAGAAATGGTCATCCTCTATAATTCTGCGCTTTTGGTTTTCTCGTATCTTCAAAAGCTACTGTGCTTAATTCAAGCATGGTGAGACCATCAAAAATATGCTAAACAAGTATCACAAAGACCCCGTAAGAACATTTTTCTATTGCTCATTCGTTTCTGTAGTACCAAACAAAGACAGGGAGACCCGGCTGCAAAAATGGAGTGGATAACCAAATGGCTCGGTTTTATTCCTAAGACAGGCAAGCCCACGCACTCTGCCCTTAAAGATATCAGATCCATAAGTCTCTCAACACTCCTCTTTAAGATAATTGAACGGCTTTTAGGGCTACATCTCATGGAGAGTATTCCACCCAGTCTAATCTCAGACTAGCAGCTTGCCTATCTGGAGTGAAAATCCACCGAATGGACCCTACAAAGGATCATATCGAATATGGCTTGGTGGACACCCGAATTCTTAAGTCCGCCTACAACTCCAACAACACCAGCCCAAGAAGAAGAACCGTCATCGAATCCGATCCAGAATTCTCAATCCATTTCTAGATTCAACGAAGAGCCGATAGCATCTCAGCAAGAGGTTCTTTAGCCACCTCAACAGCGCCATCGGGTATCCCCATCCGCAGCAGCACTCGCGAACGCCGAGCAACCAGCCGATACTCACCTCAGGATCACCGGAAGAAAAAAATAATTAACAAACCGTAATTTAAGGGGAGAGATGTGTTATGAATTATATGTTGTTGCATACTGCACAATATGTTGAACATGCAGAATGGCGCAATCTCTGCTGGGAGCTTTATCATCAGAGCAGAGAGAACAGCCCGATACCAGCAATAGTTGTGCAGAACAGATACTATCTGCTATAGCAAAGTATTGCCTAAATCACAATAATTAAGAAATAAAATGCAATTTAAAAACTTATTTATTCATTTTTTCTTTGTTTAAACAAGCCAAGATATCATTCTGGAATTTTGATTGGTTGCTTACTAATTCATCTATACGTTTACCCAGCAGCTCAGCTATCTCAAGCTGCTTCTTGTGGTACTCTATTAGCATGATTTCCATCTCCGTGGTCCACTGCACCGCCTGCTCGTCTCTTATTTCCTGCATTGTGTTTAAGTATTAACAATAAAATTATTAAATTAAAATTATATATATGTATAAACTTACCACTAGAACTTCCTGCTAATTCCATTTTAGATTGTTTCTTTTTTTTCGGTTTATTCGCAGTGAATTCCATTTGTTCCTTGTGAATGCCAATTTTTCAGAGTCGCATTTGAAAACCATCGGCTAAATATCGCATAGAAACGTGCGGCTTAGGAACATTCAAAATAGACGGTGGAACTAACTGGAAATTTTCGGAGCAGCGAAACCTTACGCACCGTCAAGGAAATATACGGTAAACGGTGCCCAGTGTGAATAGGCTGTAACAGAGAATTTTCCGAACGGCAAAACCTTACGGACCATCCCCGAAATGGATATTGGATGGTTGTCTGTGGGAACAGGCTTTAAGATATATAAAAAATAATCTTATCCATAAAATTTTACTTGGATTGCAATTTACTTACAACTATCCACACAATTCTTTCCATAATTTTATTAAAATAATATTGTATTGCACAATATTTATTCCTAATCGAATTCTTTTATTTGGTTTTTCCCTCTGTCGTACGTCACGATCAAGTTTTGCAACATTTGTTGCTGTTAAGCTACAGTCGAAAAAACAGTTACATTTTTGATTTTTTTTGTTAAAATATTGACAAAATTAAGCGCGCACATTTTTTGTTTGTTGTTGACAGCTGTTCTCCATGAATGCAGGATGTGGTAATCTAGGTTCCATATCTGTCAAAAAAATTAATTAAATTAACAATAAAATAGTTCAAAAACACCTCATTTAGGTGCACTGATGTCAACATTTTATAGCCTTTTTACACTACGGTTGAGTTATTGAGTTTCGGGCAAAACTCGAGTTTCGTTTACATAGGGAAGCATAGGGGACCTAGAGGTGGAAAAAAAAGTTTAGTTTTGGTTGCGTTTAGTTGAATTTGTCCGATTTTTCGAATATTTCAACCCAGATCTGCCTGTCGCAGAATTATCACCACTAGTTACAACAAAAATTGGCAGCTCAATATTTAAAATTTGGCGCGTAAACAATATGGCTGGGGAAAAAGGTGCATAAAATTGTTAAAACCAATACTTTAAACCAATTTTATTATTAAAAAACCATATAAACAAAGTGTTCGATTCCCAAAATTCGGTCGAAAAAACTTAGCCAAACGCTAAATTGAATTATTATAAATAAATATAAATTAAATTATTATAAACAATTGCGAATTTAAAAAAGTTTAATTTTGGTACATATGTAATGTACATATACATATAGCCAAAAATCAACATAGTTGCAATTGCAGCAGTGCCATTTCCCTGCGGAAATTTTCCTTCAAAAATGGATTCCAAGGTGATTCGCAATGTCCAAATGCGTTTTTTGGAAATTTGATCCAAGTACTCCACAGTTGCTGCAAACATCGTCGCCAACTCCATATATTGCAGTGTTGTTATCTTATCTTGCTCTGCAACATAGAAAATCATTAACTCTTGGTCGTTAATATAACTAAAATTAAATAAAACAAAATTTATGTACACAAGCACGTGCCAGCAGCCGAAACTCAATAGCTCAATAACTCAACTTTGGCATAGTGTAAATCCAAATTCTGAGTTATTGAGTTACCTATCGATAAATGTGGTAACTCACTGTAGTGTAAAAAGGCTATAAAAAGGCTATTATTGTATGAGCATTAGTTTTAAGTAGATACCCCAAGGTATACTAAACAAGGTAGGCTGATTGGTTCGCTCGGTCTCTACATAACTACATAAATTTCAGTCTGCCTGCAGCAGTTGTGAGCGAAGCATCTCCGCGGACAATTTTTTCTTGTTCCCTTTGACTTTTTTATTTGCAGCACAAAACTCACATTCATATATACATTCATTTGCATGTATGTATGTATGTACGTACAAATTTCTTTGTTTTGACACAAGCGAGCAAACGCATTACTCCTTTGAGACTCTTTCTCGCAACGCATTTCTGAGTCTCTCTCTCTCTCTCTCTGCTTTCATTTTGAATAACTACATATTCCTCTCTATAAGCCTACCTTGTTTAGTATACCTTGAGATACCCTGCAGTACGGGCCATCCCTTACAAATTTGATCACATATCGATTTCAACATGAGCACCCCCGATCTTACGATCTTACGACCCTGACGGTAACATTGCGATGTCCTAGGGGCATAGGCGATGACATGGCATACAAGGCATACATATACAGTGGCTCAAAGCTGAAACTATGCAGTGTCAAATAAAATGTTTGAGGTGGTACAGATTTTAAACTAGAGGAAAAACAAAAAATGTTTAAACGCCAGTTTGTTGTATGTTTTATCACAGTTAAAAAAGGAACTTTATTTGTTGATTAAATATTGCTCAGCTTTAAAAATAAAATAAAAACTTAAAATATATCTTAAATACAGGTCAAAGCTGAAACTATGCAGCCACAAACTAGTTTAATATTAGTCGAATAAAAGGTTAAACAGGTATTTTAATACTTAGTATGTAATCCCCTAACCTTTATTACGGCTTTTAACCTACTATTCATGGAAGAGAACAGCTTCCGAGTGCTTTCCGAGCTTATTTTGTTCCATTCCTCCAGGAGGGCTTTTTTAATGTCGTTTTTGCTAGAAATCCTGTGGTTTTGGGTGTTTTTCTCCAGCGCAGCCCACAAATTTTGAATAACATTTAAGTTTGGAGACTGGGCTGGGGGAATCATCAAGTGGGGACAGTTCCAGATAAGCCAGGACTGTCCTATTCCGGACAAATGTTTCGGGTCATTATCCTGGTAGAACCGGAAATCATGTCGGATTCCTAATTTCTCGGAGCTTTGGTGCAAGTTTTCTTTTAGAATATTAAGGAACATGTACTTATCCATCGTAGACTCGATAAACACCAAGTTTTCGACGCCGGCTGCCGACATGCATGCCCATACCATGACACTTCCTCCGCCGTGCTTGACTGTCGCTTTTACGTGTTTGGGATCCAGCTCAATATTGGGCTGTCGCCACACAAAATTCCTTCCGTCCGACCCAAAAAGGTTGAACTTGGTCTCGTGTGCACAAAATACGGTATTCCAGAACACCAAATCCTTGTGAAAGTTGGTTTTTGCGATCGCCAACCTTGTCCCTTTGTTCTTCGGGCTTATAAAGGGCTTCTTTAGGGGTACTCGGGCATTGAAGTCATGGTTGCGCAGAACCTGGCGCACAGTTTCCACACTGCACTCCTTCCCCATTGTGTCCTTTACCTGTTGAATAAGTTTTGGGGCCGATAACTTGCACCAAAGCTTCCAGAAATTAGGAATCCGACATGATTTCCGGTTCTACCAGGATAATGACCCGAAACATTCGTCCGGAATAGGACAGTCCTGGCTTATCTGGAACTGTCCCCACTTGATGATTCCCCCAGCCCAGTCTCCAAACTTAAATGTTATTAAAAATTTGTGGGCTGCGCTGGAGAAAAACACCCAGAATCACAGGATTTCTAGCAAAAACGACCTTAAAAAAGCCCTTCTGGAGGAATGGAACAAAATAAGCTCGGAAAGCACTCGGAAGCTGTTCTCTTCCATGAATAGTAGGTTAAAAGCCGTAATAAAGGTTAGGGGATTACATACTAAGTATTAAAATACCTGTTTAACCTTTTATTCGACTAATATTAAACTAGTTTGTGGCTGCATAGTTTCAGCTTTGACCTGTATTTAAGATATATTTTAAGTTTTTATTTTATTTTTAAAGCTGAGCAATATTTAATCAACAAATAAAGTTCCTTTTTTAACTGTGATAAAACATACAACAAACTGGCGTTTAAACATTTTTTGTTTTTCCTCTAGTTTAAAATCTGTACCACCTCAAACATTTTATTTGACACTGCATAGTTTCAGCTTTGAGCCACTGTATAAGAAAGCAGTATATTCATTACTTTAATTGCATCGCCACTGAAATAATATGGATTATTTTATTACGTTTTTATTTAGTTTTTTGACTTGTGGAGACTTAGGTGCCGTTTACACTGAGGCTGCGTCTTGATTCTTTGCTTCTTCCCAGAAATGCAGTTTTTTTTACATAGGTTTGGCATAGGGCCCTAGTGGTGGCAAAAAGTTTCGTCGTTTTCCGACGCAACTGCGTTTTGGTATTTCGGTAGTTAAATACTATGTTTCTGTGCGCATAACAGCAATTTTCATGCTGTTGTGCCTAATCAGCGGAACTATCACCACTAATGACAACAAAAAACAGCTGTAGCAGAAAATATAAAATTGCCGTTAAAAATGTCTGATGATGGAAAAGGTAAATATATGTATACATACATATAATACTATAATTCATTCAATAATAGTTATTATTTCGCTAGACCGAAGATTTTTGTGGACACTTGCTGCCGTACAATCCCTTCTCGACCAGTGGGAGGAAAACATTGATGGTTTTCGGGGAGTTCGAAAGAACTCCCACATATACAAGGAGATAGCGATTGCCTTGAAGGAGTTTGGTCCAACATCCGTGGAGGTGAAAAATAAAATGGATAATTTAACAAGAAAGTACAGGTAAGTTTCCATACAAAGGTTCAATTCCTATTTACTTGTTAAAATAATTTTTCAGGAGTGAACTAGCCAAAGTGGGTCCTTCAGGTGGGGCTCCATCAACATGGGAGAACTTTGGAAGAATCTCCATGATATTTCAGACGTCCAAGGCAATGGTAGTAGACGGAGTTGAGAGCACAGGTAATAAATAAAATACAAATTTGTAAATAAATCATTTATTCAATATATTCTTTCTATTCAGACTTTTCAAGTATAGTTGAAGAAGTCCAGGACTTTGATGCGGACCACAGCAATTCGTCGACGGTGAATAACTCTTTTGGAGAGCCATCCGGTTCCCAACCAAAACGACGGAAAATTGAGGACATTGCCCAAAAAATGCTGGAGGTAGAGGAGGAAAAACTAGAGGTGTTGAAGGCAGCGGCAGAAGCCTCCGCCAATTTCCAAAATAAAATTTTGGAGTTATTGGAAAATCGGAAGAAATAAATTGTTTTAACAATTAAAAAAATATTTGGTTAAATAGTACACAACACAATGTGGAAATCCCATGTCTTCGAATCCTTTCACCGTCTCCGTGATTTTATCCTGGGTGAGAAAGTCTGCTGGCAGATACTTGTCAGCGAGTTGAGCAACAACGTCACGACAAAACTCCAGCAATATCCGGCAGACCCTTGACACACCAAATAAACTCCCTACCGTACGATATTCGGCTGACGATCCAAGACAATAAAGAGCTATGGCTATTCTCTTCTCCAGAGGGATTGTCAGTCGAAATGGAGTGTCTTTTTTTTTTAAATTGGGTAACAGGTTCACCAGAATGTTAAAAGTACTCCTTTCCATGCGGAAATTTTCCTTAAAGAAGGCATCGGAGTTCTCCACAACATCTTCCTCCCAAAATGAACCATATTGTGGCTATTGCATATACATAGAATACATTATTTAATTAATAAGAGGAGATAATCTGCAATTTACTTACAAGGGTCCAAACGCGAGGAGGACGTTGCAGTTGCAAGATGAACAGCAACTTTTCTGAGGATAGCCCAGACACTTCCATGCACTTTAAAAGATTCGCTTCGTTTTGCGCCACCGCAGATAAAAGAATTAGATCGTCTTGCGACATATTTTGTTGATTTTCAGACATTATTTTCTTTTGTTTACAAAATTTGTCTTCCTCTTCCAAGACGCAAAGACGCAAGACGCTGTGGTGTAAACGGCAAAACCTGCTTCTTTGCGTCTTTTCCGATAGGTAACGCACCAAGTGTAAAAAGCCTATTACTTTAGATTTCCTTCCAGGATGTGCCCGTCCCCATTGTGTTCCGCATTTTGTTGATCTATTAATAAAATGATTATTCTATAAATACTATAAATTTGGTAGAAATTATATAAGAAACGATAGATTGAAATTCCAAAAATGTGTTCGATTTGTAAAACAATTGTTTAAAAAAAAACCAATGCTCACTGTAGATTAGGGGTGCTCTGTGCATTTACTCCTAAAAAAAACACGTGCCAAAATATGTAACTACTTGAATCAGACCTCGCAAATAAGGGCTGCTTTTATATTTTTGTTGTTGGACTGCTTAAAACTGAAATCACGGTCCCACCGCAGATATTGCATTCACGTTATATATCTTTATTCTTCTTTTAATCCATACTATACATATTAGTCGGAGCATAAGGACACAAAAATGAAAGAGCATACAAGAAGAATAAATAAATACAATGTGAATTCAGCGATGCATTGAACTCAGTTTTTTCACAATTTCACAAATTTAACATTTTATACTACTGATATTTTAAATATCTACCACGCGTACTTTACATTTTGTTTATTTAAACAATGCACTTAACTGGTAATAATAAATAATATATATATTTTTCACAAAATCACTGCATTTTCGCTTCCAATTCTTTCCTCAGAATTGCAACAATGTAACGTTATAGAAAATGCAAGATGAACAAAGCAAGAATGCTCTGCCCACGCAGGCGCAAAAGAGACGAAAAATAAAAAAAAAAACCAAATTCTCTTGTACTTCGTACGATTGGCTTAGCCGACCTATTACGATCGCGTATAAAAGATGGAAACAGAGAGAAAATAAAGGATTGTGTTTAGCAGACGTTCAAGCCTAGATGACATTGTCGTTGACATTCGTCATCGCTTACGGCTGGTAGTGCAGGACAGTGTTCCAAACGAGCTATACAGCTCAATGGCTTAGCGCAATAATAATAATTAATAAGTTTTTTTTTTAGCGTTAGGATATTGCATGAAATAAATTACAAATGAACCGTTTGTCTGAAGACGCAAGAGCATATCTCGCAAATAACTCTTGACCAATTCGTGCGGTCCCAAAATAAGAGTTATTCACTGAAACTTTAAGCAAAAACTCCGAGAGCAGCCGATTGCATTGTATGTACAATAATTTTGCTCGCGCTCAACCGACGAGCAGTTTTTCCGGTCTCTTTTGCTCTGCTCATTCCAAGACCGTTTGCCCTCGACCGACTATTCAAAAAGTCATTTGCGAATGTATGTGTGTATGTGAACTCTCGACGGTTCTACGAGTCACATTGCTTTGTGAATTTCGATGGTACAGTGATCGTAGGTCACAAATTTTTCACAAAATGTATAGTCGCCTACCACTAAATAAAGACATATTAAATTTTGTTTAGAAATGTAATGCTGAAATCGCCCTACTTGAGTACGCTGGCACAGGTATGTAGTATTGGCCACACCGGCTACTGAAGGGTCCGTTGAAAGAGCATTTTCAGCATTGCATATTATTTTAAGCGAACGACGGAGTTAAATAAATTCACAAAATCTAAACTCGTTGTTAGTTGTTAAGCTTAATTCAACTAAATTAATTATTTAGAAGCTATTGATATTTTAATAAAATAATAAGTTTGAAATATAAAACGTGAAATATATAATATAAAGTGAAAATCGAATGTCACAATGTTGTGCATTGTGCATCGAAAAGAAAACAAATTATTGAAAAGACCGTTTGGGCTGACTTTTTCTGTCAATCGGTCTTTTGTGAGTCTCTCTGTGCGAGCATCACTCGTATCTCTCATTGTGCGATGTTCGGTAACACTAGTCGACACGACTTTTCCGCTGTCTCCAAAAATGACTAAAGAATTTTTAAAAAATCTGATATTTTTTGTCATAGGTAGTGCTTCTATTTTTCACATAACTCACGTTTCATATAACTGGTTGTATTGAATTTTGCAGTTGAAAAATGCTGATAAATGCAGCTATAAATCCGTCTCAGACACTTTGTAGCAGCAACTTAACGTCTGGCAGATATTAAGCTTCCAAATTGAAATTTCATCATTTTTTTCGGTATTTTTTCCCCGAAGTTTTGACTTTGAAACCTCAGGAAAAGTCGAAAAAAAAATATATGAATGCCTTGGTTTTTGGTTTTAGATAGACACATTAATTAGGCGTCGTTTAAGGTATCGCTTATAAAAATATAAAAAAAAAACGGCTGAGTTATAACCGTTATAACTGAGTTATAAGAAGTACTGCGCAGACGGAGGCGCCAAAATGATCAGAATGCTTATTTTCCGTGGTCCGCCATGTCCGCCAAGATTCATAAGCTCATACATAAGTACATATACTGACTAGGTACAAAGAAGATCCGCGGCCTTTGCCCTGGCCACAACGTTCCTCCTCGGTTTTTATTGAAACTTTGCAGTAATTTTTAGTTTACGTGGTGTTGGATACCAAGCTTAAAGGAAATCGTTTTTGGTTATTAAATACGTCAATACTTTTGGTCATCTATAAAAGTTTAACCGTTAGAACTACTTGAACTTTTATTTCTTAACTAGCTGCTTCTCCATTAAAGGCTGTTTTCACTGGGGATAGAGATGATGTTTTAAATTGTACATATGTACATACATAGGTTAAGATTCCGAACTGAGTTCCCAGCTGTGTACTCAGGTACTGTGCAGAATCTCTGTGTAGTCCGTTGCTTAATCTATTCACCCTGTGCATAAATTCTTCATGCTTCCCCCGATATGGAAGGTCTCCTTTATAATTCCTCCATAAGAAAGGTAGCAAGTCTGACGCAAAGAACTATAGAAGTATATTTAAGTTATCCGCTATTCCTAAAGTCTTTGAGAAAATTTTACCTCCGCACCTGCAGCAACTATGCAGAACACTTATATATCTAGCTCAACATGCATTGATAACAGCTCAACAGATCAACCACTACTAATTTATTGGAGTTTACCTCCTTTATAATAAAAGGCGTTCAAGGTAATTTGCAGACGGATGTTGTTTACACTGATTTTAGAAAAGCGTTCGACTCTGTAAACCATTCTCTCCTAGCACAAAAATTTGACCTTCTAGGGTTCCCGCCCAATCTCCTGAGATGGAGATAGCTACCTTTGTTATAGGTCTCAAAGAGTCCTTGTCAAAAACTCCCTGCCCTCACCAATTATGCTGACTTCGGGTGTACCACAAAGCATCCATCTAGGCCCCTTACGCTTTACACAGTTTATATATGACCTGCCTTCTATATTAACATACTCTCAAGTACTTATGTATGCGGATGATGTTAAGCTCTGTGTTCAGTATAAGGATATTGCTTTTCAATTCAGGTTGCAATCCGATCTTGATAGATTTCAGTCTTGGTGCTGTGCAAATCAAAGTCAGAACCGAATATTATTGCAAGCAAATACACATAAGATAAAACCACAAATTGCCATCAATTATAATACAAGCAAATATATGTAGGTTAGGTTAGGTAAGGTTAAAGCGGCTGACAGACTCACTGGGAGCTCAGCACACTTAGGCCGTTTCCGGCCCGTTGTGATACCGCGGGGGAATCTGCCCCTACTCGCATTGTGAGACCCGAGGTCAACAGTTGTCCCAGCCTGCAGCTTTTATGAAGTTAGTTATCTTTCTGGGACATATGGTGGACATTACCGAAATGTCTGCTATGAAGGGCGAGCCCAAGTGCTGTAGCCTTCTTCTTCTGAGAGTTGGGCAAGAACAGAACAAGTGTTCTACCGTTTCCTCTTCTTCCTCGTCTCTGCAGCTACGGCAAAAGTCATTGTATGGGGCGCCCAGTCTATTAGCGTAGGTACCTATTAGCCAGTGTCCCGTTAGGGAGCGTATGATATATGTATATAAGATACAATTATAAGTTATCACCAAATAATAATACAAGCATACACCTAATTGTTTGGTGATAATCCAATAATGCACTAAATATTCTTTGCGCTGATAGGCACGGTTAATTCGTTTTTATGTGGACACGAGCTGACCGAGAAAAAACACTTGTGCGCTGTTTCGACTTCTAAATATAGGTAAGTTTATTCTGGCAGCGTCGCCCTCTTCCTGAGCGGCCGCTGATAGCATGAGCTTTGTTTGCATAAGAGACATTTCATTTCAATCGAGACTTAATATAAATTTAACATAGGTTAGATTAGGTTTCCCCGAACGGCCCTCGACGGGGCCTCTCATAGGCCAAAATGGCCCTTAGTTATCCGGATACCATGCCCTTGAGAGAGACGGACACCGGCAGATAAGATGTTCCAGGGTTTCGACAGCCCCGTGTTCATTGCATTTCCTGCAGATGTCGCTGTTGGTGATGTTCAGCCTGGTTGCATGCGATGCAGCCAGGCAGTGGCCTGTTATTATGCCCACTAATAGTGCAATCCTACTGTGGAAGATGCAGCAGATAGTGGCTGAGATTTTCACTGCGTTTCTTGCACATGATTTTCGAGATTCTGCAGGCGGTGGTGTTCTTCTACCTGTTGTCTATCCTTATTTTGGCCTGCTTCTCCAGGTCGCTTTGTAGCGCCCTTGGGGAGACCAGCACGCTTTCTGTCATATCGTTTGCCAGCCCGACGCCTTCCTTAGCCAGAACGTCCGCCTCTTCGTTTCCTTTGATGCCCTGGTGACTGGGAACCCAATAGATCTGCACTGACTTAGTCGTGCTTAGTGCGTCTAGTGCCTCCCTGCTTGCCAGGACACTTCTAGAACTGACCGCGAACGACTGCATGGATTTTATCGCTGCTTGGCTGTCAACGAATATGTTAACCGTATTGTGTGGTCGCTCTGTGAGCTGAGCGACCTCTGCTGCTTTCTTAATGGCGAAGACTTCCGCCTGGAACATGCTGCATCGGTCGGGTAGCTTATACGACGCCCGTATTTCAGGGTTCGTACAGTATAAGCCTGCTCCTACTCCTTCATTCATCTTAGAGCCGTCAGTGTATATGTTGAGGTGTTGAGTCTGGTCCTGTACCGCTTTCCAGTCTTCGGGTCCCATGAGGAGGTTTATTTTTACTTCAAGGCATGTTTGGGGGATCATGTAGTCGGTTGAAGTGATCATGTCCATTCCAATTGAACTATGCCCGAATCTTTGGGGAGACATGTTGCCCGACGCAATCAAGCGCTGTGATGCCTTGCCTGCAGTCAGCTTAGCGTAGATGTCGAGGGGATCGATTCCGAGTATTTTTTCGAGTGCTTTGGTTGGCGCTGACCTCAGCGCTCCTGTTATACAGAGCAGAGCCTGCCGCTGGGTTCGTTCCATTAGCTTGTGATACATCTTTTTCTCAGTAGGGCGCCACAACACTAGGACTTTATAAAGCAGAGTTGTCGACCACCAGGTTCCACAGGAGGGGTGATAAGACTCCACCCTGGGGTGTGCCCCTGTGTGCACCTCTGACCATGGAGGTGGTGCCCCACTCTGATTGCACCCGTCTACAACTTAGAAGGTTTTTTATCCAGAGGTTGATTGACGGGTGGGTGCTGGTAGCTTCTAGGCAGTCCATTATGGCTTCTGTAGCGACGTTATTAAATATGTCTACGAATATTCCAAGTGCATATTTATTAGTTTTGAGGGCTTTCTCGACGGTAGCTACTAGCGAGTGTAGTGCTGTTTCCACCGATTTTCCCTTGTTGTAGGCATGTTGGTCGGTTGACATCAGTCCCCTTTCTTCGGCTCTGATGTGTTGATCGAGCAGCTTTTCTAATGTTTTCAATAGGAAAGAGGTTAGGCTTGTCGGTCTGTAATTCTTGGAACTCACATGGCTGCACTTTCCTGCTTTTGAGAGGAAGACAACACTAGAGGTTCCCCATTGGATCGGAATATGGCCTGTTCTTAGGCATGCTGCGTATATTACGAGAAGCCATGGGGTGATCACCTCTTTGGTCACTTGCAGCATGTCTGGGAATATTCCGTCCAGTCCAGGTGTCTTTATGCCCGTGAAGGAATCTATAGCTCATTGGATTTTTTTTGGGGTTATTAGGTCTGTTGGGTGTGTTTGTTCCTCAGTTGATAGTTCCTGATGCGTTCCAGCATCAGTGACCTCAGTGCATACTGGGAAGTGGGCCTCCATTAGTGCCGTTATGGCTTCTTTGCTGCCTTCCGACAGCTGTCCGTTGTCCAATTTGAGTTGACTTTGCACTGTGGGTTGCTTTGACAGCAACTTCCTCAGCCTAGCCGTTTTATGCACTTTCTCAATGCTGAAGCAGAAGTTTCTCCATGAGCTGCATATTACGTATTTCCTTCTTGTATTCCCTTAATAGCGTCTTATATTCCTCGTTGATGTTCTCGTCGTCCGCTAGTTTAGCGAGCTTACAAAATTACATGAGGTTGTTTCTTTGTATAGAGAGGTCTTTATTCCACCAGAGTGGTTTGGACTTCTTTCTTGTTCTAGAGGGTGGGCATGCTGTGTGGTATGCCTCTAACAGTTCCGTAGATAGGGTCTCTAGGGACTTCTCTATATCCTCCGCGGATTTCACTGAACCCGGGCTCGCGAGTTTCGAAGTAACTGTCTTTCTAAACTTCTCCCAGTTTGTGTTCCGGGTGTTTCTATAGACTATCACTTTCGGAGTGTATTCAAATTCGCACTTGAATTGAATGTACCTGTGGTCTGAGAAGGAAGGTCTTTCAAGGACCTTCCATCCAGATATGTTGGTACTCTTTCCCGTTACGAGAGTTAGATCTAACACGTTTGACGAGGTGGGACTATACGTTTGCTACATCTATGTTATTTGTTAATATAAAGTCTAGGAGTGACTCACCTCGATCGTTAATGTCGGGGCTTCCCCACACACTATGGTGGGCATTAGCATCCGTGCCAACGATCAGTTGGTAGTCTTTGGAGTCGGCTTCTTCCACCAGACCCACTTTCCAGCATAATTACTGTCAGGTCGTCTGTGCTGTAATGAGACATAAGGTTAGCGTGGATTCCTTTCCGTACTAGTACGACAGCTATATTCCTGTTTACCGGTGTTGGGCAGAATGAGCTGTAATTTAAGAGCTTTAGTCCGGCCACCGAATTGTTTATTGCTGTTTATTGTTTATTTTTGTTTTAAGTTTAGCAATGTACAGTTAAACTGTAAAATCACCTATCAAATAATTAAGCAGAAGGGCTAATGCCAATACTCAGAGCCGGTGGGGCTGATCGGCTTAGGAGCCGATAAGGTCCCACCAACAGCCAAATTTAGATTAAAGAAAAGCTGGTAGCCAAACAATTCCCAATTAGAGCTATTTAAATTAAATTAAGTTATTGGTTAAGATCATTTTGACCATATTAAAACTAGTATCAAAGGAAAACAGATGGAAAAATTGGTTACAGTTACGGCAAAGGCTACGGAAAGATTCATAATCCGAGTAGTTAGAAAGACAGAGTTGTAGATGAAGAGGAAAGTAGTGCCTAGTCGGGCGGAAAGTTATTTGTTAAGATCATTTTGACCATATTAAAACTAGTATCAAAGGAAAACAGATAGAACGAGAGGGAACGTTGTGAGCCGCGGCAAAGGCCGCGGCTCTACCTTATACCCGGTACTCAGTCAGTATATACGTACATACATATGTACATATATGAGCCTACGATTTATGAAATTTATTATATGTTCTCAAAGGGACAAAAATAATATTTAAATTAAATAAATGAATTTTTTTGAATTTTTATACATGTTTCCATTTTTGTTTACATATGCTTTGTATATCTGCGCCTACATTTCTACATGACATGTATAACTACATATTTGAGACGTACAAGTGTTTACGACAGAGAGAGAGAGAGGGCATGAGTCAGCGCTGGGCAGGCGCTGCGTAGCCACTGAAATTTAATTTTTTTCTTCTGGCCATAATATTGATCCGATCTGATCCAGATTCTGTAATCTGGTAGATATGGTAATTTTTCATGATTCTGCGTTTTTGGTTTTCATTTATCTTAAAAATTGTGAATTCCACAGATTTTGGTCCTTTGTGCGGGCGGAAGGGGGCGTGTCAAAATTTTGAAATACACTTGTACTGAAGTGATATCACAGGAGCCTGGATAGAAAGTTTGGTTGCTCTAGCTCTTATAGTCTCTGAGATCTAGGCGCTCATTTAAACGAATAAGCAAAGCAGGTGGGGTTGCGTGTGAGAGAGAGCGAGAGGGAATGATGACTTTCGAAATGGTTTTCTTCATTGTAGCTATAAAAATGATCCAATCTGATTCAGATTCAACACTCTGATAGAAATGGTTATTTTCTATGATTCTGCGTTTTTAGTTTTCTCGTATTTTCAAAATTGTGTACGCCACAGACTTTCGTTCTTTGTGGGGGCGGAAAGGGGCGGGGCGAAATTTTTAAACACATTTGGAGTAGTGTGATCACAAAGCAGACTGGATACAAAATTTGGTTGCTCTAGCTTTAATAGTCTCTGAGATATAGGCGCAAATGAAGACGGACAGACGGACAGACGGACGGACGGACAGACAGACATGGCTAAATCGACTCGGCTATTGATGCTGATCAAGAATATATATACTTTATGGGGTCGGAAACGCTTCCTTCTGTGCGTTACACACAACCGTTATCCCCACAAATCTAATATACCCCTATACTCTTCGAGTACCGGGTATAAAAATTGGTTATAGTTACGGCAAAGGCTACGGAAAGATTCATAATCCGAGTAGTTAGAAAGACAGAGTTGGAGATGAAGAGTGTGCCTAGTCGGGCGGAAAGGAACAGCAATGCTAATAAGGCTAATGAGGGAAGTCGATTCGTCCTCACCAGAGAAAAGCTTATGGAGGAAGAGAACTCCTTGGCAGGTTCTACGGGATTTAAGAAAGTGGAGGTTAATTAAGCGCAACCTACTTTCATAAGAAGGAACTCTCAATTGAGTCCACGGAGGGCAAAGATGAGGAACTGTTTTTGTACTGATTCGAGCATATCCTGAGATTTTTGGTAGTGAGGAGACCAGACACAAGAACCATATTCCAAGAAAGGCCGGACCAGAGAAATATACAGAAGTTTTGTAGTATACGGGTCTGTAAATTTCTTAGACCATCTTTTGACAATCCCAAAGAACTCCTTTGGCTTTGTTAGAGATAGTAGAGATATGAGAGTTTAAACATAGATTAAGTACAAAGGTAATGCCCAAGTCGTTAACTTTGAAAAGGCGTTGAAGGATAATGTTATTGATAGATTAATCGAAAAGGTATGGCTTATTGCGGTGAAAAGTCATGATATTGCATTTAGAAATGATAAGAGGTAGAATGTTGATTAGGCACCAATTGTTAAGGGCATCAAGATCTGATAGCAAAGATAGTGGGGACAAGGGGTCACTGTTGGAAAAACATAGCTTAACGTCATCAGCATACATTAGGACACGGGAATGAGATAACATTTGTGGAGGATCGTTAATAAATAGGTTAAATAGCAAGGGACCCAGATGGCTACCTTGAGGAACCCCCGATGAGACAATAACAGGTTTAGAGAGAGAGGAGTTAAAGCAGACACGTTGAGAACGGTTACAAAGGTAAGAATTAGTCCAGTATAGAAGCTAAGTCGGAAACCCTAGAAGAGACAGTTTATGAATAAGTAGATTATGATTGACGGAGTCGAAGGCTTTACTAAAGTCAGTATAAACGACATCAGTTTGACAATGTTTAGCAAATCCCGAAGGTTCAAAGGTGGAAAATTCAAGGAGATTAGTATAAACTGAGCGACGTTTAATGAATCCATGCTGTGATTCAGAGAATACAGAACTACAGAAATGTTGCAGCTGAGAAGTGATTATTTTTTCAAAGAGTTTAGGAATGGCAGATAAATTGGAAATACATCGGTAGTTAGAGACATCAGATTTAGATCCCTTTTTATGAAAGGGAACTATATAGGATTCTTTCCAGACGGTGGGAAAGTCACCAGTCTTGAGAGACAAGTTGAAAAGTTTTAGGAGAGGCACACAAAGAGATTCTGCACAAAGTTTAAGAACAGCACTCGGAACCGAATCTGACCCAGTGGAAAACGAAAACTTGCACGATTTTAAATTTGTTAGGAGACCATCATAGTCGATGAAGGGGGGAAGGATACAGTTAGAACTATTTATAGGGATAGGTTAAGAGTAACAACTACTAAAGTCATTCGATGAAGCTAGGATTGAGGGAAAGTTAATAGACGGGACAGAGCAGCAACGTTGGAAAAAGGAAGCGAACAGATCAGCAATATCGCAATCCCTATCAGCATAACTACCATTTAAGTGCAAAGAAGAAGGAAATCGGGAAGATTTACGTTTAGAATTAACAAACCTAAAGAATTGTTTAGGGTCGCGTTTAAAGTTAAGCTTGCATTTGGTCAAGTATCTGTTGTAGCACAATGTATTAAATAAGGAAAATTTCGATTTTGCAATTGAGTACTTCGAAAAGTCTGATTGCAAACCGGATTTTTTAAACTTCTTGTACATACGGGATTTTAAATTCTTCAGATTTATTAATCTCGGGGTGAACCAGATAGGACCAGAAAGATTTCTGGAGGGGGTGACTAAAGGAACAGGCATGGGAAAGATTAAAAAAATAGTGCTATAGAATGCATTCGTGGCAGACTCAATTTCCTGGAGATCGTCAAGGAATGACTTATCCATCTGAGATAGGGCAGTATTCAAGGAGAGGAAATCAGCCTTCTTGAATCAATAGATAGGCTAGATAGGCAATAGAAGGCTTAATAAACGACTTTATAGGGCTTGAAGATGGTAACATGAAATCAATTGAAAGTGTGGGATGGTATGGATCTTCAGGGAATGTACAGGGAATGTACGGGCATATTTTAGACGCCACGATTTGGCGCCATAGTTTTAAGCTTTCTTTTTCATTATCGCGTGGTTGAAGCAGGAGGACATACTGCGGTAAGAACAGTGTCATTGTATGAGAGGTTATAATTAAGCATTCGTTTGGACAGAATAAAACGGGCTTACCGAAACACGTTGCTTTTGCTTGAAAATACGGGACGTTAAAGGCAACTCCACGGGACCGCCGACATCTTTATTTAACTTTATTTATATGTATTTATTGTATTTATATAAATATTTATTTACTTATATTTGTGTATGCGGTCCTATCCTTTTGTATGTGGGATTTTTTTATTTTTTCAATGATGGTCATAAGTAGGGGCACCATTTTTTCCTTTGAGTAGAATAAATTTTATAATGTTTTAATTTCACGTATTTTTTTTTGCATTCGGCTAGCAGAAGGGTCCTAGGAGGCGTCTAGAAACGCTGAGGGGTCATTCCAGCCATCATGGCGGAGATATTGGAGTGATCAAGGAAGGTAGGGTGATCCGTCCTCCATGACTCCTGAGGCGGGGAACCAGCGTTTCAGGTAGGACAGAGGGGAATCCAACGGTGAGGTCATGTTGTCGGTGTTATTAAAGCCTTCGTCGCTGCACGCACCTTCTAACCGAGTTTTATAATGAGAACAGGCACCCGACGCGAATGGGACCAGAACACCACCCAAATTGCCGACGAGCCCCAGCCGGGATCATATGCGTGCGTTCTATTCACGTCCATAATATCTCGCCCGGATCGTTACACTATGTAAAAAAAACTGCGTTACTGGGAAGACGCAAAGAATCAAAAAGCAGCCTCAGTGTAAACGGCACCTTACAAACTACAATTATATTCATTTATACGTAGGAAAAAACGAAGACAATAGCTTTTTTAGTTTCGACACTATTATTATTTATAATATAATCTAGATAGGCCGTTTGACCCACTGGAGATGGGCAGCGCGAAAAATATAAGTTGTAAATTCAGAGGACGGTGGGATGTAAGAGCATGATATGAATAAATTAAAAGAACACAGACGAATTTTAACAGCGATAATTTCAATAGTGTTGAGCTCATCGATGGAAAAGAGTTGGAAAGTCGGAACGAACAGCAATTAGGACGCCGCCACCTCGAGATGGTCGATCAGATCTATATATGTTAAAATTGTCTACAAAAAAGTGTTTACCCGAGGAGCAGGTCCAGATGGGATAGCGCTGGCTGAGGAGCCAGTGCGAGCCGGTGTGGAAGGAACTACTTCAACTTCCAAGCTGACAGCAGTATCGACTTCCGTAGGGGGCATAGTGATGCCTTGGCAGACACAGGCACAGGTGAACAGCCAACATGTGAAGAGCCAGCCGTCTTTTTCGATGTAGTTGCATGTACATCGATTTCCTTGGCACCAATGTCGATCAAGGCTGGCGAACTGATTTGAGGAACGTCAGTGTCTTTAGCTGCAAGAAAATTGGAACTGTGAACACTGGGCAGACTAGGTGTAACCTTTCTTCTCTTTGGAGACTCATTTATAAGATGATATAAGAGACGATAGAAACACCGAGAGTCAAGCACAGAGCGGCGGCTAACGCAGTGCGGGTGTGTTGGAAATGAAGACAGAGAGCGGTACAGAGAGAGCAAGCGCACCGCACTAAAATAGGCAACAAAAAAACTGCTGCGATTAACAAAGTGCAGAGAAGTTAAGAATGTACAATAGGAATTGAAAATTAAAAAAAAATACACAAAAGTAACAAAATTTGAGAAAAGAATACAAATAACACCGAGAAACACAGAATTCGGCAGGCCCGGTATAAGTATGTATGTTAATATGTATGAAAAATAAGCAGATGATAGACAAAATATACGTATAAAATTAGACAGCGGCTCAGGGAGAGTGCAGCATACAATGCATATAGCAACAACAAATCAGCTGAGCATAAGAACGAGTAGGGCTAGAAAGAATGCACAAAAATTACAAAATTGCAATTGCAATTGGAATTAACTGCACAAAAGCACGATAAAAAAATAAACACGGATAGTAATTTAGTTACACAATCAGTTTAAAACACAGTAAGTAATAATACAACACAATTACTTTCCTTTGGTCACAAAAATAAAATTTTTTAGGCTGAGCGAAGTGAAGACACGACTGCCAGCGACGATAGTCGATGCCTGATGCAATCCAGTGCTCCTGGACCGAAGCTATCTCAGCGGGCCCTTGCTCCATGGCAGTGTGGAGCTCCGCTGATGCTGTCTTGCGCTTATGCAAGTTGAGCTGCAGCACACTCAGTTTCATGAGCAGCTGGCTCCCCTGCATAGGACGGGTTGACTACAATGGTCAGGTCACCGTCCTCTTCTTCCAGCGTGTCGTCCAGCGCCATACCCTGGGCGGCCTCTACAATGGTATCCAGACCGAGGTCCTTCTCCACTTCGCATGCCTGCAGGGTGTGTGCGTCTTTGTCGCTGGGCTGACGCTTTTTGAGGCGCAGGTATACGCTTCCCATACCCCACGCCATTTTCCTGTATTTGGGGTATAGTTGGTCCTCCGCTGCTTTGTTAATCTGAAGGAGCACATGCTGGCCCCCCTCGTTGGGTAATGGGCTACCAGCATGCAATACCTTCCAGTCAGCGGTCGGTATCTCAGGGTTCTGTCGCTGAAGGAGCTTCAGCGCACGGTCCCCTTGGATTGCGATGTGGAAGAGCACATCCGCATTTGGTATGGACGGGATTAGCTCCCTGTCCACCACCTCCAGCTTGGCCCCCTCCCACATCGCTTCCAGTTGGCAGACCGTTTGCGTCAGCCACTTCAGCGTCGGGTCATCCTTACATTTCAGAATTTTGACCCCATGACGGCACTGTCGGTCGAGCGCTGCCTTTTGGTAGCCAGCAACTCTTCCACCTTGTTGGCGTGCTGGCTCGTCGATGCCTTAATTTGAGGCACCTGCGCGTAGTACTTACGGCTCTCCTCTACCTTCAGCTCGGCCCAAGCTAGCTTGGATTTCTCATCCTGGGAAATATCCGCCTTGCCTTGGAGCCTGCCTACTATCTTGAGGGCCGCCTTGTATTGGGCTTTGGCCTTCATCCCCTCCCTCGAACGCTTCGGCCCTTCCCTGTGCAGGGAGCTGGTGCCTGGTTCAAGCGAGCGAAGAAGGCTGTCCTCTTGTGTTCTGCTGACGGATAGCACGCTCTCCAGGTCCGAGTCTGCTTCGACAACGGCACCTGCGCGGCTCGTCCACAGCGGGGGGTTGTGGCAGTAGTATTACAACTGACGTGACCTGCTCCCGTCACGTCAGAGGTGTGGCCACTGGCGACACGCAGAGAGGATTGCTCCTCCCCGTGCCCGCCGGTGGTAGCAGCCACGCTTCCCACCGACGTTTGGGTTGACATCCCAACCCGTGCTTCATCCTTCTTAGCTTCCATGTCTGGCCCGAAGGTCCATACGTGGTTGATATTTATCGGGGGGACCACCCCCTAGCGTTTTAGGCCTACCCGCCAGGCACCACAACCCTCGTGGAGGGTTCAGCTAGAGGATTTTCGCCAGCCGACCAAGTTATCTAGGCGGTGGACAAATTGTACGGTACACTTAGGCAATTGTCAATTACCCAAACATTATATTCCTGTGCAAACAAAAATTATTATTGGACCCGGTTGGCATGTGCAGAGAAACATTTTTATATTTATGCAGTTCGACTTCCTACTAATCGATTGCATGGGAATCGACCTTTTGAGCGGAAGTAATTGGCTTGGACCGGTTCGTGTATCGAGGAAAGCAGCAAGAAGAACATAGTCGTGTTCGTCTGCTTCACATACAAGGCTGTAGACCTAGACAGTAAAAGACTTGACCTCTCATACATTTATTTTTTGTTTATCCAGTCGGGTTCCGCAGTTCCTCAGTATTAGGCGTAGAAATAGAATATAGTCAGCGGCGCAGCAGTAAAGTAAATCTCTACTATCATTGTTCATTTTTTGCACTGCCCACAGTACCACATTGTTATACACACAGCCTATGCAGCCATTCGGCGATTCGGCCCGCTTTTGCAGCGTCTGGACTCTTCAATCGTCGCGCTCGTATTAGTGACCGGGCAATTCAGCCCGCCTCCCCGTGAAGCGTCTGGTGTTGAACCGGCACCGATCTTAATCTACGTCGCTAATCTCGCTTTGGCTATCCTTTCCGCACAACTGTCGCTACTGACAATAAACCGTATCCAACTAAACTCTCGTCTTCTAATATATCGCAAACTACGCTGCCGAAAAGCTCGATAGTTCAACATCCAGGTTTTTTGAACGTCGTTGCCCGCTTGTCAAGCTGTTTTGCGACAATGCCACGAATTTCGTTAGTGCAGCTCGCATGCTCAAGGAGCGTATGGAGGGCTTGGATGCCAAGGACGAAGTCCTCGAGGCTTATACTGCGGCTCACCGTTTTGCGGTGGAATTCATCCCGCCGCGAGCTTCGCACATTGGAGACCTGTGGGAGTCAGCGGTGAAGACCGCCAAACATTGACTGCTCAGGGCAATAGTCAGCGCAGTGCTCTAAGAGGACTATCTGCATACAGTTCTCGCGAAAGTCGACGCCGTGCTCAATTCCAAACCAATGGTGGTCTACAGCGGCAGTCGCAAATAAGTGGAGGTTTTGACTTCCGCTCATCTACTAGTCGGAAGAATGTTAGTTTCGTTGCCGCACGAATCAGAGCTGCCCAGACCAGACAGCAATCTGTCGTATCTGCAACGATGGCAGGTCGAGTCTGCCATAAAACAAAGGTTTTGGAAAGACTGGTCAAGAGACTATCTTCTCAGCCTTCAACAGTGAGGGAAGTGGTTTCAAAAGGTCGCCAATCTGGAGCCAGGCAAAGTGGTGGCAGTCCACGAAGACATCGTACCACCACAAATTTGGCTAATAATAGTGGAGGAGGCAATCCCAGGAGCGGATTATTAAGGCCGGTTTGTATAAGCGGTGTATCCATCGATTGGCCCCGATTCCAACTGATTGAAGATTGATAGGCTGTTAAATACGTTGCATGTAGTTATTATGTTAAATTATGGCTGGCGAAAATCCTCTAGCTGAACCCTCCACGAGGGTGCCGGCTGGGCAATAGGCACTGCATTGTCCCGGACAAGGGTAATGTTTTGCCGCTTGCTCCGTCTGGGGCAATACACTGTGTAGCTAAGGCAATGGCCCAGCGTCTTCTCGACCTCGAGTCGGGGGAGCGGGGTCAGGGCCATGGCTAGGTAGGCGGGTAGGCCTAAAACGCTAGGGGGTGGTCCCCCCGATAAATATCAACCACGTATGGACCTTCGGGCCAGACATGGAAGCTAAGAAGGATGAAGCACGGGTTGGGATGTCAACCCAAACGTCGGTGGGAAGCGTGGCTGCTACCACCGGCGGGCACGGGGAGGAGCAATCCTCTCTGCGTGTCGCCAGTGGCCACACCTCTGACGTGACGGGAGCAGGTCACGTCAGTTGTAATACTACTGCCACAACCCCCCGCTGTGGACGAGCCGCGCAGGTGCCGTTGTCGAAGCAGACTCGGACCTGGAGAGCGTGCTATCCGTCAGCAGAACACAAGAGGACAGCCTTCTTCGCTCGCTTGAACCAGGCACCAGCTCCCTGCACAGGGAAGGGCCGAAGCGTTCGAGGGAGGGGATGAAGGCCAAAGCCCAATACAAGGCGGCCCTCAAGATAGTAGGCAGGCTCCAAGGCAAGGCGGATATTTCCCAGGATGAGAAATCCAAGCTAGCTTGGGCCGAGCTGAAGGTAGAGGAGAGCCGTAAGTACTACGCGCAGGTGCCTCAAATTAAGGCATCGACGAGCCAGCACGCCAACAAGGTGGAAGAGTTGCTGGCTACCAAAAGGCAGCGCTCGACCGACAGTGCCGTCATGGGGTCAAAATTCTGAAATGTAAGGATGACCCGACGCTGAAGTGGCTGACGCAAACGGTCTGCCAACTGGAAGCGATGTGGGAGGGGGCCAAGCTGGAGGTGGTGGACAGGGAGCTAATCCCGTCCATACCAAATGCGGATGTGCTCTTCCACATCGCAATCCAAGGGGACCGTGCGCTGAAGCTCCTTCAGCGATAGAACCCTGAGATACCGACCGCTGACTGGAAGGTATTGCATGCTGGTAGCCCATTACCCAACGAGGCGGGCCAGCATGTGCTCCTTCAGATTAACAAAGCAGCGGAGGACCAACTATACCCCAAATACAGGAAAATGGCGTGGGGTATGGGAAGCGTATACCTGCGCTTCAAAAAGCGTCAGCCCAGCGACAAAGACGCACACACCCTGCAGGCATGCGAAGTGGAGAAGGACCTCGATCTGGATACCATTGTAGAGGCCGCCCAGGGTATGGCGCTGGACGACACGCTGGAAGAAGAGGACGGTGACCTGACCATTGTAGTCAACCCGTCCTATGCAGGGGAGCCAGCTGCTCATGAAACTGAGTGTGCTGCAGCTCAACTTGCATAAGAGCAAGACAGCATCAGCGGAGCTCCACACTGCCATGGAGCAAGGGCCCGCTGACATAGCTTTGGTCCAGGAGCCCTGGATTGCATCAGGCAATTCGGTGGCCGATCTAAAGCTCTCAAATTACAACACACTCTACTCAACACCGGTAAGCAGGAATAGAACTGCCGTACTAGTACGGAAAGGAATCCACGCTTACCTTATGTCTCATTACAGTACAGACGACCTGACAGTAGTTATGCTGGAAAGTGAGGAGAAGCGCCTTCTGGTAGCCTCCTGCTACATGGCGCACGACAGGTCCGCACCGCCAGAAGAACTAAGGAGTCTGGTGGAAGAAGCCGACTCCAAAGGCTACCAACTGATCGTTGGCACAGATGCTAATGCCCACCATAGTAAGGGGGGAAGCCCTGATATTAACGACCGAGGTGTGTCACTCCTAGACTTTATACTAACAAATAACATAGATGTAGCAAACGTGGGGGAGGAATACACCTACGTGGGTCCCACCTCGTCAAACGTGCTAGATCTAACTCTCGCAACGGGAAAGAGTACCAACATATCTGGATGGAAGGTCCTCGAAAGACCTTCCTTCTCAGACCACAGGTACATTCAATTCAAGTGCGAATTTGAATACATACATGGTCTATAGAAAAGCCCGGAACACAAACTGGGAGGAGTTTAGAAAGACAGTCACCTCGAAACTCGCGAGCTCGGGCTCAGTGAAATCCGCGGAGGATATAGAGAAGTCCCTAGAGACCCTATCTACGGAGAGGCATACCACACAGCATGCCCACCATCTAGAACAAGGAAGAAGTCCAAACCACTCTGGTGGAATCGAGACCTCTCTTTGCAAAGAAACAACCTCATGGAATTTTTCAAGCTCGCTAAGCTAGCGGACGACGAGAACATCAACGAGGAATATAAGACGCTATTAAGGGAATACAAGAAGGAAATACGTAATATGCAGCTCATGGAGAAACTTCTGCTTCAGCATTGAGAAAGTGCATAAAACGGCTAGGCTGAGGAAGTTGCTGTCAAAGCAACCCACAGTGCAAAGTCAACTCAAATTGGACAACGGACAGCTGTCGGAAGGCAGCAAAGAAGCCATAACGGCACTAATGGAGGCCCACTTCCCAGTATGAACTGAGGTCACCGATGCTGGAACGCATCAGGAACTATCAACTGAGGAACAAACACACCCAACAGACCTAATAACCCCAAAAAAAATCCAATGGGCTATAGATTCCTTCACGGGCTGGACGGAATATTCCCAGACATGCTGGAAGTGACCAAAGAGGTGATCACCCCATGGCTTCTCGCAATATACGCAGCATGCCTAAGAACAGGCCATATCCCGATCCAATGGGGAACCTCTAGAGTTGTCTTCCTCTTAAAAGCAGGAAAGTGCAGCCATGTGAGTTCCAAGAATTACAGCCTAACCTCTTTCTTACTAAAAACATTAGAAAAGCTGCTGGATCTACATACTAGAACCAAAGTAAGCGGACTGATGTCAACCAACCAACACGCCGACACCAATGGAAGATCGGTGGAAACAGCACTACACTCGCTAGTAGCTACCGTCGAGAAAGCCCTCAACACTAAGAAATATTCACTTGGAGTATTTGTAGACATATCCGGAGCATTCAATAACGTCGCTACAGAAGCAATAATGGACTGCCTAGAAGCTACCAGCACCCACCCGTCAATCAACCTCTGGATAAAAAACCTTCTAAGTTGTAGACGGGTGCAATCAGAGTGGGGCACCACCTCCATGGTCAGAGGTGCACACAGGGGCACACCCCAGGGTGGAGTCCTGTCACCCCTGCTATGGAACCTGGTGGTCGACAACGTCATCACGAGTTTCGAAAGGCAAGCACCAAAAATAACAGCTTATGCAGACGACATAAGCGTACTTATCACGGGTGTATGTCAATCAACTCTCAGCTCCATAATAGAACGAACACTCAGGGAGATATGTGAGTGGGCAGATGGAGTAGGACTCAGTATCAACGCGGACAAAACGGACCTCATCCTCTTCACTAAGAGATACAAGGTACCAACATGGGTCCCCCCGAAAGTCAACCAAACAAGGCTAACCCCTAAAGCACAGGTCAAATACCTCGGCACAGTACTGGACAGTAAGCTGGCATGGAGACCCAATATAGTAGAGCGGGTGAAAAAGGCCACCACTGCACCTTATGCATCCAAGAAGATGCTTAGTAGCACATGGGGCCTGTCGCCCGCTCTGATGAATTGGATCTACATCTCGGTAGTGCGACCAACTCTGCTGTATTGAGTCCTAGTGTGGATGAAAGCCACTGAAAAGAAGACGTACCACAAGCTAATGGAACGAACCCAGCGGCAGGCTTTGCTCTGCATAACGGGAGCGCTGAGGTCAACGCCAACCAAAGCACTCGAAACAATACTCGGAATCGACCCCCTCGACATCTACGCTAGGCTGACTGCAAGCAAGGCGGCTCAGCGCTTGATTGCGTCGGGGATCATGTCTCCTCAAAGATTCGGGCATAGTTCAATTGGAATGGACATGATCAGTTCAACCGACTACATGATCCCCCAAACGTGCCTTGAAGTAAAAACAAACCTTCTCATGGGACTCGAAGACTGGAAAGCGGGACGGGACCAGACTCAACACCTCAACATATACACTGACGGCTCCAAGATGAATGAAGGGGTAGGAGCAGGCTTATACTGTACAAACTCTGAAATAAGGGCGTCGTATAAGCCACCCGACCGATGCAGCATATTCCAGGCAGAAGTCTTCGCCATCAAGAAGGCAGCAGAAGTCGCTCAGCTCACAGAGCGACCACACAATACGGTTAACATATTCGTTGACAGCCAAGCAGCGATAAAATCCATGCAGTCGTCCGCGGTCAGTTCTAGAAGTGTCCTGGCGAGGCACTAGAATCACTAAGCACGACTAAGTCAGTGCAGATCTATTGGGTTCCCAGTCACCAGCGCATCGAAGGAAACGAAGAGTCGGACGTTCTGGCTAAGGAAGGCGTCGGGCAGGCAAACGATATGACAGAAAGCGTGCCGGTCTCCCTAAGGACGCTACAAAGCGACCTGGAGAAGAAGGCCAAAATAAGGACAGATAGCAGGTGGAAGAACACCACCACCTGCAGAATCTCGAAAATCATGTGCAAGAAACGCAGTGATAATCTCAGCCACTATCTGCTGCATCTTCCACGGAAGGATTGCAGACTGTTAGTGGGCATACTAACAGGCCACTGCCTGGCTGCGTCGCATGCAACCAGGCTGAACATCACTAACAGTGACATCTGCAGGAAATGCAATGAGCCCGGGGCTGTCGAAACCCTGGAGCATCTCATCTGCCGGAGAATGTACCTGGGCGCACCGACGCTGGTATCACTGGAGGATGCCTCCAAAAGGTCGCAGGGAAACTGCTTGCCTTTGCTAAAAATACCTCGATTCTGGTGGACTTCGGAACCTCAGAAGCACCCTCGTAAGGTCCATACAAAGATCCGGATTACTAAGGGCCTTTTTGGCCTATGAGAGGCCCCGTTGAGGGCCGTCCGGGATAACCTAACCTAACCTGATAACTTGGTCATTCCACGACAGGGTCTTGTTAAAGGTTATGCCAAGATTTTCTGCCTTATTTACGAAATCAATTGCTACATTACTAAATACGTAATACTAGACCTAGGAAAATTTTCGGTATTTACGTTCTTCTTATAAATCACAAGACACTTAGACTTAGACGTATTAACCCATAAGTCATTATCACATGCCCATTTACTAACACGTAAGAGATCAATATTAAACAAATCCATACAATTATTTATTTGACTAAGCTTAGTACTCACATACAATTGGACGTCATCAATAGACATCAATAGACAGACAAGACGGTGAATCATTAATATAAATAGTGAACAGGAGCTGAGCTAATATGGATCCCTGCGGAACACCGTGAGGCACTACCATCAAGACTGATGTTTTTTTTGAGGAAACAACGGCTTGTCTTCTTTGCTTTAAATAAGTTTAGTGCCTTAACATTGTACATTCTACTTAGCTTGGTGAGTAGTATCTCGTGGTTTACCGTATCAAAAGCTTTACTGAAATCAAGTAGCGTCAATAATGTTACCTGACTATTGTCTTTTTTTTAGCTAATATCCTTGACTGCTTTTACAATTGCCATTATGCAACTACGATTAGTCTAAAAGCCAGACTGATAATGGACGAAAAGCTTATTGGCGTTTAGAAAGTTAATAGATGCTTGAAATTTTTAGACAGGTATGGCAATATGGATATCGGCGTTGGACTTAGCAATAGGCAGTGAATTCATTAGTGAATGTAGAGATGATAATGGCAGTATTAACGAGAGGGAACGTTGTGAGCCGCGGCTCTACCTTATACCCGGTACTCAGTCAGTATATACATACATACATTTATGAGCCAACGATTTATGAAATTTATTATATGTTTTCAAAAGGGACGAAAATAATATTTAAAATAAAAAAATTAAGTTAAGCCATTTTTGGAATTTTTATACATGTTTCCATTTTTGTTTACATATGCTTTTTATATCTGCGCCTACATTTCTACATGACATGTATAACTACATATTTGAGACGTACAAGTGTTTACGACAGAGAGAGAGAGGGCATGAGTCAGCGCTTGGCAGGCGTTGCGGGGCCACTGAAATTTAATTTGTTTCTTCTGGCCATAATATTGAGCCGATGTGATCCAGATTCGGTAATCTGGTAGATATGGTACTTTTTCATGATTATGCGTTTTTGGTTTTCATTTATCTTAAAAATTGTGGATTCCACAGATTTTCGTCTTTTGTGGGGGCGGAAAGGGGCGTGGAAAAATTTTAAAACAAACTTGTGCTGGTTCGGTATCACAGGAGCTTGGATAGAAAGTTTGGTTACTCTAGCTCTTATAGTCTCTAAGAACTAGGCGTCAAAAAATACGAATGGGCGAAGCAGATGGGGTCACGTGTGAGAGAGAGCGAGAGGGAATGATGACTTTCGAAATGGTTTCCTTCATTGTAGCTATAATAATGATCCGATCTGATCCAGATTCAACACTCTGATAGAAATGGTCATTCTCTATAACTCTTTTAGTTTTCTCGTATCTTCAACATTGTGTACGCCACAGACTTTCGTCCTTTGTGTGGGCGGAAAGGGGCGGCGCGAAATTTTGAATTACATTTGGAGTTGTGTGATCACACAGGAGACTGAATACAAACTTTGGTTGCTCTAGCTTTAATAGTCTATGAGATATGGGCGCAAATGAAGACGGACGGACAGACGGACGACAGACAGACATGGCTATATCGACTCGGCTATTGATGCTGATCAAGAATATATATGCTTTATGGGGTCGGAAACGTTTCCTTCTGGGCGTTACACACAACCGTTATCCCCACAAATCTAATATACCCCTATATTCTTCGAGTACCGGGTATAAAAATATGCATTATGTGGGCTATTACAAATGGTAATATCAATTTGACAAATTTGGGATTTATATTGTCCAAGCCATTAGCATTTAATTTAAATTTTTGTATGGACTGCAACACATGACATTGATACAAAAGAATAAAATGGAAACTATTTTGACAATTCTTAAAAGACTCAGAACTCACATAGCAGTTACATAGAGATACAGGAATATTTACATTAACAACTTTTTTATTTAAACATTTAACATCATTTATCACAGTTAGAACTTTTCCAAACCCCAATATTTTAATATCTTTCCATTGTCTACTGTCGATTGTCCTCATAATCTTATTACTAAAATAGGTACGCTTGGCCCTATAAATCAAGTCATTAACAGATCGTCTGTTTGTAATAGACATGGTGTGTAAGTGATCAGTCTTATATCTTTGCCATTTTTTGTATGCCTTATCTCTTAATATTATTGCACTTTGTACATCTTTGTTAAACCAAGATTTTATTGAAAGCTCTATAATTTTGGTTTTTATTGGTAAATGTTTGTTGAACAACAAGTCAATGAAGTATTGTACATGATGGTTTTGGGTGTCAACTGGATGGAAGGAAAAAATAAGATCAAGATAAGAGTTGCAACAATCATTATATAAACTGGCAAAGACTATATTATTTAAGCCCCGGTATTTAATGGTTCGTTTTCAATAATTTAGAGGCAGGTCATATGTCATAAATATTGTGTCGTGTTTTGAGAAAGCAGGTACAGAAATTTTATCATAAAGATATACTAGTTCCCTCTTCCACTACTCGACAAATTTCAACCTTTTTTCCACTGTCGCCAAAAATTACTTTTTCTAATAGATTTGGAGATTTAAATTTTGTTTAAGGAATTATGGTTTTTTTTCATGGAGTAGTTTTTTAAAAGAATTTTTAAAAAATCTGGTATTTTTTGTCATAGGTACTGGTTGTATTGAACTTTGCAGTTAAAAAAAGCTGATAAATGCAACTATCCGACTCAGACACTTTGTAGCAGCAACTTAACGTCTGGCAGATATTAAGCTTACAAATTTAAATTTCGGTTTTTTTTTCCCGAAATTTTGACTTTGAAACCTCAGAAAAAGATATATGAATGCCTTGATTTCTGGTTTTAGATAGACACATTAATTAGGCGACGTTTAAGGTATCGCTTATAAAAATATAAAAATAAACGGCTAAGTTATAACCGTTTGACCAAAACGTGAAAAAATACCGTCCGGTACGTTGTTGGTCCAACTTCCAAAATGGGACTGCAAAACACAAAAACGGACCTGTAATTTTGGTTTTACCGAGTCTTAGGTATTGATATATATCGGATATATATCCTACCTGGGGTGTTAATGTTGTGGACAGTTTTATTCCTTATACCTAAGCCTTGGTGAGGATAAATGTAGGTACATAAATACCTGTTAGGTTAGATGTCTTCTTCGTCGCATGGATTCTTGTAATGACCAATCAGGAGAATATAAATTTTGCAAGCCATTATCACAGGAACAATTGAACGATTTGGTGAGGATCCTGGAACTTCCTAAAAGTAAAGCTCAGATTTTTGGATCTATTTTAAAGGATGCCCGTTTATTGAAGGAAGATGTCAAAACAACTCATTTCCGGACGCGTCACTTGATTTACGCACAGTTTTATATGACGAAGGATGACATGTGCGTTTGTCACGACATTTTCGGCCTCTTCAAGGAACTGGGTGAAGATTACGACCCAAACGATTGAAGGTTATTTGTTGACAGCAGTAAAGAAAGTTTAAAGGCTGTTTTGCTACACAATGGAAATCAAAAGCCGTCTATTCCCATCGCCCATGCTGTTAATATGAAAGAGTCCTATCAAACAATGACTAAATTGTTCGAAAATATTAAATATAAAGAACACCAGTGGAAGGTTGCTTGAGACTTAAAAGTTGTAGCCATGTTAACTGGATTGCAAGGTGGTTATACAAAATACTGTTGCTTCCTGTGCCTATGGGATTGCCGAGATAGAAAAGAGCATTACTCAAGAAAGAACTGGAAAAAACGGAACGAAAATTCTTTGGGACATCACAACGTACAAAATGCAGCTCTTGTGAAAGTCCAAGACATTATATTACCACCATTGTACATTAAGCTAGGACTGATTAAAAATTTTGTTAAAGCACTGGATAACGAAGGTGAATCGAATCGATGAATTACCTCAAAACTGTTTTTCCACGTCTGTCGATGGCAAAAGTTAAAGAAGGCTTATTTGATGGCCCCCAAATTCGAAAACTACTAAAAGTTGATGTATTTGAAAATATTTTATCTACGAATGAAAAAGCAGCCTGGAACTCATTCCGACTGGTTACAACAAATATTCTTGGTAACAGAAAGAGTGATGATTACGTTAATATCGTTCAAGACATACTTAAGAATTATGAACAAATTGGAGCCAACATGTCACTCAAAACCCATTTCTTGCACTCCCACTTAGACTTTTTTCCGCCAAACCTTGGGGATGTTAGTGATGAACACGGAGAGAGATTTCACCAACAATTAAAAGCTATGGAACGACGGTATCAAAGTGTTTGGATTGAGAATATGTTGGGCGACTATGTGTGGACTCTCATAAAAGAATCTGACTTAAATGACAAAAGAAGACAGACAAACCATTTTAAAAATAGTAACAAGCAATAACAATAAAAATATTTAAGTATCATAACACTTTAATAAATTCAAGTATTTTTCGGTATTTTTTCAGATAAAAATTTTCCTGAGGTTTCAAAGTCAAAACTTCGGGGAAAAAATACCGAAAAAAAATGATGAAATTTCAATTTGGAAGCTTAATATCTGCCAGTGTCTGAGTGTGATTTATAGCTGCATTTATCAGCTTTTTTCAACTGCAAAGTTCAATAAAACCAGTTGTATGAAACGTGAGTTATGTGAAAAATAGAAGCACTACCTATGACAAAAAATACCAGATTTTTTAAAAATTCTTTAAAAAAACTACTCCATGAAAAAAACCATAATTCCTTTAAAAAAATTTAAATCTCCATTTTTAGCTAGTGAGCTTTTTCACTAGCTGTTGAGATTTAAAACGATTGCAATTAGGCTTTGGTTGTATATAGGCGATTTAATGCCAGGTTTATTTAGCTAGATGTATATATGTAGATATGCGTATACGACGAGAGATGATGCGTTGGTTTCGAGTATTAGATCCAGACTAAATGCAAGGGCAGACGGCGTACTTGCCGTGCCCTATGAGGCAGCGCTTAACGAGAGTGAATGCGATTATGGAGAGAGTTAGAGCAGTTCGGGCTGCTGCTAAGCCGAGTACAAATAATGCTTATATATGTATGTATAAGTAAACGAAAGAAGGCCGCTGCCGTGCGTAGGCATATGCGGTAACAAACGATTTTACAGTGGGCATTTACATTATAGCTTTAGTTTATGCTGCTTGACCCGACATACTCCCCCCGTTGAAACCCTGTCCTTCAACAGCATCCTTAAGGGGCAGCAGACACAACTTGTTGACGGCTCGTTTTATAAGTCCCGATGATGTCTTCAGCACGGCGACTCGGGAAATGCCATCTCTTCCTGGTACAAGCTCAACCACCCTCGCCAGTGGCCACTTCATGGGAGGAAGATTCTCGTCCTTGACAAGGACCATATCGGCGACTGCCAAACTGGGCTTATCAGTGCGCCATTTTGAGCGTTGCTGTAGCGAAGTGATGTACTCCTCCTTCCACCGGGTCCAGAAGAGCTGCTGCAGGTATGAAACGCGCTGCCAGCCATCCAAACGATCGAACTTAAGCCGTGTTATGTCTGGCTCAGCAAACGAAGCAGGAGGGCCACCATTCAAGAAATGCGCTGGAGTTAAAACATCAAGATCGGCAGGGCTCTCTGAAATGGAGACTAAGGGTCTTGAATTAATTACAGCCGTGATGTGGCATAACAACGTCCGCAGTTCGTCAAATCCAAGAACCGAGCTGCCTATCGCACGGTAGAAGTGATACTTGGCCGTCTTAACTGCCGCTTCCCATAGGCCACCAAAATGCGGGGAGCGCGGAGGAATGAAGTGCCAGTCTATAGACTCAACCAAGCAAAAATCCAGCACAGCCTTCTGATGGTCATCGCTGAGGACCAGGCGCTTTAACTCCATCAGCGCATTCCTAGCGCCGACAAAATTGGTTGCGTTGTCCGACCAAATTGGTCGCGGCTTCCGTCGAGTGCATATGAAGCGCTTTAGTCCGTAAAGAAATGCAAGTGTAGACAGGTCCTTAATCAGCTCCAGATGAACAGCCTTGGTAGCGAAGCAAATGAAGACACAGACGTAACACTTGATTGGGCCCTTATTGCGTGCCTCCGGTTTGTAGAAAAATGGCCCACAAAAGTCGACGCCTGTGATCTCAAAGGCATGAGAACCGTCGAGCCGCTCCTTTGGAAGATCCGCCATAATATGCTCCAATACTCTAGGCTACATTCGAAAGCATCTTATGCACTTATTCACTGCCTTGTTTACCGTCTTCCTCCCCCCAATGGGCCAATATTGGGATCGAATGAGTCCAAGCAAAGCTCGAGGTCCAGCGTGCAGATTCCGCTCATGAAAGTGAGAGATTATGGAAAGAGTTAGTGGATGGCGGCTAGGCAAGATAATTGGATGACGGCCATCAAAATCCAACGTAGAGTTCTTCAATCGACCATCAACCCTAAGCAGACCAAACTGATCCATGAACGGCGACAACGAGGCAAGTGAGCTAGATGGGGGAACCGATCCCCTGGACCGCAGCGACTTCATGTCCTCCCATAGCTGAGTGCGCTGGACTAGTCGCAGCAATAACTGGGTTCCATGCTCAATGTCCGAGACAATCAGTCCGGTATGCCGAATGCGATTGCAAAACTTGTAAATGTATCCGAACACGCGTTGCAAGGAATCAAACGAGTTTGCATACTTGGAATCAGCTACAATGTCAATATAGGGAGACTTTACCAGAAGAGCACTCCGGCGAAGCTCAAGGGCTGGCTTATCCGGTAGTACCGTGGCCGGCCAGTCATCCGAAAGGCCACAAAGAAATGGAGGTCCATGAGCCCAAAGGGGACACTCCTTCAGCTCAGTCGGAAGAGCCCCTCGAGAGAGAATGTCGGCTGGGTTTAACGCTGTGGGAACATAGCGCCATGTCATGTTGTCAGTCATTTCCTGAATCGTTGCTACTCTGTTTGCAACAAATATGTTAAATCTTGACGATTCGTCCCGAATCCAGGAAAGTGCAACCGCAGAATCTCACCAACAGTAACACCTTCCCTTGAAGACATTCATTCCGGATATTTCAGACATGAGCCTAGCCAGCAACTCCGCTCCACAAAGCTCCAACTTTGGCACCGTAAGTGTCTTCAAAGGAGCAACACGAGATTTGGCACAAAGTAAGTAACTGCTGGAAGGCTGACCTTTTGACACGACATATATGCATGCACCATAAGCCTCGATGCTGGCATCGCAGAATCCGTGAATTTCTAGCTCAGAGTCTGGAAGGAGGACAAGACGAGGAAACTCAAGTCGACGAATCTGGCCAAAACTGCTGCATATTTCATGCCACTCTGTACTCAGTGAGGCTGGGAGGCTTTCATCCCAGGCTAACTTCTCCTTGCACAAACGTTGAAGAAAGATTTTTGATTTCGTAATTACAGGACCAGCCAGTCCGAGAGGATCGTAGAACCGCGCTATGGTTGATAACACAGATCTCCTGCAGGGACTCGGAGACGATTCTAGGGCCGAGAACGAAAATAAAAGTTTATCAGAAATCGGATCCCAGGCGAGTCCTAGTGTCTTAGTAAAATGGCTGCCATCATCGAACTTTAAGTACGTTTCCTTGTCCTCATCAGGAACTCCATCCAGCACAGTGGGACCCCTAGACAGGATTCCAGCAGTTTGCTCACGAATGCGGATGGCCTCTTCCTGAGATCTGGCGCCAGATATCAAATCATCCACGTAGAAGTCACGGCGAAGAACTTCAGCTCCAACTGGAAAATCTGCCTGCTCGTCGGTTGCCAACTGGTGCATCGCTCGCACGGATAAATAGGAGGCAGGCTTCGTCCCATAAGTAACGGTGTCCAGTTGAAACACGCTCAAGTCATCTTGTGTGGAGTTTCTCCACAGAATACACTGCAAGTTGCTGTCCTCGGGCGAAACTCGTACACACCGATACATCTTACAGATATCTCCCGTAATCGCAACTGCGTATGAACGAAATCGAGCAATAATCTGAAAGAGTTTAGGATGTATTACGGGGCCAGCCATTAGAACGTCATTCAATGAATAGCCAGACGACGTAGAAGCGGATCCATCAAAAACAACTCGAAGCTTGGTCGTAGAACTATCCTCTTTCATGACGCAATGGTGAGGTAGAAAATATCGGCAGTTGCTGATTGAATGGGCAGGAACAGGAGACATATGACCTAAGTCAAGATACTCGTTTATGAAGGCAGCATACTGAGCCTTCACCTCAGGGCGACGATTTAACTTCCGCTCAAGGGACAGGAATCTGCGACGCGCTTGATTGTAAGATTCTCCCAGGAGATCCAAACCATATTTAGTTGGCAGCCGAACACAATAATCGCCATTTTCTAGACGACGGACATGCTGAACAAAATGCGCTTCACAATCCAGCTCTTCCTTGGTAGATTTTGCTATGGGTTCGACGCAACTCTCAACCTCCCAAAACCTCCGAAGGAGCACTTCAAGTTGCTGATCTGGATTGTTATCCTCGGCAATAACGGCCGGCGCGTGAGCCACAATTAAAGATGACCCATTTGAACGAGAGCAACCTCCAGACACGACCCATCCTAAGCGAGTTTTCTGAATTGAAGGCAATCCTGGCAGTAGTTTAATCTGACCCACACAAAGGAGATCGTAAAACAGACTTGCTCCAATTAATAGATCGACGCGTTGAGGTCTATAAAACTCCGGATCCGCTAGGGGTATATTCGCTGGAATGTTCCAGTTATGAGTGTCAATTCCAAAGCATGGCTGACGATCAGTTATGTTAGAAGCTGCGATAGCAGTGATGAAAGCTGAGAAATCCGATGAGCGAGAGTGCAAGCTAACACTGACCGAACATCCATCGGTGACGAAGCTGGAGTCGCCAATTCCAGAAACTGCGGTTGATGATTTCCTTTTCCGAAGCTGAAGCTGATTGGCGAAACGAGAAGTTATCAGATGCAACTGGGAGCCGGAATCCAGCAATGCTCTGCAGGGAACCAAAACTCCGGAACGATTTTTTGCCAAGACTGTGGCAGTGGCAAGCAGAACGACATTATTACTGAGACCTTGGGCTATAAGTGCAGACGAAGTAGACGCTGAAGTAGAGGATTCAGTGGTAAGCTGAGGCGGATTAGAAGAAGGGGGCGCAAACGGAGACTGAGCATCAGTTGACTGACCTTGGACTGCAGCCGAATCAGGGTTACCGAAATGAAGCGTAGTATGATGCTTGCAGCCGCAGATACGACAGTGGCTCGAGGTGCACTGGCTTAATCGGTGTCCTGTTCTAAGGCAATTAATGCAAAGGGCCAGTCGTTTGGCCTCTTTATGGCGATTTTCGGGGGACAGTGCCTTGAACTTCGGACAGTACTGGACTTCGTGAGCGCCGGTACTGCAGAGCACGCAGCTTGAGAAAGTTTGGCTAGTTGCAATTAAGGTGGACCTGGAATTGTTATATCTTTTGTTCTTGCCCACCTGACTGCTCGGCGCATAGTTTGCCCTAGCAAAATCCACTGTCTCCAAAGATCTGCATCGCTGTTCCAGGAACGAGGGCATATACTCCCATGACGGAATCGAGTTGGCATACGCTGGCTCCTCAAATCGCTCCTCCCACTTGGCTTGGCTCACTGGATCAAGTTTACGGAGTAGCTCCTGCGCGATGATGCATCCTGCGATCTGCTCAGAAGTGCCCAAACTCTGAAGCGCACGCATATGAGCATTGAATCCGTCCGACAGCTCTCGAAGCATTACCACTGAACCACATTCGACAGCCGGAAGCCCCAGGATCTCATTAATGTGTGCCTGAAATACTAAGCGTCGATTATTAAACCTTCTTTCCAATAATTCTAACGCCACGTTATATTTGCCATCCGAAATCTCCAGCGACCGCACAGTCTCCAACGCCGCATCACGCAGACAGGAACGAAAATGCTGAAACTTCTCTACATTAGTTAGATCAGGATGATTGTCTATGATGGTTACAAACGTGGAGTAGAAGTCGTTCCATTTGGCATATCCTCCGCCGAAAGTTGGAAGTTGTATAGGAGGCAGAGATGGTACCTGTCTACGTCGAGGCACAAATTGCGAGCCGGCACAATCAGCGGTGAGGTTTCCTCCAGCCATGGTGGAATGAAGAGGCATGTGTCCGCTACTCTTAGCTATTTCCCGCAGTATTGACGCCTTCGCAGTACTGGCAAGCGATTCGAACACATCACCTAATCCACTGTGAATCTCGGCTTGATCCAATTTCTCAAGCTCGTTATGGAGCAGCTCAAACTTTCCGATCAGCTTATCGAGTTTCTCTTGTTGTACCACGAGCATATAATAGTCTGCTACTAGCGACTCATTCTGGCACTCAGCAACTAACCTTTTCATTTTTTCGCATAGCTCCGTGGATTTGAGCCTTAAAAATGACACCCTGGTTTGCTCCCTGGCAACTGGAATTTCATTAGCAGCGTCGGCAACGTTGGCAGCAACAGCAGCGTTGGCAGCATCCATTTCCATAGCGGCAGCAGCTTAGCAAACGTTTACTGCGGAAAGATGACCGCAAAGAGTGAAGCGCGTAATAAACGTCGCTAGCGGGAAGACGAGCACAAAGAGGAACGAACGCACTTAGGAGCAATGAACAATAACCGTTGCGTTGCTTGAACGCTAGGTGCAATACCAATATGCGAGGGTAGCCGGTGTGGGAAGAGAAGAGCAAAGAGCACCGAGCGTAACTGTAATAACAAGCACCGTAAGCCGACAGCTGCAAGGGAGGCCGGTATATGCAGTATTATATAGCCGATGACACTGTCCACATTGGCAATTCAAATAATGTTTTGTTATATTTCGTGATTGCACAGAAATAGTTATTCAAGATCACGTCGGGGTCACCAATGTTTAGCTAGTGAGCTTTTTCACTAGCTGTTGAGATTTAAAACGATTGCAATTAGGCTTTGGTTGTATATAGGCGATTTAATGCCAGGTTTATTTAGCTAGATGTATATATGTAGATATGCGTATACGACGAGAGATGATGCGTTGGTTTCGAGTATTAGATCCAGACTAAATGCAAGGGCAGACGGCGTACTTGCCGTGCCCTATGAGGCAGCGCTTAACGAGAGTGAATGCGATTATGGAGAGAGTTAGAGTAGTTCGGGCTGCTGCTACGCCGAGTACAAATAATGCTTATATATGTATGTATAAGTAAACGAAAGAAGGCCGCTGCCGTGCGTAGGCATATGCGGTAACAAACGATTTTACAGTGGGCATTTACATTATAGCTTTAGTTTATGCTGCTTGACCCGACACTCCAAATCTATTAGAAAAAGTAATTTTTGGCGATAGCGGAAAAAAAAACTTGAAATTTGTCGAGTAGTGTTATCGGCTCAGCAGCCGATATGGTCCCACCAACAGCCAAATTTAGGTTAGAGAAATGCCGGTAGCCGAACAATTCCCAATTAGAGCTATTTAAATTAAGTTATTGATTAAGATCTTATTATGAACTTATTAGAATTATTATCAAAGGAAAACAGATGGAAAAATTGGTTATAGTTTCGGCAAAGGCTACGGAAAGATTCATAATCCGAGTATTTAGAAAGACAGAGTTGGAGATGAAGAAGAAAGTAATGCCTAGTCGCGAAATGGAAGGGAAGGAAAGGGACAGCAATACTAATAAGGCTGATGAGGGCTCGATTCGACCGCACCGTAGAGAAGCTTATGGAGGAAGATAACTTTTTGGCAGATTCTACGAGATTTATTGTGTATGCATTGGCTTGCTCGGCTAGCTTTGCCCTAAGCCGCGCCACTTGAGTCTGCAGCTCAGACGTCTCTGTCAGACGTCTCTCTGTCGTCCAGCCTCTGGACTCGCTGCTGTAAATCATCCATCTCTCCACGCATCACATCTCATGCAAAAGGGCCAGTACCCGCTCCTCGGACTCACTCATCTTCTTCTCTATCAGATCGGCTTGCTCATCAAACCGCTGATTAATCAGCCGGATAAGATTAGCTGGGTCACTGGCCTTATTAGTTTTTAATTCTCCAGAGGAATTTTCACGCGTACGTTTTGGTGGAGTTGATATAGTTTTTTTTGTTGTGTAGTGTAGTTGAGTGATATGTTTATACGAGGGCGGTCCGATAAGTTTCCAGCCTGACAATGAAAACGACCTCATATGTTAAACAAACTTTGGTATTGTGATAAGGCATATTTTAATGTGTTCCCGCCAAAATTTCAGCCGCATGAATATTTTAATTATCCTTGAACAATCGATCAACTATGCCGGTATCAGTGCTCTTTTAAAAATTCAAAAAGTAGAATACCGTGCAGTCATAAAATATTTGTTTTTGAAGAGCAATACGCGTACGCAAAACAAAACTGAGATTGACGCTGTGTATGGGTACTCTTCCCCATCATTTCCAACTGTAAAGTTCTGGGCTGCTGAATTCAAACGTGGGCGTACGAGCTTAGAAGATGAGACACCTCCTAGACTCACAAAAACTGAGACTGCTGACGAAAGCATCGTCAAAATTCACCAAATTGCGAGGCTGCGTTGTTCTGAATGATCGTCGAATTAAAGTAATAGAGATAGCTAATATCTAATAGTAGCAAAAGTGTTGCTTTTTTACGACTGCCGTTTTGTAATTATAAAACGTAATTATAATCGCATTCGCTTCCGTCAACTATAAATGAGGATTTTGAGGCCAATGTCTGGATTCTTGTTGCAAGAACGACGGGCCATTGAACCACAACAGCGAATTTAAGTCGGCCACCGATGATCCTCGAGATATTAGATCTGCCGGATTTTCTTTGGTGGGCACATGTCTCCATAGGGCTGTCGAAGTAATGTCCTGTATCTCAGCAATTCGATTCGACACAAATGTTGTTAGTTGGGAGGGATGAGTTTGTAGCCAATGTAGAACTACTTCCGAATCCTTCTCTATGGGACAGTCTATTATGGACCGAACCTCCTCCCACAACTTTGCCAAAAGATGAGCTGCACATAGCTCTAATCTTGGAATTGTTTTGGTCTTTAAGGGTGCCACCCTAGATTTTGCCGTTTCGACCTTTAATTCGACCTTTCAGCTGCCACGGCTCCCTGAGACTCAAGCGCATCACGGGCGGTTGGCGTTGTCGCCGAGTCAACATTGTAGCGATGCAACAATGTGTGGTGCGGCTGAGACACTATGCCCTCTTCGCAAGCAATTAATGCAAAGGGGAAATCCCTTGGAAAATCTAGAGTCATTACAGACGCTGCTGAGAAAGACGAACAGTTCGAGATGCCATGATCAGCTGATTTGCAGAACGAACAATTTGTGTCCTGGCCTCTGCTTGCTTGCGCTACAGCCAATGCTGTTTTCCCAGAATGCCTATTTTCTCTTGCGAGCCTTTATGACCTCTTAACCGCCCGGAAGTGGATTCTTCAGCCGACAAATGCTGATAGCGCTTGTTTAATGCGGTTACAAATTCAGACCACGATAAAACCTTTTGGTAATCCAAATTTTCCTTCCATCTTGAGTTTTTGTGTCAACTTTTTACAGAACGGGGTGAATTATCCGGGCGTGAGTAATAGCCTTGTCATCCCCAAATGACAGTAACGACTCGTATATGGCAGATGCAGTGTAATGCGCGAAATGCGCTTGCCGAAGGAGCCTGCATCGCCTGTAAATCAAACAGTCTAGCTACGTTATCAAGGAACATAAGGCAGTCATTATCGTACACCTGCTTTAGCGCAAGATGCTTCAAGAGGCTTGGAAAAGTTTTTATCCATCACCGGAAAATCCTTGACAGTGCCTAATGTTTCATTTTCTAAACAATTCCACGGATTTGGTGTTTTAATAGAAATTAACAACGCTTTAGATGACACGCACAGTTCTTCAAGTTCAAAGAGCGATACTAAGTCTGGGTCAATATCATCGATTTGCAATTTCAAAGAGAATGCGCGATCTGTTTTACTGCGTTTAATATCCTCAACAGATTAGCTGAATCGTCTTCGTCTACAATAGAAAAATTGCTACCACGACGTTTTCCAGTCATTTTAAAGCTACAAAATTATTATTTCTATCAAACATTATCATTCAAAAATCACTCGGCCTTTATTCTGCGTTGTGAAATTCAACGATGATAACAGATGATGCAATGGGAATAGATACTGGATTAATCAAGACAGGAGAAAGCGAAAAATTACTTAAGTATATGATCAGTAGTGTTTGCTCCAACGATGAGAACAGTTTCTAGAATGAGTGAGAAAAGCTGCACGAATAAGATGCACTGATCTCAAATTGTAGACTTGGCTCTCTGGCTATGTCTGGATAATCGTCGAAAGATAGAGAGAGCGAAACGAAATAGCCGCAACAAGCATTAAATTTAAAAAAAATAAAATATCGCCTATCCGGAAAAGTTTATTTTTTTATTTGATTCTATCCTTTATTCATTCTTTTTTTTGTAATTTAGTTCGAAATCATACGTATCGAGTTATTGAGTTGATACGCCTAATTCTATTCTAACAATTAGGTTTGTCTTTACTACTCAAAAAATACATAAGAACATATAATAATAATTTAATTTTTCTGTTCTATGTTCGGGTAACGTTGGATCGGTGCTTGTTGCCAAGATGATCAAGTTCCTGATAGTTGCTTTTGACTAATCGGAACAAATACATCATATGCAAATGAAATAAATAATGAGACTGTGTTTCTAATTTGTTACAAGACTTAAACTAACATAAAGATGTGTTTTAAAGCTTTATTAAAGGTTAGGGTATATTAACCCGGACGACCCTCATGGGGCCTCCCATAGGCCAGTATAGCCCTTAGTTGTCCGGATGGTTATGGACCTTTACGCGGGTGCTGGTGAGGTTTTGATATCACCTAGAATTGAGGTGTTTTTGGCGAAGGCCAGTGGTCTGGTAGCTTGTATGACAGCCCTATTTCGGGGTCTGTGCAGTATATGCCGGCTCCTACTTCTCCTTCCATCTTGGAGCCATCTGTTTATATGTTGAGATGTTGGATCTGGCCTTTTTTCCATTCTTCAGGTCCCAGAAATGCGTTTGAATCGATGTCGAGGCACGTTCGAGGGGTTATTTAGTCAATATAACTGATCATGTCCATGCCGATTGAACTATGCCCGTATACTTGTGGCCGCATGTTTCCCGACGAAATGAGGCGCTCAGCGGCCTTTCCAGCCGTCAGATGAGCGTGGATGTCCAGGGGGTCAATTCCGAGTATGATTTCGAGTGCTTTTGTTGGGGTAGATCTCAGTGCCCCCGTGATGCAGAGCAGAGCCTGTCGCTGAGTCTTTTCCATAAGCTTGTGGTACGTCTTCTTCCTCGTAGCTTGCCACCACACTAAGACTCCATACAGCAGAGTTGGTCGCACCACCGATATGTAGATCCAGTGCATTAGAGCAGGTGATAGGCCCCTTGTGCTGCTGAGCATCTTCTTTGATGCGTATAGCGCAATGGTGGCCTTCTTCACCCTTTCCACTACATTGGGTCTCCATGCCAGCTTGCTATCCAATACTGTGCCAAGGTATTTGACTTGTGTTTTTGGAGCTAGCCTTGTTTGATCGATTTTCGGGAGATCCATGACGGTACCTTGTACCTCTTGGTGAAGAGGATGAGGTCCGTCTTGTCCGCGTTGATACTGAGTCCTACTTCGTTCGCCCATTCACATATCTCCCTGAGTATGATTTTCATTAAGGAGCCACTCTGGCTATGGAGGTGGTACCCCATTCCGATTGAACCCGTCTACAACTGAGGAGATTCTTTATCCAGTAGTTGATTGCTGGGTGTGTGTTGGTTGCTTTTAAGCGACCCATTTTTACGTAGTGTAGTGCTGTTTTCACCGACTTTCCTTTCGTATAGGCATGCTGGTTGCTTGACATCAGTCCCCCTACTTCCTTTCTGATGTGTAGCTCCAGCAGCTTGTAACGAACCACAAGTGGACGTTACAGTTCACCACGCCGCACCGGCAAGGGATAAGTTATAAGCTTTCATAGACTAAGAATTACTTTTGTATAAAAATAAGCCATGTCTTACAATACACGAATACTTTCCAAACCACCCACTTTTCTTACACCGCACGCGCGCCGTTTGGCCCCGTTACTACCCCTCCTACACCCATCCATAGCTCCCCCACCTCCTCCTCAATTGTGATCCAAAAACTTTCCCCTCCCACTAAGGTGCGATGCGTTGGTTTTCTTTTCGACCAAAGGAAATTGACCATTGATGCATCGTCAGCACATATCCCCCCACCCATAGTTTTAAGCTAGCTAGTTTGATCCGAGGATTCTAGGTTCCGGGCGTTCTAGCGAAAAAAGTGCAAGACACTTACTCGGGAACCCGGCCGCGAGATAGACGTTGCTCCGCGTAGCAAAATACCTTCAATTTATCGCATACTATACACTCATACGCTAAGTCAACCAACATAAAGAATTCAATAAAGTGTTAACCCATTTGAACGAACCCACTGAGTAAGTCTATTTGTCGGGCGGGAATTTATATCTTAATTTACAGCCAAGAACACTGCGGTACGGGCCCACTTCAATTCTAAATTTACTCTTGATCTTCCGTTAGGCCCCACGAGTGTGACAACGCCTCGTATCCCTTATCTTTCTCGACCCCACGAGTGTGACCACGCCTCGTGTCCTTTATTACCCTCATATCCTCTCAGTCCAAATCTTACTGGCACGATTACGCCTCATTCTCCCCCACTCTTGTCTCTCATCTAGTTAGGGCCGACCCCCGTTTCCAGTAGAGGTTGCTGCAATCTACAAATTTCTTGTAGTAGGATCCTGGGAAGACTGAGCTTACCTCAGCCTGAAATAGGAACATTACAAGTGGCGCCCGAGTAGGGACCTGTAGGAAATTTTAGCCAGGGGTGTGGATTAAAAACCTACGGCCACTAAAATTCAAGCCATAAGCAGATCAGCCTCACGATCTCCGCAGACTCGCAAACTCAAACTCCGACCGCGATAAAACAGTACTGCGTCGCGTAAAACCTCTACGAAAATTCCACAACTCCAACGGTGCGGGTCGCGGGAACGACAATAAATACACACGGAGTGTCGGTTCGTCCAAGGGCCGATCCTTTTCATAACACGCGAGTGACTCCAAAAGAAAAAAAAAACACACTACCATGGACCCCAACACGGAGGAAAATTCAGGTGAGTTCTACTCTGGGGATTTTGTCGCTAATCCGGGGGTAGGCACCGGCGGGACATACAACTCCGCCGGGAAGAGCTAGAAAGGTTCGCGATCGAATTCGGGTTCAGCAGTGATGGCACGGTAGAAGAGATGCGGAGGAGTTTCGCCGCATTGTTTGAGGGGACCCTCGAACAAGAAGGCTGGGTTCGACTGGCCGAGCTCGAACGACAATATGCCAAGTCACAAGCGCGTGCTAAGTCACCTCAACCCAGTACTTCCACTCATGCGGAAGGGCGTACGGAGGAACCCAAACACTGGTTGAAAATCCTGGAAAACTCAGAAATACAAACTGGCGGTCCCTCCAGCGTCGGGACAGTGGCCGAGCTACAAAGGCCTCCGTCTCTAGAACGACGAACTCCGGCCACGAGGAGAATCCGACCTACGAACGAGAAATCCCAGGCGGGAAGCGAACACGCAGGGGGATACCAGTGTAGACACGCCGCCCAGATGGCGGAACGTATAAGGCAGTCGGGAATCCAGTTCGACGGACAGGACGATCCATTATCATTCATCGACATCTCGAAGAGCGCGCGCTTTCATACGGGGTAGATATGGACCATTTAGCCCGCGCCATGGCAGAAATCCTCAACGACAGAGCCAGTCGCTGGTTACGGGCCAGCCGACTACAAAGCGTCCCATGGGTCGATTTCCGCAGGGAATTCTTGGCGTTCTTCTTGCCACCGCGGTATTTTGAACAATTGGAGGACCAGATCCGGGACCGCAAGCAAGCGGTAGGCGAACCCTTCAAAGACTTCGTTATCGAGCTCCGGTTACTCATGCGCCATGCCGGAAATGACACCACCAAGGAACTCTACAGGATCTACGACAACATTTTGCCGGCGTACCAACTGTACGTGCGGAGACACGAACTACGAAGCCTGACGCAGCTCACGGCATTGGCCACGGAGTTCGAGAGCATCCAGGAACGAAATGCACCGGTAATTCCCCTCCCCCCGCGGAACATGCCGCGGTACACTAGGCCGACGGCGGATCAGGCACCCAAGGAAGGCGAGCCCAACCGGACACCATTCCGGAGACCCCCGTGGGACTCAAACGAATCAGCAAGGAGACAACCTATGAACCGAAGCAACGCTCCGGCTCAGGAAGTCGCGCATCGCATGGTAACCACCCCCATCGTGAATCCGCGCATGACATGCCGCCGCTGTGGCGAAGCGGGCCACGCTTCTCCGAACTGCGCCAACCCTTCGATTCTGTTCTGCTGGGAATGCGGTAAGCGCGGTGTACGCACGATCGATCGTTGTCGCCGGGACACGTTGGGAAACGACACGCGTCCTCGACTGACACGGGAACAGTCGGGAACGACGCCCTCCCAAACCCGGAACTAGCTGAACCCCTACACCTACACGATGGCCGGATAGTGGCGAGAATGACCATAGGACAAGACGCGGAGGCCACTATTGACACCGGGGCGTCCCGGAGCTTCGTCAGTGCTGACCTCGCCCGACAATTGGACAATAACACCAATCTTCGGGAGGCATACGTGCAGATCCGACTGGCCAACGGCTCGGTGTGCGAGATCACGCAAATCCTCCTGGCTTACATTCGTTTAGACAGACGGGAAGTCCAGATACCTCTCCTAGTCTTACCCAACATGTTGGAACAAGTCATTGTGGGCCTGGATTTCTTGTGAGCGATCGAAATAACGATCAAATGCGGCACCACCCTCCTACAACTCCGGGGCCGTCGCCCCGTGCAAACCCCCCGGTGGTCACTGCCAGTACAGTCCCCACCACAGGAACGTAAAATCCGAGACCCAGGACAGCCTCGGAAAACTCGCGTACGAAAAAAACTACAACGGACACCATGTCCAGGCAACAAGCGCCCAGCACAAATTCTAAGGCCGCAACGGAACGCACGATTCCCAGGCCAAATACGAAAAGCACAAACCTTAGGCCCGCCATGGAACACACGATTCCTAGGTCAACGATAGGTGACAGTAGCTCACACGTAGCGACGCAGAATGTAAGGAGATCAACCGAAGCCCACGGCGCGGTGATCCCCATAAAGACTAAGGAAACCAGAGCAGCCTCTCTACAGGCAATCGTTCCTTCACAACCAGGGTCTTCGCCTGACGACCAAGCGCCCAGACGTGTGATCGACGTAGACACCGGGGTCAACACTAGCAACCACGCTACCTCCTCAACACAAATGACTCCTCAACAAGCGTCCCAACTCCTGGCCCAGGTACCCAACCAAGCCTTCGCAAGCACCCCTTCTCTAAACGATACCACCCCAGTCGTCGCCAACGTGAGGGAACACCCTCGAGGGGCGGAACCACCGAGCGCGTTCGACACGACCCTCCTGCCGGAAGACCCGAATCGAGCTTTCAGCTTAGAGAGGGACGAACAACTTGAAGACGAGCCAGAACGAACCAACGACCCCTGGCCACCCGAACTTGCGTCACAGATCCAGGAATTCCTGGATGAGGAACTGCCGAAGTTCGAAAAGCTTCAAGATACCACAGACCTAACGGAGCACACCATCGTCATGCGGGACAACCGGCCAATAAAACAGAGGTATTACCCCAAGAACCCCGCCATGAGGCGAATTATCGACGAGCAAGTCGACCAACTAATAGCCGAAGGACTCATCGAACCTTCTCGAAGCCCTCACAGCGCACCAATTGTTCTCGTGCGCAAAAAGAACGACAAATGGCGTATGTGCGTAGACTATCGCCAGCTCAACGAACGCTCTATCCCGGACGCCTATCCATTACCGAGGATCAATTACATCCTAGAACGCCTGAAGAATGCACGTTTTATCACCACGCTAGATCTGAAGAACGGGTATTGGCAAATACCTATGGCCCTCGACAGTAGGGAAGCCACCGCTTTCACGGTGCCAGGAAGAGGTCTGTACCAATGGAAGGTAATGCCCTTCGGACTACACTCCGCAGGGGCAACGTTTCAACGGACGTTAGACACGGTCATCAGCGCAGATATGGAATCCTACGCATTCGCGTACTTAGATGACATTGTCATCATCGGGAAGGATTACACGGAACACCTCCGCAACGTAAAAGAGGTCTTCTCTCGACTTCTCAAGGCAAACCTGCGAATCAACGCAGAAAAATGTACTTTCTTCCAACGACGCATCAAATATTTGGGACACATGATCAGTGAGGAAGGTATCCATACCGACCCCGACAAGGTAGCCGCCGTAAGAGATTTGAGGCCGCCCACCAACTTGAAGGAACTCCGACAATGCATAGGGATGGCGTCATGGTACCGCAGGTTTGTTCCCAATTTCGCCACTGTGGTACAACCAATGTCACAACTGTTAAAGAAGGGACAAACATGGACATGGGAACAGGAACAACAAGACGCCTTCGAAAAGCTAAAAGAGTTACTCACTACCGCTCCCGTACTCGCCTGCCCAGATTTCAACGTCAAATTCTCTTTACAAACGGACGCCAGTAATGTAGGCGTGGGCGCAGTCCTCACCCAGGAGATTGAAGGGAAAGAGCGCGTCATCGCGTACGTCAGCCGACGACTCAACAAGGCGGAAGAAAACTACTCTGCCACCGACAAAGAATGCCTAGCCGTCATATGGGCAATACGTAAACTACGATGTTATCTCGAGGGCTACCGCTTTGACGTGGTAACTGACCATCTCGCGCTGAAATGGTTGAATACTCTGGAAAGTCCATACGGTAGAGTGGCCCGCTGGGCGCTCGAGTTACAACAATACCAATACGATGTGCATTATCGCGCCGGGAAACAAAACGTAGTGGCGGACGCACTATCCAGGCAGCCCCTAGAAACACTCGCACGCGTCGAAGAGGAACCCGACAGCTGTCCCTGGCTTAAACGAAGGATACAACAAGTCCACGACGAGCCCCAAAAATATTCGGATTACACCTACGAGAACGGTCAGCTTTACCGAAATCTCGGCCACGGACCCGTCGGAACGGAGTCTTGGAAGCTCTGCGTCCCAAAAGATCGCCGGACGAGGGTACTCCACGAATGCCACGATCAACCAACCGCTGGTCACCTCGGCATACGGAAAACCATTGCCAGGGTTTCTCAACGGTATTATTGGCCCGGGTTCTATCGAGACGTAAGACGTTACATTCGCAACTGCGTAAGTTGTCAGAAGTTCAAGGCCTTGCAACGCAAACCAGTGGGCAAGATGCTCACTCGCAAGGCGGAGGAGCCGTTTGTTACCTTGTGCGCAGATTTCGTCGGACCACTGCCACGGTCCAAACGAGGGAATACGATGCTGCTAGTATTTTTCGACACCTTCTCCAAGTGGGTCGAACTAATACCCCTCAAAAAGGCAACCACGGCTAACCTCGAACGAGCGTTCCGCGAACGAATCCTCAGCAGTTTTGGCGTACCGTAATTATTCGTCTGCGATAACGGCACCCAGTTCACCAGTCGCTCGTTCCGAACGTTCCTCCAAATCGCAGGCGTCAAACTGCAGCACACCGCTCCATATTGTCCCCAGGAAAACCCCACAGAAAGAGCGAACAGAACTGTGAAAACAATGATCGCCCAATTCATCGACGACCACCAGAACACGTGGGACGAACTATTACCCGAAATGTCGTTAGCCATAAATTCTAGCGTCTCCGAGACCACCGGATGCGATGAAGTCACACCAGGGACAGGGAGCACCCCGGAGACGGCTACTGACAAAGCGTCGAGACTGAAAGAGATCTTTTCCATCGTCCGAAGTAACATCCAAAGGGCAAGTCAAGAGCAAGCGCGACACTACAATCTCCGTCGCAGGCAATGGCGCCCTACGATCGGCTCATTGGTCCTCGTACGACAACACCACCTGTCAAACGCAGCCGAAGGGTTTGCAGCCAAACTGGCCCCAAAATTTGATGGACCCTATCGGGTAAAAGGTTTCCCGTCACCAAACGTCGTGAAATTACAACACACAAGCAGCCGGAAGCAAAAGGTCGTCAATATCAACAATCTGAAAGAGTTCAACGACGCCGAACTCTATAATCCAGCCGATGACCCGAACGCCACGGCAACATAATACCGAGTTTGACCGTGGATCGACACTTATATTAATCGATGCCCTGGCCTTCTTCGATCAGTAAGCCACTACCCACGAAACGAACCGGACCAAATCAACCCAACTCAAAAAAAAAAAAAATAAAATAAAACCAAAGCAGTCAAAACAAAACCAAATCTCGACTCCTATCAAGGATAAACCCACCCCCAAAGTGTATCAAAAACTACAACGCTAACTGAACCAACAGGAAATCCAAATTCAAGGTTAAAGGACAACAATAACCAAAGCAATTGAGTACAAAACAATCACCTTTAATCCTGCCGCCGCCAACAATAATCCCTCCACACCATGTCACCCTGGTTCTACTCGCCCTAGTCACCGCTGCACAGGCCGCCGTGAAAGTGAATGACTACACCAATGCCGACTATATCCCGATCGTGGACGGAGACGCCGTGATCTGGGAGAAGCCAGGATACCTCCACCAGACCGAGCGCGCTGCTGAGATGTTTACGGACACCCGCATGGCACAGGTATAAGCAACCGACTTGGAGCACATCCGTAATTTAATAGCTATGCTAAAAGTCCACCGAAGGGAAGCTAGGAGCATAAACCTGCTCGGGACAGCGTTGAAAGTTGTAGCGGGAAAGCCCGACTTCAATGACTAGGAGCAGATTAGATTTAAACACGGGCAACTAATAGAATCCGAACATCGTCAGATGGAGATTAACTTCAGAATGCAAAACCGACTCAACGAACTGACGCACTTTCTTAACACGATCCATAAGTCGGACGAGGCCGAGTAAGTCCAGATAATAGAAATAATCCTCGCCAAAAATAGGATGGTCATAATAGATCTAGAAAACCTTATCCTTGGGCTAGCGTTAGCCAAAATAAACATGATCAGTCCGGCCCTCTTGGATGGCGCTGACATAAACGAATTCAATGAGCAACAATTAGTTAACATAACCTTGGTAGAGCTTTTAGAGGTCTCCAACATTAGCGCATTTCAAACTCCTGACCTACTCCACTTTCCTATAAAGTTCCCTCAACCTAAATTAAATTGTAGGAAGTTGCTCATATTTCTGGTTCAAAGCCACAACAGAATATTGGATTTCAGTCAGGGAGACATAGTAGTGGACTGCGGGTCCCTGACCCTCAACATCGGGGCCTGCAAGACAACCGTCGGGGCTACGTTCTGTAGGGAACGAAGGGAAAGCACTTGCGCCCATCAACTGGTAGCCGGGTCTGTCGCACATTGTGCTACCCTATCGGGACCCCTAGATCCCATAATCATCGTCGACCACGGCACTCTCGTCATCAACGATGCGAACATGATCGTTGTTGATGATGCCGGGGCCAGCCAAAAGATTTCGGGCTCGTACTTAGTGACATACTCCCACCGGGTCTCTCATAACGAGACCTGGTACATTAACCACCTCGGCGACTCTAAGAAGAAGGCAGTGGTATCCGCAATGACGCAAGTCAATATAACGGCCCATAAAGGAAAACTTAGCCTACCATTTCTGCGCGAACTAAGTATGAAAAATCTTAATCAGATCGACACCTTAAACGAAATGCTGATGGTAAAAAGTACCGCTTTCTACCTCCTCACGCTCGCCGTTGCATTACCTCTCTGCTCTATTGTGTGGATATTATACCACCGCCTTAAAATCGAAGTGCACAAAATACGTACCAAAACGTAGAGGCCGTGTAGTCCCACCTTCCTACTGACGCCGGCCCGGCCGAGGTATCGACACCGACCAGCGGTAAGAACCCCATGCATGCCTCCATCGTCCAAAAATATTTCTTATTTATTTCTTTTCCGCATACACTTATCCATAAGTTTACGTAACCCACACTTGCTGACACTATATTTTTGTAAGTGCGCCGACCTAAGGTAGCAAACCCTTTAAAAGCTTAAGTAACATCCATATTGTGACTCAAACGAGAGCCAGCAACGCTCCCCTCGACAGTAAGAACACCCGAAGTTCGTAAGTAGCATTTAAGCATAATAGCGTCAAGGCTTATTCTTTAATTGTACGCCCTTCATTTAACATTAAACCAACCAACCATGAAACCCCAAAAAGCCACAACACCCGCCAAGGCACCTAAAGTCATCTACATCGACGACTCTACCGACTCTGAAGGCTCAGAGTCTTGGGCACACACGTTCAGGAGAACCCAAGCCCCATCGCCGTCCAAGAACGGAGACCGTCGTCCGCCCCCTTACATCCCAGAACCCAACTGCGAACCGTCGTGGTCAACCGCCAGCACCCCTCTCCGCGACGAAGGGGAAGACAACGTCCCGATCTCCAACGGAGACGCATACGCCGATATAAGGCGGGATACCCGCGAAGAGCGCCCAAACTACGACGATGCGACCGAACCAAGCGGCGAATCGGACACAGAACTCGCGTCCACAGAGAACTCTGAAGGCCCTCGGGATAGTCCCCCGCTGTTCTCGCGATGATCCTCCAGATTTCGGCGCGAAAATCTGTGGTCGCCACCGCTATTCCGACACCGAGACCCTCGGACCTATTACTCGTCCAGCCCCGAACCTCCATCGTTCGAACCGATGTTCGAACCCGCGTATCGTCGTCACGACCCCCGAGACTGTGACCAGCACGACAGGACCCTAGAACATTACTACCCGGAGTACACGCACACGTACTCTGACGACGAGGAGAACGAGGAGGAGGAACCTTTCGCCCGCCGGCACTTGACTGATGCGGAAACGTTCCACCATACGGTCACGCCGTGGGGCATGCGAGTCACACGGGTCCTCCTCATGACGGTGGATCTACTCGTTCCGCCAGGTCGGAACGTTAATGCGTTTTTCCAAACGTTCCGAGAGCCCGCGGAGGCCCTCTGCAATCGACCCGCCTTCTCCGTCCCAGACGCGGTTGAACCTCCCCCCGAGGAGGTAGAGACGCCGACGCCAACGTCAACAACATCAGAAACGTCAGCAACATCGCCACTGACGTCGACGACCCCGAAAACGAGCGAAAGGGCAACGGAGCGACGAAGACACCCTGACCCCCCAGCCACGGCGCACACCCAGTGGGAACCAGCGATGAGTACGGCAAAATACGCTAAGGTACTCCGCACTGAACTGAGCGCGGCTCGGGGATCGGTTAAAAAAGACCCTCCCATCGGTATTCCCGACTCCACGTCAGGAACCGAAAACGCCCCGCCAGTTCAACAAGATGAGCTGACCGAACATATGGAGAGGTGGGAAACGGGGCAGAAGAGTGACTACTCTACCCCAACCCTACTGGGACTAGAGCCGCAACCCACACTGGACACGCCAATAAGCCTCCCACCCCCAGTAGGGACTGGAGGACTCGAAGACATATCCCTTTAACAGCTACTGGCGGTAGCTGTCGGAGATCAAAAGGAGATGGACGACGAGGACCTACAGGAGCTACTAAGTTTCATGGAGGCAGACTTTCGGACGGTCGACCAGGGCCCAGAGGACCACAGCTTGGTCGACGTACTGGGAAGAGACGCCCTCTGGGTAGTCGCGCCGTTAGATTGGCAAGTCGACACCCCGGGCCGAGTGATACCTACCGGCCTGGTCGAAGAGATCCAATACCGCATACAACAGGCGAACAGGGTTCGATTTAGCAGTTGGTGTTGGGACCAGAAATACCAGGTCCACAAGCGATCGCTACCTGGACCGGTATGCGTTCGCCTCCTCCCGGAAGAAAGGGGGGTTGTAACGAACCACAAGTGGACAATACAGTTCACCACGCCGCACCGGCAAGGGATAAGTTATAAGCTTTCATAGACTAAGAATTACTTTTGTATAAAAATAAGCCATGTCTTACAATTCACGAATACTTTCCAAACCACCCACTTTTCTTCCACCGCACGCGCGCCGTTTGGCCCCGTTACTACCCCTCCTACACCCATCCATAGCTCCCCCACCTCCTCCTCAATTGTGATCCAAAAAATTTCCCCTCCCACTAAGGTTCGATGCGTTGGTTTTCTTTTCGACCAAAGGAAATTGACCATTGATGCATCGTCAGCACATATCCCCCCACCCATAGTTTTAAGCTAGCTAGTTTGATCCGAGGATTCTAGGTTCCGGGCGTTCTAGCGAAAAAAGTGCAAGACACTTACTCGGGAACCCGGCCGCGAGATAGACGTTGCTCCGCGTAGCAAAATACCTTCAATTTATCGCATACTATACACTCATACGCTAAGTCAACCAACATAAAGAATTCAATAAAGTGTTAACCCATTTGAACGAACCCACTGAGTAAGTCTATTTGTTGGGCGGGAATTTATATCTTAATTTACAGCCAAGAACACTGCGGTACGGGCCCACTTCAATACTAAATTTACTCTTGATCTTCCGTTAGGCCCCACGAGTGTGACAACGCCTCGTATCCCTTATCTTTCTCGACCCTACGAGTGTGACCACGCCTCGTGTCCTTTATTACCCTCATATTCTCTCAGTCCAAATCTTACTGGCACGATTACGCCTCATTCTTCCCCACTCTTGTTTCTCATCTAGTAAGGGCCGACCCCCGTTTCCAGTAGAAGTTGCTGCAATCTACAAATTTCTTGTAGTAGGATCCTGGAAAGACTGAGCTTACCTCAGCCTGAAATAGAAACATTACAAGCTGTTCTAGCGTTTTTAGTAAAAAGGAGGTGAGGCTTAAGCTTCTAAGCGACCCATTATTGAGTTTGTAGCCGCGTTGTTGAATGCTCCGGATATATCGACAAATACTCCTAGTGCATATTTCTTGGTATTGAGGGCTTTCCCGACGGTAGCTACTAGTGATTGTAGTACTGTTTCCACCGATTTTCCTTTCGTGTAGGCATGCTGGTTGCTTGACATTAGTCCCCCTACTTCCTTCCTGATGTGTAGCTCCAGCAGCTTTTCCAGCGTTTTTAGTAAAAAGGAGGTGAGGCTTATCGGTCTATAATCCTTGGGACTAACATGGTTGCACTTTCCTGCCTTCGGCATTGGGATATAGCCTGTCCTCAAGCATGCCGTATATATAGCAAAAACCCTGGCCTGAACACCTCTTTAGTCTCTTGTAACATGGCTGGAAATATTCCATCCAATCCAGGTGCTTTAATGCCCGTAAAGGAGTCTATGGCCCATTGGATTTTTTTGTGGGTTATTAGTCCTGTGGGGGGGTTTGTTCCTCTGTTGCTAGGTCATGTTGCGTTTTAGCATCAACGACCTTGGTGCATCCTGGGAGTCCGCCTCCATTAGTGCTGTCAGGGCTTCTTCGCTGTTCTCTGACCATTGTTCATTGTTGAGCTTGATCTGACTCTGTATGGTAGGCAGCTTGGAAAGCAGCTTCATGAGTCTTGCCGTTTCGGGTACCTTCTCGATGTTGGAGCAGAATTTCCCCCACGAGCTGCGTTGTGCCTTGCGTATCTCTTTCTTGTAATTTCTGAGTAGGTTCTTGTATTCCTCGCTTATGAATTCTTCGTTCGCTTGTTTGGCGAGCTTGAAGAATTCCCAGAGGTAGTGTTCATGCCGAAAAGCATGCACCATGCGCCCCCCCTAACTCGAACCAACAGCAAAATCAACTTCCAACATAAAGCTCAAGGGCAATGTTGCAGAGCGGCGAAGCGGTGTTTAGATTGAAGCTTCTGGTAAATATTTAGTCTTAGCAATTAACTGAGAAAAGAAGCACGCACATTTTTTGTTTGGTTGGCCTTTGCACGACCGATCACCACAACTCTTCAATCCCAAGAAGCCTACCCCCACATATCCACCACAACGGAAAACTCAAAAAACTACTGGCAGAAATCCCAACTACAATCATGTGGTCCTTCGAGCCGGATAAACTTGCTTGGATTTTTGTTCAAAAAAAAATCACGGATATTATCCCCCCATCCGCTCACCATAGTTTGTTTCTGAGAAACTGCCAGCAAAGTACTTAGAATTCAGAAACATATCCTGTAGTTAATGTTTGCATGCGTCGTTCTCTGCTAACACAAAAGAGTGATATCCAAAATATAAAAACTATTAGTAGGCATATATGTACACACATCCACACATATTTATTTCTAAAATTCCAAAACGAGCGCGTCCAACGCATTCGGCAGCACATACCTATATACATATATACGTCCATACTTACATACATATATGACAGTACGAACATATGAGTGAAGCTATTGCGTGTTCCTCTTTGTGCATTGGCGTGTGATACGTCGAATATTTTTTGCAATATTTATATGTATATTATTTTTTGATGTAGTGAATTGAACATTACTGAGCATTCCATTCTAGCATTTCTCCGATATATAAAATAAAAGGTAATATAACAAAAAATTCCAATACGATATTATTATCTATATTTACATATTTGTTTTATTGCTTTGTTCAATTATCCAAGATAACCACTCGACCTGTACGAGTTCCAATCCACCATTCCACTATTTTTGTAGTACTCAATATTTATTTCGGGTGTGCAAAGCAAACCTTATAGATTGTTGCTGGCCCCATTTGAATTATCCACTATAATTCCATAGTTCCTCTACTTCATTCACCGCCTTTGACCAGACTATTATATCAAGTGATCGCGAGGCAGAGAATCTTCCCACAGTTCCAGGCTCATTACCTCTATCGCCCTCCGTAGAAGAAGCCCCTTCGGTTTCGCAACACGGGTATTCCAAAGGACAAAAAAGTCCTGTTCCATGTACCACTCGTAGCGTCACACAGAAGATCTCTGAGTAAAAAAAAATTGCTTTGGATGATTTTATAGCTGCATCAGACCGTCTCAGTAAATTCGAGGCAAATATCCTGCCTCCATCCTCCGTAGAGGTCTCTATATTCACTCTCAAGATTCGCCTGGAAAAGGTAAAGACCTTACAAAGGAAAAAGTACGAGTGTAATGTGAGACCTGCACCAAGGCTCTCAATCTGACTTAACCTGATGGTGAGACGATTCACTCCGTGAGCGCAAAATACGATCACTGCTATACAGTGTATGAAAGATGCTCGTCCGCTCTGCAGGAGTGAATCGAGAACGGGACGAACCCAGCTCCGGTATCAGTGCCGAATTTCCAGCAACGAGGTTGCAGGCTCCCACCCCTTGAAGCCGAAGTGTTCTCCGGAGATTATCTGAAATGGCCCACTTCCCGGTACCTATTCACTGCAATCTACGTGAACAATCCTAATTTATCGCAGGTGGAAAAACTTTATCACCTGAGCCACAAGAATCCCGGGGAAGCGAAAGCAATCGTGGAGAAGTCTCCGCTCACAAATGAAGGTTTTCAGTCCGCATGAACCTCCCTATCCTTTTGAGAACAAGCGAACGCTGGTCAATAGCCAGCTAAAGATCCTTTTCAGTTTCCTCCCTATCCAAAAAGAGTCCGAAGCTGCTCTAAAAGATCTCCAGAGTGCGGTCCAAGGATGCGTAACGGCCCTTAAACACTCCGACGTCCCCATTAATAACCGCTTCGAGGACGGCGTGCTGGTGTTCCTCCAAGTTGCCCCAGCAAAACCGAAATTCCGACGTGCTCAGCCATGAATAAATTCCTTAGTGAGCGACATCTATCCCTTGAAGCGATTGAGAATGCAGGCACCACCATGTTTTTGCTTTCCAGATCTGAAAGGATAGAAACCTCTTCCAAGAAGGTTAATTCCTTTGAGGCAAAGGTCAGCGTCAAAGCGCGAACATGCAACCTTTGCTCAAGGGAACCTCATCCCGTGCGTCAATGTCCTCGCTTTCTAAAAATCTCTGCAAATATCATGTTTGAACTGTTTTGCTAATTAATTGTCAAATTAAAGACTGCACGAGTCAGCATAGCTGCTTTACGTGCAAGGGGCGCCACCACACACTTGTGACGCCCAGCGCCATATCCAACAGCGCCGGCGCCACAATATAGCTGACATACATTCCTAAGTTACTTATAAAACAACTTAAGATATTCGATCCCAAAATACGCGCCAAAACACCAGTGGGACCAACACCAGACAGTAAACGGTCACACTAGGCAACGATCATGCCAGTGTGACCGGAACACGATCGCCAACGGCCACACTATCAGCTGGAGCCCAGAACGCGTTACGATCCAAGGCAGGCGCTAGCCCTAACTCCACGGGACAGCAGCTGACTTTCAGAAATAAAAGGAGCATTGCCAGCTCGATTCGGGGCAGTCCATCTGGACTCGCCAGCTTGGCAGTCCAACTCGGAACAGCCTGGGATTAACTTCCTAATACATTTTACGAACGGTGCTCAAAGGTAAAAAGCCCTGCTTTCTCCGCTGGCCCGTTCACTAATACATTTTCCCCGTCCTGAACTGTTCCCCCACAGAGAGTATTCACCTCTGCCCTGTCTTTCCCCACAGAGTGTGTTCACCTCTGCCCTATCTTTCTCCACAGAGAGTATTTACCTCTGCAACTATTCGTCTCCCCAGAGAATTCACCTCTGTCAAAACACGTCTCTACAGAGAGTATTTACCTCTGCAACTATTCCTCTCCCCAGATAACTTACCTCTGTCAAACGCGTCTCTACAGAGAGTATTTACCTCTGCAACCATTCGTCTTCCCAGAGAATCCACCTCTGTCAAAACACGTCTCTACAGAGAGTATTTACCTCTGCAACTATCACTCTCCCCAGAGAATTTACCTCTGTCAAACCACGTCTCTACAGAGAGTATTTACCTCTGCCGCTATTCCTCTCCCCAGAGAATTTATCTCTGTCAAACACGTCTCTACAGAGAGTATTTACCTCTGCAACCATTCGTTTCCCCAGAGAATTCACCTCTGTCCAAACACGTCTCTACAGAGAGTATTTACCTCTGCCACTTTCCGTACCCCAGAGAGTATTCACCTCTGCTCTAACACCCCCCAGAGAGTTTTCACCTCTACCACAAGCCTTCACCTCAGAGTGTGGTCACCGCGACCGCGATTCTCCCCATAGGAGCGGCCCGCCAACGTCCATCCACGATCTGCACGCAGCAAACAGCCACGTGCGGCCGAGTAGCCAAACACGAAGGAAGACCCCGAAGGAAGACCCCCCCCGAGACCGAGTATCACCTCTGCCAACATTCCTGTGTACAATTACGAACAATAAAGATAACTTTTTATATACTGCTTAACCCTACGCCTTATTCTTGAACCCGAGAACATCTATTACAGCTTCCACATCCAGAAACCAAACAAATTTCTGTGAACCCGGCACGGCGAGCATACCCCGGCCGAGGAACGTCACAGTGGCGCCCGAGCAGGTTGTGGTAGCATAATAGTGTCTCAAAAGTGGTCAAGATGGCAAAGCAGGGGATTAACCAAGCGACAAGGGCAGAGCTGCAAGGCTACTGCGAGGAATTCGGCTTGGAGAAACTAGAACAAGTAGAAATCCTAAGGAAAGACCTACCGGCTCAGGTACAAGAGAGACTGGAACAGCTGGCAGCAGTGCAAGCCAAAAAGAGCCCAAAGCAACAATCGCCGCAAAAATGTACTTAGATACAAACCACGACGAAGGAACCTCAAGGAGAAACCAGATCAGGAAGAAAAAAAAAAGCACTATTCCCGAAGCAGTGTAGTAGTCACAGACCACCAAGCGCTCAGATTGCTCAATTCAATCGAAAGCCCATCCGCCGAATAGCAAGATGTTCGTTGGGATTGCAGCCGTTCACCTTTCAGATTTGGTATTGGAAAGGGAAGTTGAACGCAGTGGTGGACGGTGTATCCCGCTTACCACGCGTTGAAATCAGAATTACCAAGATCGGGGAAGGTGCTTGTTGTCAAATAAAAGGAAAACAAGTGCAAACAACTCAAAAAAAAAAAAAAAAAACAACCCGACTACTTCAGCAAACACAAGCGACTATAAAGACACATACCAAACGAAACAGACGAAGACGAATAAAATAGCGGATACATCTCTGACCACGTACACATCGGGACCTGGTGGCAAGCCACGGCAAAGAAGGACGACGACCGCCTAGGAGAAGAGGGGGGTGCTCAGGGCAGCCGCTAACTTCCGCAGCGCACTGTGGAGAGCGCTCTGGAGAGCGCATCGCGCACGACTCACTCACGTACGCTCTTGCACACGGCACTCAGGAGAGCCGCCCAGAGCTCGGTCGGCCACTAGCTGGAGCGGGGTTTTGCAGTTGCGCGCCCACCCCCGTTACGATCGTTCGACGTCTTTCGTACATACATTACATTTCATTTAATTACATACATACGAATTCTCGCCTCTACATACCTTTTGTTATTACCTACTATACCTGAATAACCGAAAATAAACTTAAGTGCATGAAGTGGAATGCATAGACGCGTTGGTTTCATTTGACTGGCTTATGAGTGCTAATACCTGGTGATCCGCCCCCTACAAACATTGGTCCTTCGAGCCGGATCTTCACCAACAAGGAGAAGCGCACCCCAGCAAGCATAGGCGGATCACTCTATCAGGGGAACCAAGATAAGTACCACGTACAAAACACCAGTGAAGTACCGTGATCTTGTGTTTTTCCGTCCAATTCCAAACGGCATATTCTTGTCCGCATTTGTTGAGATCCGCATACATATATATTGGCTGCATATTTTTGAGCCTATATACATATATATATGTATATGTACTAATCCGCAATTAAATGCACCTACATTCATATAGTATATCACAACTGCATATCCTTGCACATATCTATATATCCCAACCGCATATCCGTGCGCATCATATATATATATAGATTTTTATCCGAAATATATACACATAAAACTGCATATCCTTGCACATATCTATATATCCCAACCGCATATCCTTGCGCATCATATAGATATATAGATTTTTATCCGAAATATATACACATAAAACTGCATATTCTTGCCCATACATATTTCCACCTACAATATAAACCATCTATCCGAATCTTCACTTATTTTTTCCATACCCGCATACATATATATATTAGCTGCATATTCTTGCGTCTGTATATCCACACCTCCCCGCACCTATGTACATCCATACATACAAGCAGCAATAGCGGAGCCTGCTTTTGCTCGTTTTCGCGTTCGCCTCTCCACCGTAGCGCGCGTTGTTTTTGTTGGGAGAGCAGATTATCGGCGCCGCTCTTGCGCATAACGGAGCGCCAAACGACTCGCTACCCTGTATTTTTAGGGTGTATCGTTTTCGGTGGTGGCTTGTCCAGTGACGCGCTACCCTACTTTCGGCGGGTATATTGTTTTTGGGTGTCACTTGCCACCGACTCCCAATATTAGCGCCCGTTCGCCATAGTATATCCAAGCGCTTCCGACTTGCCAACAAGTCAATACCAAAGGATTTTTGGGTCCGTTTTCCGTGTCCATCCACCCGACACTTCCGCTTCCGTTTCGTTGTTCTCAGCGGGTGAGGTCAGAACATGCCCACTGGTGACGAGGACAGCAAAAAACTTTTGCCAGGGCCCGCTACAGGTAGTAGGACACCACGCAGTGGTTCCGCCCCAGGCACACCTACCTCGGTGACTAAACCGATAAAGTTACCCGCTACGCCTAAGCCGAGTACGAGTTCCGCGGCAAAGAGCAAATCGGTCCTGTTCCCTTCGCCAGTCACGCTAAAGGTACCAGCTCTTCCACCTACCAGCCCCATCAGCTCTCGACACACTTCTCCAATGGCCCAAACAGCATTCATCTCCGCACGTGCGAAATTGGTAGCAGCCATCGGCAGGCTGACCAGTTTGAAAGACCGTTTTACCGCTTCCGGTACCAGCACGTCATCCCCCGCTATCGCTCAGGTCCGTAGAGACCGCTTACAGAGCATGTGGGCAAAGGTCGATTCTGAATTCGAGGCCTGTTCAATGGCGTCGGTTGACGAGGATCCTGGCACCCAACTAGAGATCCAAGCCATGTACGACTCGTGCTATGACGATTATGAACGGTGCCTAGACGACCTTACGGTCCAATCGGCCAGCCCAGTAGTCCGTCCTCCTGCACAGCCGGACTTCAATGGCGGCTGTCGACTGCCACCCTGTGACATCGAAGTTTTCACAGGGGATTACGTTCGCTGGCCCACTTTTCGGGACCTCTTCACAGCCATTTATATTAACAATCCTAGACTCTCACCCGTAGAAAAGCTGTACTACCTCGCCACTAAAACCAGTGGCGATCCGAAGGCCATCGTTGAGAAGTCCGCGCTGACCAACGATGGCTTCGAGACGGCATGGGATTCCCTTCGTGACCGATATGAGAACCGACGGCTCCTGGTGACTAACCAGATTCATCTTCTCCTCTCTTTGCCTCATATCGGGTCCGATTTTCAAGTCGTGCTCTGAAAGAACTGCAAAGTACGATCCAAGGAGTTCTAACCGCACTCGCCCACTCCAAGGTCTCCACTGACAATTGGGATAGCTTGCTCGTGACCATTTGCGCTTCAAGATTGCCGAGATTAACCCGCGCGTTGTGGGAAGAGTCCATAACCGACAAGAAGGAAATGCCGTCATGGAAAGAGATGGACTCCTTCCTCAGTCAGCGGTATCTGACGCTAGAGGCGATCGAGAGCCACCCTTCCAATCCACATAGTTCGAAAGGCGATGCGAATCCGCCACCTTCTAAAAGTAATCCGTTCCGGTCCCAAGGGAGTCCTGTTCCTAGGAGGGTTCACTCGTTCGAGACAACAGTGAATCCGCAGAGGAGGACATGTGATCTCTGCTCCACAGAGAATCATCCAATCCGTGATTGTCCTCGCTTCCTCCACATGACCGTTGATGCTCGTTCCAGCTGCATTAAACAGAAACAGCTATGCCTGAACTGCTTCGCACGAGGACATCAGATCCGAGAATGCCAAAGCGCCCACAACTGCGTCACTTGTGGGGAACGGCACCACACGCTGCTGCACCGTGGCAATCCAAGTTCCAACGAGCCGACTTCCACATTCGTACAACATCCGAGTTCTTCCGAATCCTTGTCCAACGTTCAGGCTTATTTCGCTTCCAGTACAAGTGCAGTCCTCCTGAGCACGGCTATGATTAATATTTGCCATCTGGGGGCCAATTTTCGCGCCCGCGCTTTGATCGACTCTGGCTCCGAGGCCACGTTCATTACGGAACGTCTAGTCAGCATGATCAAACTGCCATTCCAACCTATCCAGGCACAGGTCTCCGGCATTAATCATACTGTATCCGCTCAGTCAAAAAAGCTTTGCAATTTTTCCATCCGCTCTCCGACTATGTCGGGGTTACAAATAAACGTTACAGCTTACGTTATTCCGGAGGTGGCAGCGAATATTCCCTCGCATCCGATCTCCCAAAATATGCTGAGAGATCTGCCTAGCCTTCCGTGGGCGGATCCTAAATTTTTCGAGAGCTCACCAATCGATGTCCTGATCGGAGCTGACTTTCTACCATCCGTACTGTCAAGCGGCTTACAGACGAACATATGTGGCTCTCTCCTCGGGCAAGAAACAGTTTTCGGTTGGGTGCTCTCTGGGCCAGTGTCTAATACGGCCGTTCAGAGAGCCCCCCAGGTTGTGTCCTTTTCGAGTCAGGTGTCTAGAGTACCTATCCAAAGGGTAAGAGATGCGGGCTCTCGAGGCGACAAAAGCAATCCTCTACCGGCCTTCTCCGCAGAATTGCTAGGACGCTCTCCAACGGTTGACCGACGGGATGACATCCGTAATAATCACTGTTTTGGCGATCACAACTCCGTGCCGAGTTCAAGCCCAAACCTCAACTCAGTTACATGTAACCACGTGACAATGTCCAGTGCCCAAGGTGGGCCTTTAACCCGTTACAACTCTCGTATTAATGCTTCGTCGACACCTTCATCTCATCCTAGATTTCGGCATCCAGCCTTGGGCCCACAGTCCCGCGCCGACCGTATCATTGAGAGCCGACGCGCTTGCGGTCTGAACTCCTACCGATGCCGAGTCTGCCCAGGAGTCCATCCGCTACGGACCTGCCACCACTTTCTACGGTTGAGCCCTGTGAAGAGGCTCCGAGCCGTACTTACAAATAAGTACTGCACAAACTGCCTGGCTCATCAGCATTCCGGCGGTGATTGTCGCAGTGGCGGGCTGTGCAGGGAGTGTGGCGAGAATCACCACACGCTACTTCACATACCCACGTCTCGTCGTTAAGCCCGCTCAGCCTCAGCATCTTCGTCGCCATCTCCTGCGTCCCGAGCTGAACGCCGCCCTCGTACTCCCGCCAGCCAGCCTTTCGGAGGAAATGCAGCAGCGTCACCGTGGGTTTCAGCATCACAGCATCCAGGGATAGCGCCGCCATCCGTAGACCCTCTTTTATTAAACAAAACCCTCAATTATACTTTGCAATCCTGCAAGGGGGGGAGGATGTTCAGGGCAGCCGCTAACTTCCGCAGCGCACTGTGGAGAGCGCTCTGGAGAGCGCATCGCGCCCGACTCACTCACGTACGCTCTTGCACACGGCACTCAGGAGAGCCGCCCAGAGCTCGGGCGGCCACTAGCTGGAGCGGGGTTTTGCAGTTGCGCGCCCACCCCCGTTACGATCGTTCGACGTCTTTCGTACATACATTACATTTCATTTAATTACATACATACGAATTCTCGCCTCTACATACCTTTTGTTATTACCTACTATACCTGAATAACCGAAAATAAACTTAAGTGCATGAAATGGAATGCATAGACGCGTTGGTTTCATTTGACTGGCTTGTGAGTGCTAATACCTGGTGATCCGCCCCCTACAAACAGGGGGAGTGTGACGCCCAGCGCCATATCCAATAGCGCCGGCGCCACAATATAGCTGACATACATTCCTAAGTTACTTATAAAACAACTTAAGGTATTCGATTCCAAAATACGCGCCAAAACACCAGTGGGACCAACACCAGACAGTAAACTGTCACACTAGGCAACGATCATGCCAGTGTGACCGGAACACGATCGCCAACGGCCACACTATCAGCTGGAGCCCAGAACGCGTTACGATCCAAGGCAGGCGCTAGCCCTAACTCCACGGGACAGCAGCTGACTTTCAGAAATAAAAGGAGCATTGCCAGCTCGATTCGGGGCAGTCCATCTGGACTCGCCAGCTTGGCAGTCCAACTCGGAACAGCCTGGGATTAACTTCCTAATACATTTTACGAACGGTGCTCAAAGGTAAAAAGCCCTGCTTTCTCCGCTGGCCCGTTCACTAATACATTTTCCCCGTCCTGAACTGTTCCCCCACAGAGAGTATTCACCTCTGCCCTGTCTTTCCCCACAGAGTGTGTTCACCTCTGCCCTATCTTTCTCCACAGAGAGTATTTACCTCTGCAACTATTCGTCTTCCCAGAGAATCCACCTCTGTCAAAACACGTCTCTACAGAGAGTATTTACCTCTGCAACTATCACTCTCCCCAGAGAATTTACCTCTGTCAAACCACGTCTCTACAGAGAGTATTTACCTCTGCCGCTATTCCTCTCCCCAGAGAATTTATCTCTGTCAAACACGTCTCTACAGAGAGTATTTACCTCTGCCACTTTCCGTACCCCAGAGAGTATTCACCTCTGCTCTAACACCCCCCAGAGAGTTTTCACCTCTACCACAAGCCTTCACCTCAGAGTGTGGTCACCGCGACCGCGATTCTCCCCATAGGAGCGGCCCGCCAACGTCCATCCACGATCTGCACGCAGCAAACAGCCACGTGCGGCCGAGTAGCCAAACACGAAGGAAGACCCCGAAGGAAGACCCCCCCCGAGACCGAGTATCACCTCTGCCAACATTCCTGTGTACAATTACGAACAATAAAGATAACTTTTTATATACTGCTTAACCCTACGCCTTATTCTTGAACCCGAGAACATCTATTACAGCTTCCACATCCAGAAACCAAACAAATTTCTGTGAACCCGGCACGGCGAGCATACCCCGGCCGAGGAACGTCACACACTTCTGCACCGTGGTCACCTCCCTCCAGAGCCCTCTACAACAGTTCCCTCGAATCCAAATTCAAGTCCAATAATACAGTAATACATAAAAACCTCGGCCTTTGTTCTTCCAAATGTGGCAGGCACCTTACCATCGTATCCAATTTCTCAAGATTTTCTAAAGGATCTTAATATTCCTCTGGCTGACCCTTCTTTCCATAAGAGCTCGCAGATAGATGTACTTTTAGGTGCAGATATCCTTCCATCCATTTTACTAGGCGGCTCACTTCCCAATATTTGTGGATCACTACTTGGCCAGGAGACCATCTTTGGATGGGTTCTCACTAGACCTGTTGCCGATTCGACTCGCACCTCAATTTCTTCCTTTGCGACAAGGATAAACGTCAGCTCTGAGCAGCGTTTCGAAAAACTTCTAATAAAGTTTTGGGAGGTGGAGGATCTTCCAGCCAAGCTGGTAGAAGATTCTTCAGAGTCTGTCTGCGAAGACAATTTCATTCGAACCACCCGTAGAGATCCAAAGGGCAGATATATGATAACTTTGCCTTTTTGGAATCCTGAAGGCTGTGAGGAACCGTGTGCCTCACAGTACTGTGGAGGCTGACGGACGGGATAACGATGACAGGCCGGATAAGGCTGACGGCCCGGATGAGGATGACGGGTCGGTCGCCACGGATATCCGGAGGCCGCCAATTCGCCGCGGGCGCTCGCTCAGAGAGGGGCGGATAAGCCCCAAGCAGAGGAGAGAAAATAACGGTGAGAGGGAGCGGCTCTCACCGGGAACCACGGGATCGGAACAACAGAGGCCCGACGCAGGCCCAAATATGGGCAAGTCGACGGGTCAACGGCCAGATCCCGTTACGAAGAGCGTGGGGACCCTCAGAAGCCCGATGGAAAATCACTGGCGGCGGAGGTCCCGTTAGGGTCGGCCTATATAAGGAGGCCGGCGCCTACAGCGGGTCTCTTTAACGCGCGCGCGACTGTACGAGAGTGATCGACGTCGAACGATAGTGACACAGTGTCGAATCCGCGAGTGGAAAGTGACCAGGGAGAGTGAACGAAGTGAACAGGGAAAACCAAGAGGAAACCAGGACAGGAACCAATCCTACACCGGAGCACCGAGTGATTGGCCCCTGAACACTGGCATCGACGCCGCTACGCCTGGAGACAGCCACGCGACTGACGGATTCCCCCGTACGAGATCAGAACAATAATATAAGCCCTAGCCATAAGCCATAGTCCGTAGAGTAGCCCTAAGAACGCTTAAAACCTTAAGAATAAACAAGTGTCACACCGAAAACCCCGTCTTATTACTTGTCGTAGAGGCAACATTTACAAATTCGTTGCATTGAGCCCAGTGACCGCTGAGCGAGCCCAGCTACCGCAAGCGGACACAAATAAAGGTTCGTTACAAGGCATTAACTTAGGTCATTCAAGATCAATCGCATTAGCTCAATTCCTCAAAACGAAGGTCGTTTAAAACGGAACATTCCATTGAAAGAACAGTATGATATCGTCCTCCAGGAGTACTTGGACTTAGGTCATATGCGACAAGTAGCTCCAAGTAACGATTCCGATAATTTCTATCTGCTATGATGCATCCCAACGCGCCTTCGGTGCAGCCATTTACGTTCGTGTAGAGAGTGAACAACAGGTCTCTGTCCACCTACTCTCGGCAAAGAGTTGCTCAGGTGAAGACCGTGTCCTTACCACGTTTGGAATTGTGCGGGCGGTTCTCCTCGCTGAACTGTCCTCGTCTCTCCTTCCCCAACTGTCCCTTGATAGCTACGAATGCTTTTATTGGACAGACTCCACCATAGTTTTAGCGTGGCTAAACAAGCCACCATGCCGATCGACGACATTTGTAGCTAACCGAGTGACTAAGATCACACAGTCCGTCGGCAAGTGAACATGGTCTCACGTCAGATCGAAGCACAACCCTGCTGATCTGGCTAGCAGAGGGGTTTCATCCCAAGAATTTGCTAGCAGCAATCTGTGGTGGCATGGCCCAGACTGGCTAACACTGGCAAAAAACCAATGGCCAATCCCATCAGAATCAGACGCAAGAGCGTATGATCATCCATACTCAACGCGCAGAGTACGCAAAAGAGTTTCAGCGCCTGCTAGGTTAGGTTAGGTTGCAGCGGCTGCCCGACTCACTGGGAGCCCAGCACACTTAGGCCGTTTCCGGCCCGTTGTGATACCGCGGGGGAATCTGCCCCTACTCGCATTGTGAGACCCGAGGTCAACAGTTGTCCCAGCCTGCAGCTTTTATGAAGTTAGCTATCTTTCTGGGACATATGGTGGACATTACCGAAATGTCTGAAATGAAGGGCGAGCCCAAGTGCTGTAGCCTTCTTCTGCTGAGAGCTGGGCAAGAGCAGAACAGGTCTTCCACCGTTTCATCCTCTTCTTCATCTCTACAGCTACGGCAAAAATCATTGTTTGGGGCGCCCAGTCTATTAGCATGGGTACCTACTAACCAGTGCCCCGTTAGGGAGCGTATGACTGCGCTGCACCTTCGTCTGCCGAGCTTGCATAGCTCAGAGGTGCGCTTCCTATCTATGGTCGGCCATGTTTGCCGAGATATATGACAACGTGGTGCTGATTGCCACTTGTTATCTGTTAGTTGCTTATATTGCTCCTTTATTATGAGCCTACATGTGGCCATCGGCATACGAGTATCCTCCTTGTCTTGGAGAAGGGGGATTGTAGTGCCAAGTCTCTCCAGCTCGTCTGCAATACAGTTGCCTTCGATGTCCCGGTGTCCCGGGACCCACATAAGGCTAATAACAAATTGCTGAGCCATCTCGTGAAGAGATTTGCGGCAATCTGCAACGGTGGCCGAGTTTGCGGAGATCACATTAAGCGATTTGATTGCAGCTTGTAATGCTCCTATTTCAGGCTGAGGTAAGCTCAGTCTTCTCCAGGATCCTACTACAAGAAATTTGTAGTTTGCAGGAACCTCTACAGGAAACGGGGTCGGCCCTATGTAGGCTAGAAACAAGAGTGGAGGAGAATGAGACGTAACCGTGCTCGTATGAGTTGGATCGAGAAGATAGTAAAGGGCACGAGGCGTTGTCACACTCGTGGGGTCGAGAAGGATGAGGGATACGAGGCGTTGTCACACTCGTGTGGTCGAGTAGGATAAGGAATACGAGGCGTTGTCACACTCGTGGGACCTATCAGAGGATCAGGAGTAATTTGAGGATTGGATTGACCCTTGCCGCGATATTCTTGGTTGCGAATTGATGTCGCAGTTCTCACCCGGAAAATAGACTTACTCGTTGGGTTTATTTCTGTTAAAATGCTCATTTATTGGACACTGGATAATTATTGTTTGGCTTAACATACGGCGTATATCATTTTATTGTAAGTTGCTATGCGGAGCAACGTCTGTTTCGCGGCCGGGTTCCCGAGTAAGTGTCTTGCACTTCTTTCGCTAGAACGCTCGGAACCTAGCATCCGCGGATCGAACTAGCTAGCTTAATATTATGGGTGGGGGGATTTATGCTGACGGTGCGCCGATGGGCAATTTCTTTTGTCGAAAAGAAAACCGTCGCATCGAACCTTAGTGGGAGGAGAAAGTTTTTGGGTCACAGTTGAGGTATTGGTAGGAGAGTTATGGATGGGTGTAGGAGGGGTAGTCACGTGGCCGAACGGCGCGCGTGTGATGGGAAAAAAGTGGGTGGTTCGGAGAGTTTTGTGTATTGTAGAAGGTAGTTTATTTCTAAACAAAGTTAAAGTCTTAAATTCAATCTTATTACTCCTCATTTGCCGGTGCGGCGTGGTTAAATGTAACGGCGCCTTGGGGTTCGTTACACCCCCCCCTTTCTTCCGGGAGGAGGCGGATGCAGACCGGTCCGGCGAGTGATCTCTTGTGGACCTGGTATTTTTCGTCCCAGAACTGAACGCTGCATCGGATCCTGTTGGTTCGTTGTAGGCGGCATAGTATCTCCACCACCAAGCCAGCGGGGACCACGCGGCCCGGGGTGTCGACCTGCCAGTCTGGCGGGGCGACTACCCAGTCGGTGTACCTTCCGATCTCCTCGACCAGGCCGTCATCTTCTGGCCTTTGGTCGGCCAGCGGGAAGTCCTTCAGTAGGAAGCTTAGGAGTTCCTCGGCGCCTTCGTCGTCCAATTCGGGTTGGTCCCCGGCGGCTACCGTCAGTAGCTCCTCGATGTCGTCGAAGCTACTAGGCGCCACCGGTAGCGACGGGTTTTCTGGTGTGCCCAGCGTGGGTTGCGGCTCCAGCTCTAGCTCTTCCTCTTGTACCTCTTGACCTGAGCTTGGTTCAGAGCGAAGGACCTTGGCGTATCTGGCCGTGGTCACTGCGGCTTCGCGCTGGGGTTCCGCCGTTGCTGGGGGGTCGGAGTGTTTTCGACGTACCGTCATTGGCGATGTCGCTGACGTCGCTGATGTTGTTGTTGTTGGTGTCGGCTTCTCTACCTCCTCGGTGGGAGGTTCGACCGGGTCTGGGACGGAGAAGGCGGGCCGGTTGTCGAGGGCTTCCGCGGGCTCCCGGAACGTTCGGAAGGACGCATGGACGTTCCGGCCTTGCGGGACGAGCAGATCCACCGTCATGAGATGGACCCGTGTGACGCGCAGGCCATACGGTGTGACCGTATAGTGGAACGTCTCTTCATCGGTCACGAGCCGGCGGGCGGAGGGCTCCTCCTCCTCGTTCTCCTCGTCGTCAGAGTACGTGGGTGGGTACTCCGGGCAGTAGCGTCCCAGGGTATTGTCCTGCTGACCCCAGCCTAGGGGGTCGTAATGACGATACGCGTTTTGTTCGAACATCGGTTCGAACGATGGAGGTTCGGGGCTCGGCGATCGGTATGTCCGGGGGTCCCGGCGGCGGTATAGAGGTGGCGACCATAGATTTTCTCGTCGGAATCTGGATGGCCGCCGCGAAAACCGTGGGGGACTATCCCGAGGGCCTTCGGAGGTCTCTATGCCCGAGAGCTCGTCGTCTGATTCGCCGCTTGACTCGGCCGCATCGTTGCAGTTTGGCCGCTCTGGGGGGGCGTCCCGCCTTATGTCGGCGTATGCGCCTCCGTTGGAGATTGGGACGTCGTCTTGACCTTCGTCACGGATAGGGGTGCTGGCGGTTGACCACGACGGTTCACAGTTGGGTTCTGGGATGTCGTGGGGCGGACGATGGTCTCCGTTCTTGGACTGCGGTGGGGTGTTGGTTCTCCCGAATGTGGGTGCCCCAGACTCTGAGTCTTCAGAGTCGGTAGAGTCATCGATATAGATGATCTCGGGTGCCTCTGCGGGAGTTGCGGCTTCTTGGTGATCTATGGTGAGTTGGCTTAATGACGTTTTGGGTGTTGAGGGTAGCGGTGAGGGTAGTTCTCGTTTGTGTTATAATACGGATATTACTTAGGCTTTTAAAGGGTTCGATGCCTTAGGTCGGCACAGTTACAGAAATATAGTGTCAGCAAGTGTAGATTACGTAAACTTAGGTATAAGTGTAAGCGGAAAAGAATTGAATAAGAAATATATGTTTTTTTTTTTTGTTTTCTGAGCTTTAAAGGGTTCGATGCCTTAGGTCGGCACAGTTACAGAAATATAGTGTCAGCAAGTGTAGATTACGTGAACTTAGGTATAAGTGTAAGCGGAAAAGAATTGAATGGCCCGGCTTCTAAGAAGTATATGTTTTTTTTTTTTGTTTTTTAAGCTTTTGCATTATATTTAAATTTTTTTTGTTTATATATTTTTTCTTTTGCTGAGTCCAGTTTGCTTTCTTCACTCGACGGGTCAACGGCCAGATCCCGTTACGAAGAGCGTGGGGACTAGGGTTGCCGAAAATATATCAAAATATTAATATATCGATATTTTTTATAAAAAATGAAATATTTATATCGTAATTTTATAATTGCCGATATATCAAATATGCGATTTTTTTATTTGATATTTTATGAAATTTGTGAGTTGGTCACTCTCCCTAAAGCATAAAAACGAGTAAAAGACGCTACGGAAAAATGGATTTAAACTTAATCAAATCAAACTATGATGAAATAAAAAACGGCACGGCAAAGTGTAATCTGTGCGGGAAACTAATTAAAACAAGCGGAAACAGCACAAATTTAACGTCGCAGATAAAAAACAAGCATTATGACACATTCATAAAGTGCATTCAAAAAAAGGTATGTATATATATATTTCCGTTAATTGTACTACTTACAAAAAATACACAGATGGCAAAAGTGGAATCTCACGAGGGGAGTCTTACTCAAGAGTCGCTTAGGAAACTATTAGAGAAAAGAATGAAACCACTGCAATCCAATAAAATGTTAGTGAAATCGTCATTTCTTGATCCCAGGTTCAAAAAGATGTACCTCTCGCCAATCGGGGTACAAGAGGCGACTAATGATGTATTAAAAGAATTGACTACATTTACTCAGGAAAAACCGGTAAGTCAAATTTTAGAGTTTGTAAATATGTATAAACTTTAATAAAAACTAAAAGTTGGAGAGTTTGGCACTGCGGAAAAATTAAATTTTTATATTTTATAAAGAATAAACGCAATGTGCCGAGTTCCAACATTTTTTTTTGTAACATTTTTATGTAAAACTTTATTTTATTCGTCACAAAATTAAATATCAGAAATTTTGGGGCATAGAAATGTTTTCGTCATTACAATTTTACCTCGTAAAGAGGTTTTTTATAAGTTATTGTAATATTTTGATTCTTCACAAATTGATTTCATTTACATTTCTTCAGATTTCAGATGATGAAAGTGCAACTGATGAAAATGCAGATGACCGATGTATTGACTTTATGGAAGCCCATAACAGATCAATTTGTAAAGGCATGTCAATGCATAATACGGATCACAGTGAGCTTAACTTGTACCTTAGCTTGCCGCAATCATTATGGGAAAGTAATTCCATAATATTCTGGAATTCGCATAAGGCGGCCATGCCGGGACTGTCTACACTCGCCCTCAGGTATCTAATTACACCTGGGAGTTCAGTGCCTTCAGAGCGACTTGCGTCCGCAATAAAATGCGTCGTTTGCGACTCCCGCAGCCGAATGACCGATTTTCACATTAAACAACGTGTATTTTTAAAATCATTAAAATCAAAATATTGGAACTAAAAATAAGAATCTTTTTATTGTGGAGCATATTACTTTTTTTTTTTTTTTTAAAAAAAAGGTAAGAAAAGAAAATATCAATTATATCAATATATCGATATTTTAAAATGATATTTTAAATATTATTTTGATTTTTTTTTAAAAACAGAAAATATTATCGATACGATATTTTAAAAATTTTCGACAACCCTAGTGGGGACCCTCAGAAGCCCGATGGAAAATCACTGGCGGCGGAGGTCCCGTTAGGGTCGGCCTATATAAGGAGGCCGGCGCCTACAGCGGGTCTCTTTAACGCGCGCGCGACTGTACGAGAGTGATCGACGTCGAACGATAGTGACACAGTGTCGAATCCGCGAGTGGAAAGTGACCAGGGAGAGTGAACGAAGTGAACAGGGAAAACCAAGAGGAAACCAGGACAGGAACCAATCCTACACCGGAGCACCGAGTGAGTCAAGTACGGAGAACGGGATTCAAGGGCAGTCAGTGGTGACGCAAGTGAAAGGCGAACCGTTGAGTGCGAGTTCAGAGTGACGGATCGAAGCAGTGGCCGAGATCATTGGCCCCTGAACACTGGCATCGATGCCGCTACGCCTGGAGACAGCCACGCGACTGACGGATTCCCCCGTACGAGATCAGAACAATAATATAAGCCCTAGCCATAAGCCATAGTCCGTAGAGTAGCCCTAAGAACGCTTAAAACCTTAAGAATAAACAAGTGTCACACCGAAAACCCCGTCTTATTACTTGTCGTAGAGGCAACATTTACAAATTCGTTGCATTGAGCCCAGTGACCGCTGAGCGAGCCCAGCTACCGCAAGCGGACACAAATAAAGGTTCGTTACAACTGGCGCCTAACGTGGGGCCTCACGACAAGTAGTATATACGGAAGGAAAGGGGATTCTAAGGATTAAGCGATAATGGGAAGGGGACAATGGGTCCACCGCCTGAAAAAGGAGGAACTGGTCCAGTGCGGCCAGGCCTTCGGCGTGCGGTTGGAGGGCAGCTTGGACGAGATGCGGAGAGTGTTCAAGGAGTGGGTTAAAGTCCACGGAGAGGAGCCCGAGTGGGCTGACCTGCTGGAAGAGTGGGAAGATCGGACGAGGGGGGCCGCAGCTACGCCCAGGGCTGAGGACAGGCAGGCTGCAGGGGAGCGACTGACGCTGCCACCCGACGCAAAGGCAGCTGCCTTGTGGAAGTCGCCAGCGGTGTTCCAGCGTGAGCTGATCGCGAGCCTGTCGGTGCCCCCGCGGGACAGTTCGGTCACCGCTACGCCAGGGAGGTCGCGAGAGGCCTCGGCCTCCCGGGAGGATCGCGAGACCCAGATTCCATGGCAGGCACGCAGGGGGATCGCCCGGGACCTAAGCCCAGAGGTTGAGCGAGAGGGGCCCGATCCATGGACCAGGCGGTCGGCGAGGATGGACGACGATAGGGGTCGTGGCCGGGAGGAGGGGCGCAGGCAAGAACCACAGACCACGAGGCCGGCACACCAAGACTACGCCAAGGTGGCGAAGCAGGTGAGGGAGTGGTCGTTCCGATTCGACGGGACGACGAAACCTCTCGAGTTCTTGGAACAGGTCGAGTGGTCCGCCGAGACGTATGGGCTGGATCCAGATCTCATTCCAAGGGCGATGCCCGAGCTCCTGAAAGGGAGGGCGCTGATGTGGTTTGTCGCCAACAATCGCCAATGGAGAACATGGGAAGACTTCTCGGCCAGCTTCCAGGCGTACTTCCTGCCGCGGAGCTACTTCGATAAGCTCCGCCAGGATGTGCGTAAGCGGAAGCAGAGACAGGGCCCCAGAACCGGAAGCGGCGGCAGGGAGCGTTCCCGCAGAAGCTGAGGTCGAGAACTCTTTGGATGCAGAGCCGGTGGCGGAGTTCCTGGCCAGGGAATTGGCGGAATTCGCCAAGATGAAGGGAGTATCAAACGTGGCCGTGCATACAATCACTATGAGTGATCCACGGCCTATAAAACAACGGCATTACCCGAAGAATCCCAAAATGCAGGCGGAGATAAACCAGAAGGTGGATGAGCTGCTGGAAATGGGATGCATCGAGCCATCAAAGAGTCCGTACAGCTCGCCGATAGTAATGGTGAGGAAGAAGTGCGGCAAGTGGAGGCTGTGCGTGGATTTTCGGCAGATAAATGCGAAATCCATAAAGGACGCGTATCCGATGCCCAGGATCGACTATATCCTCGACCAGTTGCGGGAGGCGCGGTTCATTAGCAGCCTCGACTTGAAGGACGGATATTGGCAAATTCCTCTGGAGGAGAGCAGCAGGGCGGTCACAGCGTTCACGGTGCCAGGCAAGGGGCTATACCAGTGGAAGGTGATGCCATTCGGGCTGCACTCGGCCTCGGCAACCTTCCAGCGGGCGTTGGACCAGGTAATCGGCCCGGAGATGATGCCTCACGCCTTCGCATACCAGGATGACATTATCGTCATTGGAAGGACAGAAAAGGAGCACAGGGAGAACCTGAAGGAAGTGTTCCGCCGTCTACGGGAAGCGAATTTGAGGCTAAACGCCGGGAAGTTCCAGTTTTTCCGGAAGGAGCTGCGATATCTGGGCCACAAGGTGACGGACGAAGGGATCTGCACGGACCCCGAGAAGGTCGCTGCCGTCGCCGAACTAAAACCACCGACGAATGTGAAGGAGTTGCGGCAGTATCTGGGTGTGGCGTCGTGGTACCGGCGGTTCGGGCCAGGGTTCGCGACCTTGGTACAACCACTCACCGCGCTGATGAAGAAGAAAGCGGAGTGGGTGTGGACTCCGGAGCGGCAGAGCGCGTTCGAGGCTGTGAGGGATCGCTTGGTGGCTGACCCCGTGCTGACATGCCCCGATTTCTCCAAGAAGTTCGTGCTCCAGACAGACGCCAGCGATTATGGGCTGGGGGCGATCCTCACGCAGGAGACGGACAGGGGAGAAAGGGTGATCTCGTACGCCAGCAGGTCACTAAATGCGGCCGAAAGGAATTACTCGGCTACCGAGAAGGAGTGCCTGGCCATAGTGTGGGCCGTGAGGAAGTTGAAGCCGTACTTGGAGGGATACCGCTTCAAGGTGGTCACGGAGCACATGGCTCTAAAGTGGCTGAACTGCATCGAAAGCCCGTCGGGCAGAGTGGCTCGGTGGGCACTAGAGCTGCAGCAGTACGACTTTGAGGTGTCGTACCGAAAGGGGCAAATGAACGTCGTAGCGGACGCACTCTCTCGACAACCCCTGGAGGAGAAATGCCTAAGGACCAAGGCAGGGGAGGACGGCGAGGGAAAGACGGAGCTGCCGTGTAAGTGGCTCCAGAACTTGCGGGAAAGGATTCGAAAGGAGCCTCAGAAGTATCCAGACTACGTGGAGAAGGGAGCGAGCCTGTATCGCCATATCCCGCATCAGGCGGGAAGCGAAGAGGTCGTCTCCTGGAAGCTATGCGTGCCAAAGGAGTCACGAGAGAGGGTGCTGTGGGAGAACCACGATGAGCCAGGAGCGGGTCATGCCGGCGGGAGGAGGACAGCAGCCCGGGTCGCAGCAAGGTACTACTGGCCGGGAATGCACCGAGACGTAAGGCGGTATGTCCGAAAGTGCGAGAAGTGTCTACGCTACAAGCCGAGTCAGTTGCAAGCCGCGGGGAAGATGTTGACACGGATCCCAGAGGAGCCGTCGGCAACCGTGTGTGCCGACTTCGTGGGACCTCTGCCAAGGTCGAAACACGGGAACTCGATGCTGCTGGTCATAGTGGATCGGTTCTCTAAATGGACAGAGTTGGTGCCAATGCGCAAGGCTACGGCGGAGGCCCTAACAAAGGCCTTTCGAGAGCGGATAGTAGCCCGGTTCGGGGTGCCCAAGGTGGTCATTACCGACAACGGGGTGCAGTTCGCCAGCCGGGTCTTCAAGAGATTCCTCGAGCAGACGGGAGTGCGCCATCAGTTCACAGCACCATACACGCCACAAGAGAACCCGACGGAGCGCGCGAATAGGACCGTGAAGACAATGATAGCGCGGTTCTGCGAGCGAGATCAAAGGTGCTGGGACGAGGTTTGGCCGGAGTTGATGCTGGCGATGAACACCGGGGTGTCTGAATCGACCGGATATTCCCCGGCGTTCATAGTACAGGGGAGGGAGCCCCGCCTGCCTAGGGCTTTGTACGACGAGGAGACGGTCGGTACAGGGCAAGAGGTGCAGGCGCCCGAAGAGAATGCTCAGCGGTTGAAGGAGTTGTTCCAGCTGGTGCGGCGTAATTTAGAAAGAGCCGCACAAGACCAGGCGCGCCACTATAACTTGAGGCGAAGGCCATGGAAGCCCAAGGTGGGAGAGGTGGTATGGGCCAAGCAGCATCACCTCTCAAACGCGGCGGAGGGATTTGCGGCCAAGCTGGCATCAAAATATGAAGGGCCCTACCAGATAGTGGATTTTGTGTCGCCCGTGATCTGCCGACTGAGAAAGGAAGGAGACAAGAAGACGAGGACGGCGCACGTAGGGGACCTGAAGCCGCAACCAAGGGAAGAGGATGACGCCACGCAGGACGCAGGGGAGTAAGGAGTAGTGCCGCGCAGGACACCGTCTAAAGTGCCGAGGAATAAAGTAGGCTCGAGCAGGTGGTGATGGAGGCGGTGAAATACCTGGAAGAGAGAAAACAGGTGAGTGGCATGAAACGAAATGAAAAGTATAGGCCAGACAAACCAGAAGGGGAGGGGGAGTCCCAAAGCGCGGCGCGCTGGGAGGGGAGTTCCGAGGCCCGGTGGGGGCATGGTCGGCGGTGATGGGGAGGAGTCCAGGCTCACGCTTCTATGCGAGATCCCAGGCCAACTAGGAGCGTCGGACCCGACAGAGCAGGTGCCGCTCATGCGTGGTCTACCGGGCGAGGAGTCGGATGATCCTCGCGTCCGAGCCTCTGCATGAGTCTGACACCTCGCCAGATTCAGGCCGAGGGCGTGAGAAGCTGGCCTGGGGAGGGTCTGCCAAGAAGTCATGCCCGGGCGAAAGGTCAAAGAACCTGTTGATCGCGGGTGGTTTCGAGGCGGACGGCTCGTGTAGAAGGCAGAGGGCGAGCTGGAAAGAGGGGAGTCAGTAAAAGTCACACCGATCGAGCATACTCACCGGGAAGAAGGGGCGAACCGACCGGTGTGCGGGGCGGACGGGTTTCACCAAGCCAGATGGGGAGTCAAGAGCCCAGGGCATCATGCGTTTGTGTCACGAACGGGAGGTGGGTCCATCAACCGTCTTTCATTTGTCTCATGAACGGGAGGTGGGTCCATCAGGAGATGGATAACGGGCACAGTCCATCAAACGGATAGCACAACAAAAAAAAAATTAGGCTGCACAGACCATCAGACGGATAAAGAAAAAATGTTGAATTTACATAGCACTGTAAACAATAACACGGCAACGACGCGGCGAAAGCGGATAATGAGAGCGGTGAGAACACACGGGGAAGAAAGCAGTTATTCCTGTGGGTGAGAGCGGTGAGAACACACAGGGAAGAAAGCAGTTATTCCTGTGGGTGAGAGCGGTGAGAACACACAGGGAAGAAAGCAGTTATTCCGGTGGGTGAGAGCGGTGAGAAGGGATTAACCGTTACAGGGAACGCTGGAACCGGCACGAGACTATAACAACGGGCACCCGACGGAAAGGGAGCACTTTGCGAAAATCACGCGGTGAGTAAGAAAGGAGAAACATGTACAAGCGCCAGGAGTTAACAACACGAAACGTGAGGCGGCACGAGGAAGCCCAGCGGGGCGGCCCCGTCCGTAAGGAGAGGGTGCACGCCTTCGTGGCCAGCCAAAAACGGGTGATAAAGTGCGGCGGCTACAACAGCGGGCCCCCACATCAGCGCTGGGCGGGCGCCCCCGCTAGTGAAGAGGAGGAGGAGCGGCGGGGAGGATCGCCGGAGCTGCAGCTGATGGCGTCGCCCCTAGTGTCGCCGGAGGCAGCAGCGACAGCGTGGAGGGTGGTGAGGCGCAGCCCCAGCCGCAGGCGCAGTCCCAGCAGCAGGCGCAGCCCCAGCAGCAGGCGCAGCCCCAGCCGCAGCCCCAGCCGCAGCCCCAGCCGCAGCCCCAGCCACAGGCGCAGGCGCAGCCGCAGGTGCAGCAGCAGGCGCAGCCACAGCAGCAGGCGCAGCCACAGCAGCAGGCGCAGCCCGCGGAGGAGGAGTGGCAGCGGAGGCTTCGGCAAGCTGAGGCCGAGGAGGACGCGATGTGGGAGCCGGTGGCGGCTGAGGCCGAGGAGGACGCGCTGTGGGAGCCGGTGGCAGAGGAGGCCAAGGAGTACCGCGGCCCCGAGGAGGTCGAAGAGCCCCCGCAGGAGCTTTTGACGCGGCGGGAGGGGCGTCCGGCCATGACCCAGCAGCACCAGCAACAGCAGCCGGCGCAGCAGGCGCAGTCCCAACACCACCAGCAGCAGCAGCATCAGCAACACCAGCAGCAGCAGCATCAGCAGCACCACCAGCATCAGCAGCACCAGCAAGAGCAGCGGTGGGACCAGCAGCAGCACCACCAGCATCAGTGGGCAGGGCCAGAACGGGCGTTGGTCGGTCCGTTCGTATCCCAAGAGGTGCGAACGGCGGTCCGGGGGGGAATGGTGTGGCACCACCAGGTGCTCAACATACCCTGGGCGTCGGCCAAGGCACCTGATGGCGAGCCACCATCGGAGGAGGCCCGGGTGTGGGAGGAGGCTGCGCGGGCGAGTAACTCTCGTGACCCAAGAGGGCGGTCCGCAGCAGCGAGCCATATGGGCCAGGCGGCGGCACCAACAACAACAGCGGCGGAGACGGCGGCCCAGGCGGCGGCACCAACAACGACAGCGGCGGAGACGGCGGCCCAGGCGGCGGCACCAACGACAGCGGTGGAGACGGTGGCCCCGACGGCGGCTCCAGAGACACCAGCAGCGGAGACGGCGGCCTCGATGGCAGCGATGTCATCAGCGGCGACAGGGCCCGCCACACCGACGTCAGCGGCAGTACCGGCAGCGGAGGTACCGGCGGCGACGGTGCCAACGAAGACGGCGGCGACGGCGACCAGGGCACCGACGAGCCCAGAGGCGGAGCCAGCCCACGCGACGGGAGCCATGGGAGCGCGGGCCATGGCAGTGGCCAACTCCGGTCGTGGCGCCCGGCAACCAACCGGTCCTGAAGCGTCAGCGGTCGTGCCCCGAGCCACATAGGGATATAAAGCGGCCACTGTTGCAGCGGCAGGGCTCGGCGCCCGCCCGAGTGGACTGGGTGCCCATCCCCCGGGAGGAGTGGCCCGCCTCGGTGGCGCGCGCCCAGGCACGGATCCGACTTCACGGGAGGAGGATAAAGAAGTTGGTGAGTGAGCGGGGCGTGCGATATCGGATCGCGATGTCGGCCGCCCGCACGAAGGTGTTCCGTGAGGGGCGGTAGGGAACAAGCGGAAGAGGAAGAACGCCGTGGCTGAGAAAAGAAAATAATAAATAATAAAATCAAACCTCAAATTTGAAAGGTCAAGTACTTACCTGGGGAGGGAAGGGGGTGATGCGAGGCCGAGGAAGCAACGTTAGCCGGCAAGAGAAGCCCGTAAGGAAATTATAACACGCTGAGGTCGACCCGAATTGGACAGACACGAGGCAAGGGGTCGATACACGAAACGACTCGCGGGATCGAGAGGGTCAGAGAGCACCTCTGGGTCGCAGACCGGCATCATCTGGCAACCTCGGGCCTGAAAGGGCGCTAGAGGGCGCCAGGGAGCGAGCGATCGCAGAGGGCGCGCACGCCACCAGGTTCGAATTCAAATTCGGCCGGAGGAGGGCCAACTGGAGTTCCGCGGAAAAGGGAAGTTTTCCGCTTCCGAAAGAAGGAGGGGAGTGTGAGGAACCGTGTGCCTCACAGTACTGTGGAGGCTGACGGACGGGATAACGATGACAGGCCGGATAAGGCTGACGGCCCGGATGAGGATGACGGGTCGGTCGCCACGGATATCCGGAGGCCGCCAATTCGCCGCGGGCGCTCGCTCAGAGAGGGGCGGATAAGCCCCAAGCAGAGGAGAGAAAATAACGGTGAGAGGGAGCGGCTCTCACCGGGAACCACGGGATCGGAACAACAGAGGCCCGACGCAGGCCCAAATATGGGCAAGTCGACGGGTCAACGGCCAGATCCCGTTACGAAGAGCGTGGGGACCCTCAGAAGCCCGATGGAAAATCACTGGCGGCGGAGGTCCCGTTAGGGTCGGCCTATATATGGAGGCCGGCGCCTACAGCGGGTCTCTTTAACGCGCGCGCGACTGTACGAGAGTGATCGACGTCGAACGATAGTGACACAGTGTCGAATCCGCGAGTGGAAAGTGACCAGGGAGAGTGAACGAAGTGAACAGGGAAAACCAAGAGGAAACCAGGACAGGAACCAATCCTACACCGGAGCACCGAGTGATTGGCCCCTGAACACTGGCATCGACGCCGCTACGCCTGGAGACAGCCACGCGACTGACGGATTCCCCCGTACGAGATCAGAACAATAATATAAGCCCTAGCCATAAGCCATAGTCCGTAGAGTAGCCCTAAGAACGCTTAAAACCTTAAGAATAAACAAGTGTCACACCGAAAACCCCGTCTTATTACTTGTCGTAGAGGCAACATTTACAAATTCGTTGCATTGAGCCCAGTGACCGCTGAGCGAGCCCAGCTACCGCAAGCGGACACAAATAAAGGTTCGTTACAAGGCATTAACTTAGGTCATTCAAGATCAATCGCATTAGCTCAATTCCTCAAAACGAAGGTCGTTTAAAACGGAACATTCCATTGAAAGAACAGTATGATATCGTCCTCCAGGAGTACTTGGACTTAGGTCATATGCGACAAGTAGCTCCAAGTAACGATTCCGATAATTTCTATCTGCTATGATGCATCCCAACGCGCCTTCGGTGCAGCCATTTACGTTCGTGTAGAGAGTGAACAACAGGTCTCTGTCCACCTACTCTCGGCAAAGAGTTGCTCAGGTGAAGACCGTGTCCTTACCACGTTTGGAATTGTGCGGGCGGTTCTCCTCGCTGAACTGTCCTCGTCTCTCCTTCCCCAACTGTCCCTTGATAGCTACGAATGCTTTTATTGGACAGACTCCACCATAGTTTTAGCGTGGCTAAACAAGCCACCATGCCGATCGACGACATTTGTAGCTAACCGAGTGACTAAGATCACACAGTCCGTCGGCAAGTGAACATGGTCTCACGTCAGATCGAAGCACAACCCTGCTGATCTGGCTAGCAGAGGGGTTTCATCCCAAGAATTTGCTAGCAGCAATCTGTGGTGGCATGGCCCAGACTGGCTAACACTGGCAAAAAACCAATGGCCAATCCCATCAGAATCAGACGCAAGAGCGTATGATCATCCATACTCAACGCGCAGAGTACGCAAAAGAGTTTCAGCGCCTGCTAGGTTAGGTTAGGTTGCAGCGGCTGCCCGACTCACTGGGAGCCAGCACACTTAGGCCGTTTCCGGCCCGTTGTGATACCGCGGGGAATCTGCCCCTACTCGCATTGTGAGACCCGAGTCAACAGTTGTCCCAGCCTGCAGCTTTTATGAAGTTAGCTATCTTTCTGGGACATATGGTGGACATTACCGAAATGTCTGAAATGAAGGGCGAGCCCAAGTGCTGTAGCCTTCTTCTGCTGAGAGCTGGGCAAGAGCAGAACAGGTCTTCCACCGTTTCATCCTCTTCTTCATCTCTACAGCTACGGCAAAAATCATTGTTTGGGGCGCCCAGTCTATTAGCATGGTACCTACTAACCAGTGCCCCGTTAGGGAGCGTATGACTGCCCTGCACCTTCGTCTGCCGAGCTTGCATAGCTCAGAGGTGCGCTTCCTATCTATGGTCGGCCATGTTTGCCGAGATATATGACAACGTGGTGCTGATTGCCACTTGTTATCTGTTAGTTGCTTATATTGCTCCTTTATTATGAGCCTACATGTGGCCATCGGCATACGAGTATCCTCCTTGTCTTGGAGAAGGGGGATTGTAGTGCCAAGTCTCTCCAGCTCGTCTGCAATACAGTTGCCTTCGATGTCCCGGTGTCCCGGGACCCACATAAGGCTAATAACAAATTGCTGAGCCATCTCGTGAAGAGATTTGCGGCAATCTGCAACGGTGGCCGAGTTTGCGGAGATCGCATTAAGCGATTTGATTGCAGCTTGTAATGCTCCTATTTCAGGCTGAGGTAAGCTCAGTCTTCTCCAGGATCCTACTACAAGAAATTTGTAGTTTGCAGGAACCTCTACAGGAAACGGGGTCGGCCCTATGTAGGCTAGAAACAAGAGTGGAGGAGAATGAGACGTAACCGTGCTCGTATGAGTTGGATCGAGAAGATAGTAAAGGGCACGAGGCGTTGTCACACTCGTGGGGTCGAGAAGGATGAGGGATACGAGGCTTGTCACACTCGTGTGGTCGAGTAGGATAAGGAATACGAGGCGTTGTCACACTCGTGGGACCTATCAGAAGGATCAGGAGTAATTTGAGGATTGATTGACCCTTGCCGCGATATTCTTGGTTGCGAATTGATGTCGCAGTTCTCACCGGAAAATAGACTTACTCGTTGGGTTTATTTCTGTTAAAATGCTCATTTATTGGACACTGGATAATTATTGTTAGGCTTAACATACGGCGTATATCATTTTATTGTAAGTTGCTATGCGGAGCAACGTCTGTTCGCGGCCGGGTTCCGAGTAAGTGTCTTGCACTTCTTTCGCTAGAACGCTCGGAACTAGCATCCGCGGATCGAACTAGCTAGCTTAATATTATGGGTGGGGATTTATGCTGACGGTGCGCCGATGGGCAATTTCTTTTGTCGAAAAGAAAACCGTCGCATCGACCTTAGTGAGGAGAAAGTTTTTGGGTCACAGTTGAGGTATTGTAAGGATGGATGGATGTGTGTAGGAGGGGTAGTCACGTGGCCGAACGGCGCGCGTGTGATGGGAAAAAAGTGGGTGGTTCGGAGAGTTTTGTGTATTGTAGAAGTAGTTTATTTCTAAACAAAGTTAACTCTTAAATTCAATCTTATTACTCCTCATTTGCCGGTGCGGCGTGGTTAATGTAACGGCGCCTTGGGGTTCGTTACACCCCCCCCTTTCTTCCGGGAGAGGCGGATGCAGACCGGCGGCGAGTGATCTCGACCTGGTATTTTTCGTCCCAAACTGAACGCTGCATCGGATCCTGTTGGTTCGTTGTAGGCGCATAGTATCTCCACCACCAAGCCAGCGGGGACCACGCGGCCCGGGTGTCGACCTGCCAGTCTGCGGCGACTACCCAGTCTGTACCTTCCGATCTCCTCGACCAGGCCGTCATCTTCTGGCCTTTGGTCGGCCAGCGGGAAGTCCTTCAGTAGGAAGCTTAGGAGTTCCTCGGCGCCTTCGTCGTCCAATTCGGTTTTCCCCGCGGCTACCGTCAGTAGCTCCTCGATGTCGTCGAAGCTACTAGGCGCCACCGGTCGGGTTTTCTGGTGTGCCCAGCGTGGGTTGCGGCTCCAGCTCTAGCTCTTCCTCTTGTACCTCTTGACCTGAGCTTGGTTCAGAGCGAAGGACCTTGCGTATCTGGCCGTGGTCACTGCGGCTTCGCGCTGGGGTTCCGCCGTTGCTGGGGGTCGGAGTGTTTTCGACGTACCGTCATTGGCGATGTCGCTGACGTCGCTGATGTTGTTGTTGTTGGTGTCGGCTTCTCTACCTCCTCGTGGGAGGTTCGACCGGGTCTGGGACGGAGAAGGCGGGCCGGTTGTCGAGGGCTTCCGCGGGCTCCCGGAACGTTCGGAAGGACGCATGGACGTTCCGGCCTTGCGGACGAGCAGATCCACCGTCATGATATGGACCCGTGTGACGCGCAGGCCATACGGTGTGACCGATAGTGGAACGTCTCTTCATCGGTCACGAGCCGCGGGCGGAGGCTCCTCCTCCTCGTTCTCCTCGTCGTCAGAGTACGTGGGTGGGTACTCCGGCAGTAGCGCCCCAGGGTATTGTCCTGCTGACCCCAGCCTAGTCGTAATGACGATACGCGTTTTGTTCGAACATCGGTTCGGAACGATGAGGTTCGGGGCTCGGCGATCGTATGTCCGGTCCCGGCGCGTATAGAGGTGGCGACCATAGATTTTCTCTCGGAATCTGGATGGCCGCCGCGAAAACCGTGGGGGACTATCCCGAGGCCTTCGGAGGTCTCTATGCCCGAGCTCGTCGTCTGATTCGCCGCTGACTCGGCCGCATCGTTGCAGTTTGGCCGCTCTGGGGGCGTCCGCCTTATGTCGCGTATGCGCCTCCGTTGGAGATTGGGACGTCGTCTTGACCTTCGTCACGGATAGGGGTGCTGGCGGTTGACCACGACGGTTCACAGTTGTTCTGGGATGTCGTGGGGCGGACGATGGTCTCCGTTCTTGGACTGCGTGGTGTTGGTTCTCCCGAATGTGGGTGCCCCAGACTCTGAGTCTTCAGAGTCGTAGAGTCATCGATATAGAGATCTCGGGTGCCTCTGCGGGAGTTGCGGCTCTTGTGATCTATGGTGAGTGCTTAATGAAGTTTTGGGTGTTGAGGGTAGCGGTGAGGGTAGTTCTCGTTTGTGTAATACGATATTACTTAGGCTTTTAAAGGGTTCGATGCCTTAGGTCGGCACAGTTACAGAAATATAGTGTCAGCAAGTGTAGATTACGTAAACTTAGGTATAAGTGTACGGAAAAGAATTGAAATAAAAATATATGTTTTTTTTGTTTTCTGAGCTTTAAAGGGTTCGATGCCTTAGGTCGGCACAGTTACAGAAATATAGTGTCAGCAAGTGTAGATTACGTGAACTTAGGTATAAGTGTAAGCGGAAAAAATTGAATAAGAAGTATATGTTTTTTTTTGTTTTTTAAGCTTTTGTCATATTTAAATTTTTTTGTTTATATAATTTTTTCTTTTGCTGAGTCCAGTTTGCTTTCTTCACTCGTCACCCGATCCGTATTCCAGTGATGAGGTATGGGGTAGGTACGGGTGGCTTGAGTTCGCCGAATTTAGGGGGGCGACGGTGGCATACATGGGGCCTTACCGCTGGTCGGTGTCGATACCTCGGCCGGGGCGTGCGTCGTAGGAAGGGGACACGGCCTCTACGTCTTGGGGACGCATTTTGTTCACCTTGGATTTTAAGGCGGCGGTATAATATCCATATATGAGCAGAGAGGTAATGCTACGGCGAGCGTGAGGAGGTAGGAAGCGGTACTTTTTATAGTCAGCATTTCGTTTAGGCTGTCGATTGATTGAGATTATTCATGCTTAGTTCCCGTAGAAACGGTAGACTAAGTTTTTCTTTGTGGGCCCTATGTTGACTTGCGTCATTGCGACACCACTGCTTTCCTCTTAGAGTCGCCGAGGTTAATTGTACCAGGTCCCGTTAAGAGAGACCCGGTGGGATACGTCACTAAGTACGATCCTGAAATCTTTTGGGTGGTCCGGCATCATCAACAACGGTCATGTTCGCGTCGTTGATGACGAGAGTCCGTGGTCGACAATAGTTACAGGGTCTAGGTGTCCCGGTAGGGTAGCACAGTGTGCGATAGACCCAGCTACCATTTGTTGTCGCAGGTACTTCCCCTCGTTCCTTGCAGAACGTAGCCCCACGGTTGTCTCACAGCCCCCGATGTTAAGGGTCTTATACCGCAGTCCGCCACATGTCTCCCTGAGTGAAATCCAATATTCTGTGGTGGCGTTGAACCGGGAATATGAGCAACTTCCTACAATTTAATTTGGGGAGGGAACTTTATAAGAAAGTGGAGTAGGTCGGGAGTTTGGAAAACGCTCTTGATGTTCACCTCTAATAGCTCCACCAAGGTTATGTTGACTAACTGTTGCTCGTTGAATTCGTTTATATCGCGCCATCTAGAGGGCCGGACTGATCATGTTTATTTTGGCTAAAGTTAGCCCAAGGATAAGACTTTCTAGGTTCCTATGATTATTCTATTTTTGGCGAGACTGTCTCTACTATTTAGGCTTCTCAGCCTCGTCCGACTTCTGGATCGTGTTGAAAAAGTGCGTCAGTTTTTAAGTCGGTTTTGCATCTTGGAGTTAATCTCCCCCTGTCGTGTTCGGATCCTATCAGCTGTGCTTTTTGAACCTAATTTGTTCCCAGTCATTGAAGTCGGGCGTTCCTGCTACTACTTTCAACGCTGTACCGAGCAGGTTTATGCTCCTTGCTTCCCTACGGTGGACTTTTAGCATGGCTATAAATTGCGGATGTGGTCCAAGTCGGTTGCTAATCGTGGGCCATGCGGGTGTCCGTGAACATCTCAGCAGCGAGCTCGGTCTGGGCGATGTAGACCTCATAAGAAGTGACGTTGGTGGTATGGTGGAGGTATCCTGCTTCTCCCAGATCACGGCGTCTCCGTCACGATCGGGATATAGTCGGCGTTGGTGTAGTCATTTACTTTTACGGCGGCCTGTGCAGAGGTGACTAGGGCAAGTAGGACCAGCAGGGGTGACATTGGTGTAGGGGGGAATTATTGTTGGCGGCGCGCAGATTAAGTGTGATTGTTTTCTTCTTAATTGTCTTAGTTCTTGTTTCCTTTAACTCCGATTGGTTGAGTTTGATTCGTATCCTTGATGCACTTTGGGTGGTTTATCCTTGATAGGAGTCGGAATTTAATTTTTCTTTGATTGTTTTATTTTTATTATTCAGTTCCTTTTGAGTGGGTTGATTTGGTCTGGTCCGTTCGTGGGTAGTGCGTACTGATCGACGAAGGCCAGGCATCGATTAATATAGGTGTCGATCCCCGGTCAAACTCGGCATTATGCCGCCGTGGTATCCATGTCGGCGGCTGGATTATCGAGTTCGGGGTCGTTAACTCTTTCAGATCTTGACATGGGCGACCTTGTGTTTCCGGCTGCTTGGTGTTGCAATTTCACGATGTTTGGCGATGGAAA